>CM038669.1:93307936-94507936 GCA_021605145.1 Aegilops bicornis | reverse complement strand
GCCATCCGTGATCGATTCCCCCTCCGTGAAGGCTGGAAAAAGGCCCCAAGATGGGATCTCACGGGTACAGAAGGTTGCGGCGGTGGAAATAGGGTTTCGTGGTGCTCTCAGATGTTTTCAGGGTATATGAGTATATATAGGCGAAAGAAGTAGGTCGGTGGAGCCACAAGGGGCCACGAGGGTGGGGGCACGCCTACCCCCCTGGGCGTGCCCTCCTACCTTGTGGCCGCCTCGTTTCTTCCTTGACGTCCACTCCAAGTCTCCTGGATTGCGTTTGTGCCAAAAATAACTCTCCCGAAGGTTTCATTCTGTTTGGATTCCGTTTGATATTCCATTTTTGTGAAACACTGAAATAGGCAAAAACAACAATTTTCACTGGGCCTTTGGTTAGTAGCTTAGTCCCAAAAATAATATAAAAGTGCATAATAAAGCCCATTAAACATCCAAAACAGATAATATAATAGCATGGAACAATAAAAAATTATAGATACGTTGGAGACATATCACTCGACAACAAGGGGCTTAGAAGCCGCATCACGCTCTTTCTTTGAAGATGTTCTCTTCAATTTCTTCTTTGATGGAGCATCATCAGAAAAATTCTTGTGCTTGCGCTTCTTGGCGTCGGCTTCAGCTGCCCTTGTCTTTTGATTTCTGAAGCTGCTGTGGGGACCTTAGGCTTCGAGCCTGTCATGCTGGCAGGGAAGACAATACGAGGTGCTTCCTGCCTTGAAGCTTCAGCTTGAGCCACATTAGGCTTCTTCTTTTTGGCAGCCTTCTTGGGGTCAATGCTAGGACGCCCAAGAGCCTTGCGCTTCTCTGCCTCGTTGTGTACTTGAACACATTTCTCTGCGAAGTATTTCATCCGCTCTCTTGAACCTTTTGCTTCTTCATGCTTCTTGTGAAACTTTTCTTTGAGCTCAAGCAACATTTCCTTGAAGCTTTGAACATCTGCCACGAGCTTGGCCATGTTCTTCTTGAAGGGAGCCTTTTCATAATCAATTTTGTTTTTTCAGCTCGACAATCTTCTGAGCCAAGGCCAACTCATTAGCAATGGCTCCGTGAAGGTGACGCTGATATCAACACGCAGCTGAAGATCATCAATGCTGAGGCTAGGATTTTCAAACCACTCGTCGATGAAGTTGATCAGAATGTCCACGTCAAAGAGGGGCATGTCGTTGAAGATCTCCGCCTCTTGCTTGCTCTTGATCAGTAGCTCAAGGGCATCATCACCAAGATCGTCATCGCTGGACAGATCAATGGTTTCATTTCCGTTCCTCAAAACGGCAGCTGGTGTAAGTTCATGCCCAGAAATCTTCATCGGCTTCTCCGTCTTCTTGGAGACATGAGAGAGATCTTCTGATTGCACACCGGGTTCAGGAGGTGCAGTTGCCAATGGCTTCACACATGAAGCACTTGGTGTGGTAGAGGGCTTTGAAGCCTTTGTTTTATTCTTCTGTGGCTTAGGTGGAGCTGGCGCATCTTCAGAGTCTGCATCATCACTTGATTGCTCCACTGTGGCCCTCTGAGCAGCGATGTAGGATAGGAGACCATCAAAGTTGTCAAAGGGGCCGATGACATTGGGGTTGGCATCGCGTGTGCCATCAGCCCTTGGAGCAGACGGACCTGGGTTGAAGTTGATGCCAAAAAATTTCTTGTTCTTCACAGCAGAATCTTTGGCAAACTGGTAGTTGCGCTTGAAAAGATTGTCATCGTGACACCATAACAGTGATGATGGGTCGGCATTCTATGGCTGTGGTCCTCTGACCATGCAAGGATAGAAGCCTTGAGCAATGGCTTCAGACTTGGAGTTGGGCTGCAGATTTCTGTATCGAATATCTCCCCATGGGCGCTTGATGGCATTCTTTTCAGCATATTCAGTAGTCACAAATCTGTATTTGAACCACTCCTCTGCCCAATATCTTCGAATTCATTGGATTCGAGTCTTTCGCTGATTGTAATTCTCTTCAAGATCTATCTTGTACATTTCAAAGAGATCTGGTGGCAAGTCCTTGGCAGTATCCCCACGGCGCTGCCTGCCGCCCTTTCTAGTTGATTTCTCAGTGGCCATTATATTCAAGCTAAAAGGCTTCAAGACTGTGAATGGCTTCCTTTTGCTGGTCAGACAGGAACTGGCTTCAGGAGAGTTGATGTGGTGCTGTAAGAATTCTGCAAATGAATGCAGACTATGAGAACCAAGGGATTCTCCCACGGACATGTACCTGTGACAACATTAGAGTTGCGAGGGAAGGGGAAGAGGTCATATGGATTCTCAGAAGATTTTGAAGACAAATCAGTTGAAGACATTGACCTCATGGTGCAAAGACATTCACTTATTTGGAGAGAGTTGGTTCTAGATTTGTACGAATCCATGAATAAGTACAAGTGAGGAATCTAACTAGTTGTGAAGCATAAGTGAATATACTTGGCATGATATGAGATACAGAACAAGATAGATCCAGATTTGGAAGTTTAGAAACCACTTTTGGTTGAAGTGGATGGATCTGACGGATCAAAAAGGCAGTAAAAATTAAGTTTTAATTACCCTTGACGAACTGCTAGACAAGGCGAAGAGGGAGGCCGAGTAGTTCAATCTCTCGTGCCCTAACTTGGTGACGGAAGACTTCTATAGCGGCGGCGGAGAGGACGAGGTCCACGACCGGCATGAGGACGGCGTCGAAGAAGTCGCGGCAGCTAAGCGCTTCGTCTCCGGCATCGGCGCGAGCTAGCGGAGGCGCTAGGGTTTGTGCAAGGTGGCGAGGTGGAAGAAGAGATTGTGACCGGGGTGAGTTGAGTATTTATAAGGAAAGGGACAACACATCGTAATTACGCAGGTGCCCCTAGCGGTTCACATCTAAAGGACACGTGGAACGCATGCAACATATTGAAAGTTGTTCCATGTTCCCACGCACGCCAGGATTGTCGGGTGGTCGTTCCGGCTTCTCCGGGTTTTAGGCAATAAGAATATAGCAGTAAAGCAGATTCAATTTTTATCTCTATGTCTTCTGCTGACAATGACTCAGAGAAGACAATCGACAGTTTCAATAGAATGCATATGATTTGGATAGATAGAATTTGAGGTAGAAGCATAGAGGGGCTAGGGTCCGATCACATCCACTTAGATCAATAAAGATTCAAATCTGAAGACATAGCTATAAGTGAATGCTGTAGAGGAAAGAACAAAAATATATGTATATATCAGCATAAGACCAACTCAACATTGTGAAGATAAACACGAATACAAATCAATGTTGAAGACAAACCAAATGCGAAGATTATGCAAATGCAACGCCAATTGAAACACTTCAACAGAATTTGGTGGTGGCGTTACCCACCGTATAGGAAGTATTAGACCCAGACACGGCGCATAATTATCGTGGCGCTCCGAAGTCAAATTCCGCATTACTGTATTCACACTTAGAGTGTATGTCTTCATTGATTGAAGATATACGTTACTTCGTGTGTTGCACATCTAAGTCATCAACATGCATAAGTGTTAAGATGTGTGTCCAATTTACAGGACATTTGAGGATTCTAAGATATTTAGGTCACACCGCAACTTGCTGCCAATTGCTCTTCAGTGTTGACGTGAATGATATCAATATCTTCCTTCATGACATGACCTCTGAGAAAGTGATGACGAATTTCAATGTGCTTTGTCTTCGAGTGCTGAACTGGGTTGTTGGCAATCTTGATGGCGCTTTCATTGCCGCAGTATAGTGGCACATGCTTCAGGTGGATACCATAGTCCTTGAGAGTTTGCTTCATCCACAGAAGCTGAGCACAGCAAAATCCAGCAACCATGTATTTGGATTCAGCAGTGGAGAGAGATACACAGTTCTGCTTCTTTGAAGACCAACAGACAAGAGATCGTCCAAGAAAGTGACATGTGCCTGATGTGGACTTGCGATCAACCTTGTCACCAGCATAATCAACATATGAGAATCCAACTAGATCAAACACTGAGCCCTTTGGATACCATAATCCTCGTGTTGGGGTGTAAGCCAAATATCGAAGAATTCGCTTCACAGCTAAGTGATGCGATTCCTTCGGTGCCGCTTGGAATCGGGCACACATGCAAACACTAAGCATTATATCTGGCCTAGATGCACATAAATAAAGTAAAGTACCAATCATGGAGCGGTATACCTTTTGATCAAACTCTTTACCATTGACGCCAGGACTCCGATGACTTTTGCTTGGCATTGGCGTCGTGTAACCTTTGCAGTCTTGCATTCCAAACTTCTTCAGGCAATCTTTGAGGTATTTCTCTTGAGATATGAAGATGTCGTTGCTTTGCTGACGAATTTGAAGACCAAGGAAGAACTTCAGCTCACCCATCATGGACATCTAATATTGCTCTGGCATCATGTGTCCAAATTCATCTCTGTATCTCTTGTCAATGCAGCCGAAGATAATGTCATCCACATAGATTTGGCAGACAAAGAGTTCTCCATCATATGTCTTCGTGAAGAGTGTAGGATCTAGAGAACCAGGTTTGAAGCCTTTGCTCTTCAAGAAGTCTTTGAGTGTGTCATACCAAGCACGAGGGTCTTGTTTGAGGCCATACAGTGCCTTATTGAGCTTGTATACCATGTCAAGATGTTTTGGGGTTTTCAAAGCCAGGAGGTTGAGCAACATATACTTCTTCTTCAATCTTTTCGTTGAGAAAGGCACTATTCACATCCATTTGGTACAGAAGAATATTGTGATGGTTGGCGTAGGCTAGCAGTATGCGAATGGCTTCAAGCCTAGCCACGGGAGCAAATGTTTCATCGAAGTCAATTCCTTCAACTTGAGTGTATCCTTGAGCAATGAGACGAGCCTTGTTTTTGACTACTTGACCATGCTCATCTTGCTTGTTGCGATAGACCCATTTGGTGCCTATGATGTTGTGCTTGCGAGGATCAGGATGCTTGACCAATTCCCACACATTGTTCAGCTCAAACTATTGAAGCTCTTCTTGCATAGCTTGAATCCATTCAGGTTCCATGAAGGCTTCAACAACTTTCTTGGGTTCAGATATTGAGACAAATGTAAAGTGCCCACAGTAATTTGCTAGCTGTGTTGCTCTTGAACGGGTGAGTGGACCAGGTGCATTGATGCTATCAATTATCTTCTCAATCTGTACTTCATTTGCAACACGAGGATGAACTGGACGAAGATTTTGCCCTTTCTGATCATTCTCTTCATCTTCAGCATTGGCACAATTGGCGAATCGTCTGAAGACATCCTGCACTTCATTCTTGTAAAGGATTATATGCACCCATATGTATCTTGAATAATCATCAACAATGACGAAGCCATAGAGGCAAGCAGTGGTAGTAAGAGTAGAGTAGTGAGTAGGGCCAAATAAGTCCATGCGAAGCAGCTCGAAGGGTTGAGATGTCGTCATGATTGTCTTCGAGGGATGCTTGGCCCTTGTCATCTTTCCAGCTTCGCAGGCACCACACAGATGATCCTTCTTGAACTTGACACTCTCGATGCCTATGACGTGTTTCTTCTTCGTGAGAGTGTACAAGTTCCTCATGCCAACACGCCCTAGCCTCCGATGCCAGAGCCAGCACTCTGAAGCTTTTGCTAGAAGACATACGGCCAACTGCGGTCCTGCTGAGAAATCTACCATGTACAAATCGTCCTTTCGATATCCTTCAAAGACTAGAGATTTGTCAGACTCCATAAGTACAAGGCAACGATATTTGCCAAATATCACAATCATATTCAAATCACAAAGCATCGAGACGGACATTAAGTTGAAACCAAGGGATTCAACAAGCATCATTTTATCCACGTGCTGATCCTTTGAGATTGCAACTCTACCTATACCCAATACCTTGCTTTTACCAGTGTCAGCAAATGTGATGTGACTCTTGTCAGATGGACGTAAGGTTGAGTCCATGAGAAGACTTCGATCACTAGGCATGTGGTTAGTGCATCCACTGTCCATAATCCATTCTGAAGCCTTTGGTGTCATACCCTACAGTGCAGTTAGGGGGATAGGCTTCACCAAGGGTATGGTGAAGCATAAACATTTGACGAACGAGTGGATTATGAAAGTTCAGATCTTGGTTAGGATAAACAGGGTGATCATCAAGGAACTCAGGAACGAAATACATAGTAAGACCATTTGGACATTTTATCTTGCGTCCCACAAGATGTTTTAGGTCCCCAGCATAAGCATCAGACGCCTTTGATTTCTGGCTGGAGACCCTTCCCTGCAAAAGAGAGTTAATATTTCTTAACCACCCACATTTTTAGGGGTGGCTTCAAAGCAATGAGTCTAAGTGCAGCATCTGAGAACTTCGGCTTTGGAGCCCTAGCAAATAGCCTTGAAGGAGGTGAATAATACTCATATGAATAAGCAGAAAAGTTCTTAGTTTTATGAACATATCGGTTTGAGGAAACATGCTGATATTCATAAGTCTGAGTATGATTTCCCTGCAAAACATTGGCGTTAGGGTGATTCTAGTGAGTCCTATATCTGTATGAAGCCTTTGGACCATATGAAGCCTTTGGTCTGGGGTTTGTCTTCTTCCCTGGTGGTGTCATGATGACATTCACTTGAAGATTCTCAAGACAACTCTTGGGCACCCAGATCTTCTTCATAGGTGGCCCATTCCTGCGATTAGTACCAATGTACACAGCAAACACTTCACCATTCTGATTCTTAAACAGTTTATAGTTTGCATCAAAGGATTCGTCAATGATAATCGGGTTAGCACAGGTGAAGCCAGATAAGGTAGATGGATCCACTGAAGGTCCCTTTGCAGCAACCCATGTTGTTTTGGGGTACTACTCAGGCTCCCAGTAAGAACCATCAACATTCATTTTCCTCTCGAACCCAACACCCTCTTTCCTAGGGTTTCGATTCAGAATCTGTTTCTTGAGGACATCACATAGTGTCTGATTCCCTTTGAGACTTTTGTACATCCCTGTCTCAAGCAATGTCTTCAACCTGGCACTTTCATCAGCAATAGTAGT
This sequence comes from Aegilops bicornis, assembly GCA_021605145.1. NCBI lineage: Eukaryota > Viridiplantae > Streptophyta > Magnoliopsida > Poales > Poaceae > Aegilops > Aegilops bicornis. The sequence goes on along the minus strand of CM038669.1, from coordinate 94,500,958 downwards.
GGTATCCTCAGTAGAGGGGTTAGTTACCACATCAGAAGTTGAAGATATTGCAATAGTAGTAGCAGTAGAACATTCAGCAACAGAGGTAGCGTTATCACGCTCAAGACATTTTAGACATGTGGTTCAAATCCTTCCTGAGAAGGACTAATCTGTTGAGCGCAAAGTGACTCGTTCTCCTTTTGAAGATCTTCATGAGCCGCTCTCAATTTCTCAAGTTCTTGCTTCCTTTGAAGATAATCATAGGAAAGCTTTTCATGAATTGTTGAGAGCGTTTCATGACGACTTTCAAGTTCCTCGTACTTAACATGAAGATTTTTGATGTCTTCAATTAAGGACTGAGATCGGGTCATTTCCGCATCCAACAGGTCATCGCTTTTGTCTAGCAATTTTTGAATATGTTCCATAGCTTTTTGTTGTTCAGTTGCAATTTTAGTAAGTGTTTTATAGCTAGGTTTGGATTCACAATCAGAGTCATCTTCACTTGATGTTTGAAAGTAAGCATCTCGTGAGTTTACCTTGGCACCGTGTGCCATGAAGCAGTAGGTGGGAGTAGAGTCATCCTTATCCTCAGCATCAGTGTTGGTGATGACACCATTGTCTTCAGCGTTGAAGATGGACTTGGCGACATATGTTGAAGCTAGAGCCAGGCTTGCCACACCTGAATCGGACTCCTCCTCAGACTCCACCTCCGCCTCCTCAAAAGTAGACTCCTCCTCTGAATCCATCTCCTTGCCAACAAATGCATGTGCCTTGCCTGATGAGCTCTTCTTGTGTGATGAAGACTTCTACAAAGACTTGGAAGAAGACTTTGAGGATTTCTTCTTCTTGTCATCAGAATCATATTCCTTGCTCTTCTTCTTCTTCTTCTTGTTCTCATTGTCCCACTGTGGACACTCAGAGATGTAGTGACCAGGTTTCTTGCACTTGTGGCATGTTCTCTTCTTGTAGTCATGAGTAGAAGCTTCATCATTTCTTGAGCTGGATCTTGAAGACTTTCTGAAGCCTTTCTTCTTAGTGAATTTCTGGAACTTCTTCACAAGCATAGCAAGTTCCTTTCCAATATCTTCAGGATCCCCAGAGCTGCAGTCAGATTCTTCTTCAGATGAGGAAACAACATTTGCCTTCAAAGCGCGAGTTCGGCCATAGTTGGGACCATAGATATCTCTTTTCTTAGATAACTGGAACTCATGTGTATTGAGCCTCTCAAGTATGTCACACGGATCGAGAGTCTTGAAGTCAGGGCGTTCTTGAATCATCAGGGCCAGGGTGTCAAATGAGCTGTCAAGTGATCTCAAGAGTGTCTTGACGATTTCATGCTTGGTGATCTCAGTGGCGCCGAGTGCATGAAGCTCATTTGTGATATCAGTGAGACAATCAAATGTGCGATGGGCATTTTCATTGTCATTTGTCTTGAAGCGGTTGAAGTGATTGTGAAGAACATTGATCCTTGAGTCTTTCTAGGTTGAGACGCCTTCGTTGACCTTGGAGAGCCAGTCCCATAGTAGCTTCGAAGTTTCCAGAGCACTCACATGACCATACTGTCCTTTGGTCAGATGACCACAGATGATGTTCTTGTCAGTCGAGTCCAGTTGAATGAACTTCTTGACATCAGCAGGGGTGACACCTTCACGGGCCTTGGGAACGTCGTTCTTGACGACATACTAGAGGTCGACATCAATGGCTTCAAGATGCATATGCATCTTATTATTCTAGTAGGGGTAATCAGTGCCATCGAAGACCGGCACGCAGCGGATACTTTGATTATCCCTGCAGTCGACATAGCTAAAACTCCAGGTGGTTAAACTGAATCACACAGAACAAGGGAGCACTTTGCTCTGAGACCAATTTAAAGTGCTAGTTATCAACTAGAGGGGGGGTGTCGGTGTCAAAACCGGCGGATCTCGGGTAGGGGGTCCCGATCTGTGCGTCTTAGGCTGATGGTAACAGAAAGCAAGGGACACAATGTTTACCCGGGTTCGGGCCCTCTCGATGGAGGTAAAACCCTACTTCCTGTTTGATTAATATTGATGATACGAGTAGTACAAGAGTAGATCTACCATGAGATCGTAGAGGCTAAACCCTAGAAGCTAGCCTATGATGATTATGATTGTGATCGTGATCCGTTGATGTCTACTGCACAACCTTATTCTTGTAGACGTTATTGGGCCTCCAAGTGCAGAGGTTTGTAGGACAGTAGCAAATTTCCCTCAAGTGGATGACCTAAGGTTTATCAATCAGTGGGAGGCGTAGGATGAAGATGGTCTCTCTCAAGCAACCTGCAACCAAATAACAAAGAGTCTCTTGTGTCCTCAACACACCCAATACAATGGTAAATTGTATAGGTGCACTAGTTCGCGAAGAGATGGTGATACAAGTGCAATATGGATGGTAGATATAGGTTTTTGTAATCTGAAAATATAAAAACAGCAAGGTAACAAGTGGTAAAAGTGAGCGTAAACGGTATTGCGATGCGTTGAAACAAGGCCTAGGGTTCATACTTTCACTAGTGCAAGTTCTCTCAACAATAATAACATAATTGGATCATATAACTATCCCTCAACATGCACCAAAGAGTCACTCCAAAGTCACTAATAGTGGAGAACAAAGCGAAGAGATTATGGTAGGGTACGAAACCACCTCAAAGTTATTCTTTCCAATCAATCCATTGGGCTATTCCTATAAGTGTCACAAACAGCCCTAGAGTTCGTACTAGAATAACACCTTAAGATACAAATCAACCAAAACCCTAATGTCACCTAGATACTCCAATGTCACCTCAAGTATCCTTGGGTATGATTATATGATATGCATCACACAATCTCAGATTCATCTATTCAACCAACACATAGAACCTCAAAGAGTGCCCCAAAGTTTCTACCGAGAATCACGACGAAAACGTAGCCAACCCCTATGCATAGGTTCATGGGCGGAACCCGCAAGTTGATCACCAAAACATACATCAAGTGAATCACGTGATATCCCAATGTCACCACAGATACGCACGGCAAGACATACATCAAGTGTTCTCAAATCTTTAAAGACTCAGTCGGATAAGATTACTTCAAAGGAAAACTCAATCCATTACAAGAGAGTAGAGGGGGAGAAGCAACATAAGATCCAACTATAATAGCAAAGCTCGTGATACATCAAGATCGTGCCAAATCAAGAACACGAGAGAGAGAGAGATCAAACACATAGCTATTGGTACATACCCTCAGCCCCAGGGTGAACTACTCCCTCCTCGTCATGGAGAGCGTCGGGATGATGAAGATGGCCACGGTGAGGGTTCCCCCCTCCCGTGAGTCTTAACAGGGTCCCGATTGGTTTTTGGTGGCTATAGAGGCTTGCGGCGGCGGAACTCCCGATCTATTCTCCGTTCTGGAAGTTTTAGGGTACGTAGGTATATATGGGTGAAAGAAGCACGTCAGGGGAGCCACGAGGGCCCCATGAGGCAGGGGCACGCCCTAGGGGGGTGGGCGCGCCCCCACCCTCGTGGCTTCCTCGTTCCTTCCTTGACGTGGGGTCCAAGTCCATCCGGTAGCTTTCCTTCCAAAAATAACTTCTCCAGTTGATTTCGTTCTGTTTTGACCCCGTTTGATATTCCTTTTCTTCAAAACACTGAAATAGGCAAAAACAACAATTCTGGGCTGGGCCTCCGGTTAATAGGTTAGTCCCAAAAATAATATAAAAGTGGATAATAAAGCCCAAAATTTTCCAAAACAGTAGATAATATAGCATGGAGCAATAAAAAATTATAGATACGTTGGATACGTATCATCCGCCTTCTAAGGACCAACCTCTCCGGTTTATATAAACACCGGAGAGGGCTAGGGTTTACATGGAGTCGGTTACAAGGAAGGAAATATATTATCCGGATCGCCAAGCTTGTCTTCCACGCAAAGGAGAGTCCCATCCAGACACGGGACGGAGTCTTGAGTCTTGTATCTTCACGCTCCAATAGTCTGGACGAAGCATATAGTCTGGCTGTCCGGATACCCCCTAATCCAGGACTCCCTCAGTAGCCCCTGAACCAGGCTTCAATGACGATGAGTCCGGCGTGCAGTCTTGTCTTCGGCATTGCAAGGCGGGTTCCATCTCCGAATACTCCAAAGTAATTATCGAACACTGGAATCGTGTCCGGATCCGCAAAATTATCTTCACACGCCATCGTAGGGGGCATAACATAAATCTGATCTGCTGACAATTTTCGTACATCGTGCCCCTGCATCGTGGCCTGGCCCAGCACGGGCTGGTGTTTCTTGGCCCACCTCAACTCTCGTTGCGAGGCGGTTTTATTGGTACGCCCCGCCAAAGCAGAGATCATGTTTCCCTTATTACGAGATCTTCCATCAATACGGGCGTGCGCCACCCCACGACGACTGTTGGTATGACTCCGAGTGTTTTTTAGATAAGTCTCAAGCGGTCACGCTGAGGACTCTTGATATTCATCCCCTTATAAAGGGGCCGAGGCATGTACCTCTTTTCCACCACCTTGCGCCCTTCCGCATCTTGAGTTCTAGCGCCCGAGACCCAAACTCGAACGCCCCAGACCCTCCAATATGTCCGGATCCAACTCTCAGGGCCGGTGGGTGGCCTCCTCGATCAAAGAGGAGGACATTGCAAGGCTTAGGGAGGTCGGATATCTGACTGCCGACATCCAGCACAGGCTTCCTGCTCCAGGGCAGGTCATCCCTACACCCGAGCCCAATGAGAGCGTCGTATTTGTTCCTCACTTCCTCCGTGGTTTAGGCCTCACCCTTGATCCCTTTGTGAGGGGGCTCATGTTCTATTACGAGTTAGATTTTCATGATCTAGCTCCGGTCGCTATTCTCCATATCTCGTTGTTCATCATTGTGTGTGAGGCTTTTCTCCACGTCACTCCACACTTCGGCTTATGGCTCAAGACCTTCAATGTGACACCGAAGATGATCGCGGGGCGACATGCGGAGTGCGGAGGTGCCATAATAAGCAGGAACGCCGATGCCCCATGGCCAGAGGGTTCTTTCCCAGAAGTATCCGATGTATGGCAGCGGAGGTGATTTTACGTCACGGCTCCCAGAGGCACAAAGTGGGTGGCAGCCCCCGAGTTCCGCTCGGGCCCTCCGTCACAACTGACGCCGTTGACCGACGTAGGACGGAATTGGGGGCCCGCTAGTGATGTACCAATACTGCAGAGCCGTATCCGGGAGCTTCTTGAGAAGGACATTAACCTTGTCAGCATAATTCAAGTAATGCTAATCTGACGGATGTTGCCGTGCAAACATCGGCCTCTCCGGATGTGGGAGTTCAATCCAGAGGGTCCGCGGAGTATTAAGAACTTCTTCGGCCTAAAGCTCGAAGGGATGTGTAAATTATTCTTCGGACCACAAGTAAAGTGTCCGGATACCACCGAGGATGCGGGCCTAAGTTGCAATCGCCTAGATACCCAAGTAAGTAACCTTGAAACCGGACACATCGTTCAAGTTTGTGATAGTCACTATTCTGAAAATCCTCCGTGGCCAGGAATGGCTCAGCAAGGCGGAGAGAATCAGGTGTCTGGCGCCACTTCCCGAAGCCTCGCCTAGCCCAACCATTGCCAAGATGCTTGGTCGAGTGCTCAACAAAATGCCCTCAGGGAAAGACGAAGGGAAGAACAGAGAAGCCGAACTTCACACACTGCACATCCAAACCGGGGGAATTGCTACCTCCCCTAAGGAGGATAGTCGGGGAGGGGAGTCTAAAGCCTCCTCCCCGCGCGGGAAGAAGAGGGCCGCCTCCAAAGACTTGGAGACGGAGATGCCCAAGCAAGGGAAAAAGGTATCACCAGGGGGCTCTGCCTCGACGGGCAGCCTCGCCGCGTCATGCCCATGTGGGCCAGCCCTCCAACGAGCTGTAAGTTAACCGTAAATTCGAAGGTACTACCTTTCTCTGAGTACACTAACAAGGATCCATTCTTTGCAGCCCGACTAGCAGCTCTTCTCAACAGAGTTCGTCTTCGGGGGATCTTCCTCCGGAGATGATGGAGAGTGAGACCCCACCAGCCTCTCCGTCTCCTGAGGCGGGCGACACCGAGGTGTCATCACGGAGGAGTCCGGATTTTCCGAAGCCAGAGGCTAATCCATCCGCCGCCCTGAGCCCGGAGCGTTCGGCTCCCACGGGGGGCGATGAGAAGGGTCCGACACAGTTTGGTGTCCGGCCGGACATACTGACGGGCCTTCTAGAGCGAGCTACGCTCTCGGAGGAGCACCGCTCGTTAATGAGCACGGTGCTCAAGAAAATTTCATCCGCCACAAGCGGTTTGAATGAAGCATTTACGAGCCCGCTCAAAGGATTTGAGGTATGTAATGAGAAATACACAATTTTTGGTTTGTGAGGCACGCGCTAGGTGTGCTCCATATGGATAGTAGCCCCTGAGACTCTGGTTGCCCGCCCTAGGCGGCAAACAGAGGATCATATTGTGTAAGTACTGATTGCGATGTACATATGCGCAGGTATCTAAGGATCCGGCCGCCGAACAGTCCGTTGAGGTTGCCGAACTAAGGAGGCAAATTGGATCTATTGATGCCGATATCACGCTGGTGAACGAACGGCTGAATGAGTCACAAGGTATGTGCTCTGTTTTCCTTATTATGTTGTATAGGAAAATATGAGGGGGCATAATATTAATGCGACATGCTTGGACTGGAGACGGTGCTGCTGCCGTGGAAGCCCTGAGGGCGGAACTTGCCCAGGCCAAGGAACAAGCTCGGGCTAGCGATGCGGCTGCCCTAAAAGCGGCCGAAGAGTTGAGAGCCGAACAGGTTGCTCATCGCCGAAACGAAGACAAGATAGCCGAAATGGCTGTGGAGTTGAAAAATGACGCCGACCGGTATGAGCTCCTTGAAAAGGAGAATAAGGTTAATTCGGCTGACCTGAACAAGGCACTTAATGCGGCCAAGGAGATGCGGACCGAGGTTAGCGATGCACGGGAGGAGCTTTGACAGGTCGGAAAAATCGCGGCTGGGAGTCCCTACTTGTTGTGGATGAAGTTCTTGGATCCGAAGTATGCTCTCCTGGATCGACGCTGGAGTCCTACAGACGCTTATGCAGACTTGGCGAAGAGTACCGCTGATGCCGCCAAGTTTTTCGAGGATCAAGGTGATAAAGAAGTGGAGAGACTATTCTGGTCCCAATTCAATGCTCACGCGCGTCCATTGCCGTTGAATGAGAAGATGTCTGCTTTGGCGGAGCTTCATAGGTTGTCCGGGCTTGCCATGCGGTCTGTAATAGACCATCTTTGGCCGAAGGGGCCTAAGCCGGACAGTTATTTTGGTTTGGTGCAACAATTCCTCGGTGCCGTATCTCAGATTGATGCCATGAGGAGGTCGGCGTGTATAGAGGGTGCATGGATGGCACTTGCCCGCGTTAAAGCATATTGGACAGATATGGAGGCCACCCTCATTGTGACCCAGAATCCGACGGGAGGCCAGGATCAGGCCGAGCACTACTTGGAGCAGGTAACAGAAGGTGCTCGCTTAATAGAGGTTTAGTGCTCGAAGAATGTCATGTTTGAGTGACAAATCGTGTTATTGTAAAAACAATGTTATTTTGGTTATGAGGCTATATTTATACTTTGTGCCCGAAAGTATTATTTGTACCTCCTGTGCGGCCGTTTTTATGTATATATGTAATTCTAAAAGTTAGCAGTCATTGGCTTCAGCCCCCACGCATACAATGCAGGGGTGTTCGCGAAAAAATATGCATAATCACACTTGATCCAACGTCTTGGTCCATTAAGGAGGTGATCGCACGTCGAACTAGGAAACCGGACTATATAGTTGTAACACTTTCACTTAGCCATAAGAGTTTGATGGTGGGGCTACTATGTAGCCCCTGGTACTTTTGCGTGCATCCGAATACGGGCGCGTGTGTACATGACCAGGAAACGGTCTTTCATTAATGCAGAGGAATTCTAAAGATTCCGGTAAGTCTTCGAGTGGTTGAACAGTCTCTCGTTGTATCATGACAGTCAGTTTTCGGCTTTCAATACTGAGGTGCTCATCTGGAATAACCAGGTCACAATCACAGTAGTTCTCCTTTGGCCGCCTTAGCCGATAAGAACGGAACATAAGGCGGCAAACCCAGGAGCCGGGCAAACCCAAGATTTGACCAAAGACATGATTTGGAGCTGATGCATATAAGGCCAAAATCATGACGCCGAACACTCCCGAAGGTATTCGGACTTTATGACAGAAAATAGGCTGAAGAACGCCCTTTCGTTATAAACCCTGTATTTCCAGGTACGTGCATTAGTCTGTCATGGCGAAATGCCAATAACGGCAGTGTCCTCTGTGGGTATAGCACCCATGGGATGTGTAAACAACAAGAGGCAATAGAAAAGGTTTACACATGGGCTTAATCTAAAGAGAAACCTTTGAGCGGGGCCCTGCTGCACGTCTGCGCCTTTATCTCCGTTGTGCCGTGTCCTGGAAGGGTATCGCACGAATGTTGTTTGTAAAAAAGAAAACTCATGTAAGCATGCGATTGATAGTAGAAATGTAAAACATTGGCCTGCCAATAAGGTTGAGCCAAGGGTGGGGCTGTATTAAATATCTATATCCCCTGGTGTCCTCTATGGGATTATGTACATGGAGCCACTCGATCGGTTTCACTGCATCGCCGGACTCGTCTAACCGTGTCCGTGGTCTTAACGACCAGTCATGCTTTCTGGTGTTGGAGGCCGCTTAGGATCGGGCCGCTAGAGCCGTCGCGTATTCCTCCGCGCGTGAAGAGCGCTCTGTGTTTCCGTTAACGGTGATGATGCCACGTGGACTGGGCATTTTGAGTGTAAGGTAGGCATAGTGCGGTACTGCGTTGAAGCGGGCGAAGGCCGTTCTTCCAAGTAATGTGTGGTAGCCGCTTTGGAAGGGTGCGATGGTGAAGAGTAGTTCCTCGCTTCTGGAGTTGCCTGGGGAGCCGAATGTTACCTCCAGTTCGATGGAGCCCCTACTATAGGCTTCAACGCCTGGTATTACCCCTTCAAAGGTGGTGTTGCTTTGGATAATTCTGGATGGATCTATACCCATCCTGCGGACAGTGTCCTGGTATATTAAATTGAGACTATTGCCGCCGTCCATGAGGACGTGGGTAAGATGGTATCCATCGATTATTGGGTCAAGCACCAAGGCCTCTGATCCTCCACGCCGAATACTAGTCAGGCAGTCTGTGTGATCGAAGGTGATCGGACAAGTCAACCAGTAGTTAGGTGTGGGTATGATGGGTTCTATAGCGTACGCGTCTCTGAGCGCGCGTTCGTGCCTTCTCATGGATGTGTGAGTCGCGTGGATCATGTTTACTATTTTAACCTCTGGTGGGAATTTTTTCTGTCCCCTAGTGTTTGGCTGGCGAGGTTCATCCTCGTCTTCACTTGGTGTTTCCCTTCCATTGTGTTTGGCATTTAATTTGCCGGCCTGCTTGAAGACCCAGCACTCTCTGTGAGTGTGGTTCGCGGGTTTGTCGGGGGTGCCATGAATTTGGCACAGTTTGTCCAGGACTCTGTTCAGACCGGATGGTCCCTCTTTACTGCCTTTAGATGGCTTCTTTTGCTGATCGGGTCGAGAGCCCCTGAATCCGGTGTTGACCGTTGTGCTGTCCAGGCTCTCTTCCTTGTTTTGACGTTTGTTTTTATTACGCCGTGGTTTCCCGTTGCCATCCCTTATTTCGGATGTGCTTGGGTCGCTGATGCCTTTATGGGCCAACCAGCTATCTTCACCTGCGCAAAAGCGGGTCATAAGGCTTGTTAAGGCTGCCATTGTCCTAGGCTTTTCTTGGCCGAGGTGTCTGGCGAGCCACTCGTCGCGGATGCTGTGCTTGAATGCCGCTAAGGCTTCAGCGTCCGGACAATTGACGATTTGATTCTTCTTAGTGAGGAATATGTTCCATGGTTTGCGGGCGGACTCTCCGGGCTGTTGGATTATGTGACTTAAATCGTCCGCATCCGGAGGCCGGACATAAGTCCCTTGGAAATTGGCCCTGAAAGCGTCCTCGAGTTCCTCCCAACTCCCAATTGAATTTTCGGGGAGGCTTTTCAACCAGTGTCGAGCTGGTCCCTTCAGCTTGAGGGGAAGGTATTTGATAGCGTGGAGGTCATCCCCACGAGCCATGTGTATATGCAGGATAAAATCCTCGATCCAGACCCCTGGGTCTGTCGTTCCGTCGTATGCCTCTATGTTCACAGGTTTAAAACCCTATGGAAATTCATGGTCCAGTACTTCTTCAGTGAAGCACAGGGGGTGAGCAGCCCCTCTGTATCGGGATGTGTTGTGGCATGCCATCGGCTATTGTTGTGTCCGGTGTTTGTTCCGAACCGGTATCCAATTGATATGATCGTTTTTATGACCATAGTCCCGCGCCGGGGTGTGTCCTTTAGAACTGTAGATGGACCTAGGCGCGCCTGCTTTCTTATCCAGGTGCTCACGTAGATCATGCGTGGTGTCGGTAGCTGCTCTGTCGCGGTTATGAAGTGGTTCGTCCGGCCTCCTGGTCGTGTTGTTCTTTGGTGGAACGGCCTCGTCGTCGAATTCTGGCAGCAGCTTGCGTTTTGGATAGCTCTTTGTATGGCGATCGTCGCCGTATCTTTCTTCAGTGTCTAGCACTTTATTCCATCGGCGATTGAGCGTTTCCTGTTCGGCTTTTAGCCTTTGCTTCTGCTTCTTCAGACTTCTCGCGGTGGCCATAAGCCTTCTGTGGAGGTTATCTCATTCGCCGCGTGTTTCCGGGACGATGAATGCATCATCGTCCGGACTATGTTCTTGTCCTGGGGCGGTTTGATTAATTCGTCCATCGGGATCATTGTGGTCGGGCGTCTGCTCCGAGCCGTGTTTAGCATGACCTGGCTCATCCTGCTCCATCGCTGGGTCCGTATGGTCATTGCCTTCGGGGTTGACTGGGGTGTCGATCTTTGTGGCTCTCTTGTCGCTATTTTTACTGTTGTTGGACTTGGAGCGGCGTCTGTGACGTTGTTTTGGTTTTTTCCCAGGGGTTTTATCTTCCGGATTGTCGCCGTCGTCCTCCTTAGGCATATCCACCATGTATATATCGTATGACGGGGTGGCTGTCCACTGCCCAGTGAGCGGTGGTTCCTGTTCTTCTCCTGCATCGTCGTCCATACCGTCGATGTCTTCAGAGTCGAAGTCAAGCACGTCGGTTAATTTATCGACCGTGGCAATGAAGTGGGTGGTGGGTGGGCTACGAATTCCTTCGTCGCCTGCTTCCCACTCGAGCCATACATAGTTCGGCTGAGAGTCTCCTGTCAAAGAGAGGGATTTTAACGAGTTCGGCATGTTGCCAAAGGGCGAGTGCTGGAAGATATCTGCGGCGGTACACTCCATTATCGGAGCCCAACCAGGCTCGGCGGGCTCGGGAGCGCCTTGGATCGAACCTCTGGCGGATCTGAGTCCGGTTTGGTGTTGCAGGCTTCCTTAGAGGTAAGGCCTGGGTTCGGCTCTACCGCCGATGAGTGTACGGCCCGCGGGGTGGGGTCTATCCACCTGTCCTTGGGCCACGCAGTCTGCTTCGGATTTAGGTCCGGGGCTACTGCAGGGGTGATTTCCCGAGCATTGTCTGATAGTAGGTCTAAGCCGTGCTCATCGTGACTGTCTGGCGTTCCTGGCACAGGCCCGGTTCCATCGAAGATCAAGTCTCCGCGGATACCGGCCGTGTGGTTCAGGTTTTAACTCGCCTGTGGCACAGTGGCGGCGAGCCGATCTTCTCCAGTTGGCCAAGCGAATTGGCCCGCAGCGCGAAGCCGCCGAACACGAAGATCTGTCCGGGGAGAAAAGTCTCACCCTGGACCGTGTTGTTGACGATTGAAGGAGCCATCGAGCCTTGCAGCGACGACACAGAGGAACTCTCAATGAAAGCACCAATGTCGGTGTCAAAACCGGCGGATCTCGGGTAGGGGGTCCCGATCTGTGCGTCTTAGGCTGATGGTAACAGAAAGCAAGGGACACGATGTTTACCCAGGTTCGGGCCCTCTCGATGGAGGTAAAACCCTACTTCCTGCTTGATTAATATTAATGATATGAGTAGTACAAGAGTAGATCTACCACGAGATCGTAGAGGCTAAACCCTAGAAGCTAGCCTATGATGATTATGATTGTGATCGTGATCCGCCTTCTAAGGACCAACCTCTCCGGTTTATATAGACACCGGAGAGGGCTAGGATTTACATGGAGTCGGTTACAAGGAAGGAAATATATTATCCGGATCGCCAAGCTTGTCTTCCACGCAAAGGAGAGTCCCATCCGGATACGGGACGGAGTCTTGAGTCTTGTATCTTCACGCTCCAATAGCCCGGACGAAGCATATAGTCCGGCTGTCCGGATACCCCCTAATCCAGGACTCCCTCAGGGGGGAATAGGCGATTTTTATGAAAGTCTTCAAAACACGGGGGCTTTGAAGAAAAATAGTAGATCTGAGCCTATAGATATGCAGCGGAAGGTAGACTACACTAGACAAGCCATAGTCAAGTAAGCAATGAAGTAAAAGCACGAAGACTATTAGCAGCTAGGTAGTGTACATCAGGATGGAAGGTAGTATGAAGCCAAACAACAATAGTCGTCACACAGTGAAGTCAATCAGATCAAGCAAGCAGCCAACAACTTCATGAAGACAAACTGTAAGTAAAGAGAGGTAAGAGATAGAACCAGTTGCTTGGTGAGGACAGGGATTTGTTGGACCAGTTCCAGTTGCTATGACAACTGTATGTCTGGTTAGGGAGGCAGAGATTTAACTCAGAAGAAGGTGTCTTCACCTTATTCCCCTCGAGCTAAGGTCACTTAGTCCTCGCCCAATCATTCTGGTAAGTCTTCAAGGTAGACTTCCAAACCTTCACAGACTTCGTTCACCGGCAATCCATAATGACTCTTGGATGCCCAGAATGCGACGCTTAACAGGCTGGAGGATTCACAGTCCTCCAGTGTAACAAGTCTTCAGATCACGCGGACAGAAAGACTTCAGTGATGCCTAACACTCTTTAGCTCTGGGTGTTTTGGGCTTTGTCCTCGCAAGGATCTCTCTCTCTCAAATGCTTTTGAGGTGGGTTGCTCTCAAACGACAAAAGTCGTGCACTAACTCTGAGCAGCCACCAATTTATGGTGTAGGGGGTGCGCTGTTTATAGCCAGGAGGCAACCCGACCTGATTTGTCCGAAATGACCCTGGGTCACTAAGGAACTGACACGTGTCCAACGGTCAGATTTCGAACACACGCGACAGCTTGACTTGGGCTACAAGTAAAGCTGACTCATCCAACTCTGAATAAGATTTGCTCTCATTGTCTTCACTTGAAGACTTAGGATTTGGTTGAGCATCACTTTAGTCATTCGGACTTTGTTCACTTGGACCCCACTTAACACTGCGGTGGTTCCTATGACTCAGCAAAGAAGAAAAGGAAACTACGAAACAACTATGTCTTGGCACTCCATAGTCTTCATGCGATGTCTTCTCATGTCATAGTCTTCGTTGTGAATATCTTCACATACCACCATTGTCTTCAATGTCTTATCACATTTTTAGGGGTCATCTATGGTAGGTAAACTGAATCAATGAGGGACTGCTACCTGTGTTATCCTGCAATTCTCACAAACACATTAGTCCCTCAACCAAGTTTGTCGTCAATACTCCAAAACCAACTAGGGGCGGCACTAGATGCACTTACAAATATGGCAAAGTACAAATGTTGTTCGGACTCTCGAATGGAATCTGGGACGTCATGAGGAGCTTCAGAATAGTCCAGAGTTAAAGATTTATATATGGGAAGTCATATTTTGGGTTCCGTAAAAAGTTTGGTTTTTCCGGTATTGTACCCGAAAGGTTCTAGTAGGTTTCGAAGTGGGTCACACCTGCATGGGGGGTCCACTTGAACTTGGGTAGTGGGGAAAGGCCCACAACCCTGGTCTAGGTGCACCAAGATCCCCTCTTACAAGGAATAGGATCATAACCCGAAGGGATAAGATCAAGATCCCTAGAAAGGGGGATAGCGATTAGTGGGGAAAGGAAAGCAGGGATTTCCTTCCTCCCCCTTGGCCAATGACGTTAGGGGCTTGGAGGGAACGCCACCAGCCCCCTCCACCCTTATATATAGTGGGGAGGTTCATGGGGATCAGCACCCTTCCACCCTTGCCCGTCTCCCTCCCATTACACCTCCTCCACCTCGTGCAGACGCTTGGCGAAGCCCTTCTGCAGTTCCGTTGCTTCCACTGTCACCCTTCCACCATTGTGTCGGTTCATATCTCATGTACATCCTTTCCCTCGCTTGTTGGATCAACAAGGAGATTACGACACTAAACCGAACGTGTGCTAAAGTTGGAGGTGTCGTCTGTTCGGCACTAGATCGCTTGAATCGTGATTGGATCGTGAAGAGTATGACTACATTAACCGCGTTATGATGCTAACGCTTCCGGTCTACAAGGGTAGGTAGACACACTCGCCTATCGTCTCTATGCATCTCCTAGACTAGATTTGGGTGTTCGTAGGAACATTTTTTTATTTTCATGCAACGTTCCCCATCAGTGGTATCCAAGCTAGGTCTATGTGTAGATGTATATGCATGAGTAGAACACAAAGAAGTTGTGGGCATTGATGTTCAATTTGCTTACCTCCCTTGTCTTATTTGGATTCGGCGGTATTGTGGAATGAAGCGGCTCGGACCAACCTTAGTTTTCCTCGCACAAGAGACCGGTTCCAGTGAATAACATTCAACTCGTATTGCATAAAATTGGCTGGCGGGTGTCTGTCTCTGCTACTTTAGTTGAATCTGATTTGACAATGGCGGTTCTTGTAGAAGATTAAAAGGCAACTTGTATATCACCATTGTGGTTTTGTGTAGATAAGAATGGTTCTTATAGTTTGCCCTCGCAGTCACGCAAAAATTGCAACAACAAAGTAGAGGATGTCTAACTTGTTTTTGCAGGGCATGTTGTGATGTGGTGTGGCCAAAAGATGATGTGATATATGTTGATGTATGAGATGATCATGTTTTGTAATAGGTTCATAAAAGTGCAACTAATCCCCAGGTGGTTTTGGTAATTAATGACATCATATATGTCATTGACCTAATGAACATTTATGATATATTCAGAAAAGATCAATGATTGGCATGGCAAGGACTAATGGTTGTGGACCCCTCAAAATATCACGGACAAAGGATTGGCTACCCAAGACTCTTCATTTTGGTTTAGTGAGCCAAGATCACATTGAGTCCCTTAGGAAAGCCAATATTATTAAAAGGGGATGAGGTATTGTTGATGAGGTTGTTGCTCAAAGTGCTTAGTGATATTGCTCCCAATACCCTCCATCACTTTCCCAAAACACATCTATCCAAACCCTAATTCATCATTTCGGTCCCATCAATATCACCTACTCCGGACCCACCGAGATGATTATTCCATGGCCACAGCCAAAACCCTAGCAATTCGGTCTGGCCGAAATGGCTCTCGGTCCTACCGAGATGGCATTGCCAAGTTTCTGTGATGAAGTCGCTTCACTTCGGAACCACCGAGTTGAAATGATCAAAATTTCTGAAACGGGGTTCTACCTTTGCCATTGCACTTCGGTCCCACCGAGTTGGTATATTCGGTCTCACCAATGAGCCTAACGGTCAAGTGTTTTGCACTAGTCGGTCTCACCGAGAATTGATGTCGATGCCATCGAGTTGGGACAAAGACTTGTAACGGTTGGATCTTTGGTGCTGCCTATTTACACCCCTCCACCACCTCTTACTCTCTAAGAGAGCCATCAGAATGAACCACTACTTCCACCATTCGTTTTCTCAGATAGAACTACCTACTCATGTGTCGAGATCAAGAGACTCCATTCCTACCATTTGAATCTTGATCTCTAGCCTCTTCAAGTTGCATTCCACTCCAATGCTTCTCCTACCCAAGCCAAATCCATGAGAGAGAGATGAGACTATCATTTGAAGCACAAGAGCAAGGAGTTAATCACCAACGCACCATCTATTACCTTTTGGGGAGTGGTGTCTCCTAGATTGGTTAGGTGTCACTTGGGAGCCTCCAAGATCATATGGAGTTGAACCAAGGAGTTTGTAAGCGCAAGGAGATCGCCTACTACGTGAAGATCTACCCGAGTGAGGATAGTCCTTCGTGGACGGAAGCCATGGTGGAATATAAAAGGTTGCATCTTCGTGGGTGGAGCCCTCCGTGGACTCACACAACTGTTACCCTCTGTGGGTTGAAGTGTCCATCAACATGGACATATGATAGTACCACCTATCAGAACCACGCCAAAAATCATCGTGTCTTCATTGCGTCTGAAATCTCCAACCCCCGGCTTTACTTACATGTGCAATGTTTTACTTTCCGCTGTTATACTCTTATAATTGCATGTATAGGGTGATGCTTGACTTGTTAGTATTACTAAAATCTTCCCACAACTAAAATTGGGAAAATGTTAGGTTTTTATTTGGTCATGTAGTCTCATCACCCCCCTCTAGGCATACTTTCTATCCTACAAGTGGTATCAGAGCTCTCGTCGCCATTGCATCGGTTTCACATCCTAGGAGAGTATGTCGTGTAGTGAGGGTAACTATCACCGTAGAGGTCCATATTTTGATGGTACAAATTTTGCTAGATGGAAACATAAGATGAAAATGCATATTCTTGGTCATCCCGCCATTTGGGATGTTGTTTGTATTGGCTTAAAAGGTGAATTCTTTGAGGATGGTAGAGAACCGGATCATCAAGCAACCACAGAAGAATTAAAGATGTTGCTATACAATGCTCAAGCTAGTGACATTCTCTTAAATGGTTTGTGCCCCGAGGAGTTCAAAAAAACCAGCCGTCTCGATAATGCAAAGGAAATTTGGGATACTTTGGTTGATATGCATGAAGGTAGCAAGTCCGTCAAGGAATCCAAGTTGGATGTGCTTCAAGGTCAACTTGACAATTTCAAGATGAAGAATGGTGAAGGATTCGTTGAAATGTACTCTAGGCTTGCTCTCATCAATGAGATTGCCGGATTAGGAAGTGAAGAGATGACCGACAAATTCATCATCAAGAAGATCCTTAGAGCCTTGGATGGAAAATATGACACCGTGTGCAACTTGATCCAAATGGTGCCCAATTTCAATGATCTCAAGCCCACAGAAGTCTTTGGAAGAATCGTTGCTCATGAAATGTCACTCAAGGATAAGGAGGAGCCCCACAACAAGTCAAGTGGTGCATACAAAGCGTCAATTGATGCTCCTACAACATCAAGTGACAAGCTAGTATCCGATGAGGAAATAAATCTAATGGTGAAGAACTTCAAGAAATTCTACAAGAGTCGAAGCAAAGATAGAAGCTCCAAGTCAAGGTCCTACAATGAGAAGAGATCCTCTAGTCATAATCAAAATTGCTACAATCGTGTAAGACCCGGATACTATTCCAATGAGTGCACGACACCCTACAAGAAACGAGAAGACTCACCTAAAAGAAGGAGTAGAAGAGATGAATCACCTCATAGAGAGAGAAGGAGAAGAGATGATTGTTATGAACGAAGACCCTCTAGAAGAAGTAAGTATTCAGAGAGGAAAGACAAGTCATCAAAGAGCTATAAAAGAAGAAGGAACCAAGCTCCGACGTCAACACCCACTCCGAGAGAAGTTATCACTCCGACTCCGACTATACTCAAGATGAAGGTGTTGCCGAACTTGCTCTATTATATCCTCCAACTACCATGACATATTTGCTTCACCAAATGAAGGAATTGGAAGATGCTTCATGGCTAAAGGCCCCAAGGTATCACACCCCAAGTATCTTGATTTCAATAGTGATGAAGATGATTCGCTAGGAGATGATGATTTACTTGTTGATAAAACTAGTGATGTAAGCTACAATGAACTTGCTAGTAATCATGATAGTCAAGATTAAGTGAATGACAATGCTAAGAAGGAGATTGAACATCTAACTAAAGAACTAAACACTCTTAAGTTAGCTCATGAAACAACTCAAGAAGATCATAGAGAGCTCCTAAGAACTCATGAAAAGCTACACTTTGAGAAGCTAAGTTTAGAGCAAGAGCATGAGTTTCTAAAAGAAATCAATGATGATCTTCGAAATAAGAGTTCTTCTTACATTGCCAAAAATCTCCTCTTGTCTACTTATATGCCACAAGTTAAATCTACTCAAGCTAGTAACAAGAGTCAGAAAGGTTCTTCATCTAGTAGTAACAATAACAATGCTAAATCCAATATTGTTGCTTCTAGTAGTTCTCTTGATTCCACTAATGATTCTCCTAGCCAAGTTACACTTGAGCAAGAAAATACTTTATTGAAAGAGATTATAGAGAAACGTGTTACAAAAGACTTGCCGGGAGTAAGCAATTTTAGGAAATTGTACGCAAGCAACATAAAGGCACCGGAAGAATCAAGGTGTTGGTTTTGAACGAAAGTTCAATGCTAATGGAGTTGAGTGGGAAGATGATCAATATCCCAAGACGAAGTTGGTTCCTCAACAAGAGAAGTATGATCCTACTTCTTTTGAGGGGACACAAGCTCAAGATGATCTTTCACCACAAGACCACAAGCAAAAAGGCAAGGACAAGCTTCAAGAAGAGATTGAACCATTTGAAGAAGCACCTCAAGCCTTGGTCAAGTGGGTTCCCAAGACTTCATCAGGTTCAAATACAACTCCAAGGATTCCCATCAAATTGATGTGGGTCCCAAATAAGAAGAAATAGAGATTTCTTGAGGGTGACTTCGCCAACAAACCTCACTCATATTCATTTTGGCAAGAATTTGTGCAACCAACTTCAACATTTTGCACTAATTCATGGAGTCACAAACCCTCTTGCTGGTAAGCCAAGGGACAAGGCATTCAATGCATTCATGGACATCAGCATATGTGCATTTCACTCTATGTCTATAGATATTCTTGTATGTTCCTTGTGGGACTAACCCATGTAGGTATTGAAAGTGCAAAACTCTAGGATTGCTCCCAACTATACATCACACTGAGCATCCACATCCAAGTTATCTACATGAAGTCATCATCGACAAAACCCAAGGTTAGTTCATCCCTCTTTGGGGGGATATCACATCTAGGGGGAGCTTTACTCCAAGAATTGAGCTAAAGCAACTCTAATGATGTGAACATATTAATGCTTTATGTAAAAGTGTGGCAACCCCAATTGTGCTTAAACGATGAGTATGACCTATGATCAAATGTTCTCATTTGGCTCCTAAGTCAATATACTCATATATATAAGACTATGTCATCGCCAATTGCTTGATAGTTGCTAGAATTGGTTGTGCATGTTTGACACGTATTTCATTTGCTATCTTATTGTGTGAGCATGTTGATGCACATATTTCTCATTCGAAGACATCCGTTTGTAGTTTCATTGATTTGGTTTATTTGGGCAAATGGATGTATAAGAATGCATAAGCACCTTCTCTAGCTATCTATCTTGACTTGTCTAAATTCTTCATTTCTATATCACAAAATTTGAACATGTCTTTTTCGGACCCTTCGGTGAGATGCACTCGGAGTCACATATTTGTCAAAGACTGTAGTCCGAAACATTCTAAATGTCTTTCGGACTGAACAAATCACTCTTATTCAGTCTCACTGAAACCATTTGGATTGATCTAGCTTTTCATCTCGGTGCAACCAAACTGAAGCATCTCGGGGTCATCAATGTGTGGCACTGCTAGCAGTTAAACATCTCGGTGCCACCAATCTGTTTCACTCGGAGCCACCGAGAGCTAATGGGTATATATATCCCGCGTGCCCGTACGGTTGAAATTTTCTCAATCGTTTTATCGCCGCACCCCATAGCTGTTGTCACCTCAGTCTCCGTACAGTCGTCGTTCCATCCAGCACGCCCTCACCATTGGATTCTGCTGCTGTTAATGGAAATCGCTCCCTCTGTTGCCTGCGTAGAGGATTTGCGTGAAGTTAGGGTAAAATCTGATCCCCTTGTGCTTCCACTTCTGATTCAATGCACTAGGGTTTTCTCCATGATGCTTGCCATAGATTGCAAATATTATATTCCCTATATGAATTCCATAGATTAAATTTGAGTAAGATTTTAGGTTTAAGTTTTTGCCGAATACATCTTGGACCCACCGATGAGAAAGTCTCGGAGTCAATGATCTGGCTTTTGGACATTGCTCTAGTACGTCTCAGTGCAACCGAGTTGTACTGATCGGTGAGACCAAGATAAAGTTTCTGTGAAACCCTAACATGTCGGAGAGACCGAACCACGTATCGGTTTTACCGAAACTATGTGCCAAGTTTCTATTGAGTGCTTCAGTGTCACCGAAAGGATCAACTCGGTGGATCTGATATGTCTTCTATGAAAACTTGAAACTAAGATTTGAACTCAATTTTTTTTCAAAACCAACTGTATTTTGTGATGCTCATCCATTCCACTCTACCCTATCTACTTCACAGGTGCATGTGTCAGTATGTCAGATGCTAGTGATAGCCAGAACATGTCAGAAGAGCAGAATGTTGATCACAGTGCAGGCTCTAGTCCTGAAGAGAGTTACTATGAAGGAGAGAAGAACTCTCCAGAGTTCCCAAAGGTAGCCACCAGGGCCAGAAAGAAGAAAATTTCTGATGATGAAGACTTTGTTGCAGGAGAGGCCACATCAAAGAAGAAGAAAGTTGTGATTGCCAAGGAGTATGGCACTGCTGCAAGTACCAGGCCAGCTACAAGCAAATCTTTGGCTAAGGAAGTAGGCACAAAGAGAAAGGAAAGGAAGAGAACAATTTATGTTGTTGTAGGCACAAAGAGAAAGGAAAGGAAGAGACAAACTTATGTTGTTGGCAGAAGACCTTCCATGTATGAAGATCCAGACGATCACGAGGAAGAACCAGCTTGTGACGCGCCGACTTAATCATGTACTAATCATACATACAAATGCACACAATTAAGATCAGCGACTCACGAGAAGATATCACAACACAACTTTAAACACAAATTAAAGTCATACGAGCTTTATATTACAAGCCAGGAGCCTCGAGGGCTCGAATACATAAGCTCGAATACAAACGAGTCAGCGGAAGCAGCAATATCTGAGTACAGACATAATTAAACAAGTCTGCCTTAAGAAGGCTAGCACAAACATGAACGATGATCGAAAAGGCAAGGCCTCCTGCTTGGGACCCTCCTAACTACTCTTGGTCGTCGGCAGCCTCCACATAGTAGTAGGCTCCATCGGGGTAGTAGTAGTCATCGGCGGTAGCATCTGGCTCCTGGGATCCATCATCTAATCGCAGCAATCGGGTATAGGGGAAAAGAAGTAGCAAAGCAACCGTGAGTACTCATCAAACGTACTCGCAAGACTTACATTAGAACTATGCTAGGTATGCATCAGTATCAAAGCAATGGGGCTATATCTTTGGACTGAACTGTAGAAATGCCAGAAGAGAGGGGAAAGACTAGCCTATCAAAGAATAGCATCTTGAAGCATCTTGCAGCATTAGAAGAGTGCAGATTAGCTTTTTATAAGTAACAAGCATGTTGTAGTATTAACGTCCAGAGATCCTTTCTCGACTCCCTGCGAGAAAGCAATTTCGGAGCCATCATATCCATTACATATCGAGTAACCAGTTCTAGTTGTATAGATCGGGATACAACTCCAAGTCATCTTGTTTCCATGGACACAACTATTCAAATAGATAAACTTCCCTGTAGGGGTGCACCACATTACCCGATATGCACAATCATCTCTGGCCGGACAGACTTTCATGAGTAATGCCCGACCTCGAAAGATCAACACCGTAGCACTACCTAGGCTCAACAGAGAGGCCAGCACGCCGGTCTACATCCTAAGCACGTAGGGGTCTTGGGCCCATCGCCCTTTGCACTCCTGCACGTTGCGAACGCGGCCGGGATCAGCCATGGCTACCTCTTTATACAAAGTAGATGCTTACGTGGGCCACCTAGGCAAGCACCGCTAAACTGCTGACGTCGGTGAGCTTTCTAAAGAAACATATGACGCCGAGTGCCCATAACTCATCCCGCGTGGCGGTTAGTGCGTATAGGTCAACGACATACTTAGATCAAATACCCAATCTCGGTAGTGTCTTGGGAGCACGTGTAAATCGGTGCTCCCGTCGCCCCGTCTCGAGGACATATGGCAAGGGCCAGGCCCAACCCACTTTAGGGCAGTCTGCCTGCCCGGTGGTGCCTCGTAATTATCTCGTGGGTACCCTCCAGGTCAGCCCGACTCACTACAAAAAAAGACACATCCGTGACATTATGGCCCGAACGAATTTTTTTTCCTGTCATGGTTATGACACTTCTATGACGATAATTGTGACAAAACCACGTATCATCATAGATGTGGTGGGCTCCTACTTCTATGATAAAAAATTATGATAGAAAATGGGCTTTTCGTCCTGGGCGGGCCGGGGACGCACCTGCATGACATTCTTTGGGCCGTCCATGACATAAAAATTCATGGTAGAAGTGAGGGCGAGGAAATTTTTGCGGAGTTCCCAGTTATGGTGGGTGGTCGGGCCGAGCTATGCAGTGTGGTTTGCATGTTCTCTCTCGTACGCGAGCGTGGTGCGAGCCATGTTCGCTATAACTGAACCCGAGAAAGAGAGGCGTTCGCTTAATGAACCCGAGCGATCGATCGATCCTATGTAACATCCCAAAATTCTAAATTTTGAAATGTTATAATAATTAAAAGATATGATTGTTTGATTGATTGTTGAGTGATCGATTGCATGAAATTGATTGGAATTTTAAACTTTTGAAGTTTTGTTGAGAGGGAATATTTGAATTTGGAAATATTTCAAACTTCATGCCACTCAATGATCCTCATGATTTCTTCAATGAAAGAGAGTGGGAAGTAAAGAAAAATTTCATTTTGAATTTGTCATTTTAAATTTTGTTTTTAACTCAAAGTGGCATTTGAGTTTTATTCAAAAACTTTTCTGACAAAGAACACTTTAACAAAAGTGTTGAGAGGGAGTAACATGACACCCCAAAAATGTTGGAATAAATTTTCCATAGAGTTTTAAGAGTCATTTTGATTTTTGTTTGAATTAAAAAAAATGATTTTTCAAAAAATATTTTATTTGCCCCTGCAAACTATCACATTAAATTGGGCTTATTTTTCTGATCATTTTGATATATATATAATACTCCTATATTTTATTTTCATTTTATTTCCTAAAATGATTCTTCTTCACGGGTTATTAAAAAAAGGAAGGTACAGTTTTTTTTGGGCCAAATCCGGCCCGATCCGTACCTAATCATCTCTTTCCTCCCGACGAGATGCTCCAGATCTCCACCGCCGGAGCATCGCCGGAATCGCGGGATTCGCGAAATCCCTTGCCACCTCCTCCAAACCGACCCGCCCCCCCTATAAATGGCCATCTCCCGCACCCATTTCCCCCACTAGTCCCTCCTCTCCTCACCCCACGTCGCCGCGCCACCTCGCCGGAGTTCGCCGGACCACCTCCGCCATTGCCGCCCCGTCCCGCCACCTCCGGCCATCCCCGCCACCAACAGACCCCACCGCCTCCGCCCGCTCTGCCGCCCCCGACCATCCCTTCCCCGACGCCAGATGGCCACTGGAGGACGTCGCCGGAGCTCCACCAGAACCCCATCATCGGAACTGCTACAGTAAATCCCGACCTACATTTTTTTCGTTCTGTTTTTAAAACAGAATAGTTTCAATCTTGTAAAATCCATAGTTAATTATCTACGAGGTATTTTTGAGTGATTCCAAATGCCTTGGATCAAAAATTTTATGAAGTTTCTGTTAGTTCAATTTTATTTCACATTTGAGCAGTTTAAATTTGTGTTCGTATGAATTTTCTCAAATCACTAGATTTGAGCTATTTTGAGTTAGGAATATTATTTTTGACCGATTGTTTTTGCTCCTGGTCTCTAGGACCTTGGTTTATCCAGTAGTATTTAGTATTTTATTTCTAGGTTAATTTAAATTAGGTTTTTAGCAAAACAGTACTGTTTTATTATTAGTTCTGTTTTAGCTTTTTCTTTATTGTTTTTATTAGTTTTAAATTATTTATTTTTGTCACTTTTGACAAAATTAGTTGTGTTTCTGTTAGACAACAGGAGAAAATTTTATTTTTATTTAAAAAAAATTTATTTTCCTTAGTTTTGTATGAAACCTTCTATAGGTCATAGTTAGAGTTTTATAAAAGCTTTTTATTTGTTTCTTTTTGCAAATAAAATTTTATGAAAAAATACTTTCTGTTAACTTAGTTGTTTTAATTTTTATTTTCTGTTAAATTATTAGTTTAGTGTTTTAATTGCTGTTAAGTTTTTTTACTTAGGGCAAAACTATGTTAGATGCTTGTAGCAAAGTCATATATTTTCGTTAGTAGTTTTTCTTTCTAGTTATATTTGAAGCTTCTTTGGACTTTGTTGGAGTTTTATTATTGAGTTTTTTTTTGTTTTAGTTGTTATTTTGAGTGTTAGTATTGCTTGCTAGAATGATTGCTTATGTGAATGCTATGTTTGACTTGTATAGATTTTCTTGGAGAGTGACGAATAGTTCTATCAAATTTTGTGAGAGTGTTGTTATCTTCATCAACGCATTCGTGCAAGTTCACTTTGACCATGCTTTCATACCTATGTTTTATTGCATTTAGTGGCATCTTTGCAACAACCCTCCAAAGAGTGATATTGAATCCTTGTAGTTGAGTAGTATGCATGAGGTAGGAACCCATCACCCTGTTACCAAGCCCGGGATGTTATTTATTTTAATGCTACGCTATAGTAGACGGGGTTGGTATGAGTGCTCGAGAGTGGTGTGAGAATGGAGGATCTACGTCAATGACGACAACTCCATGATGGAATCTGCAAGGACTGCATCTTCAAGGCCTCAAGACTTCAAGACTCGAGACAAGAATTCAATACACACTCTTTGGGTGAAGGATGGTTGACGGGCACCCTGGAGAAACCAGTGGATGGCCAGGATGCATGGAGAAGCGCCATGACATCTTGCGGAAAGCTTCACCCAGACTCAAAGAGACGGAAGAATACTTCATGCCCGGAAGCTTACCTGTGCAACCGCAAGTCACTATGGGCTCTGGCTTGGTTGACCTTAGTTGTGACTCTGGTTGGGACGGTGCTAGCAGATGTAGAACTACGGTAGGATTGGATGAGCACCGGACAGTGGTCAGAGGAACTCTTCGGAAGACCATGTTTCGGTCATCTTGTTCTCAAACACCCTGAAGTGCGAGAACGTAAAGAGAGGGATCGAATCTTGCGGGTAAAGTGTACAAACCTCTGCAGAGGGTTAAAACCTAATCGATTAGCAGTGTCCCCGGTTACGGACAATTTGAGCATCTGGACTTGG
This sequence comes from Aegilops bicornis, assembly GCA_021605145.1. Classification (NCBI taxonomy): domain Eukaryota; kingdom Viridiplantae; phylum Streptophyta; class Magnoliopsida; order Poales; family Poaceae; genus Aegilops; species Aegilops bicornis. The sequence continues at coordinate 94,475,645 of CM038669.1, read as the reverse complement.
ATCTATCACGGAACTCTCAACACCGGATTGATAACTTAATTGTGGGCAACTTATGATGATTTTGGGCTATGAGACATCGGTTGGCGGAACCATGTCATGACAGAAAACTCCAGAGTACAGAATTCAGTTATTACTTGATGTAGGGAAAATAAAAAACCAGCTTTTACGCAAACAAAACTCAGACCCAGAGCCACGAAGCCAAATTGCATATAGTATAGTTTTACCATCTGTTTTCTCATGTTGTGATCTTGCCGGTACATTCAATGTACTGACCTACACGGCTGCAACTTATCATGTTGCAGATATTTTACTTCCGAAGAGTAAGAGTACGGCATGTGGTTACGGGTTCACACTCAACTTGCCGATGGCGTTGATGGGATTCCACACCCGATTGTTTGTTTCACGAGACTTATGAAGTATATATCATTTTTACGTTATTTATACATGTGATTGCACTTTGATATATACATTGATGTACTGTGTAAGGCTTGATATCTTGAGCCGAGGATGGCATGTATACACACGTAGACTCGGACCGTCGAGGTCGGGTCGCTCTGAATATATGGTATCGAGCACATGTTGACTGTAGAACGTGACCCTAGAAATCGGAAAGCCCCTAGGACAGGAAATTTCTAAAACCTTATTTTCAAAAACACTCTTACTTCTTTTTTTTTAATTTTATCAAGTAGTCCCTCTCACCTCAAATAGTTAGAATATACCCCTTTTCCCTTTTGACCACATGAAGGATCAACTGAAGCCGCTCCAAGAAAGATATCGGACAGCTGATGACCTCTTCAAAGTAACAAGGGTTTCACCATCATTAGAAGAGTTGAAGCTGCAACAATTGAAGACTCCGAAGACTAGAAGAATTTGAAGAAACTGAAGAATTATTTGACCTTTAGAAGACCAAACCCCTGTTACACACTTACGTTAGATGCGGCGATTTGTGAGCTGTCATTTGTTTGATGTTTTCCGACAGCCACAAAGTAAAACCCGCTTTCTTCAAAAACTATTGTTTGTATTGTGTGTATATCCTCCCCACCTCTTTCATATCTCATCCCAAAACTTTTGGACCCCATAGATGATGAATGAAGTTGGACTGATATTCTCTGGACCGAAAACCCGGTAGGAGGCGTAGCTATGGATTTAGAACATGGAGAATCACTTCGGGAGCAATTTGGTTTCAAGGAAGAATGAAGTATCTTACGCTCTTCAAGATTACTTTGAAGGAAGTGCTGCAACATGGTGGCAGATGCATCAAGCTATACTGAGGGGATGGAATGGAGCAAAGACTTGGGAAGAATTCAAGAAGACTCGACAAGATCTCGTCTTATCCGGAAGCACCATGATACACCAAGAAATAAACCTTGTGCTGCAAGATTTATGGAGAAATAGGACACACCAGGAGGAACACAAGGATGGATGCCCTCATTGTGAGGAGAAACACCCACCGAGGAATGCCCAACTAGTCGTGTGACTTGTTTCTTGTGTGAAGGAACCACCCACTACCCGACTCAAGGTCACATTTACCCGTGGTGCAACAAACTATTCAGGAGCAGTAAGAAGGAATGAAAGAAGCCCTCCGAGAAGTTATGAAAGAACCTGTGATGAAGGAATGTGTTGAAGACCTTGATGGAGAAGGCATCAACAGATTTTACTCCAATGCCTGCTATTCATGTGGAGAAGAAGGACATTTTTCATAGTATTGCACCAAGGAAAGAAAAGAGTATCTGGGATACTTCCCGGTGGAAGCAATAGAGTTTGATCCACAGGGAATAGAAGGTTTGATCGTAACGAAGAAACCCAGAAGAGAAAACAAAGACACCCTCGTAACAACCCAATTTACGCAAATAGGGACAAGAGTCATATTACCTGTTTTGAATGTAAGGACGTCGGACATTATGCCAATCATTGTCTCGAAAGGAAGCAAGGAACTCAAGGAGCAGGCACCATCTCCAAGGAGACCAAAGGCTTATCGAAAGTTATGTGTTTTCATTGCAAGGAAGCAGGACATTATGCTACTAAATGTCCCGACAAGATGAAAGCTGGAGTTGAGTAGTTGGAATTTTGATATTGGAAACAAGAGTAGTAGAAAACAACTTCATTTTCATGAGTTCGATGAGTTGAGTTATGTAATGAGTGCTCAGAGATTATAATGAATTCGTGAAATCAATAAAGTTAATGTGTCATGATTTCATACGTGGATTGTTTTTTTTTGAGTTGTTACTCTGTGAACAAAGATTTTGACCATTTTCGAGGATATGAGAAATATGGTCTATGGATGGATTTGTGAATTTCATTTTAAGGGTGGTAGTACCGTGAAGAAGAAGACTAGACTAATGGATAAGAAAATATATATTCCATCGATCGTAGTTTGAAGGAAAAAAAGTTGGAGTTTTGCTTTTGATATGATGGTATGAAGAAACAGTACTACTTTGGATTTAAAGGAGGTGTAATATGGAAAAAGAGAGTTCCAAGGATGAGTTAAAGCTGCATTAGTGTTGAAGTGGGCCATAACCCACGTGCCCGTGGATTTTGAAAAGGAACAGATGTAACCTTGATGAAGGAAGAAATTTGGAAGAATCGGTGATTCAATCAGCATACGTTTGGTAGGAGGTTACGCAAAAACCTGAGAGTGGTGAAGTAACAATAGATGTTTTGGTCAGCTTGCAGAATCAATGGAATTATCCGAACTAAGTTCGTTGAGAAGAGAAATTCTGCAATGCTTGTGAGAATGCCCGAGTGTTAGAAATGCGATATTCGCTAAACCTTATACAGGGTAATGATTTGGAGTGCGGAATGGATTGATCACCATACCGACTTACTCTGGTCATTCGCTCTTGCTATTTGGAATGGTAAATCTGAGTGACTTACCCATAGTAGAGAGACGACGATATCAAACCTTGTTTAAACCATAGAATGGTAGAACGATGGACCCTCAGATAGGCATCCATTGCCAATCGTAGGATATACGGTGAGATTCAACCTGCACTTTTCTCGCAGGAGAAACCATTAATTGTTGACCACCATGAGATTTCGCTAATTAATTAGAATTGGCGATGGACACATCGAGATATGAAGACCCAGTCTCGGAAGAACCTCACCAGGATGAAAGGACACGTGTTTGAGGAAAAGTTTGTGACCCTATCGGAAGAGCCTCAGTGAAGGAGTTATTCCAGAGAATATGAGAAGACCGACACCATAAACCCAAAGGATGGAGTACATGAATTTTGTCGGAACCGTAACCCTGCTTTTAAGTGTGGTAGCACACTAGACCATTCCGATCGATGGATTTGCTGGAAGACCTCCAAACCCTAACCTTTTCTTGTTAGTTTCTTGAATCTCGAGGACGAGATTCATTTTAAGTGTGGTAGTTTGTAACATCCCAAAATTCTAAATTTTGAAATGTTATAATAATTAAAAGATATGATTGTTTGATTGATTGTTGAGTGATCGATTGCGTGAAATTGATTGGAATTTTAAACTTTTGAAGTTTTGTTGAGAGGAATATTTGAATTTGGAAATATTTCAAACTTCATGCCACTCAATGATCCTCATGATTTCTTCAATGAAAGAGAGTGAGATGTAAAGAAAAATTTCAATTTGAATTTGTCATTTTAAATTTTGTTTTTAACTCAAAGTGGCATTTGAGTTTTATTCAAAAACTTTTTCGACAAAGAACACTTTAACAAAAGTGTTGAGAGGGAGTAACATGACACCCCAAAAATGTTGGAATAAATTTTCCATAGAGTTTTGAGAGTCATTTTGATTTTTGTTTGAATTTAAAAAAATGATTTTTCAAAAAGTATTTTATTTGCCCCTGCAAACTATCCCATTAAATTGGGCTTATTTTTCTGATCATTTTGATATATAATACTCCTATATTTTATTTTAATTTTATTTCCTAAAATGATTCTTCTTCATGGGTTATTAAAAAAAGGAAGGTACAGTTTTTTTTTTGGGCCAAATCCGGTCCGATCCGTACCTAATCATCTCTTTCCTCCCGACGAGATGCTCCAGATCTCCAGCCACCGCCGGAGCATCGCCGGAATCGCGGGATTCGCGAAATCCCTTGCCCCCTCCTCCAAACCGACCTGCCCCCCTTATAAATGGCCATCTCCCGCACCCATTTCCCCCCTAGTCCCTCCTCTCCTCACCCCACGTCGCCGCGCCACCTCGCCGGAGTTCGCCGGACCACCGCCGCCATTGCCGCCCCGTCCCGCCACCTCCGGCCATCCCCGCCACCAACAGACCCCACCAGCCGCTCCGCCTGGCCTGCCGCCTCGACCATCCCTTCCCGACGCCAGAGGGCCACCGAGGACGCCGCCGAGCTCCACCAGAACCCCATCATCGGAACTGCTACAGTAAATCTCGACCTACTTTTTTTTTCGTTCTGTTTTTAAAACAGAATAGTTTCAATCTTGTAAAATCCATACTTAATTATCTACGAGGTATTTTTGAGTGATTCCAAATGCCTTGGATCACAAATTTTATGAAGTTTCTGTTAGTTCAATTTTATTTCACATTTGAGCAGTTTAAATTTGTGTTTGTATGAATTTTCTCAAATCACTAGATTTGAGCTATTTTGAGTTAGGAATATTATTTTTGACCGATTGTTTTTGCTCCTGGTCTCTAGGACCTTGGTTTTTCAGTAGTATTTAGTATTTTATTTCTAGGTTAATTTAAATTAGGTTTTTAGCAAAACAGTACTGTTTTATTATTAGTTCTGCTTAGCTTTTTCTTTATTGTTTTTATTAGTTTTAAATTATTTATTTTTGTCACTTTTGACAAAATTAGTTGTGTTCTGTTAGACAACAGGAGAAAATTTTATTTTTATTTTAAAAATTTATTTTCCTTAGTTTTGTATGAAACCTTCTATAGGTCATAGTTAGAGTTTTATAAAGCTTTTTATTTGTTTCTTTTTGCAAATAAAATTTTATGAAAAAATACTTTCTGTTAACTTAGTTGTTTTAATTTTTATTTTCTGTTAAATTATTAGTTTAGTGTTTTAATTGCTGTTAAGTTTTTTTACTTAGGGCAAAACTATGTTAGATGCTTGTAGCAAAGTCATAGATTTTCGTTAGTAGTTTTTCTTTCTAGTTTTATTTGAAGCTTCTTTGGACTTTGTTGGAGTTTTATTATTGAGTTTTTTTGTTTTAATTGTTATTTTGAGTGTTAGTATTGCTTGCTAGAATGATTGCTTATGTGAATGCTATGTTTGACTTGTATAGATTTTCTTCGGAGAGTGACGAATAGTTCTATCAAATTTTGTGAGAGTGTTGTTATCTTCATCAACGTACCAGGCAAGTTCACTTTGACCTATGTTTTATTGCATTTAGTGGCATCTTTGCAACAACCCTCCAGTAGTGATATTGAATCCTTGTAGTTGAGTAGTATGCATGAGGTAGGAACCCATCACCCTGTTACCAAGCCCGGGACGTTATTTATTTTAATGCTACGCTATAGTAGACGGGTTGGTATGAGTGCTCGGAGTGGTGTGAGAATGGAGGATCTACGTCAATGACGACAACTCCATGATGGAATCTGCAAGGACTGCATCTTCAAGGCCTCAAGACTTCAAGACTCGAGACAAGAATTCAATACACACTCTTTGGGTGAAGGATGGTTGACGGCACCCTGGAGAAACCAGTGGATGGCCAGGATGCATGGAGAAGCGCCATGACATCTTGCGGAAAGCTTCACCTGCACTCAAAGAGACGGAAGAATACTTCATGCCCGGAAGCTTACCCCGTGCAACCGCAAGTCACTATGGGCTCGCTTGGTTGACCTTAGTTGTGACTCTGGCTGGGACGGTGCTAGCAGATGTAGAACTACGGTAGGATTGGATGAGCACCGGACGGTGGTCGAGGAACTCTTCGAAGACCATGTTTGGTCATCTTGTTCTCAAACACCACGAAGTGCGAGAACGTAAAGAGGGATCGAATCTTGCGAGTAAAGTGTACAAACCTCTGCAGAGGGTTAAAACCTAATCGATTAGCAGTGTCCCCGGTTACGGACAATTTGAGCATCTGGACTTGGATCTATCACGGAACTCTCAACACCGGATTGATAACTTAATTGTGGGCAACTTATGATGATTTTGGGCTATGAGACATCGGCTGGCGGAACCATGTCATGACAGAAAACTCCAGAGTACAGACTTCAGTTATTACTTGATGTAGGGAAAATAAAAAACCAGCTTTTACGCAAACAAAACTCAGACCCAGAGCCACGAAGCCAAATTGCATATAGTATAGTTTTACCATCTGTTTTCTCATGTTGTGATCTTGCCGGTACATTCAATGTACTGACCTACACGGCTGCAACTTATCATGTTGCAGATATTTTACTTCCGACGAGTAAGAGTACGGTACAGGGTTACGGTCTACACTCAACTTGCCGATGGCGTTGATGGGATTCCACACCCGATTGTTTGTTTCCGCTGAGACTTATGAGGTATATATCAGTTTTACGTTATTTATACATGTGATTGCACTTTGATATATACATTGATGTACCGTGTGCCAAAGATACCGATCCGTGGATGGCATGTATTAATACGAGACTTGATCACGAGGTCGGGTCGCTACATCCTACTACGTACTGAAGCCGACCGATCCCTTCGCTGCTAACTGAACCCGAGTGATTCCTTGGCTGGTGCTGCTAACTAAACCCGGGCGATTCCTTTGGCTGTTGCTGCTGGCTTACTGAGCCGATCGAGCCCCAGTGCGAGACGTAGCCACCCGGTGTGTTGTGTTTCCTCTGGATGAACAGTGCCCGTTGTTGCCATGCGCGCGAGACGTGGTGAGTCGACCTAGCCGGTTGGTTGGTTGTGGATGAACAGTTCCCGGTGGGGGTTGGATATGAACAGGACCCCGGTCGTGTGTAGGAAGTTGCCACTGGATGAATAGGACCCCATGGTAGTAGGCGGTTGCCGCTGGATGAACAGGACACCGAGGAGGCTGCCACACCCAAGCCAGTTGGGGGTGGATGAACAGGACCCCGTGGAGGCTCTACGAACAGTAGCCGGTGGAGTCTGGACGACGACAGTGGATGACCAGTAGCCCGTGGAGTCCTGTTTTGCGGTATGCCACACCCCTCCCGATGAACAGGACCCCGTTTCGACCCTGGGCGCTCCAACAGAAGTCTGTTTCCTCCCTTTTGCGGTACGCCACACCCCAGGACCCCGTTTCAACTGTAGGCGATTGAACAAAAGTCCGTTTCCTTCGTTCTGCAATACACTAGACCCCTTCCGATGAACAAGATCTCGTTTCGACCGTGGCCGGTCGAATAGAAGGCGGTATCCTCCGTTCTGAGGTACGCCACACCCCATTTCGGCTGTTCCGTCCAAGGTGGTTGTAACACCCCAAAAATTTTGACCATGATTTTTTTTCTTTTTAAATTTTGCCAGGAAATTAAAATTTTATTTCCTGGTTTTATCTTTTAATTTCAGATCACTCTGTCCCTCTGAATTTTTTGGGTTATTCCTTCTAGGTGGAAACCTTTCAAAAATATTGATGGACTTGTATATCTTCCCAAGAGCATTTCTTTTTATCAGTGGAATTATTTCTACAATTATTATTTTTCCTCATCTTTATTTCTTTAAAAATGTTTTTTCATAAGTTTTAGAGTTCCATTTGCATTTCAACCCTTTCAAATACTTCTTTAAAATTTCCACCAAAATTTGGGGATGTCATGTGATGTCCCCACATCACTTTTATGCAAAAATCTCTTTTAGTCATTTGGAGATTTTGAGCCCTACCCCAAGTTTTCAAATCTGGTCCAGTTTGTAATTTGCACAACAACCTATTTAAATTGTTCTTTAAAATTCCCACCAAAATTAGGGGATGTTAGTAGTAGTGTATATTTCAACCTTATGCAAAAACCCACTGGTGTTCTGTGAAAATTTTGAGCAAAACATCCTCTTTTGCTCTCTGGCCCAATTTGGTATTTTCTACTGCAACCCTATTTTTGTTCGGCTCTAGTGCCCATGAGATCTTTCCTGCTTATAGACCACTCTACCAAACCCTTAAGTCCAGGAGATTGGACACATTGGAATATTTTTGGTCCATGCAATAATGCCCTGTATTTTCTGTCCAGATTTGGTTTTCTCAAAAACTTGCACTAGGAAGTTTTTGTTTTTGTCAAACTAACCTTGCCACCCTCTTTATCATCTAAAAGGCTCCGATACGGAGTTTTTGGCCACCCCAAGAGATGCATAGATGCCCATGGCATTCTGTCGAGCACCTCGTGTGCATGGCCAGATTTGACATAGTTTTTAGTTTGCATTATGAACTTGATCCCCTGGCCCAACCACCATGTCCACTAATTTCCTCGCCAACTCTAGCCTAGACCTGTTAAACCCCGGCCTCACCCAAACCTCCTGGCATGCCTTGGCATTTTGCCGAACACATGGCGTGCGTGGATTGGGCGCGGCCAGAGCGCGCGTTTCGCATGTGTGTGCGCCCGAGTCGCCGCGTCCCGCTGCCGCCTCCCCGCGCCCGTTCTGGTCCCCTCCCACTCACAGCCATCGCGCCCGACCCCTCCCTCCTTGCAGAGTCGCCCTAGCCCCCTCGCACCCCACAACGCCACCACCACAAGCCGCCACTGCCGTCCCGCCAGCCTCTGCCATGGACGGCGCTGCCCGAGCCACTCCAGCGCGCCAGCTGCCCCCAGGAATAGCTCGAGCTCATCCACGAGCTTGTCTGCTAGCGCCCGTCGCCACCACGTCGCTCTGCCAGCAACTGAACGGCGGTTCGCCGAGGTTCTTATCCACGGCAGCAGGAACCGACCTCTCCGAGCTATATATAGCCCTCCCGATCACGCCTAAGCTCATCAGCAGCCTTATTCAAGTGGTAGGAAGCCCCCTTCTTCTCAGTTTGGCCAGAGGCCATCATCTCACCCATCTCCGGCAAGTTCGGTCGCCGCCGCGCTCCGGTAAAATACGGCCAAGGCCGATGCCCCTAGCCTCTCCCATGCTCCTATCCTTTTCTCATTGGCCTTGCGGAGCCACCCCACCTCTCAAACCTGATCGGGAGTCACCGTAGCTCGAGACCCCGATCCACCAGAAGCCACCGTCCACCGCGGAGTTCGCCGCCGGCGACCCCCTTTGTCGCCACGACCCTCTCGACCACTGGGAGGACCGCCCTAGACTGGCGGATCCATCCCTGCCCTCGGAATCCCGTGGGGAGCCGCCGTTCGTCGGTGGCAATCGCCGGAGCTCCGCCTCTGCTCGGCCAGAGGAGAAAGAAGGCGCGGGCGACTGGTCAAACCTGACCAGTGGGCCCAAGGGACCCACTGTCAGTGACCCCGAGCCGGCCCGCGCTGGTTTAAGTGGAAGCGTATTCCACCAAATACGCATTCGCTAGAGGAAAACGTAAGTGCTGCCGAACCGCTTTTCTTTTTCTATCTTATTTAAAAACAGATTTTTACTAAACTTTGACTGGCTATAACTTTTAAAATACAAGTCCAATTGATTTTATTTTTTTTCTGTTGTTTCTCAAATTTGGTCTAGTTTATTTTCATAATTATTTGAAAATTTTCCAAACAACTTTTTTGTACTGTTTTGAAACTATGTGTTAATTCAAATTTTTGTAAAATAGGATTTTTAAGAAGAAGGCAACTTTCAAAAAGTGCACCCCCTTGCATACTCTTGAAGGCAAGCATTCTGAACCCCGGCATAATATTTGCCGTGTGCCGTTCGATGCATATACGACACCACCTTGACGCGAAGTATTCGGTATTTTATGTGGTGCTATGACCATATTCATGAATGCATAATAATGATTCCTTGCTGTTGGAATTTGATATGCTTCTGATAGTAATCACCCTCGTATGCCTTTCATGCCTATCAGAAGGAATCCGGGAAAGTCTCTGTCTTGGGTAGACATGAGCTTGTCTCTAGTTCTTCGTTGAGATGGTTATGTCCGATAAGGCATGGTGAGGTACGATGAGTGATGATTCTGTCTGATTGGTGTGAAATATATTTCTTATGCTTATCATGCAGGAAATGCTTTAACCTCCTGAGTCGACCGTAGATCGAGTCTTGTTCCAGTAACCCCCATACTTGTTTCATACTACCACTTGCCCCTGCCATAGGTAGGGTACGGTTCAGTAAGTTGTCAACCCCTTCTTCGCACACAACGTACAGAGAGGCCATGGTGGAAGATACCGGCTGCATCCGGTAGACATGCCACCTTGTCCGGGGGCATGGGTGTTTCCGGTTGGAGCCGACGGGGTAGCTCCCCTAGTTTGCACGCGTTATAAATTTTGTGATCCCATGCTAGTCGAGGTTGTAGCCTTCCCACTTAGAGTTTCGCTTAACGGATGTCGTGGGTGATTCCAGACACCGATAAGTTAGGCTGGTGTGTGCGGTCAGGTCTGTTTTCAATTAAAAGACCATAGACAGAATTAGTCCCGATGGACTAAAGGAATCCATTACTCGTGGGTAAAGGGTACACCCTCTGTAGATATTATATCTATTCGAATAGCCGTGTCCATGGTTAAGGACTACAATCTGGGATGGGTCAAGTGTCGGTCTTAGTGTCGGTCTTTGGAGGAAAAAAAATTGCTAAACCAGAACATGGATCATGACTTGTGACTCATGATGATTATGATTACTATTATTATGGACTAACCATTTACATTATTGAAATTATTGAGTATCCCTGGGACGGTTCTACCTCCTGGGCATTCACTGTGATTATTATTCATAAGCCCTTTATGTGGTGTCGCTCAGACGCCCGACTGTGGCATGCTTGTTATTTAAATTAATTATAAGCCCTTTATATGGTGTTGCTCAGACGCCCGACTATGGCATGCTTGTTATTTAAATTAATTATAAGCCCTTTATGTGGTGTCGCTCAGACGCCCGACTGTGGCATGCTTGTTATTTAAATTATTTATAAGCCCCTTATGTGGTGTCGCGCAGACGCCCGACTGTAGCATGCTTGTTATTTATTTTATTTATAAGCCCTTTATGTGGTGTCGCTCAGACGCCCGACTGAGGCATGCTTTCTATTATTATCCTTTAGAGGCGTTGCTTCAGACACCCGATCGGTGCATTCTATTTCTACTCCCTTATTGCATATTCATGTTGTATATGAATAACCTGCTTGCGTGCATCATGGATTTTATTTCATGACTGACGTTGTGATCATGAAATATTTCAGAGCATGATTATCATTCATTATGTTATACCTGTGTTCATAATGTTTGCGAGTACATTAAAAGTACTCACTGGCTTGTCCCTGGCTATTATCTTAGCCAGATTTCTTGCATGGAGAGGAGCGTTGCGATGACAGCCCCGGAACCTACGCAATGGTGATAGCAGCCTCGCAAAGATAGGAGTTATCCAGGTCAGCTGTACCTGTGGGAAATGGAGCCCCATAGACACTGATGAACCACAAACCGTTTCCGCCATCAGCCACTAGAAACCATTTATTGTACTCATAGGCCAGAATGGTCTTGTACTACATATTATGTACTTTGCTTGGAATTTCTGTATCAAGTTGGTGCCTCATCAGCTAACAGTAATCCTGGGGCTGGTGAGCACAAGGACCATTTTCTGGGAAATATATCCTAGAAAACCTGTCGCGATAGTGGTTGGCGCCCGTTGAACATGACGCATTCCGAACCACTCGGTTGCCTCCCGATGAACACGACGTTGTTTCTCTGTTCCGACCCAACCAGTTGGCTGCCAATGAACAGGATGCCGTTGCTGCCATCCGCTGCCTCTCCATGTACTCGAGCCCTGGCCATATGTATGCGTGAGTAGGCGTTCGAGACCCCGCCCGTATGTTTGTACGTGGCCGTATTTTTTGGCATGTGGTTGTATGTACGTGTACACAGCTTAGAAGGGACTGCCTGAACTGCTACATCGGGGGCTCTACTACGACATGTGCCGCTGCTGGCTCGTCCATGGTTCATCGTTGCAGAGAGACCGATCGACCAGTATGTACGTACACGTTCGCGACCAGACAAACAACGCTACATATGCTTCGACTGGGTGGGTCCCACCTATCAGGGAGGATAACTCACTTTCTTGCGTGCGAAGATATAGCTGCTGGGTCCCAGCTATCAGGGGAGGAACCATTTTTATCTTGCGAGTAATAAGGAGGCACTTACTTGTGTTCAAAGATGTAGCTGGTGGGTCCAGCTGTCAGCCTCATCGCCTAAAGTCCTTTTCCGATGGCTGTCATTCGTTGACCTTGTTGACCACGCCGCGCCAAGAGCATCAAGGCGGTGGACGACGGCGAGGCCTAGGAAGGGAACACCGTGGAGCCAGGGAAGACGAGACAGGTGGATGCCCACGTGGAGGGGAGTACAAGGGTTCACTGGTTCGGGTGCGGTGTGGCTGCCATCGCCGGAGAATAGCAAGAGATGTTGATGAGTAGAGGAATGGTCGGGACAGCGATGAGAGTAGGGTGGGCCGGGGGGGCGTGCGCGGCAGCATAGCCGGCCACGGGAGGTGGTAGCAGGCGGTACCGCCGGTGGTGGTTTGGGCGGCTGAAGCAAGAATATTCGAGATTGAAGAAGCACGACATCCGTTGGATGGACATCAAACGACCACTGCTGCTAGAATCGTGTGTTGACTATAAGTTGACAAAGCCTTGCGTAGGCATCAACTTAGTAGATCCACAAGTGAGCAACACATCTGTGGCGGAGAACATATATCCCATTTGCGATTTGTAATAATGTACAACCCATTTTTTAATTCTAATGGAATTTACTGCAGCCCATTTACTGTCTTTCAAAATTACAGCCCATTTTGTAGCCAGGACAATGGTACCTCTTGAGCATGCGTTGGTTTTCCCTTGAAGAGGAAAGGGTGATGCAACAAAGTAGCGTAAGTATTTCCCTCAGTTTTTGAGAACCAAGGTATCAATCCAGTAGGAGACTACAAGCAAATTTCCTAGTACCTGCACAAACAATCAAGAACCTTGCAACCAACACGATAAAGGGGTTGTCAATCCCTTCACGACCACTTGCAAAAGTGAGATCTGGTAAAGATAATAAGATAAATATTTTTGGTATTTTTGTTGTATAGATTGAAAAGTAAAGATTGGAAAATAGTAAACAAGAATTGTAGATCGTAAACTTATATGATGGAAAGTAGACTCGGGGGCCATAGGTTTCACTAGTGGCTTCTCTCAAGATAGCATATATTACGGTGGGTGAACAAATTACTGCCGAGCAATTGATAGAAAAGCCCATAGTTATGAGAATATCTAGGCATGATCATGAACATAGGCATCACGTCCGTGTAAAGTAGACCGAAACAATTCTGCATCTACTACTATTACTCCACACATCGACCGCTATCCAACATGCATCTAGAGTATTAAGTTCATAGGAAAAGAGTAACGCATCAGGCAAGATGACATGATGTAGAGGGATAAACTCAAGCAATATGATATAAACCCCATCTTTTTATCCTTGATGGCAATAATACAATATGTGCCTTGCTGCCCTAACATCCTTTGGGAAAGGACACCGCAAGATTGAACACAAAGCTAAGCACTTCTCCCATTGCAAGAAAGATCAATCTAGTAGGCCAAACTAAACCGATAAATTCGAAGAGACTTGCAAAGATATCCAATCTTGCATATAAGAATTCAGAGAAGAATCAAATATTGTTCATAGATAATCTTGATCATAAACCCACAATTCATCAGATCTTGATAAACACACTGCAAAAAGTATTACATCAAATAGATCTCCAAGAATATCAAGGAGAACTTTGTATTGAGAACCAAAGAGAGAGAAGAAGCCATCTAGCTAATAACTATGGACCCGAAGGTCTGTGGTAAACTACTCACACATGATCGGAGAGGCTATGGTGTTGATGTAGAAGCCCTCCATGATCGATTCCCCCTCCGCCGGAGCGCCCGGAAAGGCCCCAAGATGGGATCTCACGGGTACAGAAGGTTGCGGCGGTGGAAAAGTGGTTTCGTGGCTCCCCTGGATGTTTTCAGCGTATAAGAGTATATATAGGCGCAAGAAGTAGGTCGATGGAGCCACGAGGGGCCCACGAGGGTGGGGGTGCGCCTACCCCCCTGGGCGCGCCCTCCTGCCTCATGGCCACCTCGTTGCTTTCTTGACGTCCACTCCAAGTCTCCTAGATTGCGTTTGTTCCAAAAAAGATCCTCGCGAAGGTTTTGTTCCTTTGGATTCCGTTTGTTATTCTTTTCTGTGAAACACTGAAATAGGCAAAAAAAATAGCAAATTGCACTGGGCCTTCGGTTAATAGGTTAGTCCCATAAATAATATAAAAGAGCATATTATAGCCCATTAAACATCTGAAACAGATAATATAATAGCATGGAACAATCAAAAATTATAGATACGTTGGAGACGTATCAAGCATCCCCAAGCTTAATTCCTGCTCGTCCTCGAGTAGTTAAATGATAAAAACAAAATTTTTGATGTGGAATGCTACCTAACATAATTTTCAGTGTAATTCTCTTTATTGTGGCATGAATGTTCAGATCCGAAAGATTCAAGACAAAAGTTTAATATTGACATAAAAATAATAATACTTCAAGCATACTAACTTAGCAATTATGTCTTCTCAAAATAACATGGCCAAAGAAAGCTTATCCCTACAAAATCATATAGTTTGGCTATGCTTCATTTTTGTCACACAAAATGCTCCCATCATGCACAATCCGATGACAAGCCAAGCAATTGTTTCATACTTTAGTATTCTCAAACTTTTTCAACTTTCACACAATACATGAGCGCGAGCCATGGACATAGCACTATGGGTGGAATAGAATATAATGATGGGGGTTGTGTGGAGAAGACAAAAAAGGAGAAAGTCTCACATTGACGCGGCTAATCAACGGGCTATGGAGATGCCCATCAATTGATGTCAATGCGAGGAGTAGAGATTGCCATGAAACGGATGCACTAGAGGTATAAATGTATGAAAACTCAACAAAAGAAACTAAGTGGGTGTGCATCCAACTTGCTTGCTTACGAAGACCTATGGCATTTGAGGAAGCCCATTGTTGGAATATACAAGCCAAGTTCTATAATGAAAAATTCCCACTAGTATATGAAAGTGACAATATAATGAACTCTCTGTCATGAAGATCATGGTGCTACTTTGAAGCACAAGTGTGGAAAAGGGATAGTAGCATTGCCCCTCTTTTTCTCTTTTTTTTGTTTAGCCTTTCTTTTTTTGGCCTTTATCTTTTTTTCACATGGGACAATGCTCTAATAATGATGATCATCACACTTCTATTTATTTACAACTCAAGGATTACAACTCGATACTAGAACAAAATATGACTCTATATGAGTGCCTCCGTGATGTGTACGGGATGGGCAATGAATCAAGAGTGACATGTATGAAAAGTTATGTATGGTGGCCTTGCCACAAATACGATGTCAACTACATGATCATGCAAGGCAATATGACAATGATGAAGCGTGTCATAATAAACGGAACGGTGGAAGGTTGCATGGCAATATATCTCGGAATGGCTATGGAATTGTCATAATAGGTAGGTATGGTGGCTGTTTTGAGGAAGATATAAGGAGGTTTATGTGTGATAGAGCATATCATATCACGGGGTTTGGATGCACTGGCGAAGTTTGCACCAACTCTCGAGGTGAGAAAGGGCAATGCACGGCAATCAAGAGGCTAGCAATGATGGAAGGGTGAGAGTGCGTATAATCCATGGACTCAACATTAGTCATAAAGAACTCACATACTTATTGCAAAAATCTACAAGTCATCAAAAACCAAGCACTACGCGCATATGTTGGAAATATGCCCTAGAGGCAATAATAAAAGGATTATTATTATATTTCCTTGTTCATGATAATTGTCTTTTATTCATGCTATAATTGTATTATCCGGAAATCATAATACACGTGTGAATACATAGACTACAACATGTCCCTAGTGAGCCTCTAGTTGACTAGCTCGTTGATCAATAGATAGTCATGGTTTCCGACTATGGACATTGGATGTCATTGATAACGAGGATCACATCATTAGGAGAATGATGTGATGGACAAGACCCAATCCTAAGCATAGCACAAGATCGTGTAGTTCGTTTGCTAGAGCTTTTCCAATGTCAAGTATCCTTTCCTTAGACCATGAGATCGTGTAACTCCCGGATACCGTAGGAGTGCTTTCGGTGTACCAAACATCACAACGTAACTGGGTGACTATAAAGGTATACTACGGGTATCTCCGAAAGTGTCTGTTGGATTGACATGGATCGAGACTGGGATTTGTCACTCCGTATGACGAAGAGGTATCTCTGGGCCCACTCGGTAATGCATCATCATAATGAGCTCAAAGTGACCAAGTGTTTGGTCACGGGATCATGCATTACTGATGCAGTAGAGTGACTTGCAGTAACGAGATTGAACGAGGTATTGGGATACCGACGATTGAATCTCGGGAAAGTAACATACCGATTGACAAAGGGAATTGTATACGGGGTTGCTTGAATCCTCGACATCGTGGTTCATCCGATGATATCATCGTGGAACATGTGGGAGCCAACATGGGTATCCAGATCCCGCTGTTGGTTATTGGCCGGAGAGCTGTCTCGGTCATGTCCGCATGATTCCCGAACCCGTAGGGTCTACACACTTAAGGTTTGGTGACGTTAGGGTTATTAGGAAGACTTGTATGTGATTACCAAATGTTGTTCCGAGTCCCGGATAAGATCCCGGACGCCACGAGGAGTTCCAGAATGGTCCAGAGGTGAAGATTTATATATGGGAAGTTGTCTACGGTCACCGGGAAGTTTCGGGGGCATATCGGTATTGTACCGGGGCCATCGGAGGGGTTCCGGGGGTCCACCGGGAGGGGCCACCTCTTCCGGAGGACCTTATGGGCTGTAGGGAGAAGGGAACCAGCCCAAGTGGGCTGGGGCATCACAACCCCCTAGGGCCCATGCGCCTAGGGTTTAGGGGAAACCCTAGTGGGGGCGCCCCCCTTGCTTGGGGGGCAAGCCCCCTCCCCTTGCCCCCCCCCCCCCTCTAGATCTCATCTAGAGGGGCCTCCCTTCCCTCTTCCCCTATAAATAGAGGGGCGAGGGGAGGGCTGCACACCACATCCAAGGCGCAGCCCCTCCCCTCCCCAACACCTCTCCTCCTCCGCGTGAGCTTGGCGAAGCCCTGCCGGAGAACTGCCACTCCATCACCACCACGTCGTCGTGCTGCTGTTGGAGCCTTCTTCCTCAACCTCTCCCTCCTCCTTGCTGGATCAAGGTGCGGGAGACGTCATCCACTCCGTACGTGTGTTGAACGCGGAGGTGCTGTCCGTTCGGCACTTGGTCATCGGTGATTTGGATCACGACGAGTACGACTCCCTCAACCCCCGTTCTGTTGAACGCTTCCGCTCGCGATCTACAAAGGTATGTAGATGCACTCCTATCACTCGTTGCTAGATGAACTCATAGATGGATCTTGGTGAAACCGTAGGAAATTTTTTATTTTCTGCAATGTTCCCCAACAGCATGCTCCTAGGGGGATATATTGGTAGAAAAAGGCCATCGTTCGTCCCCGACCGCCACTCATAAGGAGGACAATCAAAGAAACACCTCATGCTTCAAATTTGTTACGCAACGGTTACCATACGTGCATGCTATGGGGCTTGCAAACCTCAACACAAGTATTTCTCAAATTCATAATTACTCAACAAGCATGACTCTAATATCACCGTCTTCATATCTCAAAACAATCATCAAGTATCAAACTTCTCATACTATTCAATGCACTCTATATGGAAGTTTTTGTTATACCCACCTTGGATGCCTATCATATTAGGACTAATTTTATAGCCAAAGCAAATTACCATGCTGTTCTAAAAGACTCTCAAAATAATTAAGTGAAGCATGAGAGATCAATAATTTCTATAAAATAAAACCACCACCGTGCTCTAAAAGATATAAGTGAAGCACTGGAGCAAAATTATCTAGCTCAAAAAATATAAGTGAAGCACATAGAGTATTCTAATAAATCCCGATTCATGTGTGTCTCTCCAAAATGTGTGTACAGAAAGGATGATTGTGGTAAACTAAAAAGCAAAGACTCAAATCATACAAGACGCTCCAAGCAAAACACATATCATGTGGTGAATAAAAATATAGCCTCAAATAAAGTTGCCGATAGACGAAGACGAAAGAGGACATGCCTTCCGGGGCATCCCCAAGCTTAGGCTTTTGGTTGTCCTTGAATTTTACCTTGGGGTGCCTTGGGCGTCCCCAAGCTTAGGCTCTTGCCACTCCATAATCCAAAATCCATCAAATCTTTACCCAAAAACATGAAAAATTCACAACACAAAACTTAAACAGAAAATCTCATGAGCTCCGTTAGTGTAAGAAAACAAACCACCAATTTAAAGTACTGTAATGAACCCATTATTTTCTTTATATTGGTGTTAAACCTACTGTATTACAAGTTCTCTATGGTTAATACCCCCCCCCCCCCCCGATACTAGCCATAGATTCATCTAAATAAGCAAACAACACACGAAAAACAGAATCTATCAAAAACAGAACAGTCTGTAGTAATCTGTATCAAACGTATACTTCTGGAACTCCAAAAATTATGAAATAAATTGGTGGACGTGAGGAATTTATCTATTAATTATCCGAAAAAATAATCAACCAAAAATTACTCTCCAGAAAAAAATGGCAGCTAATCTCGTGACCGCTAAAGTTTCAGTTTTTTACAGCAAGATCGCAAAGACTTCACAAGTTTTCCCAAAGGTTCTACTTGGCACAAACACTAATTAAAATATAAACCACATCTGAACAGAGGCTAGATGAATTATTTATTACTAAACAGGAACAAAAAGCAAGGAACAAAAATAAAATTGGGTTGCCTCCCAACAAGCGCTATCGTTTAACGCCCCTAGCTAGGCATTGAGATTTCGATGATGCTCACATGAAAGACAAGAATTGAAGCGCAAAGAGAGCATCATGAAACACGTGACAAACACATCTAAGTCTAACATACTTCATATGCATAGGCATCTTATAGGCAAACAAATTATCATATCAAGCAAAAACTAGCATATGCAAGGAAGTGGAAAGAAACAATAGCAATCTCAACATAACGAGAGGTAATTTTGTAACATGAAAATTTCTACAAGCATATTTTACTCTCTCATAATAATTATATGTGGGATCATAAGCACATTCAACAAAATAGCTATCACATAAAATATTTTCAACACGATCCACATGCATGCAAAGTTGACACTCTTCCAAATAGTGGGATTATCATTAACTAAAGTCATGACTTCTCCAAACCAACTTTTATCAAAAATACCATAAGATTGAACATTCTCAAAATATGTGAGATCTAAAGTTGACACTCTTCCAAACCCACTTTCAATATAATTGCAAACACTATTATCAATCTCATATTCATCATGGGGCTTAAATAAATTTTCAAGATCATAAGAAGAATCACCCCAATCATGATCATTGCAGCAAGTAGTAGACATAGCAAAACTAGCATCCCCAAGCTTAGGGCTTTGCATATTATTAGCACAATTGAAATCAAGAGATTTATAGTAAAATCATTGCAATCATGCTAGAAATTGGTTAATCATAATTGGATCTCTTAAA
This sequence comes from Aegilops bicornis, assembly GCA_021605145.1. Taxonomy (NCBI): domain Eukaryota; kingdom Viridiplantae; phylum Streptophyta; class Magnoliopsida; order Poales; family Poaceae; genus Aegilops; species Aegilops bicornis. The sequence goes on along the minus strand of CM038669.1, from coordinate 94,456,035 downwards.
AAGATTAGCAAGGGGATGAGGATCCATAAACTTTTAGCAAGCAAAGATGCAAGCAAAAAGAAGGCACGTGGTAACACAAGATCGAACGGAAGGAGGGCGAAGAAAAGGCAAAGGTGAAGTGGGGGAGAGGAAAACAAGAGGAAAATGGCATATAATGTAATGCGAGGGATAGAGTTCATGATGGGTACTTGGTATGTCTTGATTTGAGCGTAGATCTCCCTGGCAACGGCACCAGAAATCCTTCTTGCTACCTCTTGAGCATGCGTTGGTTTTCCCTTGAAGAGGAAAGGGTGATGTAGCAAAGTAGCGTAAGTATTTCCCTCAGTTTTTGAGAACCAAAGTATCAATCCAGTAGGAGGCTACACGCAAATCGCCTAGTACCTGCACAAACAATCAAGAACCTTGCAACCAACGCGATAAAGGGGTTGTCAATCCCTTCACGGCCACTTGCAAAAGTGAGATCTGATAAAGATAATAAGATAAATAATTTTGGTATTTTTGTTGTATAGATTGAAAAGTGAAGATTGCAAAATAGTAAACAAGAATTGTAGATCGGAAACTTATATGATGGAAAGTAGACTCGGGGGCCATAGGTTTCACTAGTGGCTTCTCTCAAGATAACATATATTATGGTGGGTGAACAAATTACTGTCGAGCAATTGATAGAAAAGCGCATAGTTATGAGAATATCTAGGCATGATCATGAACATAGGCATCCCGTCCGTGTCAAGTAGACCGAAAGGATTCTGCATCTACTACTATTACTCCACACATCGACTGCTATCTAGCATGCATCAAGAGTATTAAGTTCATAGGAACAAAGTAATGCATTAGGCAAGATGACATGATGTAGAGGGATAAACTCAAGAAATATGATATAAACCCCATCTTTTTATCCTTGATGGCAACAATACAATACGTGCCTTGCTGCCCCTACTGTCACTAGGAAAGGACACCACAAGCTTGAACCCAAAGCTAAGCACTTCTCCCATTGCAAGAAAGATCAATCTAGTAGGCCAAACTAAACTGATAGTTCGAAGAGACTTGCAAAGATATCAAATGCATATAAGAATTCAGAGAAGAATCAAATATTGTTCATAGATAATCTTGATCATAAACCCACAATTCTTTGGATCTCGACAAACACACCGCAAAAAGTATTACATCAAATAGATCTCCAAGAATATCGAGGAGAACTTTGTATTGAGAACCAAAGAAAGAGAAGAAGCCATCTAGCTAATAACTATGGACCTGAAGGTCTGTGGTAAACTACTCACACATCATCGGAGAGGCTATGGCGTTGATGTAGAAGCCCTCCGTGATCGATTCCCCCTCTGACGGGCCAGTAAAAGGCTCCCGGATGGAATCTCACTGGTCTGAGAAGGTTCTTGGCCCGGTGGAAAAGTGGTTTTGTGGCTCCCTGGATGTTTTCGTGGTATAAGAGTATATATAGGCGAAAGAAGTAGGTCGGTGGAGCCATGAGGGGCCCATGAGGGTGGGGGCGCGCCTACCCCCTGGGCGCGCCCTCCTGCCTCGTGGCCGCCTCGTTGCTTCCTTGATGTCCACTCCAAGTCTCCTGGATTGCATTTGTTCCAAAAAGATCATCATGAAGGTTTCGTTCCGTTTGGATTCCGTTTGATATTCCTTTTCTGCGGAACACTGAAATAGGCAAAAAATAGCAAATTGCACTTGGCCTTCGGTTAATAGGTTAGTCCCAAAAATAATACAAAAGAGCATATTAAAGCCCATTAAACATCCAAAACAGATAATATAATAGCATGGAACAATCAAAAATTGTAGATACGTTGGAGACGTATCAGACAATAGTTAATAATTTCAACCAATCGCTCAAAAAAATTCAACACAATTCCCCACATTTTGATGGGTTCCAAAATATTTTTATCCTGAAATTTCGAGTCAGATTAAATCTAATTTCAAAATAACTTTGTATTAGATTAATATCCAACGAAATTTTACATGTGCAACAAGTAATGAAATTAAAAGTTTCAAAAAACCAAAATAATAATTTTAATACTAATTACCTGTTCGGTGCGTTTTAAAATATTGACACCCTAATTTTTATAATCAGAGCCCATTTATTATTTCATAAAGCCCGTTTTCTTGGCAAGCCTAATGCATCCCTCTCCTAGGGTAGATTTGCAGCGCAGCGGGGCGGAGAATAACAACTCGACCTGGGCTGGGTATTCCTCAAAAAAAGTATAGCCGGGCTACCCATTTTCACCATGAAAAATTAATATCTGGACTGGACGGGCCACAGTCCGCCCAGTTGATACCCTGCTCCTCTGAACAACAACAAAAACATCACTCAAGAAAAACTCTGCTCACAACTCAAAAGACAAATACTGCTCGAGCTGCTGGGTCCCAGCTGTCGGCCGCTCCTTGTGCAATTCTCTCATTTATTGACTATATAGATTGACAATGGTGTGGGACCATGATGTCAGGAAACCATGAGGAAGCAATTTTTTATAGTTGTATATAATAACGAGGCACTTGCGTACGTACGGCCATGGCCCTGGTGGTCCTAGTGTCATCCTCTCCATGTAATATCATCTCCTGATTCCTCATGTTCGTTGACCATATTGGCAACGCGAGATGGCGGCGCCACTTCAAGCGCAACAACTCGAAGGACGGCGGAGAGGGCCTCGCGGGCCCCACGGATGGTCTGATACAACGCCCGCTGCTCATTCACAAAGCCAGGATCATCGGGCTACATGTCCATGACGGCATTGCCGTTCGATTGTTCACCGGCGATTCGTCCCTCCGCGAGCCGGTGCTCATTGAGGAGACGGAGGTTGTAGCACTGGTCCTCCTGCGCTTGCCGGAATGCCGATTCCGGAGGTGCTGGTAGCTCTTCCGTCATTAGGGCGTCGAAGTGTGGCCGCACCTGCTCTATGGTGAACACGGCATGAACCGGCTTGGGCAGTGGCGCAGGCTCCTAGTCGGAAGCCTCGTCCATCGTATGGTTGTCGTCGCTGAGCTCGGCGAGCTCGCTGGTGAGCCAGCATGTCCGGCTGCTGGACTGGACTGCTGCCAAGCACAAGTCTGACTGCCCTGGCCCACCCAGACCCCCTCCCTCGCCCGCGCGCACTTTCTGCCCGGAATGGTCAGTGCCTCCCGCGCCACTTCCCGGTGTAGGCAACTACTCCGATTTCAAATGACACAACTGCCATCCGCCTGCCATCCACATTAATGATACGCGGTTGCTGAGGCGGCTAATCCAGCACCGCCAGTCCGTCCCTCTGTTGCCCACCATTGCTACATAAACTACTGTGCCGGCCATAGCCGCAGTCATCCACCTCCGTTCCCTTTCTCCTCTCCACACCACTCCCACCATGGCTTCCTTGCGCTCCAACGCTCTCCGGGATGGGCGGGCGATGAACCATAAGGACATGGTAGCCATTGCAGCCGACTGGCTGGCCGGCAGGCAGCCGGAGGACGACGAAGTCCCAATGGAGAACGTGGTCGTCGACGAGCCGGCGCCAACCCCTTCCTCTGCGCCATCCTCGCTGGTGCATTGCACCATGACCATCGGTGAGGCCCGTGCCCAATACATGGACATGGTGAGGCAGAAGCGTGAGGAGCAGTTCCGGGAGGCGCAGGCCGACGCCGCCTACAACCATGATGTCCTCCAAGAGCACTTGCAGGTGGAGGATCAGATCGCCGCGGAGTGGGCGGAGCAGAAGTTGCTGCTCGAGTCATACTGCTCTGCCCGCGAGAGCCGCCTCGCGTGCAGGCGGTACCGCATGCGGGTGGCGTAGGTTGTGGCCGCCTACAAAGAGGGCGATGAAGCGAGCGAGGCATTGTTTGGTGATACGTCTCCAATGTATCTATAATTTTTTATTGTTCCATGCTATTATATTATCTGTTTTGGATGTTTTATATGCATTAATATGCGATGAAGCGGGAGAGGCGTTGTTTAGCGAGACCAACAATGAGGAGGAGGACAATGCCGGATCCACTTAGGCCCCGCCCCGCTAGCACCAAGGCAGAGGACTTCGCCGGCAACGGTGAGGCCCTGCTCGGCCGAGGCCCCGCCCCGCCAACAATGAAGCAGAGGACATCTCCGGCTCCACTGAGGCCCCGCCCTGCCGGCAATGAGGTGGAGGAATTCCCCCGCTACACCGAGGCGCCGCCCCACCGATAACGAGGTAGAGGACATCGCCGGCTCCGTCGAGGCCCCGCCCTGCCTGTAACGTGGTCGCGCCACACAGAAAAGGAGGAAGAGTAGAAGACGGTAGGTCACCACCGCTCCTACCCTTCGGTTGAAGCCAAGCTTGGCGGGTTGAACATCAATGACCGATTAGCTGCTTGGCAGCGGCGTGGAGTCGGACAGATTTACTTCCTGTGGCCCCGAAGGTGGAGCTGGAGAGTGGCGAGGTGAAGCTGGAGAAGAAGCTTCAGTTCTTGGGGCTCAGCCGGACATGGGGAATGGACGCCAGAGATCATAGATTAGGTGAATTAATTATTCCTCCAGCGCACCCCTTTTTAGTTGAAAAATGTCTGAAATGTAATGAAATTCGGCATGTTTATACGAAATCCGGCTGTGTACGAACGAATTTGGTCTGATTAGTTCGAATTCTTGTATCAGTGGCATTAGATGACATGCAAAACAATACGTACATTATTCTCAGGACGCACGGTATTCACCTCATTTGTTGTTGTTTTACACGTATGAAAAGTTTGAGCAGCTTTTTAGTGTGCATGTACATTGCAATCAAACTTACATGTCTGGAAATTCATACACAACTAAAGACACAAATAAAGAAAATCAATCGATGTTGCTGACGGTAAAGGGCATCCCATTCCAAACTATCAAACGCATGTCTTCCTGCTAACATCAATGAGTAAAATTTGACAGGGTTATCCCATTCCAAAATATCATGTGTGTCTTTCTGTGAACATAAATGAGCAAACTTTGAGAAAGTTTTCCTGTTCCAAAATATCAAATGCATATGATTGTGGAATGGGCAGGGTTTGCCATCAGTTTGCACAGTGACATGTCACCTCATGCTAAATAAACCAGCTGTTCTTTTTCTACAGTTCCACTAATTAAAATCAACTAACTTCGTTCGTAAATTGTAGGTTTATCCTTTATATGATTCAACGCCTTGAACACATTGGCACCTTCTTTATTTAAGCTAATTTTATGGCTGAAGGTGGAAATGAATGATTCGAGAACATTCGATATATTGTGCGTGATGAAGTATTATGGACGGCACGAACCATCAGAACATTTTGTGCAGTTCCCACTGAAATCAAGCTGAGAATCTCTGTTTGCATAAATACAAAAAAATTATTACTATGAAGCAAACTATATTATGAATTTACAGTTTAAACAGGCACCTACATGATCCATGCAGAGAACACATTTAAAGAATGGAACTCACCAGAAAAAAATCCTAAAAGAACATTGTATTGGCCATCACAACAACAAAGATGGAGATCTGTGAGTCCTCCTGAGCTAAAGTTAGTTTGTTCTTGTGGGCAGTAATGTAACCATCCTTCAGCTGCTCCCTTCTGATAAGAAGAGACTGGGCTTCTCCATCCTGGCCTAATTGGAACTAGGCACTTCACGTACTCCATATTCTTCTTCGGAGGACGATCATGTTGTGCAAAGACAAGAGAACAACTAAATGCTAGCATCCCTGTTTCCTCAAAAAAAAGGAAATATTTAAAACAACCATTACATTAACAATGGGAGTAACTGATGAAATGTATAGTCACAAAGAGATGCATCCTCATTATCCTCATAGGAAATGATATGATACCAAAGACAACAGCTGAACTTGAACTGTATCATTACTTCACTTTATCAGTGGCTATAACGGTGGCGAACCGGTGCCTCAATTTATTAGCATCCTGAGACTAACATTCAAAACAATACCGCTTTCTCATGAAAGTAGCTAAACAGTATCACAATACCAATAGAGATGAGAAAGCTCAATCATATGGATGAAATCCGTGGGCCGGTACCAACCTTTGTCACGAGGCTTATTGTGTAGAGCATATAGATGAAGCACTTCTCGGGAGCCATCCGTTATTATCTACTGTGGTTGCCATGCTTACTATATACTCCTCAATTAGTTTAATGTTTCCAACATCTTTTTGTGCAGTTCCACTAAAATATATGGTATCTTCAAACAAGATCCCTGTTTGCACAAGTAGAGATAGTTACATATTACATTAAGAGTGGCATCAAATTAGTGGCAAAACAATTGCTCGTTCCTGTCGTAGCAATAAATTAAGATGCAAAACTATATCATTACTTGTGTCATCACAGTTCCAGTGCTTCATTATAGCACCTGGAGTTGATTTTTGTTCTTCTTCCGCTTATTCTTCCCCTTCATCACTTGGTTCAGTAACAGACAAGCTTCGCCTTCAATTTAAGATTTGGGATGTCAACTAGGGAGCACAATTATAGCACTAAACAGCAACATTAATTTTCTGATGACAGTAGCAAAATAGAGGCTAACAGTTGTGAAATATCATTATCTTACCTCAATGGGATATTACGGTGCACATATAGATTGTAAGTCTGGTCTCCTTTTGTGCAGTTCACTAAAATCAAGCAAAATTGCCGTATAAGTAACCGAAAATATGAAATCACACTGCACAATCAGGTGGAAGAAGACTAGTACTGACCTGTCATGCTATAGAATTCAAACAACTCACACGAAGAAGATCTGAAACAAATTTTCCAACACGGATAGGAACTCTGATCTCCTCTTGTGCAGTTCCACTAAGATCAAGAAATCAAGCACCATTGTCGGTGTGACATTTTAGATGAACTGCACAAAACACCCTTAAAACAAAAGTGTTTTGTGCAGTGCAATAAAAGGTCGCAATAGCAACGAGGTGAAGTAGATAACCCTGTTTACACAAGAGGTGCAAAGGAAACAATTACTGGTCTATAACGGTGGAGACACAGAAGCCCACAAAAAGAAGCATCTAACTTATCTAAATGGGAAAGAAAGCAAGACAGTAGCATTTCTCAAACAGTGGCATTGATTCATATTAACAGAGAGATTATATTAACAAAAAAATTTGTTAAACATGTAATTTGCTTTTAATTGTGCCATTGCTTCAATTTTCCAGCGACATTATTAGATCAACAACAAGAGTTGTCTGGGACAGTGGACGCACCAGAAACATGTGCATCCGCCGATCTATAAAGGGGTGATGCACAGTCTGTTGGAACAAACAACCAAGGATAATATTTGTGGTCGTCTCATTTTTGTTCTCTTTAGACACCTTTCCCTGTGTGAGGGTAGCAAATCTAGTCCTGCTCAAACTCTACAGCCTTGTCCCCCACCCACAGAAAGATCAGTTCCTTGTAGATGTGTGTACTGTGTTTCATTGTTTCCCCTTCCTTTCCTCTTTGAACCATGTCCTAGATTCATGCTATAGAACTTTCCCCTCTACTTTCCTATTTGATCCAACACCTAGATTCGGGTGGAGAAGCGAAAAAAATCCACATGTAGCTAGAGCAATGCATGTGGATTAAGTAAATTATACCCTAGGGTTGTCGGGTTGTGGCTCAATGGGCGGCCCGGAGGCCGATCTGCCCAGGCTATGTACGTCAACAAAGAGGAAGGGGTCGGAGGTCCTCCCGCTCCACAGCTGGGTGAAAGAGAACAGCGGCGCTGGCAGTGGATTCCCACCCTCGCCAACGGTGACATCGTTAAGCCTCCTTTCCTTCCCCAGTGGACGGGATCCTGCCGGCTCGTTGACCAGCAGTGAGGGGAGAGAGAGAGAGAGATAGAGGCCAACGCAGTCTTATTTAGATCTGGTGAGGGTGAGAGAGTGTGAAGAGAGCAACTACTCCTACAAGTGCTGAGGCTCCAGCGTGTATGTATGTGTGTGTGTGTGTGTGTCTATATATATATTATATATAGTGGAGAGAGAGTGTGAAGAGAGCAAACCCTAGAAAACAAGCGTTGAGGCTGCAGCCTATGTACTCCATAGTTGGACCCGTTTTCTTCTTCTCTCCATAAATATCATTTGAAATTGTGCACGAAACAGAACTCTTTATTTAACACACTGCAGTGAAGAAAATTACTAGGGCAATGCTAATATGCGAAGAAAATTTAACGCTCGAAAGAGTCAATTCGCAACTAATGCTCCATGCCTCCCGGTCATACTTACTATCATTCACGTGTGGTACACGATCCTCCGAAGTGGACAACAACTGAACCACACATGGTCAAAATATCGAAAAGGTGGGCTGCACCATCCTCCAATTTTATTTTTTTTGGAGAAATTCAATTTTAATTATTTTCTATGTACACTTTGCTCTCTTCCAATAATTTTGGGCACTTGTATTCGGCCTAAGTCAGTGTGCCACCATATCTCGTACTACTACCTCCGTCCAGATTTTTACACCACGTCATATATTTTTTGTCAAAATTTGACAAATTCTTTTAACTACTCCCTCCTTTCCGGTTTATAGGGCTTAAAGTTGAAATCTCACCAACCAAGGCAGATGATGAGTGGAGAAATGTAGTCCATCTTGTAGTTTATAAAGTTACTCAAACTTTAATCTGCATTAATTACAAGATATTCATGGATGACCACTAAATGAGTAGGAATGGTTACATGCACTGGTTGCTTTGTTTTAATCCTTGCATGCATCAAATTAATGCACCTTGGAATGCGAACATGTGGTGGAAAGAAGTGAAAATAAAACTGGGTTGTTTGGTTCTAGGCCTTGCATTGCCACACATTTTTGCCAACCTTGCCTAAGATTAGTAGTTCATCAAAATGAGAGCCACAAATTGGCAAGCCTACGGGAATCTTGCCACATTTTGTGTGTGTATGTCATGTGGGGCCCTAGTGTGGCTTGCCTAAGGCGTGTGGCTTGAACCAAACACTCATCTAAGTTGGTTAAACTTGCCTAACCTTAGGAGTGGCAACCTTTGGCAAACTTAGTCACAAACCAAACAGACCCCGACGGACGTGCGTGTACCACTTCTCTTCTTGTACATACTCCATTTATCTCACTTCCTGTGGTTTCCCCACTCCCACGGTATAACCTGTGTATGTGTGTGTGTGTGCGCGCGCGCGCGCGCACGCACACGTGTGTTTTTAACTACTAGTACTGCGATTTAGCCGCGAGAGTCGGTGCATCCTCTCATTTCTGGGCGTCCGGTCCGGACGACTGCCACTGCCGCTCCTGACCGCCTTGGCCCACCCAAACCCCCTCCATCGCCCGTGCGCGCTTCCCGCCCGAAATGGTCAATGCCGCTCCAGAGAATCAGTGCCGCATTCATGCCCGGGCAGAGCGGATGTGACCTCTCACTAGCGCATGCGTTGAAGGGAGAAGCGGATTCAACAAAGAGTGATGGTTGCTTCGTTCGTCCAACTTAGTGCCGGGTCTATGTGATTTGACGGCTCATTGGTCATCATTGTTGAGGTGGTACGACCGTGCTGAGTCTCAGTTCTACTGTACACTTTACTTTGGTGCATGACACATGCACCGGATGCTAGATGTCCCACGTTTTGGCAAAAGGAGGTAGAGCGTCTCCACTCTTTACAATTTCTCCACTCTTACAGTGGAGGAGTGCGAAAGCAGCGAAAACATGGCACCTCAGTGATTAAATGGCCCACCTCACACTATGACCATATTTTTTGGACACCGTGCGACACCAAACTCTTTATAGTAGTACACAATACTGTAATTTCTCAGTGAGATAAAATTGTACTACAATCCTATGAAGCTTTCAGATTCTATTTCATGTATCTTACATCCAAGGTTGCCCCGTTGCAATATCAATCAAATACAAAGGAGACTAACATGCATGCTATTGCATCTCAATGATTCACATATCATAGCCAATATGTACTCCCTCCATTACAAAACAAGCGTCTAAATTTTATACCAAGTTTGTACTAAAGTTGTCGGGGATATACCCCGCGGCGTAAACCGTCCGGAAGTATAAACCGGCCGGACTCGGCGGTTTACCTGAAGAACCCGCTGACACTTGGCGGTTCACTGGCGACCCGGCAGTTTACGGCTCATTGGTAATCCGGCAGGCGGGTGCGAGGAGCGACAAGACCTGGTGGCCCAACGGGCGGTTCATGAAGGCAGTTCAACTACGGTGGGCGGTTTAAGAGGAAAGACATAAGGAATATTTGTCTTACAAGGAGTTAAGACCTTGACTAGTATCCGGTTTTTATTAGAGATAGACTAGACCAAATCATAACAGGACTCCACATGTAACCCGCCCTTCAACATATATAAGGAGGCAGGGCTGCCCAAAGAGGGACAAGTTACAGACAACAATCAATAATCTCTAGGTCTAGACACAACTAGAGGAGAGCGGTTTCTGGCGAATCCCTCGTGATGATAATGAGACCTAGCCTCAAACAGCATGTAGGGTTTTCTTGGATGATGTTTCACAGGGGCCAAGCTGTCTAAATCCCTGTCTTGTGTTGCGTCTCGATTCCGCTCAACCCCTCTCAAGCTACCACATAGATGCATTGGCCTCGCGACTAAGTCCTGACACTAAAGACATCTGCCGTGACAATTCCACGACAGTTGGCGCCCACCTTGGGGCCCGCGCACGATGGTGTTGAGTTCTTGGAGGGATTTCTTTTAAGGATCGAGAAGCTCGTGGTTTACGGACGAAAAAGAGCCGGCTTTAAACAATCGCGTAGGGTAACGTGAGGCCGGACAACCTTGAGCACAGCCGGCGATATACATTGTGTTAAGATCAGAATCATGATTAAACTTTGGAGCCATCGGGTACAAGATTATGATCATGAGAAAGTTAGGGTTGCGTGGGCTCCGCCTCGGCTGTCCAAAAAAGTCGTTGAGACCGAGATTAAAACTTTTACATTGCAGTTTTTTTCCTTCTTGGATTAAGGGGCCGGATACACGAGGTCTGACGAAGTCATCACATGCTATGGTCAAGTCACCGAGGAGCGACCGGATCAGATCTGCCTTTGCAAAGTCATACTGAAAATATACACCAAGAAGATGGAAGCCATCACGTGGTCGGACAATCCATGATGGTACTAGATGTTGTTGCTAATACGCAAGTGGTCAAAGGTCAAAATACCATGAGTCAACAAGACAAACCCGCCGAGGGCTGCCCAGCCCTCCGAACAACTCCGCTTGTCGAGCCGCTCTTTGTTGAGGGCCTTTGCCTTAACCCGCCGACATCTCTATTGAGCCGCGGCTGCTCTCGCTCTGTTGTGGTCCGGAGACTCCAAGTCGGACTCGTCGGCCACCACAGGTTGCGCCTCGGCGTCCGTCCGAAGTCGCCGTCGTGTCTCGCCTTCTCGTTTGAGTCGCCGTCGCGCCTCACATGGAGCTGTTGCTGTCCCGCTCCACGCCATGCTTTAAGCCACCCTCGCTCTGTTTTGCTCGAGCCGCGTGCTCCTACTCGTCCTCAAGTCGCCGACGCTGACCCACGCTTGACCGACTTCGCCCGACCCGACCACGGCCGGACTTCATTGGGCGACTCAAAGTCGCCCGGCCGACTGCCGGATAAGGGGCGATCTCCGAGCACCTGCACTCGATCTGAGTTGCCCCGCCGTTGCACCAGCCCGCTCGCTGGAGCCGGCAGCGTCCGGCCCGCCTGCCATCCGCTCCACGGGCTTCCCGAGTCCCTGCGGTACGGGCGCCAGCTCGGATCGCCTCGCCGTGGAAGAGCCGCCATAGCGATCTCTTCGCCGGGGAGTTCACGGTATTGATACGGTCAGATTCTTTGAGAAAGATTGATGCGGTCGATTACCCCCAACAAAGGTAATGATGTTACAATTGCTACCATCGATATTGCCGCTATGTGCAAAACTCCATGCACGGATTCCAAACTTGATTGATGCTTTTAACCCCACGGGAAGACAAGGAGTCAAGGAGTTGAACAGCTCACGATGAGTGCTACTCCGGTCATTGCTCAAGTCATCCTCCAACGAGTTACGGTCCGCTGCCATTGAACGCATACATCGTGACGACCTATCAAAGACAGCTCCAACTCTGAAGCCGCCTAAATTCCTCTTGAAGGGGATAAGTGAGACTATTTGAAGAAAAGTCAAAGTGGTCAAGAACATTTAGAAGAGAAGCAGCCGCCGGGTTGTCACCGTCCTGCCGTGGTTGGGTTGCCGACGGACCGTCGACTCCACAGCCATCCGAGCCACATCTGCTGCCTTCGCCGTAGTAGCAACCTGTTATTGCTCCCGCTTTGAGTCGCCTCCGTGTGCGTGAAGACGCAGTCCTGGTGTTGAACCGGCACCGGATCAATTCGACACAGCCTCACTGCTTTGAACCGGCACCCCGAGCTACCATCTTCAAATCGCCATGTCTGCAAACCGTATTGAGCTACAGCCGCTTCCTCGTTGAGCCGGCCATGTCCGCGTCATTCCGCCCGGTGCCTGCTGCCTCGACCCAAGCTGCGCCGTTGCCTTCACAATTTCACTGTTCAAGTAGCAGGAGGCACGGTGATTAAAGTACAAGGTTGGAGGTGGGGATGCCAATAATAAGCTGTGTGTGTATGCGTGCCATATCAAAAAGCAAATCATGCCAAGAGTGAGAGGGAGCAAGCTCTCACACAAAGAAACAAGCTAAAGGATTCACGGTCTGAGCTAAGTGTGTTGGAATGACCCATTTCAAAATTTGATGGATAAGTGGTTAGTTGATTGGACGTGAAGGCTTTCACTCGGTCAACAGTTACTACCTTCGAAAAATATATCAGGTGATATTGTCCTATCTATTTCATCTGTGTACAATAATATGTTTTCATACAGTTATTCTGTCTTGCAATGTTTATGCAGGATAGTTATTTGTGACGAAAGTAATGTCATACCACGGATACGAACGCGTACCAATATTACATTGTACTAGCGCTTGTCCGTGTCGTGATGCTCGATGGATACATACCTCCACCATGGTGATGATCAGCTCTACGGTGGATAATTTACTGGCCTGACATATCAGGTGAAATCCATCCAGTATATTTTTTATATTGTTTTCTTTAAAAAGAGCAATCACTCCGGCTTGCAAGGTTATATAAATGCAGGACCTTAAACCTCCATATCGGTCCGAATTTAAAGGCCGACAGAAAATTTCCGGCTTAAAAAGAAGGATTCCGGTTTAATATCCGGTTCAAGGGAAAGATGTCTCCACAAAGTTTTGAAGCTCTCAATATCCGGTTTAATGTCCGGTTCAAGAAGGATTTATCTCTTGCAAAAAGTTAAAAGGTGCCAAAGAGGGCCTGCTGCCATGATGCGCGGTTCAAACATGGGTATCATGCTTTATTGGCTTATCATATTATTGGTCACTTGGGGGCTTGGTCGTATCCGAACCATAGCCACGCCTCTTGATCGGCCTAGTGCCACAACATCACTTGAGGGCTTGGTCGTGTCCGAACCAATGCAACACCTTTTGATAGGCGAAAGCACCAGATCACTTGGGGACATGGTCAAGTCTGAACCAACACGCCTCTTGATCGGCCTAAGGCCATAGAGTCACTTGGGGCTTGGTCGAACCCGAACCATTGCCACGCCACTTGATCGGCATAATGCCACGGTTTCAATTGGGGACCTGGCTGACTTGAACCATAGCTACACCTTATTGGGAGCTTGGTCGTGTCCGACCATGGTAACACCATCTGATCGGCTCAGTAAAGCCTCTTTTTTGCAAACGGTCTTATCATTGCCTTTGCTTCCATATTCTTACCATAGCTGTTATTTACTTTTTGTTGCGTTTTTTAAACCGACATTATTAATCCAGTTCAAACTGTCAATTACAAATTGGCGGAACACGGTCAAATCCTAATCCGGAGACTATCTGCCCGGTTTGATTCTATGTTACCATCTTATTATGGAGTAAACAGGTGTTCATTAACCCGGTTTGACTTTCAATTACAAGTTGTCAATACATGATCAAATCATAATCCGGAGACTATCAGCCCGGTCTGGTTTGACTACGAGTCGCCAAGATATATATGGTTAAACCGGTGGTTATTACAACTGATACGGTTTCGCCATTATCTGACACCTGATATGAAAGGAGTTATCATTACTCAAGATTGGGGTCATCACCCTTACTACAAAAATTGGTAAACCAATGATGTGATTCAATGTCACAGGTATGATATATTTCATTGATTATTCTTAAAGTGCAGCCTTGGTTATAAACCTGGGTTATATGTTGGGCATTATGACCCGTCCGGTGGTAAACCGCCAGACACTTTAAACTTGTTGTATGCAAGACAGGTTGAATAAAGCATGATGATAAATTATCCGTGTTTATTAAACCGGCCTGGCTTTAAGACGATAAGTCGTCGGTATATGATGAGAAATTATCCGGTGTTTGTTAACCCGGACTGGTTTTGGACTATAAGTCGCCAATATATATTTGGATTGCGCCATTGGAATCATGCGCTCATAAATCATTGGATTATATTATTCAAATTTTCAAATAGCCAACATGGCTAGATTTTTATTATGGTTATCAATAACCAATATTATGATTGAGGTTTTCAAAGTAAACCCGGTATAATGGCTATTATTTCATCAATGGGTATGATTTATTCTACAATGGAGCGAATAGTCCCGAGTTGCTGCAGGCTTACGACCCGGCACTTGGGGCTACATTATTTAAGTTGAGATTATATCGAATATGCAAGTCTCATGTCGCTGCAAGCATGCACCATGACACTTGGGGGCTAATGCAAAATCATTTTTTGCTCATATTATTGAAGACGCGACTCATCATATTATCTTTGAGTCGGCCCTTGGGGGCTACCAATTGCTCCACATCAGCGATTGAAGGTACAAAACTTTTTTATATTGAAGGGTCCACTGCTCAGTTGGTAAAGCACAAGGCTCTTAACCTTGTGGATGTGGATTCAAGTCCCATGATGGGGGTTACATCATATGATGTTATTTTCATTGAAGTATATATTAAGTCCCAGCTCAATATTATCTTACTGAGCCGACCCTTGGGGGCTACACGTTGTTGTTAAAGTCTACATGATCATATTTTCGAAGTCCCTTCTTATTATTGGCATAATGACCCGGCCCTTGGGGGGCTATACTGGTTGAAGTTTTTATGAGTATAAGACAATTACAAGTCCTGTGTTCTTTAAGCATAACAACCCGACACTTGGGGGCTACATAGCATGGAGTATTCAGTTTTTACTAGTCCTTTGGGATGAACAACATGGATTTCTTTGAAAGTGGCAGTATTTATATTGAAGCAAAGTCTTAAGCGACCACTTTTGTTCTGCTCAAAGACTTGGGGGCTACATGTATTATATTATTATCGAAGAAATATTTTCAAATTCTCTGATTGAGCAAACTAGGTTGACCAAGGCCACCAATCATTATGACCACAATGGCTGCAACCTGGCGTCATTAATAATCATGAACCGGCATTGGCAACAATCATGAACCGGTGTCTGCAACAATCATGACTCGAAATTATCAAGTTTTTATAAACAGGTGATCTTGGCAATGATAAACCGGTAAGTTCTACGTCCTTAAACCGGCTGAAGATTGGATGAGTATTTCAAGGACCGATATTGTTTTTAAGCATTGGGAGCTGAATCAAAGGAGTTATTCTTCACAATATATTTTCTATGAGAAACCAATGTCGACAAGTTGATCATGAAGCTGGCCTATTAAACCGGATTTTCTAGAAGGAGGAAATGACAAGGATTTAAGGATGATCGGATGCGGTTTACAAGAATTCTTAACCCGGAGCATAATCTATCAAGTTTGTTCTTGTGTTTATTTCACAGGATCAGTTTAACATGGATAAATCCAAATTAAACTAGGGGCTAATGTCGGGGATATACCCCGCGGCGTAAACCGTCCGGGAGTATAAATCGGCCGGACTCGGCGGTTACTGAAGAACCAGCGACACTTGGCGGTTCACTGGCGACCCGGCGGTTTACGGCTCATTGGTAATCCGGCAGTCGTGTGCGTTAGCTACAAGACCTGGTGGCCCAACGGGCGGTTCATGAAGGCAGGTTCAACTACGGTGGGCGGTTTAAGAGGAAAGACGTAAGGAATATTTGTCTTACAAGGAGTTAAGACACGGACTTGTATCCGGTTTGTATTAGAGATAGACTAGTCCTAATCCTAATAGGACTCCACATGTAACCCGCCCTTCAACATATATAAGGAGGCAGGGCTCCCCAAAGAGGGACAAGTTACAGACAACAATCAATAATCTCTAGGTCTAGACACAACTAGAGGAGAGCCGGTTCTGGCGACTCCCTCGTGATGATAATGAGACCTAGCCTCAAACAAGATGTAGGGTTTTTACGGATGATGTTTCCCGGGGCCAAGCTGTCTAAATCCCTGTCTTGTGTTGCGTCTCTCGATTCCGCTCAACCCCTCTCAAGCTACCACATAGATGCGTTGGCCTCGCGACTAAGTCCTGACACTAAGGACATCTGCCGTGACAATTCCACGACAAAAGTGGAGACACTTATTTTGGAACAACAACAACTAAAGAAAAAAAATGAACCATGCAGTCGCTAGGTCTTGAACCCTAAACCCTAACCAGGCTTTAATTTGCTGGCGAGGTTGAACCTTTCGAAGGAATGAAGTTTGCAACCCTTTGACCATCGGATCATTTTGTGTAGTTTCACTAAAATCGAGCTGAGCATCCCTGTGGTAAAGAAAGAATAAGACTAGTGACACTAGTTGATGAGACATAGACTCGTCACAAATACACCAGAAGCGAGGAGAGGTACGTGCGGGGCAAATAAGTAGAGAAATATCCACGTGGAGCGATGTGGGCACCTGGGCGATGGTGCAAGCCGATTTGTAAACGGTTGTACCGAGGATGTCGGGATGTAGCGAGGAGGGCGGGAGGTGGCATCTTCCCACGTCGCGGCAGTGAGCAAGGGACGAAGGCAACCGCGCCGGCTTTGTGAGAGAGAACGGTGGGGACCCCTGACCGGGACGCGCCGACAGTGGGTTTTCTCCCTTGCCGACGCCAACCGCATCTACACAAAACATCCTCCCCTTCCCCCGGCGGACATGATCCGCCCGGATGTGTGACTAGAGATGTGGCCACAATCGTTTTGTGCGAGAGAGTGTGAAGAGAGCAACCCCAGCAAGCAACCGAGTAGGCTCTCCTGGCTATGTATATAGTGGAGCGGTTTCTTTTTCTCTCCATATGAACCTATTTATAAATAACGGGGCACCGTTCATGCGTGGTTCCCGACCCTCCATTAAGTGAGTAACTACTACACGCGTCAAATTATCACATGGGCTGCATCTTTGTACAAAAATGAGCTCCACCATGTCACGTGTGTGGTTGGGGAAGACGCAAAGAGTACGTACTACATGCATGGGTGCGTGCACCTCTTCTCTTCGAGTATGGTTATTAAAGTATAGCCAACTACTCTACCACATAGTTATTATATGGCAAAGAGTATAGGCAGTAATAATGACATGAACCGTCAAATCACAAGGCCCACCTTTCCCTATATTTGACTGAGGAAGCAACCATCATTTTACTCCTCGTTGAATATCCATCCGCTGCTACCTCCGCAACATGGTTAATAATATAGCCATGTCAATCACGACATAGAAATATCATTCACTGATGTACAATAGGGCTGGCTCTAAGGCTGCTGATTTTTTTTACTTTGTCTGTTTCTCTTATTCTCTCATTTACTCATTTTACATAGGAACGTGTAGAGGATGGCTATTCCTTTCGATGGGACTTCTTCATGGGGTTTAAGACTAAGCAGCTCTGAATATTATTCCTGCTGCCCACCACTCTGAATTATGCCATCTATGATACTCCCATTGCAACAATGAGGTACACTAGGTCTAGCGTCCCGTAAGAAGAGACTGTCACGCAAATTCCCGACGCACATCGTCACCTCGTCCTTAGCCAATCTTCATTTAATCCGTAGCCCCTGTTTCGAGTTATAAATATGAGCAACCGAACCAGTATCAAATACCCAGGCGCTACTACGAGCATTAGTAAGGTACACATCAGTAACATGTATATCAAATATACCTTTCTTCACTTTGCCATCCTTCTTATCCGCCAAATACTTGGGGCGGTTCCGCTTCCAGTGACCAGTCCCTTTGCAGTAGAAGCACTCGGTTTGTGCTTAGGTCCAGACTTGGGCTTCTTCCCGGGAGTGGCAACTTGCTTGCCATTCTTCTTGAAGTTCCCCTACTTTCCTTTGCCCTTTTTCTTGAAACTAGTGGTCTTGTTAAACATCAACACTTGATGCTCCTTCTTGATTTCTACCTCCACAGCTTTGAGCATAGCGAAGAGCTCGGGAATTGTATTATCCATCCCTTGCATATTATAGTTCATCACAAAGCCTTTGTAGATTGGTGGCAGTGGTTGGAGAATTCTGTCAATAACACTATCATCTAGAAGATTAACTCCCAACTGAGTCAAGTGACTATGATACCCAGACATTTTGAGTATGTGTTCACTGACATAGCTATTCTCCTCCATCTTGCAGCTATAGAACTTGTTGGACACTTCATATCTCTCAACTCGGGCATTTGCTTGAAATATTAACTTCAACTCCTGGAACATCTCATATGGTCCATGACGTTCAAAACATCTTTTAAGTCCCGATTCTAAGCCATAAATCATGGCACACTAAACTATCGAGTAGTCATCAGATCGAGCTTGCCAGACATTCATAACATCAGCATCTGCTCCTGCAGCATGCCTTTCACCTAGCGGTGCATCAATGACATAATTCTTCTATGCAGCAATGAGGATAATCCTCAAGTTAAGGACCCAGTCCGTGTAGTTGCTACCATCATCTTTCAACTTAGATTTCTCTAGGAACACATTAAAATTCAAGGGAACGGTAGCACGGGCCATTGATCTACAACATAGATATGCAAAAACTATCAGGACTAAGTGCATGATAAATTTAGTTCAATTAATCATATTACTTAAGAACTCCCACTTAGATAGACATCCCTCAAGTCATCTAAATGATACGTGATCCAAATCAACTAAACCATGTCCGATCATCACGTGAGATGGAGTAGTCATCAATGGTGAACATCTCTATGTTGATCATATCTACTATATGATTCACGTTCGACCTTTCGGTCTCCAGTGTTATGAGGCCATGACTGTACATGCTAGGCTCGTCAAGTTTAACCCGAGTATACCGCATGTGCAAAACTATCTTGCACCCGTTG
Organism: Aegilops bicornis; assembly: GCA_021605145.1. NCBI lineage: Eukaryota > Viridiplantae > Streptophyta > Magnoliopsida > Poales > Poaceae > Aegilops > Aegilops bicornis. Next base: position 94,436,856 of record CM038669.1, on the reverse strand, counting down.
TATGTGAATGTAGAGCCTATCACACCCGATCATCACGTGGTGTCTGAGCTCGACGAACTGTTGCAACGGTGCATGTTCGGGGGGGAACACTTATACCTTGAAATTTTGTTAAGGGATCATCTTATAATGCTACCGCAGTACTAAGCAAAATAATATGCATAAAAGATAAACATCACATGCAATCAAAATATGTGACATGATATGGCCATCATCATTTTTTTGTGCCTTTGATCTCCATCTCCAAAGCACTGTCATGATCTCCATAGCCACCAGCTTGACACCTTGATCTCCATCGTAGCGTCGTGGTCGTCTCACCAACTATTGCTTCTATAACTATCGCTAACGCATAGTGATAAAGTAAAGCAATTACATGGCGTTTGCATTTCATACAATAAAGAGACAACCATAAGGCTCCTGCCGGTTGCCGATAACTTTTACAGAACATGGTCATCTCATACAATAACGTATATCACATCATGTCTTGACCATATCACATCACAACATGCCCTGCAAAAACAAGTTAGACGTCCTCTACTTTGTTGTTGGAAGTTTTACGTGGCTGCTACAGGCTTCTAGCAAGAACTGTTCTTACCTACGCATCAAAACCACAACGGTGTGTCGTCAGGTTTGCTATTTTAACCTTCAACAAGGACCGGCCACAGTCAAATTCGATTCAACTAAAGTAGGAGAAACAGACACCCGCCAGCCACCTTTCTGCAAAATTAGTTGCATGTCTGTCGGTGGAACCGGTCTCATGAACGTGGTCATGTAAGGTTGGTCCGGGCCGCTTCATCCAACAATACCGTCGAATCAAAATAAGACGTTGGTGGTAAGCAGTATGACTATCACCACCCACAACTCTTTGTGTTCTACTCGTGCATATCATCTACGCATAGATCTGGCTCATTATGCCACTATTGGGAAATGTAGCACGCAATTTCAAAAAAAATTCCTATGCTCACGCAAGATCTATCTAGGAGATGCATAGCAACGAGAGGGGGAGAGTGTGTTTACGTACCCTCATAGACCGAAAGCGGAAGCGTTTGACAACGCGGTTGATGTAGTCGAACTTCTTCTCGTTCCGACCGATCAAGTACGGAACGTACGACACCTCCGAGTTCTGCACATGTTCAGCTCGATGATGTCCCTCGAACTCTTGATCCAGTAAAATGTCGACGAAGTAGATGAGTTCCGTCAGCACGACAACATGGTGACGGTGATGGTGAAGTGATCCGCGCAGGGCTTCACCTAAGCACTGCGAGAATATGACCGAGGGTGTAATCTGTGGAGGGGGGCGCCGCACACGGCTAACAGATGTTGGTGTGTGTTCTAGGCGCCCCCTCCCCATGTATATATAGATGGGAGGGGAGGGGAGCTGCCTTGGGGTGCCCCAAGTAGGAGGAATCCTACTTGGGCCCCTAGTCCAATTCGCCCCCCTTTCCTTATTACCGGAAGGGGGAAAAAGGAAGAGAGGGGGGAGGAAGGAAAGGGGGGACGAACCCCCTCCTCCTTCTCCTATTCGACCTCCTTCCTTAGGGGGGGGGCGCCACCCTTTGTGGGCTGGTGTGCTCCCCTCCTATGGCCCATAAGACCCATTATTCCCCGAAATTCCGTAACCCCGTACTCCGATATGTACCCGGTACACCCCGGAACACTTTCGGTGTCAGAATATCATCGTCCTATATATGAATCTTTACCTCTCAACCATTTCGAGAGTCCACGTCATGTCCATGATCTCATCCGGGACTCCGAACAACATTCAGTCACCAAATCACATAACTCATATAATACAAAATCGTCATCGAACGTTAAGCGTGCGGACCCTACGGGTTCGAGAACTATGTAAACATGACCGAGACACCTGTCCGGTCAATAACCAACAGCGGAACCTGGATGCTCATATTGGCTCCCACATATTCTACGAAGATCTTTATCGGTCGCACCGTGATGACAACATACGTTATTCCCTTTGTCATCGGTATGTTACTTGCCCGAGATTCAATCGTCGGTATCTTCATACCTAGTTCAATCTCATTACCGGCAAGTCTCTTTACTCATTCCGTAATGCATCATCCCGCAACTAACTCATTAGTCACATTGCTTGCAAGGCCTCTTATGATGTGCATTACCGAGAGGGCCCAGAGATACCTCTCCGATACTCAGAGTGACAAATCCTAATCTCGATCTATGCCAACCCAACAAACACCTACGGAGATACTTGTAGAGCATCTTTACAATCACCCAGTTACGTTGTGATGTTTGATAGCACACAAGGTATTCCTCCGGTATCCGGGAGTTGCATAATCGCATAGTCGAATGAATATGTATTTGATATGAAGAAAGCAATAGCAATAAAACTGAACGATCAATATGCTAAGCTAACGGATGGGTCTTGTCCATCACATCATTCTCCTAATGATGTGATCCCATTCATCAAATGACAACACATGTCTATGGTTAGGAAACTTAACCATCTTTGATTAACGAGCTAGTCTATTAGAGGCTTACTAGGGACACGGTGTTTTGTCTATGTATCCACACATGTATCAAGTTTTCAGTTAATACAATTCTAGCATGAATAATAAATATTTATCATGATATAAGGAAATATAAAGTAACAACTTTATTATTGCCTCTAGGGCATATTTCCTTCAACATGTCAGAGCAATAATATGACATGCATCTCACACAGATCATACCATCAAATTCGTACGTGGCCACTGTACTGCTAACACATGCATGCATTGCAATTAGTACGTACATGATACAGTAGTAAACACTCACTATCTAGTAGTACTAGTTCATTGCTTGGTTTAGATTTGGAATTGAGGCCCATAAAACAGAAGGGAGGGAATATTATTTTCTGGAACCATCCCCATATGGCCATACTTGATGTTTCGGAGAAGGATTATATGCCTTGCTGCAATAGTACCGTCCAATCTTCACATGTGGTGTTTTTCTTGGAAAATTATCAGGAGAGGATTTTATGATGTGTGAAATGATGTGTTGTTCGTGCGTGCGACTTACTATTGGAAAGGTGTGGCTTTGAGATGTGACAGCTCATTAGTAGTATTCCTTGCGGTTGTGCACTCATAATTTTGTGCATGGCACGTGGACCCGGATGATGGATGTCCCGCATGTCGAGGAAAGGAAGTTCCGTGCTTCTAGAATGGTTTCTCGCAATGCTATCGACCTTTCAACATTTGTTTATATATACTATTATGAGTGGCATATATTACAGCCCAGGCAGTTAGGGGCCTGGCCCAGTTATCTTATCGTGTTAGGGGCTTAGCCCAATTATATCATTAGGAGGATTATATAAACTCATGTAAGGACCCGTTTTGAGATTAAGCAAGAAGCAATCATAATTGCTCGGCTTCCTTAGGGAGCTGGGAGACCTAACTCTAGCCTCCTCCTCCCCTGCGCCATCTCCTTCTTGCCACAGCCGCCGCCGCTGCCTCCACCGCACAAGGACGGCGCCCAGCCACCGGCCGCCACGCCCTCGTCCTCGTCCTCCTCCATCCTTCCCCTACAATCTCCGTCCTAGAACCGGTAGAACCCTAACTCCTAACACCTTGGTATCAGGTAGCTCAGTTCTGATCATGTCTTCGCCGCCGCCCATCCCGTCGCTTCCGCTGCCGACCGTCACCACCGCGCCGCTGGCCTTCTCCACCGCGCCGCTGCCCTCCCCGTCCGCGCCGCTGGTCGCATCCTCCGGCGCCGCCACAACCCAGATGACGGCACCCTCCACCGCACCAACGGCCGCCGCCTACACCCCGGAGGATATCACCGGGGTCCTCAACAATCTCGTCACAGCCGTCCAGGGAATCTGCCTCTACTTGGTCGGGCCCTACGGGCTGCTGCTGGCCGCGTCACCAACCATCGCCACCGGGCCGATCTTTGCTGCCGTGGCAGCCGCCGCGCAGCGGCCTTCGCCGCGCTTCGCCCGGGCAGCTGCAGCCACAGCTGCGACTACCGCCGCCACCGCCACAGCAGCCGCCACGCCCAGGGGCCACCGCGGCGCTGGTCGGGCCGCTGCAGCCCCCGCTGCAGCTGTAGCCAGCCACCGCTCCAATCTGGCCACAATGGCTGGCCACGGCCATCGCGGAGCCCGCCGCTCCCGCCGTTTCCATGCAGCAGCTGCTGCCACTGCAGGCGCCTCCGCCGCCCAGCATCGGGCTGACTACAACCACGCCAGCGGGCGTGCCGATTCAGCAAGTGCGGTTCCCACCCTCGCCGTCACAGCTTCTGGCCTGGTTGGTCGGGACGTCACCGCCGCCCGTCTACACCATGGCCGCGGACCAGCCGGCGCCCTCCTTGTCGTACGGTGGGCCCTCCGGCTCCGCGGGTTTCCACGCTGGCTTCGACGGGCCACCGCTTCCCAGCGGACCGACGCCATCCTCTTCGCTGCTCCGTACCGCCGAGCCATACGCTCACGGCGGTCATGCTCAGACACCGCCGTGCTTCGCCAAGCTCGACTTCGCCACCTACGACGGCGCCGAGGACCCCCTCAACTGGCTCAACCAGTGTGAGCAATTCTTCCGGGGGCAACGCACGCTCGCGTCGGAACGCACCTGGCTCGCCTCATATCACCTTCGGGGCGCCGCACAGACGTGGTACTACGCCCTCGAGCAAGACGAGGGCGGCATGCCCCCATGGGAGCGCTTTCGCGAGCTATGCATCCTTCGCTTCGGGCCACCGACACACGGGAGCCGGCTGGCGGAACTCGGACGCCTCCACTTCACCTCCATGGTGCAGGACTTTGCCGGCCACTTTTAGGCCCTGGCATGCCATGCGCCCGGCGTAACGGCTCGCCAGCGGGCCGAGCTTTTCACCGGCGGTCAGCCGGATCATATCCGCGTGGACGTGGAGCTGCGGGGACCCCAGGACCTCCAAACGGCCATGTACTACGCCCGCGCATTCGAGCGACGCGCGATGGCCATCCAGCAGGCATCACTGTCCTGGGCCGCTGGGCCGCCACCCGGGCCGGACGTTCCCGTGCAGGGTCGGCCTACTCAGGTTTCCGCGGCACCCATCGCTGCGACCGCGGCACGCCCGTTCCGCCGGCTCACCTCGGCCGAGCAACTCGAGCGTCACCTCCAAGGGTTGTGCTTCAACTGCGACGAGCCCTACGTGCCCGGCCACGTCTGCCCGCGACTCTTCTACCTGGAGGCTGCGGACTACATTGAGGCCGACGCTGCCGCCGCCGGCCTCGGCGACCTGCCCAGCCAAGCTGCCGCTGAGGTGTTTGGCAACGGTTGATCACCTCAAGGAGTTCTGCAAGCGCTTCCCCGCCTTCCAGCTCAAGGACGAGCTGGTTGTGCAGGCGGGGAGAAATGTTATGAGCGGCATATATTACACCCCAGGTAGTTAGGGGCCTGGCCCAGTTATCCTATCTGTTAGGGGCTTAGCCCAATTATATCATTAGAAGGATTATATAAACTCATGTAAGGACCCGTTTTGAGATTAAGCAAGAAGCAATCATAATTGCTCGGCTTCCTTAGGGAGCCGGGAGACCTAACCCTAGCCTCCTCCACCCCTGCGCCATCTCCTTCCTACCACAGCCGCCGCCGCCCCCACCGCGCAAGGACGGCGCCCAGCCGCCGGCCGTCGCGCCCTCGTCCTCGCCCTCCTCCATCCTTCCCCTACAATCTCCGTCCTAGAACCGGCAGAACCCTAGCTCCTAACATATACTATGCTAGTAAATGTAATTTCTCAGCGAGATAAAATTATACTAGTACAATGCTACGAAGCTTCCCGCTTTTCTTTCATGTGTCTTGCCTGGAACGTTTTCTTGTTACAACATTCCAACAAATACAAAGGGAACTAACATGCATGCTGATGCATATCAATGATTCACATATCAGACCCAATATTTACTTCACAAGTTAAGACAAAGTTGTGAGAAGGTGTACAAATAAAGAAAAAAAATGATCGATTATGTCCCTAAGCATGCTTGCATTTCTTGGCCACGGTGGACATGTTGGTAGCCATTTTCACGCGGCTCGTTGATGCCCGGCAAGACTTGTAGCAGTTGGATGCATGCACCATCCCATCATTTTGTGCAGTTGCACTAAAATGGAGCTGAGCATCCCTGTTGGCAAGGATAATGAATAAATGTGATTGCGATAATTGTGGCACTGTTGATGAAACATGGAAAGTACGCCGGCCGAGCTACAATACGTTTTAGGAAAATAACTAGAGAAGATCCACATGCAGCGACGTGGGAAGATGGGCGGTGGAGCAAGGCCGGTTCCAGAGGAAGCTGTACCTAAGGGTCGTCAGGATGTAACCAGGAGGGTGGCGGCAGGCGGGATCTGCCCATACTGCGGCAGTGAGCAAGGGGCAAAGGCACTACCGCGCCGCAGCTTTCTTAGAGAGAACGGCGGTTACCACTGACCAGGACGCGCAAGCAGTGGGTCTCCTGCGTCGATGTCGGAGATAGGAGCAATGTTACATATCGTCCTTTCCGCCGGCGGACTAGATCCGGCCGGATCAGGGACCAGCGGTGTGAGAGAGAGAGTGGCCACCACCATCTTGTGTGAGAGAGTAGAAGCGACCGACCCCAGAAAGCAAGCATTGAGGATCCTGCCTATATTATATAGTACTAGCAAAAGGGCTCGTGCGTTGCAACGGAAGAAAAGAATACCACACGCTCTTAGACAAAAAATTGTCTATAATATGAGTATTTGTAGCTACGATCCAAATAAAGATTGTCTTTGCCTACAAAAGCGCAAGTTTAAGATTTCACATGTCTTCTATTTAAACACGGCTTCCATGTAGATTTAATACGTGCAAAGAAACAGGCAAGCGATCTTCAATTTCATCTCCGATCCTGATTTTGCTGAGATGTTCATCCACAATCCGGATCGGATAATGCACTATTGATTAAGATTGTACCCTATATAGTTTTTTTAATGGATAACAGGTAAAATAACATCATATTAAGATTCTATATATTTTTCTAATCAAATTTCATATATAATATTTTAAATTTGGAGTTACGGTTAAGAAGATATGGTTATTTTAAAAAACATTTGATATGTACTGCGGGTTTAATGTCAAAAATATTGGGTTTTTTTATAAAATATTAGTAGGTATATAGAAGTATAGATTTTTTTAGAAGAATATAGAGGTATATATATATATATATAGATAGTACATGTGCCCGTGCGTTGCAACGGAAAAAAATTAACCTACGAAGAAGTTGTCAATAGGATGGTCGCGACGACATTTGTCCATCTGTGATGCTATGCACAGCAAGAAGGGGCGTGGTGGCATAGGGGGAGCGCAAGGGCAACGATGCTGCTAGGGCTGGAGAGGGGAGAGGTTGACCTCACCAAACCATGGTTCCTCACAACGTGTCCCTTCCCTCCACGTCGAAGCTTCCTCTCCAAGATGTTGCTCGTCTTTTCACCGCCAACTTCCTATTATTTGAAGCACCTTCCAAAAACAGGTGTACATAAGCCACCTTTTGTTAAAGAGAAGAAGAAGAATGCCCAAGGAATAAATAATTAATCAAAACCATACTTTAGAACAATGTTCGTCATGTTTGGTACCTCGGAAAGATCTTCATCATGTTTGTCATTGCCAATAGACATAAAAATATGTTCACTACCACTGAAAAAATCCTTAGCTTTCCCCAGGTTCCGGTCAATCACAACTTCACAAGACAAACTTTAAGAATCTGTATTCAAGAGGTCAAAGTGAACTAAAACGGTTCATATACTATCAAACTAACGGAGTGATATTTCTTCATAGTTTTCTCTCGAAAAAAATAGACATACCTCCTCTGAACCCCTTGTGTAGTAGAAGGCATCACCGCCCTTGCTTACACATGGGCCATGAAGCCAAATTTCGACGTCACTGTCATTGCCTGAAAACTTAGTTTTTCAACATTAGCTTTGTTGTAATGGTGAAGGGTGTCGGTCAGCCTCTCGATGGCGTTAGATCTGACGTCTCGCGACCCAGCCGATCTTTTGGCGGAGGCGTAGCACGCCCCATATAATGAGTCCGAAAAAACAAAGGCATGAACTGAAGGATTGCTTGAAAGCTTGATCACTGTATCGTCGACATTGCCAGAGCTAAACATACTCGTTAGGCAAGGAGAGGCAAATCATGCAACGCTATACTTTTAGTTCTTGCCTGACACCATCCAGTGCTTTGACCTGTTTTGACCGAATAAGAGACTCGCATGTTGCTGTTGGCCTGCCGCTGCCCGGCGTCGTCACAGGCAAGCTCGTTCATGCCATCTTCCAATCAGATCAAAATCTGAGCTAATTAGCCATTGGGCCAGCAGCCACAGGCTCTCGGTTGCGGTTTGCATTGATAAAGCAAAGGGAAGATATTAGAGGCCACTCACGGGATTAAAGTTGAGGCAGTGGTCGGTGGAGTAGGATCAGGATGAGCGGCCACATGAACTCAGCTTTTGTTCATGGAGGGCTGCCCGGCCTTCATCGTCTTGGCGGTGCGACTATCAGGTGATGATGTGGGGGTGACCATGTATACGGAACCCTCCCCACAGCCAGTGACACATGATGGCGACGCGTACATCCGCGGTTCCGCCAGCACCTATGATCGGCTCTCCACTCCGTCGAGCTCGGCATCTCCTAGCCATCGACAACACTCTGTGACGGGCACCGCCATCACGTCAATGAGCCCGTGCGCTTTACGTGATCAACGGCCATGCCTACAGGGTGGCCCATGCCGACGGACCTGCCGTCGTTAACGTACCACGTGGGCGCGGGTGCCGTGTCTGGAGATCTCCTCATTATTGTCAACGATCATCATTCATGACCGTGCCGGCGCAGCGAATCCAAAGAACGAGAATCCTCCCAAAGATGTGGGCCTGTTGGCGTTGCCGCGTTGGCTTCGGCTGTTGCTACCGTCGGCTTCGGCAAGGGCACGCACCTGGATGAATTGTCCATGGGGTCGGCCTTGGTTTATGCTGCTCATCCGGCGGCTCCGTCTGTTGTCTCAGGCAACGTATTTAAGGAAGAGGCTAGCAAAGGCAGGCGAGAGACCAGCTCGTGAGGGACTCAAATCCCGGGGAGAGACCGGATCGATCGCGAGGGACGGGGAGAAACAAATCTAGGTCGAACGATTACAGATAGTGTATTAGGACTTGCAGGAGGCGTATTATGACACATGAATAGTACCACCTCAGATGGAAAAAATAATATAGGTAAAGAAAAACTGAAAGTGTAAATTCACGGGAAGAAGCGTATTTTGACGGTGAACCTGACGGAGTCAATTCGTGCTTTATTATTACTAGCAAAAGGACCCGTGCGTTACAATGGAAAAAAATATCACACGTGGTTTAAGATTTTAGCAATCCAATCACCGACTTGCATATGTCTAGTCCATTCACTCCCGTGTCCAGCCCGCTCGGGTGCCCATTGCATCTAGCTACAACGATTCCACAAGCCCTCTCGCCGAAGTGCGACCAGTGTCGTCTGGATATCTTCTTAGCGGCCCTCATCCTCGTCTCTCCCCCATTGCTCTTCCCACACCCTCGATCCCTTCTCCCTCTCCAGCAAGGAACTATCACCATGAGCAGCACTCCCAATCCCCCTCTCAACGGTCGCCACTACTTCACTTCAAGGCCTCCCCAGTAGGCTCTCGATCCAGATTGGATCGGATCGAGGCCACCACCTTCTTCCTCTCTTCCTTCACCATGAGCAGGAGCAAAAGCACGGAGAAGCGCAGCCATGTTATTGAGGACTTAATTACATGTAGGCTCACATTCACCCCTACTCTGGGCATGATTGATGGTAGTGGCGTGTTCTGAACTTGGGCATGTCCTTGTTATGTTAACTTAAGTGCTATGTATGTCCGGTTAGTGAACTTCTGTCAGCTATTTGGTAAATTATATTTGTAGCTCCTTTGTTAGTTATGTAACCTCAGGCGTGCATTTAGAACTATGATAATGCCAGTGGTTGTGTTGCAAGGTTCTGTAATATCAAGTGTTATCCTGATCGATCCTTGTGTACACACACGTGAAGTTCACTTTGTACAGTACCTTTTTTAGGAAACTTTTGTATAGTACCTGAAGCAATAATTTGGCCATACATGTGATTTAATTTATCATGTTTTTTAAGTTATAATATCTCAGCCATAGACAATAATTTGGCCATACACGTGATTTAATTTATCTGAAACTTTTCTACAATTACAAGATCACTTATTTAGGTCAAGTTTGTATGCCTTATACATTAAAAATTCCCTCCTTCATCCAATGCAAAGAGAGCTTTAGAAAACGCAGAACTCCGAAACCTATTAGTTGGTCCCTTAAAATATCTAGGGTATATATTTATCCCTCCTACTTGTACGGATGACATGAAATCATTTGAGAACTTATGTGTCTCTTGCATTATGTAGTAATGAGCACAAATTTATCTGATGGCTACACACCCCCATCAATGGCCATGTAGAATTCCTTTCCTTGGCTTATTCATTCCAAGTATTTACTTTCCTTCCTGGCTTATTCATGCGATATGCAAGATCTCTCCCATCTTTTAATTCCCTTATTTTCTGTTGCATGGCCTTCTCTCTCCCTTCCTTTAATTCCTTTCCTCCGTGATCTTCCTTTCCTCGCGCTCCTCCTCCTTTTGATTCTTTACTAGCGGTTGGGGCGCCACCCGGTGGCGCCGCTTGAGAGGAAGCTGGGCAGTGCTGTCCATCCCTTCTCTACATATGGAGTGACTGATGGTCTACGTGTTAGCTGGCCTCTCTCGAAGATCTTGTAAAGCTTGTCTACAGAAGCAATCTCCATAGGTTCAAACACAGCTCATTATCAGGATGTGTTGATGCCGCATCATCTATTAAAAAAGGGTATTTCACACCGTTCTAGTGGTCGCACTTGAAGTCATGCCATTTTTTCCTATTCACTGTCAAAAGAAAGTTGGATGGCCTACTTGGTACAATGTCGCATGTATGTGGCTTGGTGACTGTTGAGGAAATTACTTTGGTTTGTATTACCTCCATCCCAAATTACTTGTCAGATTTGTCTAGATACCTCCCAATCACGCTGAGAGGACTTCACTTATGCAACAGCAGCATACTTTATATCATCATTTCTCAAGTCTTCTAAATGCGTCTTCCTAAAATAAGAAAATTGAATCGAATGTTACAACGTGATCATTTGTTTATAAGAGAAGCGTTGCCATAATTTAGTACAAACCTTAAGCTTTCCTCGATGAGCTTGTAGATGCCTCAGCCTCCTACTGTGGCGCATTCCGGTTCCGGGCTAGGACATGCTCCTCCTGTACTGAATTCACTAGAGTTTCAGTTGACTGGTCTTCAAAGTCTTCATCATACTCCTCAGCAAGTTTGTCTTCGTAAGCGTTCACCTCAACCCGGTAGCGCAGGATCCCTCCTATCCCACCATAGCCCGTACAGAACTGAGATCCTTCCTGTGTGTTGTTTGTGATAAGCTCCAGCGTGCAACCAAACTGCCGATAATTTTCGGCAAACCACTCCAACAGCAAGGTCACCTCAACCACCTCCAGGTCTGTAGATGTTTCCTTATCCTTGAAGTTGCCCTGATCTGCCTCCTGTGCCGTGTTGAAGTGTTGTACCACAGTTTCTCCTGTGACAGAATTCCTCGTTTCTTCATACTTATATTCATCTCATCGATTCTCGTTAATCTCAAAATCATCTTGTTATGATAGTCTAGTACTGATTTTTTGAAGAATGGAATCACATGGCTTATATAGACCACTCCTTCCCTGCCAGCCCTCTGGGATTTTCAACAAATACCTTGTAGGCGTACATAATCAAAATCTGCACAAGCAAAGACAATAAGTTCTGGGAGCAGGGCACTGGAAAGAGGGGAAAATCAAGAAGTTGTGAGGTTAATCTCCTTACTTGTAAATGATGTAGCCCTCCTGTATGAGGAAATGTCGCATGGACGGGAACAAGACGTGCTGGATGATGGTCCACTTGCGTTGAGCCCATGCCGCCTCTGCTTGTGCAAGAAGCTCTTGATCGATGTCGTCTTCATCTGTAATGGAATGTTTGTTTAGCCCCAACAGCAATTAACTCTGAATGAACATGTAGCTGCAGCATCATATATAATGGATATATTCTTTAGTACACCTATTTCAGTGTCATGTTATCTCGGTGGTTAATGAGTACTAAAGTGGGAGAAACTGCGAATTGAGTTACCTACTAAGGGTACTAAGCATATGTTTTTCATGCACTTTAATGGGTATACAAGTACAGAATACAGATACCCAACAAGCTCGCCTGTACTTGTTAAATCGTTATCAGCCTGTTCAGCATTTTTCATGCAATCTCTAATTTTCTTGTATAACTGAGTACCTTTGCCACATGGATTTGGAAGGATGGGAGGCTGAAGCGCAATTATGTTTCCAATAGCAGCTGCTGTTGTTCTGAAGCACTCTTTCTCAATGTCCCAGATAATATATTATAAGACGGGAATCATCAAAAATCAGAACTACTGGTTTGCAGAACTGAAGTACAATCTAGAACAAAATGTCATGATGCAACAACTCCTAGAACTGAAACTACGAAGTAACTAATACAATACAAAATAAGAAACAGAAGTTACTTCCGGACAGCTAGCTGTCATCTCTACATGAAGCACCAAAATTAAAATTTGAACACAGTATCAGCCTGAAAACATACCCGCCATCGCCTCAGCGAGGAATGAATAACCAAGTATCATGATCAAATTTAAAACACCATATGTAATGAACGGGACAGAATAATAAAAGGAAACCTACATCATTTCCTAGAGTTAACATGAACTCTGGAAGGTGATCCATATCAGGGTGTACTGATCAAGCACAACAGGTAATACATAGTATCTTAGTGTTTACCTGCAAACAAGCACTATCTTCATTAATAGAGCGATACTACAAGAATCAAACAATCGAGCCGTAGCCCAAGAATCAAGAAACAGAAAAAATATGCAGGTGGACAAATAAAAAACTTACTATGCTCTTGTATCAGTCATGTGTGTGGAAATGATTTAAAACAAGTAAAGGTATCACTAATCCTACAATCTTATATTTACTAATTGGAGGCACCATTCAAGTCCTCTCATTAATCCACATCATCAAATTTAATTAAACCGTTGGATTTTAGAATTTACGCTCAGGATAAAAGGAAAACTTGTGTAACATAATTGGTCCATGTCCCACAGAAAAGGCATCTGGCACGTCAACATTAGTGTTATACAAACATAAAAAAAAGAATGGCTCCATCCATAAAAACTCCAACGAAGAAAGGCTTCATCCATAAAAAACTTGAAAAGAAAGGAAATAAATCTACGACCAGAAAAAGGAGTCCTTAACAGACTACATCACCACGTATAAAAGAAGAGTCCTTAACACGTTCAGTTTCCACACAAAAAACACCCACGTCCAGGACACAAAACCACGTGCCTTCTCTCTTGAAAAAGAAAATGACTTTAAACAACACCACTTACTTAGTTGGGATTAACCACAAACATATTAAAAAAGAATCCAAGTTCAAGATTTAAAACAACACGTATCTTCTTCCATGAAAAAAAAAGATCTAACCCACACGTAAAAAAGAGTCCTTTAAGACCCACGTCCAATTCCCAAAAAAAAATACCCACGTCCATTCTCCTAGAAAAGTACCCACGTCCAAGACACAAAAATCGTGTGGCTTCTTACTCAAAATGGAAAAAAGATTTTTAAGAACACGTACAAGATAGGATTGAGCCCACATGTATTGAAAAGAGAGTCCTTATGATTTTCAAAAAAAAAAGAGTCCTTATCGCCCACGCCCACATGTCAGAAAAAATACATCCACGCCCAATATAAAAATAACCAGGTGCCTTCTTCCATGAAAAACGAAAAAAATATACATACAAATAAGTGATCGTTGGCTCCCTTCCAATCGTGTTCCTCTCCAGCCTTTTAGTCTCACTTTTCCAACTACAACAATCCATGTTGTAAATTTCAAAAAATGTATACATGTTGTAAATTAACGTGTTTTACCTCATACTTTGAATCTCCTTTTCAAGTTCAGGAATCCATCATGTATATGTAAGTACATGATCTTACCCCATGATGGCGATTTAGCACATAAGATCATATCCAGCAATCTTGAATGTATACTCATGTACATGATGTTATCCCATGATATGAACTTTGTAGTTGTTCTATTTTCCTTTTTGCACAATTCAATCTATCATACATATGATTTACTTTTCTATATGCTAGCTCTGAAAAATAAACCTCTCATAATATATGTATTATTTGCTACAGTACCACATATGTTGGTAGAAAACAATGGACACTGTTGTCTATAAAAATATATTCTTAAATAATCAAACAAAAAGCAGGTGCAATCCAATGTCCTTGAGGCACACCTTCCTTTTAAATGTTGTACACATGGTAATCCATGAAGCCAAGGGTTTTAAGATCAAATTCTACCATAATTCTGTGGCAAAAACGAACACGTATGTTTTTAGATAGAGAAAAGGTATATATATATATATATATATATATATATATATATATATATATATATATATATATATATATATATATATGTTATACTTGGGGTTCTTGATCACATACCTTTTAAAACATATATATCACGAATACATGATACATGCAACAACATTTATATTTATGACCATGTTGTCTACCAACATAATCATAAAAATCAAATAATAACATGTTCATATTACTGTCCTACATTTCTAATTGGTACCCACCTATTCATATTTAATATTATAAAAGTGCTAGCCCGTGGATGCACGGGTTAATGACTAGTATGTACCACTAATTAGAAATATACGATGTGACATGTTGAGCACTATTACTCAATCAAGCAATTAGACATGACCGCTAAATCAAAATAATCAAAAGGTAATTACCTTCCTCTTGTATCAGTCACCATATATATGAACGTACTCTTGTAATTACCAAAATGGTTGCCCATAGGTCGACTAAGCGTGGGATCAAATGGTTCATCCAGATCCATCATATCATGACTGTCAGGTATAAAATTTTGATGGATTCCGGCGCGGAAAATCATACAGCTTGGTTACATTTTGTAAAGAGAATTCCATGGGTGTTGAGCCACAATAACATTTCATTTCATATATACAAAATAATGTAGTAAGCCTCACAAAGTAAAATATCATGAAAGCTAGTGATATAAAGGAGTTGATATTTAAGGCCACTTTTAACTTGTGAGAGATATCAGGTTAAGAACTTCACACGAACGTTAAGCTAGGGAATCAATAGTAGTGACTTAGTGAGTTCATGTTGTCTCAATACCCAAATATTTAATTAAAAAATGGAACAACTCTACTAGGGTGCATTGAAAATAATCATATACTTTTGATCTTAAAAATAATCATATGCTATCAACCTTAATACCTGAAATTGCGAACATAAAATTTGTCTATTACAGAAGACATGGTGCAAATGTATCAAACATATCAGTCCAAATTTTAAGCATAAACAAATTCACTTTTTCGCTGCTCCCCATAGGCTATATGATCTGAATACTGATGAAGTTACATATACAGTAAGAAACGCAGAAACAGGAAAGCTATTTGCAATCTCGATACCTCTACTTTGATGTAAATGCCAATGCCTCTGTCATCCCCAAGACGCTCCTTAGGCGTTCTGCTTGCTTTAAGCTCTCAAAACAACACGCACCTCACACCACACAGAGGAAACACGAAATGAAGCAGTCATAAATCAAATGACGACTCCCTTTTCCTCTTCCAATTTCTTGAGTTTCTCACCTGATAAACAACGACGAGATATATGTGGTGAAATAACAGTCAAACAACTAAATGATATCCCAATGTAAATAGCTCAACTCTTAGCAGAAAGCAAGCAGGCAACAAAACAAACTGTATGACCCAAGGCAGCTATTATGTTAAATAAACCTATCTAATTATTCTAGTTGTTATGATGATAAAAATCACATTTAATTTATTCTATTTGCTGGGACAATAGATGATCCTATTTGATCCCTTGATTATGTACTTGCACATTTCTCCGTAATTTCCTTGCTATCTGCACGCCCATCATCCTAGTTGATTAAATACACATTCCTCTGCATCGATTCTAACTAAGAACAAGAAATCCAGCAAGCAACAGCCAGGCCAAAACAAGGGAGACAATCAGGTAGAATTGCAAAGTAATGAACCTTGAGGCATCCAGGCCCCCCTGACAGAATCACGGCACTTCTTGCTACCGAAGGCGGTATTGATCCCGATCACCACAAAAAGCCTTTTTCCTTTCCTGCCTTACGCCATCTGCACTCTCAAGCAGAACAATTTCTTGAGATCTGATAGTCTGACGTATTTTCATAGCGCAGTGAGCGGCAGTAATGAAAATAAGATGCAAATTCAGTAGGATATTCATGACAGAGGACCTACATGTAAGAGAATACAATTAATAAGATGCCTAAATGGTAGCAATTTTTCTTTCGTTGATTTTTTCTCATATTTATGCCTCTGTTCCCAACTTTCAGACCTGCCAAGGAAGACTGACAGCAACACCAACATGTGTTAGTACAAAGAATACCAGAGATGCCAAAAAATTACATGTGGTTATTGTCAACAACCTTCCTGTTAAGAAGTACATCAACACATTTCCAATAGATTACATGACATACCTCCTGCTTTGTTCTACGGAGAAGTGGGAAATCAAATTACAATATCTAAACAGACAAATGCATGAAAGGTAAGACAAGTTTACAAGAAACAAATGACACTGCATGCCTTGGTAGTCAAGGTACAGTTACAGAATAAAGGACTGCACAACCAACAGTCAAGCAAACTTGGGCTACCCAGGAAGTAAGGCTTGGCCGGATCCCCAATGTTCATGGTGACATAATAATGCCTGCAGAAATAGCACAGAAATTTGTGAACAAGCAAATCCTGAAAGAACCGTGAAAAAACAGAGGACGCAAACTGAAAAATAGTTCAGTTGATCCCTGTTAACTCACACAACACACCGTGTAATAGCAAAATTAAAGGATGACAAATGTGAATTTCCGATGCATGTACAAGCTAATCATATGTACGACAACCTTGATTTGATAAACAAAGCCATGTGCTGTCTTGTCTTACCCATGACCTTTCATGTCGTATTTCTGAAACTTATGGTTTTTATTTGTAGGGAAACCTTTCTGCCAAATTATACATGACTATCAAAGATCAGTAAACTGAATTCAAAATTTACAATTTGTAGAGAACAAAAATGATAGGCATAACACAAGACACAAAATGATACTACAAACAGGGGATACGCAAATGTCAATCATCTGAACATAAGCTCTAAGTAAATAAAGGAACATTAATTCCTGTTTTTCCTCTAGCTCCTTAGACCAATACTCAGTTTTATGTGAGTACAGTTTTTTAACACGTGAGAATCCTTTCACCAAAATGTTGACTACATAAATAAAATCAAACAAGAGCAGTGAGTTTTCCATGATGGCATCAGTAGTGCACACTCGATGTTCTCGTTTTGTCTAAATTTTGAGTGTTGGCGAACTGGAGTTGAGCATGCTTGGATGTTGCTGAACTTTCATCAAACACCTTCTAGGCATAGACAAAAAAGAATTTGCACAAATAAATAGAGGAGCTGAAGAGAGAAGGTAGGAGGCAAGGGGGAGGGAGATTAGACTGTACAACAGGCAGGGGCATAGCCAGGTGCGGCACCTCAATTATAAACATCTAATCAAGGTAGTATGGTACTACTAAACCATCTGTACTACAGAGTGCTTATCATCATACATTCCATCTTGTTAACTTCCTCGATACTCGAAATATAGAAAATGCTTTAACATCATCAAAGTGTCTCCATTTAACTTTTTTTAGGACAATGTGTATCGGTGCAGACCCAGTTCACAAAATCAGAATACAAAATTTATCATAACAACAAAAGCAAATACACAAGTAACAGTTCTCCATAGGGAAAAAATGGTGGCATCGAAGATCCAAACGCAAGTGAGTAGCAACTATTAGCAAAAGCAGCAACAGTTTTATATCTGTTTTCATAATTAATCTTCAATGGGAAGCAATACTATAGGATATCATGCAGTGCAGCAACCATGTACATAGTTGTTCTTATAAGTGAATTAACACATCAGAAAACCCTTCAAACAAGAGATTAATTTTAAGGCAGATATCCAATGAAATCATCAATGTATGACCCTCCAGTTCACGAGGTTTTTCCTGATTGAATATTGAATGGAACACCAATGAGAAAGCAGAGCTATTACCTGTACCTATGTCCCAAAAGTTGTGATCTAGTAATGGAATTATCTTCCAATAACTCCAGTGCACACTCCAAATAACCAAATTCTTCCTCCGTTGTGCAACTATCCACGAACAAACACACTTCTTAATGATGAGCAACCCTACTCATGGTCCTACAAATCAAAATGAAATATCGACTTAAGAAGGGGAAAAGTACGCCAATAACTTTCAGATATTGGCATAGGCATAGCTGGACCAACCAAGATGCAAGATTTACTTATATATAAATCCAATTATAAAATCAGAATGTTTCTCGGCAATCTTTCCCGGAGCAAGGTTGCCAGCTCTCATTTCAGCAAGCAAAATTAGCCCTCTTCCTTTTGGTAAACCATTCAATACCATAACACATAAGTACTAACACTATTTTGATACATGAAAGAATTTCGATCCAATAAATTAAACTAATCTCCATCAGTGCTAACTGATGCCAATAAATTAATAACCACTATTTTCTACTTCCAGAAATCCCCAAACATGGAACACGAGCATCAAATTCGCACCCAGATCACCCAAAAAGAATTAGCCACCCTAATTAACCTAATACACCAAATCAATCAGGTTTACTCCCAAGAATCAGAGCAAAAATGGAGGTAAGGATGAACAAGGAGATGTGCGGCAGGAGGCACATACGTGGTGGAGAGATAGTGGATGAAGATGCGGACGCTCTCGGCGAAGACGGCCATGGCGTCCTTGTCCACACCGCCACCCCTTTGGCCGGTGCGGCTACGCGACCGGGCAGGGACCACAGTGTTCCTGTTGCTCGTGGCGGGGTCCACGCCCGGCGTGGGCAGCAGGTCTTGGCCTTCATGTTGGAGATCGCCCTAGCCCACCTGGTGCGGTGCAGCTCGCCCTGGCCTGCCGTCGTGCGGTGCGGCTGCGACCCGAGACGGTTGGAGAGGCGGAGCGGCAGCAGAGGAGACGAGAGGGAGGCGGACACCGCTGAAGAAGCTCGCCTCCGCGCTCGCACGCCTCGGATCCGGCGAGGGGGAGGGAAGGAGGTCGCTGATGAGGAGAAGGTAATGGGGGGGAGAAGGGGGTGGGGTGGCAGCCATGGAGGAGGTCGCTGGTGGTGGTGGTGGTGGCGGCGGCAGACGAGGGAGGGAGAGGGATGGGCGGATGGGCAATGAGGGCAGGGCAAGCGAACACGTCTTTTTTCTTTCTTCTAAAGAATGGAAACGACGGGCCAATCCTCTGTACCCACGTGGATGCAGCGAGGAGGCGCCCCTTCTGCACACGTTAATGTTTTCCGATTAGGCGGCTTATCAGTTTCACCTCGAAAACATATAAAAGTTGGCGGAATTTGATCAAAAGGAGCGAGGTGGGACTATTTATAGCGAAACGACATGTTTCTTATCACATGCCATAACATAGCTGAGTTGGCTCCCATGATCTATACATGACAGCGAGATCTGCAGTTCGAATCCCCCATGGCCCTATATTTTTTCGTTGCTCCTCCATTGATTTTTAAACTACCTCGGAGGAAAGTTATACGTGTATGGGCTGGACTAAAGCAGGCCCACGTCTGCCATGGTGCTACCACGGAGGCAAAAATGAGTTGTTCTATTTAGTACCACATCGGTTAATTCGAAAACATAATCGTAAAAGCGTATTATGATCGGGCGAAAGCGTATTGTGACGATGAACCCACGGAGTCAATCCATACTAAACATAATCGTAAAAGCATATTACGATCGGCGAAAGCGTATTGTGACGATAAACCCACGGAGTTAATCCGTGCTTTATTATTAGGGAAAGATTAAGGAAAGATAGTATGGTAGAGCGATTTTCTTTTTTCTCTCCACTAGCACATATGCATGTGCGTTGCAACGGGGAAAATGTGGCACTTCCCTAGCCGAATAAGTATCCATTTTTTCTAACATGAAAAAGAATTGTACTTTCACCCAAATCATTGTTGCAAAACTCCTAAGGAACGTGTGGATTGTTTGGTTTCCAACTTCTCTGTTTTATTTGGACATCCACTATTTCAGGTGCTATCCACTAACAATGGTGTACTAATTGTCCATGATTAATGCAAGACATATATGTAGTGCGGATCCGGCTTGCCTGCTCCCTCCCCATGCTCCCATCCGTGCTCCCACTTCATTCTACGGTTGTCTTTTTTCTTTTTTTTTCTTTCTAATGTAATCATCTCTCCCCTGATTTTAAGGGGATGGGGCTGGGTCTTATTTTGTTCCAATCAAATCAAGCCACGTACGCGGGAGCATGGATGGGCACACACGCGGAAAGCAGGCAAGTCTCATCCATGTAGTGCGAGGGACAGAAGGAACTGGGATATTTGATTAACTGTTGTGACTGGTTCATTAACCGGAAACACACATAATTATATTTTCTAAACCGGAGACAATTTTCTTATGGGCAATCTTCTCACAAAGCTCTATGAAATTGCATAATTAATTGTTGTGTTTCATTATGAGTTATCCCATGTGCATGCATGATATACTTATACATAAGAAAATAAATCATGTTATGTGAGACATGAACATCAGAAGAATGGTGCATATAGAAACACTTTTATGTGATGGATGCTAGTGTGATGCATATATACACAGAATTAGAGTGTGTGCTTGCCTGTGAATAATTCTTGTCTAAAGAGTGAGTGCTTTTAATACAAAAAGTTACAATTTCTTTTGAATATATACCGAGCGAAAAGGAAAATAGGAATTGATTGTATACCCGCACTTATTAGGTCGTGCGCAAACGTGTGTTTGCTTGCTACCATAGTTGTACTAGTAAGCGTGCACGCATAACGCACGTCTTGACTAATATTACAGTCATATGTGGAAATCTACTTGTATATGTAGTATTCAATGTCTACCAGTGAATTAGTGTTGTGAAAGCAGCAAATAGACATTAAGGTTTACAAATCGATGTAACAAAAGATCAAACATTAACTTGGTTGTTTCGTCATTTCAGCTTGTAGTGCAGCAACCTCTTCAATTGTAGCTTCCGATGGAGCAGGGGGAACTGCTTGCCTATTGACCAGACACACATTGCTCCCTCCGATTCTTGAAGTTCCTCCTCTGGTTAATCATGCAAGTGTTTTGTGTGCAATAGTATAGATGATAAGTGATTCAGATAAAACAATGAAATGCAAGATTAATTAATCTTAAATATTACCGTGTTGAAATTAGCAGAATCTCCATGAAAAGCTGGCAAAGCATCCTGGATTTGTTTCATATTTTCAGCCAGTTTGTTAATTCCACCCATAGTCTTTTGAACGCACCAATATTCTGACAATATGCATGTATAAATTAAACTTCTAATTTGCAAGGCTGAAAAGCTACACATGATGCATCTGCAATACCATGAGAAGAGTAATGGTATACCTGCAAATGAAACTAGACATTACACTGATGAAGCATAAAATAAAGTAAGTTGTGCGCAAGAGAAAAGGTCCACCTACAATGAGTTGACTCATACTCCGTCTGTAAACTAATATAAGAGTTTTTAGATCACTAAAGTAGAAATCTAAACGCTCTTATATTAGTTTACGGAGGGAGTACATCCATAAGAATACATGGTGTTGGTTTGGATCAACTTTCAAGCTTCATGCTAGACGAGCATTACGATGGGGAGGGCCGAGGACTCAACTTGAAAGCACGGCTTGGCACACCGCACATGTTGTGCAGCTCTACTGGTGAAGCACTTGAGTAAGCAAGATCAAGACAACCCTAATATAATGAGCCAGCTTGATCAATAAATCCCCTTTACTTCCACGGCTATCAAGGCATTACACCTTTACTTGTATATAAATGGAGGCTTCACGAGCAGCGACGGGCATGTTAGACACGTTAGAAACCAATGTTGTTCTCTTCATGACAAACTCTTCACGTCCGTTGGGCAACGTCATTGTCAATTGGGGCAAGTCCATGAGAACCCCAGCCATCTCATTTGTTCTTTCACCACATCTCACATAAACCACAGCTTCAGAACTGGAGTACTACAGAGATTGTTAAACTCAACAGTCAGTATAGAGATGCCACCAAGAAATATATGGAAGGAACAATTCTCTGGAGCTATTACATCAGGGCAGTAAAGAATGGAGAATTAGTGATCACCTTGGAAAGTGCCTGACTAATAACAGTTTTTCCACAACCAAAAGCACCAGGAATAGCACATGTTCCTCCAAGAACCAAGGGATGCGTCAAGCACACGCTGGAACCATCACAAAATAGATAAGACTGAGATTTAATAGACTCGGAGGGCAATAAGAAACTAACATCTGAGAATGTTTGGTTACGTAAGAAGAGAAACCATGATGATAAAACAAAAGAACACATTTTATATGGAAATTGAAGCTAAAGATGAGTTGTACACACAGCTGTCCTGTAAGAAGAGGTGTATCCGCAAAAAGCTTTGATGCAACAGGTCTTGGTGTACACACATGCCATGTCTGTTGTTCAATAAATTCAACACAATAAGCTACTGCCTCTGTAATTTAAAATAAAACGTTTTTTGACACTACCATGGACTCTAAAAGATCTTATAAGAAGTTACAGAGGGAGTACCAACTTTCCTAAAAAGAGTTGTATGAAATAACTTTCTTACCTGAAGCATAGTAAATTGCTTTTTCATGCCCTGAAGTTCTAACTCTAGCACTGTATCCTGCATACATGACAAGAGTAGTGTTTCAAATAAAGTTAAGCATGGGTAGAACACATGCAGATAAATTAGAAATTGGAATAAAGTGATAGCTTCCACTAACCTATAGGCTGTATTGAACAGCTGAAGCGACGTAATTTACTTTCCCCATAGAACCAGGTGGAAGGGCGACACTGTGGTTCATCAAATTGTTCTCGAAGACAGTCTACAATAGAGTCAGCGAACATCAGCATGTGCACACAGGCCCAAAGCTGCTATCCTCTGTACAATAATATCCATAAAAGAAAATTCAACATCATAAGAACTTACATCATATAGATCTCCGACTGCGAGAATATCTCCAACAGCTGAAGCAAATAATAAAAGGAGATATTTTAGAGGGCCTTCCAAAGGTTAACAGGAATGTCCCTCGTTCACAGTTAAAATATGCTAAATGCATTACCCAACTTTTTTCACTTAAATTCCCAGAGTGCATCGTCTTTAGATCTAATAGCAATAGTTTTTAGTGGGCGCTTCAAATTTAACAGGAATGAGGTTGTGACAAGTGACACAGATAAAGAGTAAATCAACGAAATGGACTGATTATCAGTTTATCATGCTAAGCTTACCTGGATTCCCTAAAAAAGTACCCGAGGATACCAGGACCCAGCTCAACTGAAAGGGGCTGCAAGTGCACAGCTAGTATTATACTGTTAGAAGAGCAAACAATGGATCTCAAGGGAAGAATAAAAAGTGTAAAAATGAGAACTGAAAAATTCACGTTAATAGTTTTGATAGGTCACACCGCGTAATTATTCATTATATTCACACCATTTATGTTTTGTTCACTATCAAATAAGCTAAATCCGACCAAAGGTATTGATCGGCTAGGAAAAAAGACCCTGATCTGCAATGCTACAGAACTAATAAGATTAAGCTTAGAACTGTGACTGTACAATGCAAATAACTTAATAGAGCCGTGGAAAACGACGTCCTAGTTCTAAAATTTGTAGAACTGCTTTTCCATCTAGCAACTAAAATTAACCATGACAATGTTTACAGTCCTAAACATTATCCATGCTGAACCAGAATCACAAAAATTGCTTCCAAAATTGACAGTATTAATCGAGTTCACTTCCTCTCCTGAAATTGAGAGGACCTGAACAAAGCAAGCCGCATGCACAGCCTGGTGGCAGCCGCAGGCAGGAACATCACATAGGCCGGCCAGCCGCGCGCTCCTCTGTAACATCACTACATCCTTTAACTGGAAATACAATGCTTCAGGAACCTGGTGATCAACAGAGGAAGAAAATTTTAGATAGAAACATGCGTCTCATTGCTGGACTAAAACTAAAAACTGTTAAAAATCGAAGCCGTTGCAGGCCTCGCAATGCATCACAGGATCCACTGTAGCTGTAGCAAGAATTCATTATCAAAGGAAACAATGAAGATGTAGCAGGTATTGATCTTTACAGGAAACATTGTCGTTGCTGCTGGTTTTTATTGTGGGTGCACAAATTAGCATCCCAAAGATCAGATAGTTAGGTTGTCTTGGCTATGCATGACACACACAAAATAGTACTTTGTATGAATAGAAAGTCATCTTCTAAGAGGCACATACATTTTGTCCATACAAAAATAAGAGGAAATTGAATTTTTCAATTAAGCCTGCCAAATTCCAAAATTGAAACGCCTATACCTGGAAATGGGTCATCCTATACAGAAAGGTCTAGTGCATATACCATTAGTAAGTAATGTAGACATACATGTCAGAAGACCCAAGAGCCAGAGTGAATTGCAAAAAACATCGACACTTTAGGCAAGGTTTGCAGGAACCACACATTTACGGAATTGTGCCAAAAAGCACTAATTTTTTTCACAATTCTTTGCAAAAAACACTAGTTGACTGCTTTAGCCCATTTAATGACGATTATGACAGGTGGAGCCCATTTTTGTTGACGTGGCGTAACGGTTCGAGACGGACGTCGTTGTACGTTTTTTTGCAAAAAAACTCCTCCTTAAAAAACAAAACAGCCAGCCACCCCTCCCAACACTGCTGTCCCCTTCCTCCCGGCCTCGCAAGCTGCGCCGCCGCCAGCCACCGCCGCCGTTGACTGATGTCCGAGCCGGTGAAGCAGCGCGCCCGGCGTGCGGGCGAGCCGTCGGGTCAGCTCGGGCCGGTGGAGGCCGACGGCGTCTTGCCTGGCAGCAGCAGCACCGGCCGTGGCCGGGCGCGAGATCTGGCGGCCCGGCCATGCGGGCATGCTGCTGGTCAGCTCGGAGCTCCGAGTGGCGAGTGGTGGAGGCCGAGTTGCGCCGCGGCGGCACGGGCAGCAGCGGGCGCCCGGCCGCGGGCACAAGCAGCAGCGCGCCGATCATGCACGGGCAGCGCCACGCCCGGCCGTGCGTGGGCGAGAGCACCACCACGGGCCACAAGCAGCAGGCGGGATGGGAGCGAGCAGCAGCGGCCGCCCGGCAGCGTGTGAAGCGGCGTGCAGCGACGCCATGAGCGAGCAGCAGCGGGGACAGGGCGCGTAGGCGCGTCTTTGCGGCGCCGTCTTGTGCAGCAGCGGAGCAGAACGAGCAAGAGAAGCCGCGCCGGCCGCGTGTGGGCGTGAGCAGAGGCGCCGGCGGCCATGCTCCAGGTGAGCTGCTCGGGTGGCTCGAGCTCGAGCCAGGGACGGAGCCAGAAAATTGAGATGGGGGGGCCAAGAACCAAAAGCTTCAAAATCATAGGATATATTTGCCGTAAAAGAATCATAGGATATGAAAAGATACCATAGTAAAAAATAGGATTTAGGACATCTAGATAGTAAATATATGTCTGTTGTTCAATAGTAAGAATAAATTACATTTCTATCAATTTGAATTCTGCTTTACGAGCACCAGTGTCGAAAATATCAATTATTTCTTCAGAGCTAAACTTGGCTGCAAGTTCCTTCTCAATGTAAACTAGCGTGCAATGACAAAGAAAATCATCTCCCATTTTGCTTCGAAGCCGCGTCTTGACTAGTTTCATTGCAGAAAAACTCGCTTCTGCTGTTGCAGTTGACACCGGAAGAGTTATCACCAATCGTAACAACCTCTCAACCATTGGATAGTCAGAAGACTTGCCAGTCTTAACTATCCCTTTTGTTAGATCAGCAAGTGATTTGCAGTTCTTGATCTCTGGATGGTTGAATGTATCAAGCTGGAAATGTGGTAGCTCGCACTCCAATCGATCTCTTTCTTGACTAGAAAAATCTGCAGGATAGAATTTCTCCACTAGTCTGCATATCTTTGACTTGTGAAGGCATCATGCCTCGGGTCCAATGATGAACAAAGATCTAGAAGCTCAGTAACTTGAGAACTGAATCGATCATTCAACTCTATCACTTGTTGATCTATTGCAACATTAAACACGTCTACTTTGTAATGATGGATAACTGTGGTGTTGTCATGTTTATTTTGAGATTTCGTCACATCAACATACCTAAAATTAATATATATTGAAAAATAAGAATTAGTTGCATGATCTACACATTAATGACAAGTATGTAAGTGGCTAAATCTCTACATTGTAATTTATATAACCATAGAGAGATAGGAAAAGATACATACTTTTGATCCATGTCCGGGATGTCAATCTCATGTTTCACACAAAAGGATTTCACATCTTCAAAAAGGTTGTCCCATCCATCTTCTCTTAGTTCACCAAGCAACACCTTTGTGTTAGAAACACAATCTAATGCATTTGCAATGTCCAAAGATTTATGTTGAAGTTTGAGACACAAGACATCCGTGATTTTCATGATTCTTTCCATTAAGTGTAGAATGAACACAAAATCAAATGTCGTTAGGATTTTCAAGGCACCTCCGGCATCACCTCTTGAGTTCCTTGTAGCTGAACGATCAGCTGCTACACTTCTTAGCACTGTAACAGTTGCGGCAAACATCTTTAACAAACTTTTGATAGATTTATAGTGGGAACTCCATCTCGTGTCACCGGCCCTTTGTAAAGAACCTATTTGATTGGCCCCTCTCCCTGTGTCAAGCTCTCCCAATTCAATCTCACTAGCAATTTCAGCAGCCTGATTTTGTAACAGCTCATCATTGCGTTTGGGAGATGCACTAACTGTATTTACAATGAAATTTGCATGCTGAAAAAATTATGGACCTCATGTACCTCCCTTGAAGCAGCAACAAGAGCCAATTGGAGTTGATGTGCAAGACAATGGATATAGTATGCATAAGGGCACTCTTTGAGAATTAGAGCTTTCAGCCCATTCCACTCCCCTCATGTTGCTTGCCCGTCATATCCCTGGCCTCTAATATCGTGCACATTCAACCCATTATCAACTAGGACAGCAATAATTGTGTTCTTGAGAGTCAAAGCACTAGCGTCTCTAACATGAACAAGATCAAGAAAATGTTCTCTTATCACTCCTTCTATGTTTGCAAATCGAAGAACTACTGCCATCTGCTCTTTTTTAGACTCATCTCTACATTCATCAACCAAGATAGAAAATTTGCTATTACCAAGTTCTTCTTTAATTGAGGTCTTTACTTTTCCAGCGAATATGCTAGCAATTTCCTTTTGAATAGTTGCTGAGGTGTACTTTGCATTTTTGGAGCATTCTGTACAACTTCTTGTACATCCTTGTTATAAGAAGCCAAAAGCTTAATCATTTCTTTGAAATTACCTTGGTTCTTGGAATCCTCGGACTCATCATTTCCTCCTGAAGGGACATGCTTGAAACATTAGCCACCTGATGCAATCAACATAGAATAATTATTAGATGTCCAAGATAAAGAAATTCTAAATGTTTGAAATTAAATACTGCTTGCTTACCTCATGGCATCAATGGAAGTCTTTAGCCTTAGTCTTGCATCAAGAACCCGCTTCTTAGTTTGCTTTCTCATCACCTCATCAACATGATTAATTCTGTTTCTCAAGTTTCCATAACACCGAACTGCAAAATTGTGAGCCGAGCTGGGAGTAGTGCCCATATGTTTGAGAAAAGCACATTCTTTTCCATTGTTAACTTTCTTCCACATATCAAATCCGCTCCTTTGTGAATGTATCTGAACCACACTTCCCAATTGGCTTCTTTGAGAAGAGAAAACAAGGCAAACAATAGGCACACTTTTTTAGAGGTGAATACTCCAACCACCAATGATTCGTGAACCAATCACTTTGGAACCGCCTACGGCCAGCCCCTGTCCCAGTAAATTCATACTCATCTGGCTTTAAGATTGGTTGATAAGCCCCTTTAGATATATAAAAACGCCTAGCAGCATCATGCTCATCGGGAGGAAGTTGCCAAATTTGAAGACGTCGCCCGGGCTCTCGGTCATAACTTATGGTTATAATTGTAGCTTCTTCCGTAGCTTAAGCGCGGAAACATCATGATCAATTTGAGCATCACCATCAGTACAATTTGGGTGATTCTGTTCGCTAGGTTGAGCGTTGTCTGCAGTAGCATCATGTTACGATGGCGAGAGCTTGAACCAACGGTTTTGAAAAATTGATGAATTGATTCTCTCTTTCTCTTCATGTCTACACAAGCACAAAACAATTGATAATTTTATATTGATGATTAAGGGCTGTAGTTTGGATGATTATACTTCTACAATTGTTAAAGGCATGAACTACTAATCCATGTGAAAATAAATTACCTTTTCCCCTTGTGTTGCTGCCGCTTATCCTGCCCGGCTGCCCGTCGTCCGCCGTCGTTGTGTCCATCGTCCAGGATTCCGGCCTCCGGGCTGCCGGCAACGTGTCCGTGGATCGGCGCTGTCCGGGCGTTGCGGCGTGCGGCGTCCCTTCCTATCCTGGCTTCTCGACGGACGGCAGGCGTTGGCAGCGCCGGTGGAGGCGATCGCCGGAAGATCCGATCGGCGATCGCTAATTTTTGGAGACGAAGAGTCGAACGAATCGGCGACGTGCGTTGCGTGCTAAGCGTTGTCATCTAATTCTTTGGGGCCTGTCAATCGTGGCGTGCCGTGGTGTGCGGGGCCTGCTCGGCTCAGTTTTTTCCTGTAAATGTTCAATGGGCTGCACTGGTTACATGGGCTATACGCTTTGTAAAAAGGCCGATGGGGAATAGGGGCGAAGCAGGCTGCGAGCAAGCACACGGTAAAAAAGTAGCGATCATATCTTCCGTTTCAAGGATCATTGCGATCGTTGGGGGGGTGTCTCGCCCCCCCTCGTCCCCCCCTTAATCCGTCCCTGCCTCGAGCTCCATCGGCCCAGGCGACATGAGTCAACGGTGAGACAAATCTAGGAGCCGATTGCTTTTTTGATTTTTGATTAAGGGGGTCTTTGTAAAATTACAGGGTCTATTTTGTAAATCTAGAAAAACCCTCACCTAACGGTGTCTATCCTGAACCGTTATGCCACGCCATCATTTGCGGGACCCGCATGTCATAATCATGCTCAAAACGATGTAAGCCGTCAACTAGTGTTTTTTGCAAAAAATTATGAAAAAAATCAATGCTTTTTGGCACAATTCCATAAATGTGTGGTTCCTGCAAACCTTGCCTGAAGTGTCGGTGTTTTTTGCAATTCACTCCAAGAGCCATGATTGGTACTTCAATTTAATAGCAAGTGGTTCCATATAGTCGAGAACAGAGTTGGAAAATTTCATCAATAACATTCATTGATTAGAAAGGATTAAACTACAACTTTGAAGATTCCAACTCCAGTAGTTCAACAAGGCTGCATACCCTGAGCAGACCTTGGAACAGATAACCTGCACGCGCAAATTCATCTATTCTATCAACATCCTATATTCACCATCCGCCTCTCCCATTTCCTCTCTCCATTGCCTTCTCTCAACCCATCCCGGTAAGCCCCACCTTCCCACCTTCACCTTGTCGATGCATACGGCCTTTGCATCACAATGCGCAAACCTTCATGATCTAAATATATCTACCTTTCATGTCAATATATAATGCTTGTTCACAACCCATGACTCAATCTCTTGAAACAACAAAACACGTGGTTTTTTTTTATTCTTAATTGAAACTACAATGTGGTATTCTTAAACTCAAACTACAATGTGCAGATTATATATTTAGATTATTTAGATTATATATTTGAGTAGTTGTGACAAAACAAAACATCACTGCCGATACTATTGTGGATAACCCAATATAGCAAAACTTTGGCCTCCTTTTCCTGTAGTTAGGCAACTTCAGGAGCATAGCAACACAATGGGATAGGAAGGTAAGCAACAAAACTTCAAATGTATGAGTTGTTTGGACTACAAATTTCTGAAATCCTCACTAATTCAATATGTCCTCATAAACTGTAACCCTTTTAGGGTTGAGTGTGGCATTGGCGTTGGATCATGATAATTCACATACGGCAATTGTTCCAGAATAATTGTTCCTGGTGTGTAGAAGGATCATGTATGTATGCACTAAAATAATCATAACCAGAAGGATCATGTATGTATCAGATTATCTTGTGTGGAAAGAACAGAACCACAAGCATGTTGTTCAAACAATGCACACTTGAATGTAAAGAGAACTTACTGGCTCGGATGAGATCGTCGGCGGCAGAGGAGGAGCAGAGGAAGGCGGGCGGCGGAGAAGAGGATCGGCGAGCGGAGGGCGAGGATGGGCGGGAGGTGGGAGAGGATGGGCGGGGCGGCAGCTCACGCCCATGGCGGCTCAGCTGTCCCAGCTGTCCTGGCCGAGGTCGTCTTGGTGAGGGAGGCTCCCGGCGACCCGCGGCCGCTTCCCGTGGCTCCGGCGGCGCGAGGAGGCGGTGAAGGGCGCGGCTGCGGCCTGCGGGAGGAGGAGGAGGTCGTGCGGGAGGAGGAGGTCGTGCGAGTGGGCGGTTTCCTTTCTTTTTTACTGCGGGGCATCGACAGACTGTGGCTTATTGCGTGGTTGATAGCGTTAAACATAGAATGATTAAAAGTCATTAGATTTTGACGATAGATGGATGTGATTGTTTGGATCTGCCCTTTTTTTTATAGTGATAGTAGATGCATCTTGTTCATGGGCTTGCTTACTTGCATGCGTGTTGCATAGATTGTGGCATGTCCACAGATGATTGATCTGAAAATAACGCAGTGTCCGGGTGCTCGACATGGAGGATGCGTTGGTACCTATCCTTGTCGTATACGTTTCCCGTCCAAGTACACCAGGCACCAGCGTGTCTGGATCTGTGTGCAAATGCATGAGGTAACAGTTGATGCCGCCGCGTCCTGTATCTGACAGCCCTTCGTAGGTCCTGGCCGGTATAAGTACGTTTATATAGCACCTATGTAGTAAAACAGATGGCCTAGCCGGTGTCTACTTCTAGTCCTATCTTAAATATTTTCTTTTATCTCCTCTCCATCTGTTTCTCTTTTCTAAGATGAGAAAAGAAAACCTTCAGCAGTGCTAGGTCGGCCCAACTCTCCTTGTCTCTTTCTCTCTCCCTAGTTCCTATCAGCGCCTGCCTGTCCATCTCCTAACCAAGGCCCGCGTAAACCCTTCTAAGACTAGCCATAGTGTATAATAACATATACTAGTAACATACACATATTCCTAGACTATGTTACTATCTTCATAATGGATAGTAACATGAGTATGGTAACATGCAAAGTCTCATTTATTATGTTATAAACTCATATTGCGTTGGGACATGTGATGTTACGATGGCCATTGAGATTCTTCTGTTATCTCTCTCTTTATTAACTCATCTGGCATGCATGAAATTCTTTGAGTTGGACTCGATGTTACTTCCACTATGGCTAGTCTAAACCTAGCTGCACAGGAGCCATCGCTCCATCCCCTCACAGCCACTCGATCCCAACTCTTTGCCTAAAAAAAACACTCGATCCCAACTCTCTCTCCCTCCCGATCCCCTTCGACGGCTCCCTCCCGATCCCCTTCGACGGCTCTCTCCCTCCCCCCGATCTCCTTTCGCGCCGCTGAGGTGGGGGCTCGATCCCGAGCGCCCGTCCGTCGCTCCTGCCGGCGTCCGTTGTCGCCGGACAGACCCCGCTGCCTCTTCTTCCCTTCCTGCCGCCGAGGACGGGGCTGGATCCCGTGAGCGCCCATCCGTCGCCACCGGCCGACGGGACGGCTGGACCCCGCCGCCTCTTCTTCCCTTCCTCTCCGCCTGCTTGCTCCTCCAACCGGCCGTCCAGCACGCCGTCATCTTCTTGCAGCGGCACCGCCGTTCTCTGCTCCCCTGGCGCTCTTCCCCGCACGCCATCTCCGCCTCCTGCCCCGCCGTCTGCTGCCTAGGTCGCCGAACTCCTCGTGTATCTCCTGTGAACGAGCGGAACAAATTTTGTTTTACTGTACTAACTTAAATCTGTAGCGCAGGTTAGTACCACCTCGTTTATATTACGATTTTGTCTATATAAATCGTAAAAGTGTATTATGACACAAGAAAAAAGCGTATTGTGATGGTGAATCCATGAAGTCAATTCGTGCTTTATATAAATCATAAGTGTATTATGACATAAGAAAAAAGCGCATTATGATGATGAATCCATGGAGTCAATCCGTGCTTTATTATTACTACTACAAATGCCCGTGCGTTGCACCGGGCTAAAAAAAGGCATATTGTGCATCATTTTTATATCCAATTTTAGTAAACATGGATAAAAGCTATAACATGGTCCTTTTTTTATTTTTAATAAAAATTAACGTTTTCATAAAAATTGGAACACTTACTTGAGAATAGTTAATGTTTCTATTAGAGAATTTTTTTTGAATAGATGTCTTCTAAAAGAATGCTTTTGTACATTTTTAAATCGGGAAAATGTAAAATTTGTACTTTATTTTTTGGAAATTTTAAAGCTTTTTTAAAAAGTGTGAACATATTTTTAAAAAATAAAAATAGTGTGAACACATGTAAAACTGTGAACATTTTTACACTGGTTTTTAGGGCATTTGTTTTAGGGAATTTTTTACAGATGTTTGTTTGGTTAGGAAGGGTTTATTCTTTTTGTTAACTATTTGGACTTGGCCCAAACAAAGCACTTGACGTAGACAGAAGGACCCATAAACTCATCTTTCTTATCGTTCCCTATTCTCAAGTCTCCCTACAGGTAGAAATATTTAAAACATGGCATTGCGCAATGTCATGTTTGCAATTATTTTACTATGTAGAAGTAGAAATATTATTTGCATCATGAGGATTCGTCACTGCAATGCGGAAATAACACCACCAATACAATGATATTGAGCATTTGTTCGTACTGAGACCAAACAGGGAGATATCATTTCTAACTACCAGGGTGTACATTTGTAATATTACATAAAATACATTCATTCTAGCAGAAATAACACCACCAATACAAAAAAAAAAGATTGTAGATTTGTCAATTATTCGAGTATTGGCTCATTAGGCTACTATGGATAGACCGGAGCATCATTTGTCATTGATCTCTGGGACATTCATTGTGTTTTATAAGGCTAATGCAAGTAGAAAATGGATGCAAACCTAATATTAGATTTTCTTTGTGTCCCAAAAAGGTCTCCTTGGTAATTCTGTAGTTGTGCACACACCCCAAGTTTGATTAGGAGAAAACAAAATGAACCTGACCTATAAGTATGTTCCCCAACACCACAACACAAGAAGGAATTAACAGGAAGTAGTCCAAGAAAAACTAAACTAAGCAGAGCCATTCTGTCACAAAAATTAATATCTTGGTATGGTGTCATGATGGTTTTACATCAGAGTATATGCATTACATTTATTATACAAAGAAAATGAAAATTTGACAAACCCACTTCTGGCGGCCTAGCACCAATGAACATCACCATCATTTTTTTTGTTCGGTAGTGGGGCAGAATTATCATTGAGATGTGATGTACCTGCCAAAGGAACTGGAACCAACTCATCAATCTGCAAACTACCATTTGTCTGAATGCTAGAGAGGTGATCTACATTTCAAGATACAATGCAGAAGTGTAGACTGTTAGGACCTCTCCTACAGTTTTTGTTAGAAAAAAAGTATGTTGGGGCATAGCAAGTTGAAATCACCCGACATACAAACAGTCAGTTAGGATCAAAGGCATACTTCTTTTTTATGAGGTTCATATAAAAAGCA
Organism: Aegilops bicornis; assembly: GCA_021605145.1. Taxonomy (NCBI): domain Eukaryota; kingdom Viridiplantae; phylum Streptophyta; class Magnoliopsida; order Poales; family Poaceae; genus Aegilops; species Aegilops bicornis. Next base: position 94,402,914 of record CM038669.1, on the reverse strand, counting down.
TCTATCTAGAATCCCACTACAAAGAATTATGTAGAGCCAAAGGGGGTCTAAACAAAGAACCTCATATGTGCTAATAAATTTTGACAAACCTATATGACTAATAACCTTTCCAAAAAGCACCTGATCTCTCCACCAAAACCAAACGTCATCCATCCTCATCAGCTTCAAGTTCTGTTGTTGTACTGATTCCTCTGCACCACAAACAATCAGTAACCACGATCACCACAAGGAGCTGATAGTGCTACGGCATGCAACCAGCGACTGATTTGTGATCAAGCCGGTGGTGTTATGAGTCGTATGATGCCATTGATGAGTCTGGTAAACAATATGCATGTGAGTCTTCATGATTTTCTTTTAATCTTTGATGCATTGGAGTTTCTTCTGAAAGATCTAATGTCCTCCAGAACAATACATAATACAACAACCAAGAGCTAAATAAGTCACAACAGTATCAGGTAGAGTTTTCGGGTTCAATGCACATTGCAAAACGGCTTAGATCAACTTAGCAACCAGCAATTATGTGGTCAATAATCTCATCTCTACCACGTAATTGACAGGTTTATCTCCCTGAAAACATCGTTTGAATAAATTGACTTTAGTACGTATGTTTATTTTTTCAAAACCAGCCATAAAAAACTTTAATTTTCAGGGGAAGCTTCACTTTCCAAAGAAATTTATCTAGAAATTAATATTTCTCAAGTTCATTCTCTTGTACAGATAGCTAACAGAAAAAATCCCATCAGAAGTATAATTGAATCTTTATCACTGGAGAAATTGACACCTTCAAAAGTAGCTTGGAGGTTGTTTCACAATTTTAAAATATAGCACCAATGTATCCCATGTACTTTGCGCCGACTCCCAGCTATTTGTAAGAATCTCAGCAACAGAGACACCTTTGCTAAAGAAAATGTTGTGCAGCCTGGGGATAAGATTGAGTAAAAGTTTCACAATCCACAAATCTTCCTATCACCTACTTGTTTCTAGTTCTGGGATTGGTTAACTCAGTTACCAACAAAGTAGCGTCAGGCTTTCTACTTTACACAATACCAATCAAATTCATCAGAGAGTATCTTTGTACCTACTCTACCATGAAGAAGCTAGTTAATTTAGCAAAAAAGGCAACTGTGTAAAATCACAGTAGTGCTAGTTTCATTGGAATCTGATTCCTTTCCACCATTGTCTACAATGCATTGGCAAAACTAAAGGGGTTGACAAGTTCAGAGTCAGTGCCCATCAGGTAGCTAGCAGGTTGTACTTTATTAAAAAAAAAGGGGATGACACAAGAATAGTTCTGCCAGGAAAGAAAGACAGATGAATACCATCTCAGAGTGGTTGGAGCGGCGCCACTCCATGGGTATGGCAGCGACGATGCATTCGGTCGACGTCCGAGAGTCCTCCTTTGCACCATCGCCATCCCGAACTCTGCTTCCGTGCTTGCGGGCCAATGGCGGCTGCTCAGTCTCAAGCATTGTGGGTGTGCCGGGAAGGGAGCGGGCGGTGAGGTCCCAGGTGGGGGTGGGGTGGGGGGAGGCGGCGGGTGGCACTTTCGGTAGGCAGAGCGCCCGACGGCGCTATGGTTGCACGCGAAATCATAGTCAGAAATTTGCATTTGAAGTACACGCCCAGAGGAACAATTTTTTTCTCGATGCCAAGTACCAAATGCCTAAAACTGAAAATCACATCCTGAAACTGAGCATTTTATTGAGAATCAGCAAAAAAAAAGTTAAAGACAACAGTACCCAGAACAGGTGAACAGTGATCTGATTTCAACACAAAATACTAATGAAGAAATAAAATGAGTGGACAGTGATTTGGTTTCTAAACATAAAACTGATCATGTTTATGCCACACATTAAGCACATAATGTGTGCGCATTTGTAGCCTGAAACATCTACCAACTAAAACTACTCCCAAAGGCAATCTTCAAGTTGAACCTTAAGACGTAACACATAAAGCTACAGACTACAATTTAGTTGCACAGATTTAGCTCACTCAGTTCAGTTTAGAGAGTATGCACACCCAATTCTGGAAAAATTAATGCAAGCCCCAATTGTACCAATCCTTACACCTGTGGATCTGTGATCCTCCGCTGCATCAAGCATAAACCATCGTGAGATTGATTCCTTAATTGATCTGAAAAGAGTTGCTTGGATCTAGATGAACATGCGTGCTTTGCTGCGCCGGGAATTATTTGTTATGATTTATCAGTTACGTCCTTCACTATTTAGATGTTGGCTTTAGCAATCAAATGGACAAATGCCATTCTTTAACCATTGTTTGTTCTTTTTAAAGTTAGAACTGAATAGAATCCTTCATCTCTTTAAAACTAACCTTACAGACATTACAGGAAGTGAACCAAAGGACAACATGCTGTCATAAATAGATACGGTGGAATCAGTTTTTTCAAGGTCAATCAAATGAACAAAAGGAAGATAAAGCAAACTGCACACTGTAACATAACATCACCTTATAGTAGCTCTGGCCTTGTATCATCAGGTCACCATCCATCTGCCGGGTGGAGGCTTGGAGCTCAGCCTTTGGCTGCTTTAGACACCTCTGTTGCCCTCAATGGAGGCGCCATTAGCATCAATCATATGTAACACTGCAGCTTTAATCATCATATTTTTCAAGAAAGAAGACAATTATCATCTATTTCACTTATAATTTAGCTCAATAATCATAATCATATGGTGCGCCTTCTGCTGCTATGGAGGATCTGGAACCACCGGCCCCAGGTGGTCTTTCAGGGCATGCGCCCCTCCATGACAAGCCTCACGAAAACATCGGCTGCAGATCTCTCCCAGTGGGCGTTTCATCTCAAATCGAAAGACAGGAGCTCGCTCCTGGACAGGAAACCAATCATCCTAGCTCTCTCTATATAGTTTCCTTGAGGCTGTCGCTCTTAGCTCTCCACTTTGGACGTAACCAGTAAAAAACACTCCCCGTACTCGTGTACTGTTGCCGCTTGAGGCTTGAGAAATGAAAATTCAGGTGGGGTTCCTTGTCCGCCCCCACCCCCCAATGTACAGTTAGAACTTGATATCAAAGGAAAGGTGAAATAAAACCTTTGAGTAGCTGCAGGTCCATGGCATTCTTCACATCTCCTTGAAGAAGCCCTTGACGAGGCGACCATGGTGGATGGGGAACTCCCATGCGTGCTCCATCTGCATCTGCAGCAGAAGATATGAAGATAAGGTGAGGTGTACGGGTGGCGGATCCCGACCAAGAAGGAAGGAGGGACAAACCTGGGGCCGCCGGAGACGCGCCGACGAAGCACTGCCTGAAACCCTAGCCGCGGGGGTGTGCTTGCGAGCGGGCGGTAGAGGCCGGGAGCGGAGAATCTAGCTGGAGGAGGGGGAAGCGCAGAGCTTGGAGAGCTCGGGGGCGTGCTGCACGGCGCGAGAGCTCGCCGGAAGCGGCCAGCGTGGGCGGCGGTGGGGGCGGCAGTGACTTCGTGGGCGAGAGGGAGAGGAGGCGAGCCCGTGCGTGTGTGATTATGTTTTTTTACAAATCTGCTTGTACCGCGCGTTGAATATTCCGAACGCCAGGGTGTTGTGTGCAAAATCCAGAACGCTTACTCAGATATACACTTAAGTTAGGACTGCGGGTTAATTTCTCATAAACAGGGGGCCTTTTTTGCAAAAAAGCCAGCGACGTACGACCAGAAGCGATCGCTGGTTTATTAGTAGGGTAGATAGGGAAAGATAATAATTAGTTTATATTCTTTACGTACGCCACTGAGGAATACAATATTTTTTTCAAATAACGTGCCAACACGTCAAGTCACAATTTGTTTGTTCATCCGTGGTACACGATCCTTCATCAAGCGGGCTGCTTTTTTGTACAGAAATGAGCTCCACCGTTTACCTGCGCGGGTGTGGTTGGGAAAGAGACGGGAGTACATGCGCCGTACGTGCACCTCTTCTCTTCGTGCACATGCCCCACCTACGTGGGTGGGGGTGAGAGAGATACAAACCTAGAGAAAGAGATTGCGTGTGCATTCGTGATTGTTTTTTGTGACACATGGAATGTGTGTGAAATAGAGGCCTAGATATATCAATTGTAGAGGGGGGCGATCCACAAGAAGAGAGGAAAGGATCATAGACATCGATAGAATCGAAGAGAGGGTGCGAGATCAATGAAGAGAGCCATCAAAATTGTGTGTGCGCACGTCAAAGATATAGGGCGACTGACCTACCGGAACGTCAGAGGGGAGAGGGCAAGTTTGTGTGTGGCATGGAGACATGACTAGAGCGTTCGATGTATTGATGTGTGTGTGTGGGGGGGGGGGGGGGAGGGGGTGGGGAAGGCAGAGACCTAACTAGAGAGGTAGATCGGCTCGTATATGTGATGAGAAGGAGAGACCTAGCTATGTCTCGAGGGAGACCGATCGACACCCATACATAAGTGAAGGACGGAAAATAGGTTGCGAGAGAGAGAGAGAGAGAGAGAGAGAGAGAGAGGTAGAGTGTCGGATGAGTGGTGGAGTTGCTTCTCGGAGATGGTGGGAAAGGCCTACTAGATAAATGGAGAGTACAACTGCAATATCAAGAAAAGAGGGGATGTGTTTCTGTGTGTGCGTGTGCGTGTGCATGATAGACGTGTCGGGAGGCATGCATGGATGATGAAGGGAGGACCATATGTGTTTGGTAAGCATACCTAAGTAGATTGGTAGATCAATTGTTATATGTCGGAGGAAGGGAGAGATATAACTAATGAGGTAGATCTATCGACGCGTGGGGAAAACGAGTTATAGACGATCTAGCTAGCTATATGTATAGTGGAAAATCGATCGGTGTACATTCATTTGTTAGAGGCAAATAAGGCCCAGAGAGACGAATAGAGATAGGGATGGAGCTAGGAGGTGGTTCGAGAGGTCTACTATATAGGGGGGAGGAGTGTGTGATTGTGAGATCGATGAAAAAAGGGGTGAGAGTTTACACGTGTGTGGTACCGTATGAGAGACATGAGGCATGTACGGAGAAAGGAGGAGATGAAAAGTGTGTGTGTATGTGATAGGCATACCTCGCTAGCCAGAGAGGTTTATTGATCGGTGTGTCGGAAAGGAGTTGTGGAGACCATGGGAGAACGGCTCCAAAAAATAAATGAATGTGCGTGATGGATAGAATGCTGTGGGAGGAGAGGGCGAGGAGGGCGTTTGCATGCACGAGAAAAAGTTAGTGCAAGCTAACAAGGTTAGAGGATTTTGTGGGTGTAAAAGACTAACAAAGATCATAATTCATTATAAAAGTGGATTCATATATTTGAATAAGAGATCATAGTGTTTTAAACCTATGCATGCATGAATATAGCGGTGATACGCGTGGTGTAGCTTCGGACATGTTATACTATAATGTGATAATGCGTGGCGTTTGCAACTCACAACTAAATATCGAACAATCTCACATTTTATTTGAATTTGTGATAATGTGTGGCGTTTGCAACTCATAGCTAAATACTTGTAGGCGTAGGGGGCGGGGCACCATACATTATGTGATAAAGACATTATACATATGAGACATGGTTTAGATTATGAAGATCCAGCTAAAGCTTAAAATGTACTGTGATTTGAAATCAACATAAAGTGGATTTAAAAATTCGAGTTAGAGTTCATATAATACACATAGTTCATATCTAACTCGATAGTAATCATATGGTGTGTTCCGAACATAACATACAAACGATGGTTTAACTTGACAACAATGCTGATTGTAGATCTTATTAAAACAGAGAAAAATAATTCAAATGGTTTAACTTGACAAGATCATGACTGTAGATCTTATTCAAATAGAGAAACGAATTCAAATTTAGTTCATATTGAATCGGTAGTATATATGTTTGGAATGCACTAAAATGTTCATTTGAGTAGCAGGTTACATGCATTACACGTAGCGAAATATTTTAATTGAAAATAACATGGATTCAAAGTTTTGAATGACATTTATAGTAACTCATACAATAAAATGGGACTAGACTCTCTTGTGTGGTGTGAATTGACTTTTTTTGTTTTTTTCATTGACGGAAGTGCGAATTGATTTGGTACAGTACACGTTAGGCTTGTGCGGAAATTTCAACCCGCACCTTGTTATTCCGAAATTTTAAGATATCTCTTTGTCTCTTTGTGCTCCTAAAACTCCCTCCATCTTAGCCCACGGCTTACTATCCCAAAATTAAACACGCGCGAAAACTCCCACCTCCTGCGAATTCCCAACACGCGAAATTCCCGTTATACCCCTGAACCGAAACAACCGACTAGTTCAAATACATTGGGGAACTTTCGTAACTTACCCCACATTTCGGACAAGCGCGTCCCTAAGCCATGGTTCCCCCGCCCCTCCCGTCCCCTCCCCCCCCCATTTGTACACCGAGGTCGCGAAAACCCGCGAAGCCCCACACCCTCCTCCGCCTGCTGCCCAGCCGGAGCCTCTTCCCCGATGACATCGCCCACCGCAACAGCTCGACGTCCCTCATCCACCGCACAAGATGAGGATCCGTTGGCGATCTCATCGTCCCGCCGGTTCAGCCACCCCGTCCTCCACCTCCAAGGAGTTGCCCCCATGTTCGCCTCGTCTATTGCGCCACCTACATTCCCACAGCTCCGTCTTCACCTGCACCACTGGAAGAGTGGCACCATCAGCGATTCCTCGGATGAAGCTGAGGTCTAATCGGCACCACCAAAGAGGTTCTACAGTAATCACTGTATTTTCTTCTTGGTTCGATCTCACGGTGCTGCTGTGCTTGGTCCCGAGCTGCCATGGCGTGGCCACTTCCTCCACGGCATCGCTCCCTCAGCGGCAACGTCCACATCAATAGGAGCCGCTGCTGCTGCTGCTCTGACTCTCGTTGGTCCTGCTGCTGCTGCTTCGGCTCTCGCTCGCACTGCTGCTGCTCTTGCTCTTGCTCTTGCTTGCGTTGATGCACTTGCTCTTGCTCTTGCTTGCAATGCTGCTCTACTCTTGCGAGCGCTGCTGCTACAGGACCAGCTGCTCCGGCTGCTCTCTGGTAGTACATTTCCTGCTAGAGCGGCTACCAATTTAGATCACTACTACTCTGCCACTAGTGCTCGAGCGGCCAAAACTATTGGTGCACTGCTTTTCTGCTACTAGTGTGTTCAGTTTTGACAGTAAAATTCAGTTTCGACGGTGAAATTCAGTTTTGACGGTTAAATTCAGTTTCGACACTTAAGTTCAGAGATGAGCGTCTGATGTATTTTACATCTAGCACTTTTTGGTTATGTATTTTACATCATATATTGAAGATGCTATTAGAATTCCACTCAGGTTAATGTTGTCTCTCTTGTCCTGCTTCAGCCTCACCGTCGTACAACTCACCGGAGCTTATCCAACGATGAAACCCTCCATCATAGTGGAGCAGTACCCTCGACTCCATCTCCAGATGCCTAAGATCTTCTTCCCCTCCTCTGACAGCCACATTAGCCGCAGCATCCTCAGCGACCAACGCAATGATGCTGAGATCGACATGGCTTCGCCAAAGAGGTTGTTGATGTCTACTACACAACCTTCTTCTTGTAGACGTTGTTGGGCCTGCAAGTGCACAGGTTTGTAGGACAGTAGCAAATTTCCCTCAAGTGGATGACCTAAGGTTTATCAATCCGCGAGAGGCGTGGGAGGAAGATGGACTCTCTCAAACAACCCGGCAACCAAATAACAAAAAGTCTCTTGTGTCCCCAACACACCCAATACAATGGTAAATTGTATAGGTGCACTAGTTCGCGAAGAGATGGTGATACAAGTGCAATATGGATGGTAGATAAAGGTATTTGTAATCTGAAAATATAAAAACAGCAAGGTAACAAGCGGTAAAAGTGAGCGTAAGCGGTATTGCAATGATAGGAAACAAGGCCTAGGGTTCATACTTTCGCTAGTGCAAGTTCTCTCAACAATAATAACATAGATAGATCATATAACAAGCCCTCAACATGCAACAAAGAGTCACTCCAAAGCCACCAATAGCGGAAAACAAACATAGAGATTATGGTAGGGTACGAAACCACCTCAAAGTTATTCTTTCGGATCAATCTATAAAAGAGTTCGTACTAGAATAACACCTTAAAACACAAATCAACCAAAACCCTAATGTCACCTAGATACTCCATTGTCACCTCAAGTATCCGTGGGCATGATTATACGATATGCATCACACAATCTCATATTCATCCAACCAACATAAAAGTACTTCAAAGAGTGCCCCAAAGTTTCTACCGAGAATCAAGAACGTATGCCAACCCCTATGCATAGGTTCTCAATGTCACTGAAACCCATAAGTTGATCACCAAAACATACATCAAGTGGCACATGATATCCCATTGTCACCACAGATAATCACGACAAGACATACATAAAGTGTTCATAAAAGACTCAATCCGATAAGATAACTTCAAAGGGGAAACTCAGTTCATCACAAGAGAGTAGAGGGGGAGAAACATCATAAGATCCAACTACAATAGCAAAGCTCGGGATACATCAAGATCGTATCACCTCAAGAACATGAGAGAGAGAGAGATCAAACACATAGCTACTGGTACATACCCTCAGCCCCGAGGGTGAACTACTCCCTCCTCATCATGGATAGCGCCGGATGATGAAGATGGCCACGGAGATGGATCCCCCTCGGCAGAATGCAGGAAAGGGGTCCCGATTGGTTTTTGGTGGCTCTGGAGGCTTGCGGCGGAACTCCCGATCTAATCTCTGTTACGGAAGTTTTAGGGTGCACGGTATATATGGAGTGCAGGGTACGTCGATGGAGCTACGGGGCCCACGAGACAGGCGCGCCCAGGCTGGGCGCGCCCCACCCTCGTGAGCACCTCCGTATCTTCGATGTGGAGTCCAAGTCCATCGGTGGGTTTCCTTCCAAAAATAACTTCTCCGATTGATTTCGTTCCGTTTGACTCCGTCGATATTCCTTTTCCTCGAACACCGAAATAGGCATAAAACAACAAATCTGGCCGGGCCTCCGGTTAATAGGTTAGTCCCAAAAATAATATAAAAGTGGATAATAAAGCCCAATATTGCCTAAAACAGTAGATAAAGTAGCATGGAGCAATAAAAATTATAGATACGTTGGAGACGTATCAAGCATCCCCAAGCTTAATTCACCTTTCGTCCTCGAGTAGGTAAATGATAAAAAGAGTTTTGATGCGGAGTGATACTTTGGCATAATTTCAATGTAATTCTTCTTACTTGTGATATGAATATTCAGATCCGAAAGATTCAAGACAAAAGTTCATATTGACATAAAAATAATAATACTTCAAGCATACTAATCAAAGCAATCATGTCTTCTCAAAATAACATGGCAAAAGAAAGTTCATCCCTACAAAATCATATAGTTAGGCTATGCTTCATTTTCGTCACACAAAGATGTTCCCAACTTCTATACCCCGATGACAAGCCAAGCAATTGTTTCATACTTAAATAATCTCAAACTTTTTCAACCTTCACGCAATACATGAGCGTGAGCCATGGATATAGCACTATGGGTGGAATAGAATATGACGATGGGGATTGTGTGGAGAAGACAAAAAAGGAGAAAGTCTCACATCAACGAGGCTAATCAATGAGCTATGGAGATGCCCATCGATTGATGTTAATGTGAGGAGTAGGGATTGCCATGAAACGGATGCACTCGAGCTATGAATGCTCAACAAAAGAAAACTAGTGGGTGTGCATCCAACTTGCTTGCTCACGAAGACCTAGGGCATTTGTGGAAGCCCATCGTAGGAATATACAAGCCAAGTTCTATAATGAAAAATTCCCACTAGTATAAAAGGACAACTTATGAGACTCACTATATGAAAAACATGGTGCTACTTTGAAGCACAATATATGAGACTCACTACATGAAGAACAAGGTGCTACTTTGAAGCACAATATATGAGACTCACTACATGAAGAACATGGTGCTACTTTGAAGCACAAGTGTGGAAAAAAGGATATTAGCATTGCCCCCTTTTTTATTTTTTTTATTTTTTTGGGCCTTCTTTTTTTTTGGTCTTTCTCTTTTTTTTGGGCAATGCTCTAATAATGATGATCATCACACTTCTATTGATTACAACATAATGATTAAAACTCGAAACTAGAACAAGATATGACTCTATATGAATGCCTCCGTGATGTGCAGGATGGTGCAATGAATCAAGAGTGACATGTATGAAATATAATGCATGGTGGCTTTGCCACAAATACGATGTCAACTACATGATCATGCAATGGCAATATGACAAAAGTAAAGTATGTCATGATGATGATGATGGAAGTTGCATGGCAATATATCTCGGAATGGCTATGGAAATGCCATAAATAGGTAGGTATGGTGGCTGTTTTGAGGAAGATATAATGAGGCTTATGTGTGATAGACCGTATCGTATCACGGGGTTTGGATGCACCGGCGAAGTTTGCACCAACTCTCAAGGTGAGAAAGGGTAATGCATGCATCAAGAGGCTAGCAAAGGCGGAAAGGTAAAAGTGCGTATAATCCATGGACTCAACATTAGTCAAAAGAACTCATATACTTATTGCAAAAATTTAGAAGTCATCAAAATCAATTACTTCATGTTTCAAATTTGTTACACAACTTTAACCATAAGTGCATGCTACGGGATTTGCTAACTTCAACACAAGCATTTCTAAAATTCACAACTACTCAACTAGCTTGACTTTGATATTATCACCTCCATATCTCAAAACAATTATCAAGCATCAAACTTATCTTAGTATTCAACGCACTCAAAAGAAAGTTTCACATATCTTGAACACCAAGTATATTAACATTAAGCAAATTACCATGCTATTAACGACTCTCAAAATGATATAAGTGAAGCATGAGAGTTCATATATTTCTTCAAAATAAAACCACCATTGTGCTCTAAAAGATATAAGTGAAGCACTAGAGCAAACAACAAACTACTCCAAAAGATATAAGTGAAGATCAATGAGTATTCGAATAATTATACAACTATGTGAAGACTCTCCCATTTAATAATTTCAGATCTTGATACTTTATTCAAACAGCAAGCAAAGCTAAAGAAAACTACATTGCAAGGATAGCACAACTCATGTGAAGAAGCAAAACTTTAGGCTCAACCGATACTAACCGATAGTGGTTGAAGAAGAAAGGTGGGATGCCTACCGGGGCATCCCCAAGCTTAGATTCTTGACACTTCTTGAAATATTATCTTGGGGTGCCTTGCGCATCCCCAAGCTTGAACTTTTGGTCTCCTTAATTCCTCTCATATCATGGTTTCTCTTTTTATCAAAAGCTTCATTCACAACAAACTCAACAAGAACTCGTGAGATAGGTTAGTATAAACCAATGCAAAACCTTATCATTTTCTACTGTAAAAAATCATTAACATTATTATTCAACATTGCATACTAAATGCCTCTGCATATTTAATACTCCTATCCTCAAATAGAATCATTAAACAAGCAAACATAACAGCAATCTGCCAGAATAGTACAGTCTGTAAAGAATGCAAGATTCATCATACTTCCCTAACTCCAAAAATTATGAACCAAAATTCCCACTGTAATAAATTTATCAGAGCTCATTATGCAAAAAGATTCAACATTATAATACTCTCTTACTTTTCTAGAGAATTTTTTCAACAGCAGTAAACTTTCTGTTTTCAAACAGCAACATGTATACTAGCAAAAATAAGCATGGCAAAGGCTATCCTTGACTTTTTTTATTGAAACTAAAGATGCAAAACACTATTCTTACTAACAGTAAGCAAACACTAATAAAAGAAAATGACGCTCCAAGCAAAACACATATCATGTGGTGAATAAAAATATAGCTCCAAGTAAAGTTACCGATGAACGAAGACGAAAGAGGGGATGCCTTCCGGGGCATCCCTAAGCTTAGGCTCTTGGTTATCCTTGAATATTACCTTGGGGTGCCTTGGGCATCCCCAAGCTTAGGCTCTTGCCACTCCTTATTCCATAGTCCATCGAATCTTTACCCAAAACTTGAAAACTTCACAACACAAAACTTAACAGAAAACTCGTAAGCTCCGTTAGCGAAAGAAAGCAAAACACCACTTCAAGGTACTGTAATGAACTCATTCTTTATTTATATTGGTGTTAAACCTACTGCATTCCAACTTCTCTATGGTTTATAAACTATTTTACTAGCCATAGATTCATCAAAATAAGCAAACAACACAATGAAAACAGAATCTGTCAAAAACAGAACAGTCTGTAGTAATCTGTAACTAACGCAAACTTCTGGAACTCTAAAAATTCTAAAATAAATTGGTGGACCTGAGGAATTTGTCTAGTAATCATCTGCAAAAATAATCAACTAAATATCACTCTCTGGTAAAAAGTTGAAGCTAATCTCGTGAGCGCTAAAGTTTCTGTTTTTTACAGCATGATCATAAAGACTTCACCCAAGTCTTCCCAAAGGTTCTACTTGGCAAAAACAGTAATTAAAACACAAAGCCACATCTAAACAGAAGCTAGATAGATTATTTATTACTAAACAGAACCAAAAAGCAAGAAACTAAAATAAAATTGGGTTGCCTCCCAACAAGCGCTATCGTTTAACGCCCCTAGCTAGGCATGATGATTTCAATGATGCTCACATAAAAGATAGGAATTGAAACATAAAGAGAGCATCATGAAGAATATGACTAGCACATTTAAGTCTAACCCACTTCCTATGCATAGAGATTTTGTGAGCAAACAACTTATGGGAACAATAATCAACAAGCATAGGAAGGTAAAACAAGCATAACTTCAAAAATTTAAGCACATAGAGTGGAAACTTGATATTATTGCAATTCCTACAAGCATATGTTCCTCCCTCATAATAATTTTCAGTAGCATCATGAATGAATTCAACAATATAACCAGCACCTAAAGCATTCTTTTCATGATCTACAAGCATAGAAAATTTACTACTCTCCACATAAGCAAATTTCTTCTCATGAATAATAGTGGGAGCAAACTCAACAAAATAACTATCATGTGATTGAAAATTAAGATCAAGATGACAAGTTTCATGGTTATAATTATTCTTTAAAGCATACGTGTCATCACAATAATCATCATAGATAGGAGGCATGCTTTCATCATAATAAATTTGCACATCAAAACTTGGGGGAGAAAAAATATCATCTTCATCAAACATAGCATCCCCAAGCTTGTGGCTTTGCATATCATTAGCATCATGGATATTCAAGGAATTCATACTAACAACATTGCAATCATGCTCATCATTCACATATTTTATGCCAAGCATTCTATGTAATTCTTCTTCTAGTACTTGAGCACAATTTTCGGAATCCTTATTTTCACGGAAGACATTAAAAAGATGAAGCATATGAGGCACCCTTAATTCCATTTTTTTGTAGTTTTATTTTATAAGCTAGACTAGTGCTAAAACAAGAAACAAAAAGATTCGATGGCAAGATCTAAAGATATAACTTCACTTACCTAGCCTCCCCGGCAACGGCGCCAGAAAAGAGCTTGATGTCTACTACACAACATTCTTTTTGTAGACGTTGTTGGGCCTAAAATCTGCACAGGTTTGTAGGACAGTAGCAAATTTCCCTCAAGTGGATGACCTAAGGTTTATCAATCCGCGAGAGGCGTAGGAGGAAGATGGTCTCTCTCAGACAAACCTGCAACCAAATAACAAAAACTCTCTTGTGTCCCCAACACACCCAATACAATGGTAAATTGTATAGGTGCACTAGTTCGGCGAAGAGATGGTGATACAAGTGCAATATGGATGGTAGATAAAGGTATTTGTAATCTGGAAACATAAAAACAGCAAGGTAACAAGCGGTAAAAGTGAGCGTAAACGGTATTGCAATGATAGGAAACAAGGCCTAGGGTTCATACTTTCGCTAGTGCAAGTTCTCTCAACAATAATAACATAGATAGATCATATAACAAGCCCTTAACATGCAACAAAAAGTCACTCCAAAGCCACTAATAGCGGAGAACAAACGTAGAGATTATGGTAGGGTACGAAACCACCTCAAAGTTATTCTTTCGGATCAATCTATAAAAGAGTTCGTACTAGAATAACACCTTAAAACACAAATCAACCAAAACCGTAATGTCACCTAGATACTCCATTGTCACCTCAAGTATCCGTGGGCATGATTATACGATATGCATCACACAATCTCATATTCATCCAACCAACATAAAAGTACTTCAAAGAGTGCCCCAAAGTTTCTACCGGAGAATCAAGAACGTGTGCCAACCCCTATGCATAGGTTCCCAGTTTCACAAAACCCGCAAGTTGATCACCAAAACATACATCATGTGGCACATGATATCCCATTGTCACCACAGATAATCACGGCAAGACATACATCAAGTGTTCATAAAAGACTCAATCCGATAAGATGACTTCAAAGGGGAAACTCAATTCATCACAAGAGAGTAGAGGGGGAGAAACATCATAAGATCCAACTACAATAGCAAAGCTTGGGATACATCAAGATCGTATCACCTCAAGAACACGAGAGAGAGAGATCAAACACATAGCTACTGGTACATACCCTCAGCCCCGAGGGTGAACTACTCCCTCCTCGTCATGGAGAGCGCCGGGATGATGAAGATGGCCACCGGAGATGGATCCCCCCTCCGACAGGGTACCGGAAAGGGGTCCCGATTGGTTTTTGGTGGATCTAGAGGCTTGCGGCGGCGGAACTCCCGATCTAATCTCTGTTCTGGAAGTTTTAGGGTACGACGGTATATATGGGTGCAGGGGGTACGTCGGTGGAGCTACGGGGGCCCCACGAGACAAGGGGGCGCGCCCAGGGGGGACGGGCGTGCCTCCTACCCTCGTGAGCACCTCCCGTATCTTCTGACATGGATTCCAAGTCCATCAGGTGGGTTTCCTTCCAAAAATAACTTCTCCAGTTGATTTCGTTCCGTTTTGACTCCGTCTGATATTCCTTTTCCTCGAAACACCTTTGAAATAGGCATAAAGCAGCAAATCAGGTTGGGCCTCCGGTTAATAGGTTAGTCCCAAAAATAATATAAAAGTGGATAATAAAGCCCAATATTGCCTAAAACAGTAGATAAAGTAGCATGGAGCAATCAAAAATTTTAGATACGTTGGAGACGTATCAGTTGTACACTTGTTGCATCCATGTTTTACTCTACATGTTATATATATTGTCCACTGAGCACGCATAGTAATGTGAAATACGATTAGTTTCTCCTACTATATGACAAGCAGTGAGGTACCAGGCAACTTAGCTATCCATGATGGACTCTCTCGAAAGCCATCATTATTTATTTCTGCGCGTTTGAGCTGTGCATGTGTAGATGGGCGTGAGAGTTGAGCTAGTAGGGTAGTGGCCTGTGTCCAAATTTGTAGAAGTATCACAAAAACATTTCTGGAGTGTAGGCTATTGCCTGTTCAAGCTTGCCTACTAGAATCGCTAGTGCTTAAAAGGAAAAGTGAAGGAAAAACATAGGAATTGGAAAGTTTCCTATGGTACTACTATTCATGCATTTGGTTCAAAGGAATAGAGCAAAGGAAAACTCTGGATTTGTTCCTTTAGTGTCTCCTTCAGAGAAAAACCGTAGGAATTTTAATATCCACTTGGCCTCCTTTTCAAATTCCTATTCATGAAGCACAAGACTAAGAGATAGTAGCATAATATCATTATAACTGTACATTTTCTTGTGGTTTGACTTAATTTCACCATGCTTCTTTGCATTCATGTGATCTTTCAATTCTTGTGAACCAAACACCCAGATTGAAATCCAGTGTTTTTAAATTCTCTGTTTTGCACGTGCACTCCTATCCTATTCCTGTGTATTTCCTATCCCTGCATTGTTAGAATCCTCCAATTCAAACTACACCTTACAGAATTACTTCTGTTACAGATATGTGTCAAAGAAAACCTTGTGTGGTTTATCCCGCTCCTATTGCGCTGTCGTCCACCCCAGCTCAGCTGCTCCAACGACGAAAGGGTTCACCATATAAGGGATCCGCCCTCCAGACTATCTTTCGCCGCCTCAGATCTTCTTCCCCGCCGTCGGCAGCCACGACAACTACATTACCATCATCAACTGAGCAGATGACCTTGAGGACTACACGGGTTCGCAAGAGAGGTCGCACTCTTTTGTGTCTGCTTATGTTATGCATCGCTTAATATGTTGCTACTTTATCGTCATGTTCACCGATTGGACTCCAAGTCAGGTCCAAATTAATGCTCAAACTTGAGTTTTTAAATGGCTGTGGGGTACATATTGGGGTAGCAATCAATAATATCTGGTTAATCTCGGGTGTCTACTATGAGTTTGATGTTGGGTGGGAAACAAACATTAAAGGAGCTATTTTTTTAACTGAAGCTATCATCTGTCTGCTATCATTGGTTTTGGGTCTATCCACAGGTTGCTACCATCACTCTGGATTTTTGCATGCACTCCTTACATAATCTCACTGTGTTTTATTCCTATGCATGTCAGTTATTGTACACAATGGTACTGAACATGTAGAGTAAAAGAGACGAGCCTTGCGTGACAATAAAATTTCATGCGGACGTCGCTCCATGGTGGGCGCAATAGCAACACCCTCCCCCATCCCATACTGTAATCAAGAGGAAGATAACTGTTCAGAGGGGGATTCAGAGGGAGCAGACCACTCCTATTTACCCCCTGAGGTATTTTGCTCTAACTTGGCATGTTGATGTTAGTCATATCATCCATAAGGCGCCTTGCATTGCTTACTTTATACATCAAATATGTCACCTGCTTAGTTTAGACATGCTTTGTGTGAATACCATCTATTTAGTTTCTATATCATATATGTGAATTGTGCAATGCCATCTTGTTTAGCCAGACATCATATATGTGAATTTTGCAATGCCATCCTGGTTAGCCAGTCATCTTATATGTGAATTATATCATGCCATCCTTTTTTATTACGTATTAAATTTGTCAACAATGTTAGTATATTCAATTACTCTTTCTGTCCATCAACCATTCGACACGGTCATGGAAAAATCTGGAGCGAAAATAAGGTCTTCAGAGCAGATAATGCTATCTAACGAAGCGTAAGTCTTGCTGGTTACAGATAGCTTCTCAGAGGAGGATTCATAGATAGATGACCAGTCCTATTCCCCCCCCCCCCGAGGTGCATGCTCTAACTTGGCAGTGTTATATTGCTCACATCGTGCATATGGTGTCTTGCATTGCTATGTCATTTGCTTAGTTTAGAAATGCTTTGTGTGAATGCTACATGTTTAGTGTGTAATTACCATATATGTGAATTATGCAATGCCATCTTGTTGCAAGACATTATATATGTGAATTATGCAATGCCATCTTGTTGCAAGACATTATATATGTGAATTATGCAATGCTATCTTGTGATATATGTGAATTATGCAATGCCATGCTATTTAGCCAAGCATCATATATGTGAATTATATCATGCCATCCTTTTTTGTATTATGTATTCTATTTGTCGACAATGTTTGTATATTCAACTACTCTTCCTGTGCATCAGCCATTTCAATCGGTGATGGAAAAATTTGGAGTGCAAACAAGGTCTTCAAAGCAGACAAATGCTACCTGCTGAAGCAGATATCTTGCTAGTTATAGATAGCTCCTCAGAGGAGGATTCAGAGATAGATGACCAGTCCTATTTTCCCCCTGAGGTGTATGCTCAAACTTGGCAGGTTACATTACTCATATCATGCATATGTTGTCTTGCAATGCTTAGTTTTTACATCATATACACAATATTGAATGCCATCTGCTTAGTTTACACATCATATATGCAATTGCTCTCTGCTTACTTACTTAGTATATAAATCATATATTTGAATTATGTCATGCCATGATGTTTACATAGACAGCATGTATCGAATTATGGCATCCCAACCCATTTTCTAAAGACACAATATAGTTATATCATCTCACCCTATTTACATAGTCATCATATTTTGAATTATGTCATTCTATCCGTGAATTATATCATGCCATCATGTTTCCATCGACGGCATGTATGTGAATTATGGCATGCCAACCACTTTAATAAACACATCATATAGTTATATCATGTCATCCTGTTTACATAGTCATCATATTTTGAATTATGTCATTCTATCATGTTTACTTAGCCATCATATATGTGAAATTGTGTCCTGCTATCATGTTTAGTTAGCCATCATATATGTGAAATTGTGCCATGCTATCCTGTTTGCTTAGACAACATAAATGTGATTTATTTCATGCCCTATTTTATTCCCTACTATCCATTGCACCTGTCTATCATACAATGTCTGTACGTTCAATTACTTTTCTTGTTTATCAGCCATCTGAATTGAAGGGGGTGATGGCAGTATCTATGGTAGTAAAAACATGATCTTCAGAAAATAAAGTGCTACCAGTCGATGCAGATAGAACCACGGTTGTACTTTCCCAAGAACCAGCCCCACCACACATAACCCAGACTCACGCAGATTGTACCCTACCTAGTTGGACAGAGAACCATCTACACCCCTTCTAACCCCAACCCCAGCAGATAGTAACTCAGTTCCAGTTGACACAACATCGTCTCCACCACAGTGCACCCAAACACGGCAAGCATTAAGGAAATCTGCGGTGCCCAAAGCACGAGGACCAAGATTCTCGAACCCCAACTCAAAGCTTAAAGCGTAAGAAGAATTGTTCTCAGGTCAGGTTCCATAGCTATGGTTCATACTCCTTTGCTCTTGCATCACTATATTTACTCATACCAACTAATTTCAAATTTGAAGGATGCAATTGAAAATCCAATGGCGCAACAGGTATGTTTAAACATGTTTCTTTAACTGGTTTGCTGTTGTAAGTTGCTCTATGTTGATTTTAGTTTCAATTGAATAAACAGTTATGTTCTCATGTCATGCACATTACAAGTGTTGTTAGCGTTGTGTAGTTTCCCACACTTATATTCTGTCTATGCTGCTTTGTCTTAAATAGATATGATTTGAACTATCTCTATCTTGATTTGGCAACATAAACTAGACTGATATAGACCATACAGTGACCATAGTACATAGATATGTGTTTGTTTCATGCTGTTATCATGTCCACCTTACTACTGAACTGGTTTACCAAAATAAGTTTTCTATACAACATGGTAAACCTTGATGTGTCTGCTTGTTTCTCTTTTAGAATGCGGACAAAATATTGGAGAAGAGCACCTTCTTATGCAATGGTAAAGGAAGTAATGCAGATAAGGTTCAAGATAGTGAGTCATCCCTGTTGGTATCCAAGAAAGGTGATAAAAACTATATTGAAGACAGTGAGACAACCCCAAAGTCATGTCTTGATGTAGTGTTCGAGTTACTGGCAAATACTGCTGGCACAAGCTCTTCGAACTCGCTACCTGAATCAGTTCGACTTCTTGAGTCTCAACTTCGAGTTGAAAGACATCGATCAAATGTGCTATGACACGAAGCTGAAGGACTGAGGAAGTCCCTGCAGAATTCAGATGCATACTTTCTGGTGCAACAAGCGCTAGAGGATTTAAGTGCCAAACAAGAGAAAGCTAATAAGATTGCTAAGCTTCTTGCCAGCATGGTGGATACCCAGGATATTGTTTCTTGAGCTCTTCTGAAGTGGTTTCAGTTTTGTACTTGTTTTGCTGCGGTGTTTATTTACACTGGTCGCCAACTTTGACAACCAATGTATGTAATATGCTGCTTTGTTCCCCATATTTGCACTGGTGGCGAACTTTGATGCCCAGTGGATGTAATATGTGTAATAGCCTAGCGTAAGTTGCTTGCTTATTTCTTTCCTTGTTGTCTTGTTTATTTGTTTGCTTGTAGTCAGTGCAGTTCTTTTTCCGTGGTTTGCTAGTGGCCACAATAACCTATTTTTTAAAACTAGGCCACAATAACCATGTGCAACATACGGACCGTTGTAACCGTGGTCTTGCTATCTGCTGTAGTGACCATGGGCCTCCTACAGGCCTTCTACGAGTCGTAGAATCAATGGGCCTTCTACGGGCCGTATGATCAATTGGCCAAACATGGGTGTCATACTATTTCTAGACCAATAACGGACTGCAATATGGGCCATAAACGGGCTTGAGTGGGAATCGTCGGTTTATGGGCCGACCATAACGGGCCGTTAATAGGCCGATGAGTAAAACATGCTTAATTCTATCTACAGGATAGCGGGTCATTAATGGGCCGTATTTGACAATGCTATAAAAACGGCCCAACGAATTAACGGGCCATAAACGGGCTGACTTTAACCACTGGCTGAATTTGGCCCACTAGTGGAACATGCCAGTAATGGACCGTAGGTAATCAAATGCTGCAAATGAGCCCAAGAATAAATGGGCCCTTAGAAGACCGAAAAATAACATGGGCTGGAAATGGCCCAACGGAATAATGGGCCATTAATGGGTATAAAGCTATATAACTGTTCATTACGGGCCAGTTTCACCACTGGCCATTGATGGGCCAAGAGTTATAAAGGGCCTCATATGGGCCGAAAGATGTCATGGGCCATACATGGACCGGAATACAACGGGATGGAATCATATTGGACGGCCCATATGACGCTACTGGGCCTAATTCTGATAGGCCATAACGGGCCATGAGTTAGCAGGCTGTAAATGGGCTATATCGGACATGCCATTAACAGGCTTTCCGTGGGCCGGGCCGCTACCTTTTGACCAAATCAAACGGGCTGGCCTTTTGACCTGAATGGGCCACTGTTGGGCCGAGCCATGTGTCGACGTATCATAGGCGCGTCCCGTCCGTACGCTCGATGACATCTGTCCCAACGCTGACCTGACACGTGGATCCTCCGGCGAATCATAATTTTACACGTGGAAAATCCCCATTGGTCCGGGCTGTTAAAGGGTTATCGGATCCAACTCAGAACCCGATAGCTTAATGGCGACCCGTTACGGTGGATGCCACGTGTCGGTTACCCTTGACCAAAAC
Organism: Aegilops bicornis; assembly: GCA_021605145.1. Lineage (NCBI taxonomy): Eukaryota > Viridiplantae > Streptophyta > Magnoliopsida > Poales > Poaceae > Aegilops > Aegilops bicornis. The sequence continues at coordinate 94,381,964 of CM038669.1, read as the reverse complement.
ACTTCCACGACACACCATTTATCGTCATGGAAGTGGACACTTCCATGATGATAACTTTGGTATCGTCATGGAACACTTCTGCTATAGCACAGGTATGACTATCTTGATTCTGTCATAAAATCGTCATGGATGTACATGCATGATAGAAAACATGACCAACTGTGACAAAGGCGTATCATCACGGAAGTGGTTTTTTGTAGTGACTTCAGTAGCTCTCGTAGATACCCTTTGGGGCCGACTCGTTTTTAACATGGTTCTGTGGTAAAGTCAAAGTAACAGTGTGTCCAAAACACCAAGGGGGAATCCGAGGAATCACCCTCAATGGAATCCACTTGATGTAACTGATACGTCTCCAACGTATCTATAATTTTTGATTGTTCCATGCTATTATATTATACATCTTGGATGTTTTATATGCATTATTATGCTATTTTATATCATTTTTTGGGACTAACCTATTAACTTCGTGCCTAGTGCCAGTTGTTGTTTTTTTCCTTGTTTTTGCCTTTTATAGAAAATCAATACGAAATGGAGTCCAAATGGAACGAAATTTTTTGATGATTTTTCTCGACCAACAAAACTCCTATGAGCCTTTGGGAGGAGGCCAGAAGGTCCACGGGATGGCCGCAAGATCGTAGGGCGCGCCCAGGGGGGCGCCCCCAGGCTTGTGGGCCCCCAATGGCTCCTTTATCCCTAATTCTTCTTCTATAAATACCCAAATATTCCCGAAAGACCAGGGGGCACACCAAAAATACTTTTCCCCTGTCGCAAGCTTCTGTTCTCGTGAGATCCCATCTTGGTGCCTTTTCCAGCACTCCGCCGGAGGGGGATTCGATCACAGAGGGCTTCTACATCAGCCTTGTTGCCCTTCTGATTATGTGTGGGTAGTTTACCAAGGACCTATGGGTCCATAGCTACTAGCTAGATGGCTTCTTCTCTCTCTTTGATCTTCAATACAATGTTCTCCTCGATGTACTTGGAGATCTATCGATGTAATCTTATTTTGCGGTGCATTTGTTGAGATCCGATGAATTGTGGGTTTATTTTCAGATTATCTATGAATATTATTGGAGTCTTCTGTGAACTAGTTTATCCATGAATTATATAGATTTGTATTTCTCTCCGATCTATTGATTTGGTTTGGCCAACTAGATTGATTTTTCTTGCAATGGGAGAGGTGCTTTGTAATGGGTTCAATCTTGCGGTGCTCAATCCCAGTGACAGAAGGGGACATGCCTCATATTGTGTTGTTGCCATTAAGGATAAAAATATGGGGTTTATTCATATTGGTTTGATCTATCCCTCTACATCATGTCATCTTTCTTAAAGCGTTACTCCGTTCTTGTTAAGTTAATACATTGGATGCATGCTGGATAGCGATCATGTGTGGAGTAATAGTAGTAGATGCAGGTAGGAGTCGGTTTACTTGTCTCAGACGTGATGCCTATATACATAATCATTGACTTGGATATCTACATAATTATTCTCTTTTCTATCAATTGCTCAACAATAATTTGTTTACCCACTGTATGCTTTCTTTCAAGAGAGAAGCCTCTAGTGAAAACTATGGCCCCTGGATCTATCTTTTATCATATTATTTTTAGATCTCTAAAACCAAAAACACAAAAATACCTTGCTGCAATTTATTTACATTTATCTCATTTTTCACTTTTACTTATCTTTTATATCTATCTCTATCTGATCTCATTTTGCAAGTAACCGTGAAGGGATTGACAACCCCTTTATCGCGTTGGGTGCAAGTATTTGTTTGTTTGTGTAGGTTCTATCATTGGAAACTTGTGTGTTCCTCCTACCGGATTGATTCCTTGGTTCTTAACTGAGAAAAATACTTATCTCTACTTTGCTGCATCACACTTTCCTCTTCAAGGGAAAAACAAACGCAAGCTCAAGAAGTAGCAGGAAGAATTTCTGGCGCCATTGCCGGGGAGGATCTACATCAAGCCTACCAAGTACCTATCATAAATCTCATCTCTTGCATTTATTTGTTTGTGATTCACCTCTCGTTTTGCTCTCCCCCACTTCTAAAACATTTTCAAAAAATACAAAAATATTTGCCTTTTATTTGCCCTATTTCCGTTTGTCTTTTCTGTTTGCTTTTTGTTTGCTTGTGTGTTAGATTGCTTGCTTTGCCATGATGTCTCAAGAAATTATTCATGAGGTTTCTAATGAAAAAATGATGATTTTGCTAATGAAGATCCTCATGAAGAGGAAACAACTATCATGCATACTAAAAGACTCCGCGTAGGTAGCGGTAATATTATTGGAAAAAGAGTTATTCAAGATTTCTTTACTTACGCCGGTACATTTCCTATGCTGGGGGGGGGGATTCTTAATAAAATTTCTAGTCTTGCAGATGAAATATCTTTGCTAATAGTTGAACTTGAAAGACAATTTGTTCACATGCATCCTTCTATACAAAGGATCCTTTTAGAATTCTCGAATATCCATGATCCTTCTGTTAAGCGGGTTACCACAATATTTTTAGCTTATGAATTTGGGCATATTATGAAAGAAGCCCATGAAATTTTTGCTCATTATAATATAAATTGTGGTTGTCCCCCTATATAGGAAATCCTTTTTAATCAAGAATTGATAAGGAAATTACAATCTCTGGATTATGCTTCCTACAATGATATTCTAAGAAAAAAGGTTCCCACACTACTGCAGGATGCTGCTAATGCGACACTACGATCGGAGACCCTTCGACGAAACTGTGTGCGATGCAATAATCGCAAACGGTGGTGTAAAAAAATAGTCAAAAAAGGTGCAAAACGTTTGCGATGACGGATGCATCAAACACGATTCAGATTTTGGTTGCGTGTGTGATTCAGGGCATACTGTTCAGTTAAATTAACTCTTTGCGATGAGGAGGAACAAAAGAAATGGGCTGCGACATGAAGGTGTGTGCGATATGCAGCATACGCTTCACTTGGATGAACTATTTGTGGTTAGGCAACACAAAAGAAATGGTCAGCCAGATCAAGGTGTGTGCGATATACGGCATGCGGTTCACTCGGATGAACTATTTGTGTTGAGACAAGAGAACAAAAATGGTTCAATATAACAAGATGTGTGTGATACACGGCAAACAGGTCTGTAATCAGAAATGTGTGCGAAGACCGATAATAACACAGACGATTGCTTCTAATAAGATTTATATGATATGCTCTGTCTACACAACATCTATTGGCCATTGGGGGACGGGCAATCATCCGGATACGCCATAAGGATGCGAAGAGGCATCCTATGTCAGCAAAGACTAGTTGTTCCACCAGTAGCTCATGTAAGAGAACTCTCAAGTTAAGTGTGCTCAGGTTGGAGCAGCCATCAGATTGGTGACTGGATAGGAAGTTGTGTTGATATTAAATTAACTAATACGACGGGTCATATCTGTCAAATTAAATGACTGATATGACCCATCCCATGAGTTAATTTAACCTTGAAGTCCTTGTTTTTTTATTTTTAACACATGTTAAAGAAGGCCTACCGCATTACCAATGTGCGATACATGGCATACAGTTGATCCATCCGACCTGTTTGTGATGGAATAAGCCATGTGTGTTGTGGGAAAACGCTTGCTAGTGTACAACCGTTTGCGATTGATGAATTCATCACCGACGGGTTCCCTAGTGTGGTCTGTGTTCATCTCATCATCATCTACTTCTTGTTCTAGCTCGATGTTCCTTATATGCTAAGTTTCCATTAACTGATGGCATTTTATGAACACGCCACCGTTTCCTGCCATTTCCTCACCTGTTTCCCTCCACCCAGCGATACTGCGTATAAACCTAGGTGGCGCTCGATGCACGGAGGAAACAAGCACAACCTGTAGCACACCCACCTTTTCCAAGCATGCCAACCGACCAAAGCGCTGCCTCTGCCATCAACCTCGCCGACGAGGAAAACCAAAAGGCGCCACGGCCCGTCGAGGCCATGGTGCTCCCCGACAACGCGATGGACGACGCCGTGATGTGCGTCAACGCCAGGGTTGAGCAGACCCTTGGCGCATGGCGCTTCAGCGCGGCGGATCAAGATAGGCATGTCCGCGCCGACAGGCTGCAGCTCGCCGCACAACATGATTGACGGCGCACCACAGAGCAAGCTAGGCGCATCCGCGCCGATAGGACAGTTTACACCGATACAAATGCAAATTATCCGATGATATGCTTAGCGCCGATAGGACATTTGTATGCTATATGCTTTATTGTTATACATACAAATGCAAATTATCCAATGATATGCTTAGTGAATCCGATGATATGCTTAGTGTAGAGTCCAATGATATGCTGTGTGGAATCTAGTCGATGATATGCTTAGTAGAATTAATGCTTAATTAGTACGAATGTGTAGTACTCTGTCTTTTGATAGTGTAGAAATCTATACTTAATAGAAATATATTTTGCAAGAGTATGTGCGAGGCTATTTATTAATTGATATCTTTTTCTTATTCATAAATTGCCAAAGAACCTATCTGTGAGTTGTGGTATCGAGCATGATGAAGAAGGCTCAGCTGGACTACGCCTTACCGCAAGGGGCTCCACACCACATGTACTTACCGCATGGACACGCCAGTCGCACACACTTAAACTCGGTTGGGTGGAAGAGATTCCTCGTTGGCAAGAATCTTCGTGTTGGACAGGCCATCCTAATTACTATCAGGAACGCCCACCGCCCAGGCTTGAGGATGATGATCGTCGTTGACATCATCTAGAACTACATATGTGTGTGTGTGGCTATATCATCTAGAACTACATACGATGATTGTCCTCGATATCATGTAGAACTACATATGATGATTGTCTTCGATATCATCGAGAACTACATATGATGATCGTTGTCGATATCACCTTGTACTGCTTGAGGATGCATGTTGACTATATATGAAATTGTTATCTAGTACTCCCTCCATTCCAAATTACTGGTCGTGTTTTTAGTTAAAATTTCAAATAAACCCACGACGAGTAATTTGGAACGAAGGGAGTACTACCTAATACCTATAATACTTTATGAAATTGATATCTAGTAGTACCTAGTATCTAGAAATTGCAGTTTATTGAAACTGAAACTCGGTAGGAAGCCAGGGGAAATGATGAAACAGATAGCAGTAGCGCGGGGCTAGGAAAGCGCTGCAGCTAACTAATAGTAGTGTGTTCTGGAAAAGCGCTGCTGATATAGTCGATAGTAGTAGCGAGGACTCGCATCGCGCCATCATAATTGTAGTCAGAAGCGCCTTATTAGTAGCGTGGCTGCCCGCGCTGCTGATAGCCTCAAAACCCACGCTAGTACTAGGGTTTTCCCTAGTAGTGCAATATGTTTGAAAATTCCTTCCAATTTACCGCACATGGAATTAAATCTCACACAAGTACACAAAATATGACATTTCAAACCGTTATGGTCAGCTGTTGCATGTACATGTAGTGCAAATTTCAATTACGGTCATTAAATGGCTAGTAAATCACTTAAATGTCTTAAAAGGTCAAATGACCCTTGAAATTTTCCAAAATTTGACATGACAGTTGCAGTAGTACTACAAATTTTCTCGTACATTTAAAACACCATCCGTTGCCACTTTACTCCAAATTCGTCTTTCACAGCTAATAACAAATATCTACAACATCACACACAGTTGTTTTGTAGGAACCGTTTGTGATGAAAATATCTGGGTCTATTTAAGTCTTCCTCCTTAAGCTTCGCCGGCTCGTCTGCTCCAGTGCCGGCAACCCCCGAATCCACGAATCCCGATCCCCATTCCCGCACCCCGTTCTCGCAAAGATGACGCCGTGGAAACGCTTCGTGAAGGCCCGTACGATGGCCGCGTCCCCCCGAGCGCCGTCGCCTGCACCGAGAGTGCGGCCAATTACACCGAGAGTGCCGCCGCATCTGCATTGAGCGCGGCCGCTTTCACCGAGAGGGCGTCTGCAGCAGCCGACAGGGTCGCTGCGGCTGCTACTACGACAACGGCTGCAAACGCCGAGAGCGCTCGAGCTGCCATCCGTGCCGCCGATGTCGCCCTGGCCCGGGTCGAGGCCATCCATGGATGCACATGCCAAGATATTCCAGGCCACCTCGGAATCCAGCATGCAACCCACGTCTGAAAAGGAGGCGGTGTCCATGGAGCACTTGCTTCCTCATGAGGTCGCCGAGCGGGAGCTGGAGATGCAGGAGGCGGCGGAGATCGAGGAGCGCCGGGAGGAGGAGTTGCGTGTGGCCGAGGTCGAGGTAGAGAAGAGTCTGTCCATCGAGGAATCGACGGTGGAGTACCAACGCGAGCTCTGGCGCAGCCACTACTGCGAGTACTACAACCTTGAGGGCGGTGCCGAGGACGAGGACGAGGATGCGGTCGACTTCAGCAGGGGGGACGCGGAGTCCACCAACGGCGGCATGTCGCCAAGACAAGTCATCAACGTCTCATCTCACACCGGCGATGCATAGGACGGCGCGGCGGCGGATTTGTTAAAATTATGCGTACTTAGGCTTTGTTTTTAATGCTGGTCTTTTGTTAGAGCAATGTTTAGGTCAACTGGCTCTTTTTAATTACTAAAATTGCTCGATTCAGTAAGTGTGGTCTGTCTACTGTACGCTCTTTTGTGTGCCCAAATTAGCAACCGATGTTAAATTATGCAATGATGTACAAGGGGAAATTTCCACCAAAATTTGAATTATCAAACTCATCCCATGCGCGTAAAGTAGAAGAATCATTTGTGATGCACACAATCGTTCAAAGTGAACGGTTCGGCGGCACCGCGTGCTAAGTTTCCCTCCACATTTCCAAATTTTTGGCCTACCGCCGAAATATCTACCCCGCCCCCTTCCCCTTCCCCACCCCCTTTTCTCCCCGACCACAAGTCACATTTCCCCTGTTTCCTCCTTCCTTCCTTCCTCCCTAAGCTATAGCCGCTTCCTCGCTTGCTTCTTCGCTCTCGCCGTCTCACATCCTACCGCCGGGGTCGCGATGGTCTTCTTCAAAGAACTCTCTAGCGGTTCCTCCTCCGGTGATGACTCCTTCACCACCCGGGTATGCCTCTCTTCTCTATCTCTCTCGGGCTATGACTTGGAATGAAGGATTTTTACCCGACGGTCGATTTGAGTCATTTCTTTCTCTTGTAGCTCCCTAGGACCATCAGTGGCAACGAATGGAGTGGGGTGGATGAAGATCTATCCGCTCGTTGTCACCATCAATCTCCATGCGTGAAGCTAGTTCCGTTTGAATCTGTGGACAGTGGGAGGAAGTTTCTGGCATGTGCAGACAAGGTTAGACCCTCTTTCGTTGTTACAAATCATTTGTTAGATGTGATTCAGACACTGTCACGGTTCCAACCCATTCATACCACACCTTCAACCAAGCGCATCCTAAGACAGTGTCATAGTTTCTACCTAGTATCGAAAATTGTTGCCATCTCATCAGCGGTGCCATTAGAAAATTATTTGGCACCACTTCAGCAGTTTGTGCAGCCAACTTTGGTCCACACATCCGAGCAGCCAAACAGTAAAATACTAAATCTTTATGGCACGAAGGAACTTGGCATCGGAGCAACTAGGTGCTCCGGAGTCCGGGTCCCTGATTTTTTTCCGCTGCATCGGCTCGCCAATGCAGGGAACCGGTGCGAGATGTAGGAACAGTTGTCTTTACACCAGTTTTGGCATACATAGTGGACGGCCTTAGTGCTATTAGTTCTATGTTACTAAATTTGTGCATGTACACACCTGTTAGTATCAACTTGCTGTCATCCCAACACTGTCGCTATGGTGTTGCAGTTATATTTACCTTCCTCGTAAAATGTTCAATGTGTTATTTATTGTACATGAGTAAGAACTTGTAGCGTTGTTGTAGTTAATTATAGCTTCTAATGTTTCAGAATTTGGTTGTTGTCTCAGTAGCAATTAATTCATTTACACATTGATCTTTTTGAGAAGATATGTCATAATTAACATGTTTCTTCGGGTTTTCAAAATAAGCATTGGTGATTTTCTATGTTGCTATAAACCCATTTCCCCTACAATTGTTACTGATCCAGTTTTAAATATTATAGGATGAACGGAGGTGTTATTACTTGGAGTGGGTTGATCAAGAGTGGCCATAGTCTTTGAAGATGTGCCTAGCAAAGCTCTGGAGCATGTATGAGGAAGAGAACAGTGGTAGGCTTACAGAAAGTGTTGTCGACGCTGAAGAATATTTGAAGATGCGGGATAAAAAGAGGAAGGTGGAGAATGAGCTAAGATTTTTTGAATCAGACTTTGCTAAGATTGTGTTGGCGAAGGAGGAGGCACTTTCCCAGTTGGCCTGTGCAAAACAGGTTCTTACTGAACTAAAAGAAGAGGTGGATAAGACGAGCCTGGATGATCTTGATTAGGGAATGAATATATAGTTCTAATATTGTTCTTATGAAGTTAAACTGGCTATATGGTGTACTGTGCTGTTCTCATGTAGCTACCGTACTATGATGTTATAATATATTTATGTGCCTGGTACGAAATTGGCAAACAACTGTTCGATATGAAATGTTAATTTGCGCAAGAATGGAATTATTAATTGTAAACTAATAAACCTGCTAAATGTGTCATGGAACTTTGCAAACGGTTCTAGCAGTAAGAGCGCTTGTGATGGATAGCCCAATGGCACAGAGTTTTCTTCATCAAATCGTGTGTGATGTAGTTGACAAAAGAAAATAGTCAACCAAGGCAGAGTGTGTGTGATAGTTACACATTTCACACACGAGCCTACATATATAACTGTGTGGTATGTACATACAAACGGAAACATTTTCCCTGGATTGAATGTGTGGGATGTACACCAGAACGGAAACGTATTCCTTGGATTGACCGTGTGTGATATACATACGAACAGAAACGTTTTCCCTGGATTGACTGTGTGGGATGTACATAAGAACGGAAACGTATTCCTTGGATTGACTATGTGTGATATACATACGAACGAAAATGTTTTTCTAGGATTCACCGTGTGGGATGTACATATGGACGGAAATGATTGGGTTTTGATGCCTCGCCCGATCGCACATGAGCTCATTTTGCCCCAGCCTGTGTCCCAGGAGGGCCTATCCCCGATGGTTTCTGGGTCGTGTGGGAAGGACCCCCCTATCGCCCACACTCACTTGGCAACGGTTCCAAATGCCGCCGCGGAAAGGGTTTAAAAACCGTTTGTATATCACCGACACGTACCAGTGCCATACCTGTTTTGATTGATAAAATTTCTGAACAAAATGGTAACTTTGCTATACAAAAAATCGATTAGATTTGTGCTTAAGAATAAACTTAGAGAGCATAATCAAAGGAACATTTACAATGAAGAGATAGTCATTACATATAAATGGCCAAAGGAGGAACCTACTCCTCCCAAACTTGATCTTACGGATCCGTATCCTATTAAATTTAGCCCTTTTGAGTATTTTTGCTTGCCACAAAGGAAACTTTCTACAGAAAGAAGGGAGTATAATATGAGCAAGTATGATCTCCCTCATTTTTATTATAATACCTAGATCTATGCAATATGCCTAGCTAAGGGCATAAAATAATAGCACTTGTTGGGAGGCAACCCAATGTTATTTTTGTTTTTATCGTTTTCCTTCTATTTTTCTACAATTACACAATTAGGCTACTACTATGATTGAGTTTTTTATGTTTTAATTAGTGTTTATGCCAAGTAAGACCATTGGGATGATTTGGAAGATAGTTGATTTGATTCTGTGAAAAACCAAAAACTTTTGCACCCAGTTCTAGAATTTTCTAAATTCACATAAATGTGTTTTTATCTGATTTTTTTACAAAAGAATGATATACAAATTTCCAGGTCTACCTAATTTTTCAGAATTTTTATACAGAAGTATGAGAAATATTCAAGTTATTACAGACTGTTCTATTTTTGACAGATTCTGTTTTCAATGCGTTCTTTGCTTAGTTTGATGAATCTATGGGTAGTATTGATACGTCCATTTTGCATCATGATTTCCTATTGTTATTCATAATTTTTTATGTATAATAATGCTTTTTGGTGTAATTATAATGCCTTTTCTCTCATAATACGCAAGGTTTACACAAAGAGGGAGAATGCGGACAGCTAGAATTCTAGACCTGAAAAAGCTATGTCAGAGATACCTATTATGCACATCTCCAAATGAGGTGAAAATTTACGGACAATTATATTGGAATATATGAAAAATACTGGAGCAAATCACTACCAGAGGGGGGCCACCTGGTGAGCACAAGACACCAGGGCGTGCTAGGCCCCCCAGGCGCGCCCTGGTGGGTTGTGCTCAGCCCAGCCCACCTCTGGTGCCCATCTTATGGTATATAAGTCATTTTGACCTAGAAAAAAAATAAGGAGAGGACTATTGGGACAGAGTGCCACCGTCTCGAGGCGGAACTTGGCAAGAGCACTTTTGCCCTCCGGTGGAGTGATTCCGCCAGGGGAACTTCCCTCCCGGAGTGGGAAATCAAAGCCATCGTCATCACCAACAAACCTCTCATCTTTGGGAGGCCAGTCTTCATCAACATCTTCAACAGCACCATATCCTCTCAAACCCTAGTTCATTACTTGTGTTCAATCTTTGTACCGTAACTTGGATTTGTAATGCAGGGTGACTAGTAGTGTTGATTACATCTTGTAGTTGATTACTATATGGTTTATTTGGTGGAAGATTATATGTTTAGATCCATTATGCTATTTAATACCCCTCTGATCTTCGTCTTGAATAAAATTTGTGAGTACTTACTCTTTTTCTTGAGGTCACAGGAGAAATCATGTTGCAAGTAATCATGTGAACTTGATATGTGTTCGACATTTTGATGATATGTATGTTGTGATTTTCTTAGTGGTGTCATGTGAATGTCGACTACATGGCACTTCACCATGTTTGGGCCTAAGGGAATGCATTGTAGAGTAGTTATTAGATGATGGGTTGCTAGAGTGACAGAAGCTTAAACCCTAGTTTATGCGCTACTTCGTAAGGGACTGATTTGGATCCATATGTTTAATGCTATGGTTAATGCGAGGGGGTTAATCATAAGTGGGAGGTTTGTTCAAGTAATAACAACACCCAAGCACCGGTCCACCCACATATCAAATTATCAAAGTAGCGAACACAAATCAAAACAACACGGTGAAAGTGACTAGATGAAATTTCGTGTGCCCTAAAGAACGCTTTGCTTATTATAAGAGACCGTTTTGGCCTGTCCTTTGGCACAAAAGGATTGGGCTACCTTGCTGCACTTTATTTACCGTTACCGTTACTTGCTCGTTACAAATTATCTTGTTATCAAACTACCTGTTACCGGCAATTTCAGTGTTTGCGGACATTGCCTTGCTGAAAACCGCTTGTCATTTCCTTCTGCTCCTCATTGGGTTCGACACTGTTACTTATTGAAAGGACTACGATTGACCCCCTATACTTATGGGTCATCAAGACTCTTTTCTGGCGCTGTTGCCGGGGAGTGAAGCGCTCCTGGTAAGTGGAAATCGGTAAGGACAAGTTTATACTATGTGCTGAAATTTATTGTCACTTGTTACTATGGAAAACAATCCTTTAAGGGGTTTGTTCGGGGTATCTTCACCTCGACCGGAAGCACAATTAGTTTCCCCTCAACCTACTGCACCTACTGAAAATATTGATTATGAAATTCCTTCGGCTATGATAGAACAACTGCTAGCTAATCCTTATGCAGGAGATGGAACTGAACATCCTGATATGCATCTTATACATGTGGATGAAATTTGTGGATTGTTTAAGCTTGCTGGTTTACCCAGAGATGAAGTTAGGAAGAAGGTTTTCCCTTTATCTTTGAAGGGAAAGGCACTGACATGGTACAGGCTATGCTATGATATTGGATCTTGGAACTAAAATTGATTGAAGTTGGAATTTCATCAAAAGTTTAATCCTATGCATCTAGTAATGAAGGAGAAAGTATCGCACTAGCTTGGGGGAGAATTAAGTCAATGTTATATTCATGCCCCAATCATGAGCTTTCAAGAGAGATTATTATTGAGAATTTTTATGCTCGGCTTTCTTGTAATGATCGATCCATGTGAGGGAGTCCTGGATTAGGGGGTCCTCGGACAGCCGGACTATATACTTTGGCCGGACTATTGGACTATGAAGATACAAGATTGACGACGTCGTCCCGTGTCCGGGTGGGACTCTCCTTTGCATGGAAGGCAAGCTTGGCAATTCGGATATGTAGATCTCCTCCCTTGTAACCGACTCTGTGTAGCCCTAGCCCCCTCCGGTGTCTATATAAACCGGAGAGTTTAGTCCGTAGGACGAGAATCACAATCATAGTCATAGGCTAGCTTATAGGGTTCAGCCTCTACGATCTCGTGGTAGATCAACTCTTGTAATACTCATATCATCAAGATCAATCAAGCAGGAAGTAGTGTATTACCTCCATCGATAGGGCCCAAACCTGGGTAAACATTGTGTCCCCCGCCTCCTGTTACCATTAGCCTTAGACGCACAGTTCGGGACCCCCTACCCGAGATCCACCGGTTTTGACACCGACATTGGTGCTTTCATTGAGAGTTCCAATGTGGCGTCACAGTAAGGCTTAATGGCTCCTTCGATCATCGGTAACGATGCGATCCAGGGTGAGGTTTTTCTCCTTGGACAAATCTTCGTATTCGGCGGCTTCGTACCGCGGGCCAACTCGCTTGGCCATCTGGAGCAGATCGATAGCTACGCCCCTGGACATCAGGTCAGGTTTGGAAGCTTGAACTATACTGCCGACATCCGACTATACTGCCGACATCCGCGGAGACTTGATCTTGGACGGATTCAAGCCCATGTCAGGTGCGCCGCACAGTCACGACGAGCGTGACTTAGCTCTGCCGTCGGACGGTGTTCGGGAGATCACACCCGCGGTCACTCCGTCCCTCAATCCGGAGCAGACCGTGCCATCCGGGGACGGGTGGATGGACCCCGCCACGGAGGCCGCACACTCAGCGGCGATAGAGCCAAATACTGACTTCACCTCCTACGAGACCTGTGTCACCGGACCCTTGGATTCGTCCCAGGCCACAGGCTCCGAACAGCTTGCATCCGTGCCTATCAAATCTGATTGGGCACCGATCATGGAGTTTACCTCCGCGGATATCTTTCAGCACTCGCCCTTGGGCGACGTGCTAAATTTATTGAGGTCTCTCTCTCTGTCAGGAGACCCTTGGCCGAACTATGTCCGGCTTGAATGGGAAGCGGACGGCGAAGGAATTCGGCCCCCCACCCACCACCCACTTAATAGCCACTGTCGACGACTTAACCGATATGCTTGATTTAGGCTCCGAAGACATCGACGGTATGGACGACGATGCAGGAGAAGAACAGGAACCAGCGCCCACAGGGCGCTGGACAGCCACCTCATCATATGATATATATATGGTGGACACCCCCAAACAAAGCGATGTCTATAAGGCAACAGAGGATAATCCCCTCGAGAAGCAATCTAAGCACCGGTGTCATCGGCGCGGCTCTAAGCCCCGCCATAGCAAAAGCAGCGATACCGGCACAAGAGACAACAATGCTGCGGATAGTGCCGAATACGAAGACAATCCCCCCTAGCCAGGATTCGAGCGGGAGGGTGGACAAGCTAGCCCTAAGGAACATGCGACAGACGGAGAATCAGAGGATGAGAATTACATGTCCCTCTCCGAAGACGAGGTGAGCCTCGGCGATGAAGAATTCATCGTGCCTGAGGATCCCGTCGAGCAGGAGCACTTCAAGCGCCGACTTATAGCCATAGCAAAAAGCCTGAAGAAAAAGTAGCAGTAGCTTCAAGCTGATCAGGATCTGCTAGCGGATATATGGACTGAGGTCCTGGCAGCCGAGGAATATGAACTCGAGCGCCCAACCAAAAGTTACCCAAAGCGCAGGTTACCACCCCAACTCGAGGAGGAAGCATTAAAGCCTACACTACCAGCGTATGATGCGGATGACCAGGCCACCCCGTTGCAAGTCAAATAAAAACACCAAGGCCGGGGACTACATGCAGGACCTGCCAGACATATTGGAAAACAAAGCAGGACATACAAGATCGATCTATGGATCACGGGGGCGCGCCCCAACGCGTAACAACGACCGTCACGCCGGATATACTAAAAGCAAATCCGGCCGGGCCGAAGCAGACCAGACTCGTATGAACTGCATCGTGATATAGCCCGGCATAGAGGCACCGCAAACCCCCTATGCTTCACTGATGAAGTAATGGATCATGAATTCCCAGAAGGGTTTAAACCCGTGAACATTGAATCATATGATGGTACTACAGACCTCGCGGTATGGATAGAGGATTTCTTCCTCCACATTCACATGGCCCACGGGGATGATCTACACGCCATCAAGTACCTCCCACTAAAACTCAAAGGGCCGGCTCGGCATTGGCTGAGTAGCTTGCCGACAAACTCCATCGGAAGTTGGGAGAACCTGGCAGACGCATTCCTGGACAACTTCCAGGGCACTTATGTGTGACCACCAGATGCTGATGATTTAAGTCACATAACCCAACAGCCCGGAGAGTCAGCCAGGAAATTCTGGACTAGGTTCCTAACTAAAAAGATCCAAATTGTCGACTATCCGGATGCCGAAGCCCTAGCGGCCTTTAAACATAACATCCATGATGAGTGGCTTGCCCGACACCTCGGCCAAGAAAAGCCAAAATCCATGGCAGCCCTCACGACACTCATGACCCGCTTTTGCGCGGGCGAGGATAGCTGGTTGGCCCGTGGCAACAACACAACAAGTAATCCTCGCACATCTGAGGCCAGAGATAACAACGGCAAACCCCGACGCAACAAACACAAGCGTCGCCCAAATGGTGATAACGCCGAAGACACGACAGTCAATGCCGGATTCAGTGGCTCTAAGTCCGGTCAGTGGAAAAAGCCATTCAAAAGTAACAATTCTGGCCCGTCCAGTCTGGAGCGCATACTCGACCGTCCATGCCAAATTCATGGCACCCCAGGAACACCAGCCAATCATACCAACAGAGAATGCTGGGTCTTCAAACAAGCCGGCAGGTTTGGTGCCGAAAACAAGGAGAAGGGGTCTCAAAGCGATGATGGCAACGAGGAGCCCAGGTCACCGAATACAGGAGGGCAAAAGAAATTTCCCCCGCAAATCAAAACGGTGAACGTGATAAACACCACCCACATTCCCAACCCGGAACAGATGCATACCCTTAGGGATGTCGACTTAACAGAACCAGTCGTCCAACAATATAAACTAGGGCCGACCACCTTCAACCGCACGGATCGTCCGGTTAATACCAATCAGGACAATTCAGCTGCACTAGTCCTCAACCCAATAATTAACGGGTTCCACCTCACACGAGTCCTTATGGATGGAGGAAAGAGTCTAAACTTGCTTTACCAGGACACAGTGTGCAAGATGGGTATCGATCATTCGATGATCAAGCCCACTAAAGCCACCTTTAAAGGTATTATACCAGGCGTGGAGGCCCGCTGTACAGGCTCCATCGTCCTTGAGGTAGTCTTCGGATCACCGGACAATTACCGTGCCAAAGAGTTAATCTTTGACATCGTCCCCTTTCACGGTGATTATCAGGCACTGCTAGGACGAACCGCGTTCGCTCGATTTAACACGGTGCCACATTAGGTAACACGGTGCCAAATTATGCCTACTATAAGCTCAAGATGCCCGGCCCGCGCGGCGTCATCACGGTTAATGGCAAGGCTGAACTCCCCCTCGGTGCCAAAGAGTATACCGCTGCTTTAACAGCAGAAGCAACGAGTGGCACCTTTCAATCGAACCTCGAATCAACGGCCAAGCCCCCGGACACCGTCAAAGGAGTCCGAACTACTTCACGGCAGGATAGCCCGTCTCGCCCAGAGCTCAATTAAACACTCCGGCAAAAGCCGGGACAGACCACATACTGCGGCTCAACCGCTCTGTGGCATACAAACATTTCTTGCATTTTCTTTATAGGTTAATTTTTGCCAAGGCCAGGACCGGCAAGATGGAAACAGCTCGAACGCGCAAGGGCACCCTTAGATATTCCCCTCGACGACCATCCGACTGCACTCCGGATTTACACACAGCTTCTTCCCGCCTGGTCGCAGTATGTTCCGCAATCATTTTTTCTTTTTATTACATCACATGTACTCATACGCATCAACGTATTATTCAAATACAACATGTGGATTTATATGACGCTTACCTGTTGTTATCTCTTATTGATACTTTCTCGTCAAATGGCATCCGTACACCGCGATACGCCTTAATATGCCAGGGGCTTCGTTTTACCCATAATACGACAATAAAGCCCGAACACCTTCATGGCAGTTCGGCACCCCGAACGTATAGCATTATATGCATCAGCTCCGAATCATGTCTTGGGTCAAATGTTGGGTTTGCCCAGCTCCCATGTTTTGCTGCCTTACGTTCCGCTATATCGGCCAAGGCGGCACAGGGAGAACTACTGTGATTGTGTCCCGGTTCTTCCGGACGAGCACCTCAGTAGAGAAAGCCGAAAACTGACTGTCATGATACGGCGAGAGCTGGTCAGCTGTTAGAGAGGTCATAAAATCTTTAAGGATTCCTTCTGCATAATGCCATAACCGATGCAGCGTGTGATGGATCGGATATTCTTCCGATCATGCGCTTATAGAGCTCCTCGTGCGGTCTTCCGAACACCAGGGGCTGTGCCTACCTTCCTTTCCTAAAGCTCCTATGGCTAAGTGAGAGTGATAAAGCCCTATAGTCCGATTGCCTGGTTCGTTGTGCTGAACACCTACTTCGAAGGACCCAAAACTGGGATAAAGAGTGATCAGGTTTATCCCAACACCAGCATACTTTCTACGTAAAGGGTTACCGATCGCCAACTCTCAGGATTAATATATAAAACGGCCGCGCAGGAGGATAAACTTTCATATAACATGCAATAAATAATAGAAATGACCTTGTTCAACATTACAAAGGACAACATGGTTGTATTCATGGAAATATAATGTCCTTGGTGCATTGCTCCGCTGCAAGGTAGGATCCTTTCAGGACACTTTCATAATATAACTCAGGCTTGCGGTGCTCCTTTCTCTCCGGTAGCCCCTCGGTCACCAGCTTTTCAGCATCCATCTTCCCCCAGTGCACCTTTGCGCGGGCGAAGGCCATTCGCGCACCCTCTATACAGACCGACCGCTTGATGACGTCTAGTCGAGGGCAGGCACTCACTAGCCGCTTCACGAGCCCGAAGTAGCTGCTTGGAATCGGCTCGGCGGGCCATAGCCGGATAATCAAATCCTTCATGGCCAGCTCGGCCGCCTTATGTAGTTCGATCAGCTGCTTCAACTGATCGGCAAAAGGCACCGGATAATTCAGTGCCAGATACTGCGACCAGAAGAGCTTATCCGCGGTGTTCCCTTCTTCGGCTTGGTAGAATTGCGCGGCATCAGATATGCTGCGTGGCAGCTCTGCAAATACCCCTGGAGAATCCGAACTCAAGATTAGAAAAATGATTTTCTCCCCAAATACTTGCTTTACATGGAACAAGCCTTACCCGCCGCGATCTTCCTCGCCTCTTGGATCTCCTGCAGGGCACTTTGGGTTTCCCCCTGGGCATCGCATGCGGCCTGATGAGCCTTGGTAAGTTCGGACTTTTTCTCCGTTAGACTCCGCTCCACGGCCTTGCATCTTTTCACAACCTCTTGAAGCTCTTGCTCAGCTTCAATAATCCTGGCCTCGTACTTCTCACGAAGAGCCCGCTCTGCGGCTGCCTTTCTCTCGGCCTCGGCCACAACCTTTTAAGAGCCTCGACTTCGGTCATCGCCCCTGGCGCAAATCATGAAACATATTTTAAATTCATTCGCACTGAACCTGAGCAAGGTTTGTGCATACCTTGTTTATCCTCCAACTACCTTTTCAACTGGCCCAATTTCTCCGTGGCCCGCTCCAGACTTTGATTTAATCCGGAGACCTCCGCAGTATGAGAGGTTTTAGTCGCTACAGACGCCTGTTTATAAAAGAAGAGAGGTAAATGTCATCAAATGAGTCTCCTGCGAACAAGGATTTGATCCTCTGTCCGGTTCTTTCTCTCACCGAGCGAGGTATCAGGCTACTATCTATACCGTGACACTCTTCGAAACCTCATAAAACATACCTCAAAGCCTCTTAGAAGGCTAATACAGGCTTCATTCAGTCCACTCTCTGCAGACTGAATCTTCTCAATCGCCGCACCCATAAGGGCACGGTTTTCATCGACAATGGAGGTGCTCTTCAGCGCCGCCAATAAAGTATCCAACACCTCTGGTTGGACAGAGGTTGCCGGTGGAACAGGTACACCCCCTCTAGCCGAGGGAGGCCGCCTGCCTGATTATGGAACCATATAGGTCTCCGGAATTGCGTCCGGCTCGGGGCCGAATTCAAGATGGCTCCCGCTGACGACACCCATGGGAGCCTTCTCTCCCGTGTGTCCGGCCCCTGAAGTTTGACCTTCTGGCGCCACCTTTGCAATCTCCCCCCTCCTTGGCCTGGGTCCTCCTGGGATGAAGCCTCCGTGTCATTCACATATTTGGGGGAAGGGGCCTTCGGGGGTGTCCAGCTCTCCTTAGCGTCCGAGCCTAGCAAATCCCCCGACAAGGATTGCTCAGCGCGGGGCCTCGCCGGACTACATAAAGTATGGCCCAGATTAAAATATTATGTCATGATGAGTCTGGACGCATAAACGTGTTCAGGATTTAGTATATTCACGAGTTCACCAGGGGCTGAGCCCTGGGATCCCACTCTGGGCTGCTATCAGCGGCGGTGGACTCCTCTGGAAGAGGAGTTTTTCCCTTCTTAGGCGACTCGGCCTCCAAGGATGTGGAGGCTGTCCTTTTCTTTCTTCCCCCCGCTGGGGATTCGTCTTCCTCCTGCTCCTCGTCCTCTTCGGAGGATGAACGGGCGTTGGAGTCTTCGGATATCGTGTCCGAGGCACCACGATGACGGAGGCCGCCCCTGGTCTTTTTGGCCTCTTTCTCGGCCTTCTTCTTCGGCGCCTTGTAGGGCGCCGGGACCAACATCTTCGTTAGAAGTGGGCCGGCCGGTTCTTCAGGTAGCAGGGCTGGACAGTAGATCCGCCCTGCCTTCTTTGTCCAGCCCTAGGAGAGTTGAGGAAAACACATTAAGCGTTTCTCTTGGGTTATGCAAATAAAATTTATAATGGCTTACCGAACTTGCGGGGCAGGGCAGGTGGTACCCGCGGTCCTCGGCTGAGTCCGGCCATGATTAGCCGGACTTAAATAGCACCTTCCAGATGTCTTTGTGTGAGGAGCCAAAGAGCTCTCGCAGGGTCTGGTGCTTGGCCGGGTCGAATTCCCATAAATTGCAAGACCGGTGTTGTCAAGGAAGGATCCGGCGAACTAACATCACCTGGACTACATTAACAAGTCAGATATTCTTGTCTTCCATATCCTTGATGCGCGTCTGGAGCGCCAACAGCTCGTCGAACGAAGACCAATCCAGGCCCTTCTTGGGCCAGGACGTAAGCCGCAGGGGGGCTCCGGATCGGAATTCAGGAGCAGCGACCCATTTCGTGCCGCATGGCTGAGTGATGTAAAACCACTGCTGCTGCCACCCTTTGACGGAATCATTGAAAGTACCTGTTGGCCATGTGACATTGGGCATCTTGCTCACCATGGCGCCTCCGCAATCGGCGTGCTCGCCACCCACTACCTTGGGCTTCACATTAAAGATCTTTAGCCATAAGCCGAAGTGTGGCGAGATGCGAAGAAAGGCCTCGCACACAACGATGAACGTCGAGATGTTGAGGAAAGAATTGGGGGATAGATCATGAAAATCGGTCCCATAGTAAAACATGATGCCGCGAACGAATGGGTGGAGGGGAAACCCCAACCCGCGGATGTAAGTGCATCTAGTACCCCTTAGTGATTTTGGTGTATTGAAGACTTATAGGTTAAGGGACTAATGTGTTTATGAGTGTACACAGGTCTATAAGTCTATGAGGAGTTTGATATTTACAGAGAAAGTCGACCCTAAAAATGAAGTTCACGGATCAAGACTTTGATATTCTCAAGACTTTCTCAAGACTTTGAAAGTGAAGAAATTGGTGTGACCTTGAAGACTTGATATTCATTTGAGGAACATGAAGCGTGAAGACTTTTGTTCGTAGTTTCGTTTTCTCTTTCTTGAGTCATAGGAAACACCGTACTGCTAAAGGGGGTCGAGGAAATACTAAGGAAAAATTTCCATGTGATGCTCAACTCAAAATCCTACACCTACCAATCCCTTCGAGTGAAGCCTTTGGAAATCTCATACAGTTCAGTCAATTTCTTCGATGTAGACGAAGTTCTTCCGGTCATTGAGGAATTTGTTCTCGACCGAGGAGTTAGGAATTCACCAAAGGTCGGATTGCCTACACAAGTGAGGAACATGATAGCCCCGAGGAATTTGAGAGTCAAATTTCCGATCGCTTTGTCTTCTTGGCCACCTGTCCCAAAATATCTTATCCACCTAACGGTCATATCATTGAAGGGCATTTATGTCTTATCATGTCGGGCTGCTCCCTAGGCTATAAATAGTCGCCCCTACAACCACTAGCTGGTTGGCTGCTCCGAGAGAAACTTGACACTTGTCATTTGAGAGCAACCCATCCTCCGAGGACTTTGAGCGAAAATCATCGAGTGAGGAAAAACCCAAAACCAAACCCCTACAAACCCAAAGTGATTGAGCATCACTGAAGAGATTGATCCTGCGTGGATCCGACGCTTGTTACCTTTGAAGACTGTGCTTCTTCCAGACGGTTAGGCGTCATGGTCTAGAGCATCCAAGAGGAATTGTGGATCGCCGAGTGACCAAGTCTGTGAAGGTTTGGAAGTCGCCTCAAGACTTACCACGAGTGATTGGACGAGGTCTATGCGACCTTAGTTCAAGGAGAATACGGTGAGGACTTGGTGTCCTGAAGTGCGTGCTTTCGGCCGATCGGGTGTCCGGACTGTGTGTCCTCGAAGTTTGAATACCCCAGCCGCTCCAACCAGACGCATAACCGAGACAAATAGCTTGAACTGGTCTAACAAATCATTGTCTTCACCAACCTAATCGGGTTCTATTTCCTCAACTCTTTCATTTCCTCATTCTTTGTGTTGAGTGTTCGTTCATATCTGTGTTTGAAGACTTTGATCAAGACTTTCTCAATTTCCTCAGTTCAATTTCTTCACCGCTTTGTCTTCATCTTGTGCTATCCTGTGTTTACGCTTCAGTACTCTTTGATTGTCTTCATTTCATCATGATGACCATGCCCGCATTCTCTTATGCTTACTTCGAGTACTTATTCCATCAGAAGTAGTTCTTCACTTAGGAATTTCCTCACCGCAAATTCCTCATTGAAGAATTCATAAAATCGCCTATTCACCCCCCTCTAGTCGATATAACACACTTTCAATTGGTATCAGAGCAAGGTACTCCCTTGTTTTGTGTGATTTTGGTTTAACCACCTGGAGTTTTAGTTATGTCGACCGCAGGTATGAAGAAAGTGACATGCCCTATCTTTGACAGTCATGATTATCCCAAGTGGAAGGCCATGATGAGGAAGCGCCTCATGGCAATGGACATCGAGCTGTGGACCGTCACTGAAATTGGTCTTACTGATCTATGCAAGACGATGAACGCAGATGATATTCGCAAGTACACTCGACTTGACTTCATGACGAAGGATATCATCTGTTCATGCCTATCTAGAGATGAATTCAAGCGCATTATGCATCTTTGCAATGCGAAGCTTATCTGGGACCGAATCTCCGATGTCTATGAAGGTCATCGAACCCGTCATGATCCTTGGTTTGAGGACTTCAAGGAATCTCTCAAAACGATGACTTTCGAACCGTAATCATCATCTTCTGCATCATGTCTCATGGCAAAGGGTGACAAGGTAACCGAATGTTCCTCATCCGAGTATTGTGACGATGAATCTGATGATGATGGATCTGATGATGATATTGAACCTAGCTATACTAAGATTGTTTGTATTGCCACCAAACAACAACATGCCTTGGAAAAGGTTCAAAACATGCTAGATAAAAGTGATGATATGTTGGGTGAAGAAATGGATCGCACTAAAGCCTGATCGAAAATCTTCAGAGACTTGGTCTAGGCTTGACGATCTTCAAGGTCATCATAACACTCTCTTATCTCGATCATGAGAAACTTTCTTATGAATTTCTTCAAAGAAAGCAAGATCTTGAGAATCTAAGAGTGAGTTATGAAGATCTTCGAAGGAGCGCGATTCATTACTTGCTCAACAAATCAGCGCTTCTCGTGAAGGATTTGTTCCTCCATGCTTAAAGTGCATTGAGCGTGAATCGCTAATTCTTCACTGGATCTTCAAATGCTTCAACTGTTACAAATTCTTCACCGCCTCTTGCTATCACTAATTCCTCATCTGAGGACATTGCTAGTATCACTGACGATGCAGGGCTGAAGGAATTGTACATGACAGGCATGTACAAAAGCCTCAAAGGGCATCAGACTCTTCGTGAGGATCCTCAACAGAAACCCTAGGAAAGAGGGTATTGCCTTTGAGAGGAAACTCAATGCTGATGGAACATATTGGAAGCCTGAGCAGTACCCCAAAACCTCATGGGTTGCTGCAAAGGGACCTCCAGTTGATCCATCTAACTTATCTGGCTTTACATGTGAATCTCCTCATTCTTCTGACGAGTCATTTGACTCCAACTATAAACTGTTCAAAAATCAGAATGGTGAAGTGTTTGCTAGATATGTTGGCACTAACTACAGGAACGGTTCCCCTATGAAGAAAATCTGGGTTCCCAAGAAATGCCTTGAAAGTCTTCGTGTGAATGTCCTCATGACACCACCAGTGAAGAATAGGAACCCCAGATCAAACTCTTCATATGGACCAAATTCTTCATATGGATCCAAGTCCTCATACGGACCAAATTCCTCACGTGGATCAAATTCCTCAAAAGGAGCAAAGTCCTCATATGATTATCATCATGCTAACAACTCTATTTCGCAGGGTAGAGCTAAGGGCTATGAATATGTGCATTATTCTTCAAACCAATATGTTCATAAGTCCTCAAGAATTTCTCTGCTTATTCATATGCTTACCCTACACCCTCTTATGTGTTACGAAATGGATTGGCTTCTATGCCACCATTCTCATATGGAGCTCGCAGAGTGATGAACTCTTTTCCACCCCTTCAAATGTGGGTGGTGAAGAAAAAGAACTAATCTCTTCTGCAGGGTTAGGTCTCCAGACGTGCTCTAACGTCTGAAGAATTTCTTTGAGGGCACGACAAAAATGCTCGAAAGGACGCAGCTAATCATGAAGAAATGAACTTTCATTTCACACGTCCTCATACCGCTTATCTGTTATCTTTGATGAAATTCATCTGTTGAAATTGATATCATATTCTTCATGGATGAAGTATATGAGATCGTAAGTTGCACTAATTCATCTGCAGGATGATCAACCCAAAGCCAATGAGTGGGTCCTCGATAGTGGATGTACAAATCACATGACTGGTGACAAGAATCTATTGATGGATGCTCCCTTATCACCGTCACATTTGAAGCATATCATCTTTGCTGACAAAGGCAAAAGTCGGTATTGGGTCTTGGTAAGGTTGCGATCTCTAAGGACATACACATGGACAAAGTCATGCTTGTTGAGTCCTTAGGATACAACCTCATGCCGCCTCAATGCTTTGTGATCTTGATATGGTTGTTGTCTTTGGCAAGTATCGTTGTGTTGTGATCATGGAAGTTTACAATTCCAAAGTCTTGAAGGCTTTAGGAGCGGAGACTTGTATATTGTTGATTTCTCTACAGGACCACAACCAGCCGTGTGTCTACTTGCAAAAGCTTCTGAAGGCTGGCTATGGCATCGATTTACTTGGTCACGCAGCACGAGGAATTTGCACACGCCATGCGAAGAAGAAGCATGTCATTGGCATTGAAAATGTCAAATTCCTCAAGGATCACTTGTGTGGAGCCTGTGAAGCTGGAAAAATGACCAAGGCCAAGCATCCATCGAAGACTATCATGACCACTACTCGTCCATTCAAATTTCTTCACATGGACCTCTTTGGTCCTAATCATTACTCAACAGTCACTAATGATGCATCTCTATATGGCTTTGTTATTGTTGATGATTACTCTCGTTACACATGGGTACACATTGTTACTTACAAACATGAAGTGCGGAAGTCTTCAAACGATTTTCCTCGAGGGCTTCAACCAACTTTGGTGTGAAGATCGTGCACATCAGAGTGACAATGGAACTGAGTTCAAGAATTCTGGTCTTGATGCCTATCTTGATGAACTTGGTATTACTCATGAGTTATCTGCTCCCTATACTCCTCAAAGAAATGGCGCTGTGGAGCGCAAGAACAGAACTCTTGTTGAGATGGCTCGCACTATGCTTGATGAATACAAAACGCCTCATCGTTTTTGGATTGATGCAATTGTTACCGCGTGTCACTTCACCAACAGAGTATATCTTCACAAATTCTTCAAGAAAACTGCCTATGAACTCCTCACTAACAAGAAACCCAATGTGAGTTATTTCAAAGTCTTCGGTGCTAAATGCTGGATTAGAGATCCTCATTACAATTCTAAATTTGCACCGAAAGCACATGAAGGTTTTATGCTTGTTTACGGAAAGGACTCGCACACCTACAGAGTCTTCAGCATCGCTCTTCACAAGATTGTTGATACTGTAGATGTGCGGTTCGATGAAACTAATGGATTGTAAAGAGAGCACCTACCTTCTATGTTAGATGAACCAGCACCTGAGGAATCTATCAAGTTCAAGGCAACTGAGGATGTAATTCCCTCTTGAAGAATCTTTGAAGAATTCATTCCTGTCAGACGCCAAGAACGTCGAGCTGATGCACCGAGGATAATGTCAAGAAAATGGTAATCAAGAAAATGCTGATCAAATTCCTCGGCGACAACCAGCTCATCCTCGCGTTGCAAAAGAAGTGCAAGTTGACAAGATCATCAATGACATTGAAGCACCAGTCCTCTCACACGCTCAAAAGCTTCACATTTATCTAACTTTTGTGGGCACTATGCTTTTGTCTCTATCACAGAGCCCACTAAGGTAGATGAAGCATTTCGGATCCCGAGTGGATTCAGCAATGCAAGAAGAATTACATCAGTTCGAGCTCAACAATGTATGGGAACCGGTCAAACGTCCGTGATCCTCGCAAGCATAATATCATTGGCACAAAGTGGATCTACCGCAACAAGCAAGATGAAAATGGCCTTGTGGTGAGGAATAAGGCACGACTTGTAGCTCAAGGCTACACACAGGTTGAAGGAATTGATTTTGATGAAACTTTTGCACTGTTGCTAGACTTGAGGCTATTCGCATATTACTTGCTTATGCTAACCATCATAATATCACCTTATATCAAATGGATGTGAAAAGTGCATTCCTCAATGGTAAGCTTGAGGAAGAAGTATACGTTGCTCAACCCCTGTGTTTTGAAGATCCAAAGAATCCGACAAAGTCTTCAGACTCAACAAGGCCCTCTATGGCCTCAAACAGTTCTACCAAGGCGTGGTATGATACATTGAAGGAATTCTTCGTGAAGAATGGCTTCACACCCGGTTCACTCGACCCTACTCTCTTTACTAAGTCATATGATGGTGAAATGTTTGTGTGCCAAATATATGTTGATGATATTATCTTTGGTCAGATCGACCAACGTTATAGTGATGAATCTGCCTATATGATGAGTGAAGAATATCAAATGTCTATGATGGGAGAGTTGAAATTCTTCTTAGGTCTTCAAATTCATTAACAACACAATGGCATATTCATATCTCAGGAGAAATACCTCAAAGATGTCCGGAAGAAATTCGGCATGCAAGATTGCAAAGCCTCAAAATTCCTATGCCCACAAATGGCCATATATGCACTGATGAAAATGGTATTGACTTCGATCACAAGGTATACCGCTCCATGATTGGTTCTCTATTGTACTTATGTGCATCTAAGCCAGATATAATGCTTAGTGTTTGCATGTGTGCCCAATTTCAAGCTACAATCAAGGAATCACACCATAAGGTCTGTGAAGCATATTCTTCGATATCTAGCTCACACACAAACACTAGGATTATGGTACCCCAAGGGCTCTACTTTTGATCTCATTGGATATTCTCACTGACTATGCTTTGGTGATCGTGTGGACCGCAAGTCAACATCTGGTACTTGTCATTTCCTCTACGATCTTTGGTCCATTGTTCCTCGAAGAAAGCGAGCTGCGTATCACCGCTTCATCTTGAAGCTGAGTACATTCTTCTTGGCTCTTGTTGTGCTCAATTGCTATGGATGAAGCAAACTCTAAAGGACTACGGCATCAACGTGAAGAATGTGCCTCTCTCATCGTGACAATGAGAGTGCCATCAAGATTGCTCACAACCCAGTTCAAGACTCGAAGACAAAGCACATTCAGATTCGTCATCATTTTCTTTGTGATCATGTGTTGAAGGGCAATATCTCCATCGAAAGCATGTGAAGACCAAGAACAGCTAGCCGATATCTTCACAAAGCCCTTGGATGAGAAGAGATTTAGCAAGTTGCGGTGTGAGCTAAATATCTTAGAATCTTCAAATGTTCTTTGAAAAGGACACACATCCCGACACTTATGCAAAATTGATGACTTAGATGTGCAACACATGAAGAAATGTTTTCTTCAATCAATGAAGAATAACACTCTAAGTGTGAAGAAATTAATGAAGAATTTGATTCTCAGAACCCTACGACAATTGTATGCGGTGTCTGAAATCATCATTCTTATACGGTGGGTCACGCCACCACCAAAATTGAAAATCTTCAATTTGAGTTTTTTTCTCAGTTTTGAAATTCTTCAGTTTTTCAAATTCTTCAACTTTGCAAAATCTTCAATGTTTCCGTTGTCATTCTTCATTGACTATATATATATATATATATATATATATATATATATATATATATATATATATATATATATATGGGTTTATGTCCTCTACTGAAAGATTCACTTATGGCTATTTCTTCAAGTTGCTTTTTACGCTAAGTGAATGTGATCGGACCCTCCCCTCTCTATGCTATACTCAACCCAATCTATTCACAAATTCTTCATGTGCGTTCTATTTGAAACTCGTTCAAAATCTTCACTGTGTCCTTGTCAGTTGAAGAAATTGCGAACGGAACTTTTAACTTATCTTATCCAAATTTTCGGCTTTGCCGCTCAAACCGTTCCGCTTCCCACGACAGACTTATCTATACACCCACGATCTAACATGATCTCCACTTTTCAGTACGTGGGTGACACATGTCAAGCGAATGAGAAGGGTCAGGGGCACGTTCGTCCAAAATCTTCGGGCGATCGGTTTTTCACCGTGGCTATATATACCCCCCTCTCCCCTTCCTCACTTCCTTTACTCCGCTTGACCGCTCTCTCTCTCGCTCGAGATTCTCAATCCCTAGCGCCGCCTCTACTCCATCGTCGCCGGTGAGGAAGAGCTTCACTGCCTCGACCTCGTCGCCGTCGTACTCGCGCCGACCGCTGAAATCTTCACTCCGCGCCACCGTAGCTGTCTTCCTCCGTCGAGTTAGGGCGTGGGAGATCTGAACTGACGAACTTCTATTCTACACTTCTCAGTTTGTCGTGTTCTTCAGTTCGGGTAATTAAAAGTTACTTTTATTCTCGCTTTGATTATCAAACCTTCCTGAAAATCTTCAAAGGTGTTTATTCTTCAAATCTTCACATATATGAACACCTCAAATGAAATATGCTCTTGATTCGTTTCTCTAAGCAATGATTTTTCTTCAAGATTCCTCAAGTGTGTGGATCCTCGAACTATACAACTCTGGAACCTAAGACAAAGATCGCTTAGTGAAATTCTTCAAGGCTCATCTGGTCAAATTCCTCAAACTAGTTCTTTTTGAAAAACCTTCTGAGAACGCATATGACCTCTCCAAATTCCTCGCAACTATACTGCTCACGGTACTCATGTCCATTCTTTGAATCACTAGGTTCTCATCAACTTAACTCATTTGCAGCGTTCCTCGAAGAAAAGTTGCATACTTCTTCAGAGAATTCGATTGTTCAAATTCCTCACCAAGAATATGGCGGAAGGAAAGAAGCCACGTAAAGGAGGAAAGAGGCTGAGGTCATGACTGCGTTTGAGATTCCTGAGGACCTCTATGCTGATTATTGCACACTGATGAAGCCGAAGTTCGAAAAGAAAATAAAATCAGCGCAAGGTGCGCATTCAAAGGATTGAAAGGAGATGGGCAAGGGAATGGAGGAGTACAGATATGTTACTCCAAAGTACATGAAGAAATTCATACTGAATCCTCCATGCCCAAGAGCTCCATTGGCACCGGTCAAGAAGTCGACCCCACCAAAGATCAAGCGTGGTGAGGACTTTCCTGAAGAATGGGCCAAGCGCCAAGCCAAATTGGCAAGACAAGCCAACGAGGCTGTGAGGAAATTTAATGAGGACTCTCATACTGCTGCTACCACTAAGGCCTCTGTCAAGCCAAGAAAATCTATGGCAAAGAAGCCCGCACAGAAGCCAAGTGCTTCACCAACAGTGCCCTCACGGCCAAGTTCCTCAGCTGTGCCCTCACGGCCAATTCCTCATGCTGCTCCTGCTCCTCCCAAATCCTCAGCTCCTACAAAGTCCTCAGCAGTTCCGACAAAGTCCTCAGCACCTGTGCATCTGGCCACGTGCCAAAGGACTGCAGGCATCTCAATTGCCTCTGGTGTTTCAGGAAGTTCCTCGGCTGCACCAAATTCTTCATCTGGCCCAACCCTGCTGAAGGCTAAGGCCACAGCTGGACGAGGTCCTCGGCCAAGTCCCAAGAAGAAACAGGTCGCCTTCCAAGAGCCACCTGAAGATGATGAGGCTGATGATGATGAACTTGCGGAAATCATCAGAGACCGACAAGAAAGGGCCGCTAGAGCCAAAGGCACACCTGTGCCACTGCTGTTGGATCCAAGAGCGATCCTAGACTACATTGATCTCTGGCACAAGGACCCAAACACTCCTATGCATGACTTCAAGTTGACACCTGGCCAAAGTCACATGCTGACTCATTTCATCCAAGAGGAGAAATGGAAAATTGATACGGCCAGAGAGATCAAGAAGTCGCGATCTGAGAAAAGAGAAACCGCTGAAGAAAAATGTTGTCAAGATGACAACTGAAGAGCTTATCAAGATGCAGGCTGACATCAAAGCCCTCAGCGACAAATTCGACTCATATTATGCTGATTGTCAAGGAGCCAAAGTCAGATTTGTCAATCTGACAAAGAAGTTCTCAAATGTTGCAGCCCGGTAACAAGAAATTCCTCATTTGGAGCCTCCGCTCGACCGATCGAAGAACATGCCAAGACCGGCCGATGAAGTTCAGGTCTTGAAGACAATGCTAGTTCGAGCTGATGATTCCATTCCACCCATTTGAAGAAATTGCCGGGGCATCCACTAGTGGTGCGCTGAAGAAACTGAAGAAGTCAGGGCAACTGCATCAGTTGCGCCTGAGGAAATTCAACCAGATTCCTCAGCTCCTCCTGCGCCTACACCAACTCCAATCCTTCCATCTGCATCTGATGTGAAGAAGACCAAGGCTGCAGAATGAGCTGCAGTGAAGAAAAGGAAAGCATCTGCTGCTTCAAATTCTTCAGCCCCGAAGAAGATGAAGACAATGACCAGATCATTTGAAAATCCCATTGATGTTGTTCCAATTTCCTCCATGCCATCAAAGGACCTTGTTCCTTTTGGTGAAGATTATGAGATCCCAAGCGGATCGATGAAGAAAATCATTCTGCACGCTTCGTCAGAGCAGATTGATGAAGAAATTGAAGTGGAAGCAATCCCTTCAACCCCAATCATTTCCTCGCCTATGCCTTAGTTCACAGCTGAAGAGGCTGGTGTTGATGAAATTGAAGAAGAAGATGTGGATATTGGAAGCACAACGCCAGTGATGAACGATGACTTTTGGGAAAGTCAGCATCCAAATTCTCCACTCTTCACCCCAATCCAACAGATTCCTCGCCCCTGCTCCAACAGTTCAAATGGGCTCAAGAAACTCATCCCACTTCATCTCAGACATGAAGAAATTCCAGCCACTAAGCGGCCGATGAACCTCTGTCTTGATCCTCGATGCACATGTAGAGGAACCAGAAATTCCTCACTGAAGAACACGAGATTGCGATTCCAGAGGTCGTGATGCAACTCATCGACACTCCACCGCCAAAGCCTAAGAATCCATTCTCAACGAAGCAAAAGTTCAAGGTGAAGACTTCTTTGGCGAAACACGCTTTTCTTCACGGATTACAACCCATACGACTACTGCTCGCATAAGGAAGAGGCGTTTACGGACTGCTAGTCAAGCCAACTTCTATTCCTCTGTGCTATTCAACAAAGACAAAGTCTTCGATCATGCACATATTCCTCATGTGGACATGGAATCTCCTGTGCTTGAGCCAGGTCCTCGGTGTTCTTCATGATGCAGACTTCAATTTCTGCCTCGACATCCGTGATTGGAATGAAGAACTCATTTTTCAATTCTATGCGACGCTGCACATCACCGGAGATGTCAAGATGTGAACTCATGGGTGTTGGACTGGATGTCCGAAAATACTCACTACAAGGCACCAAAGAACTGAATTGCTTCGTGCCCTCCCACTCAGTCCTCCCCTTGATGGTGCTCGTTGTATCTACAACGAACCTGATCTTTCAAATCACTACATGCAAGTGCTGATGAAGCCTTTGAAGCCCGGACAGACACCTTGAACCATATTCCTCGTCAAGGAAATACTATATGTGCCTCGGACTGTCTATCGAATTCTGATGAAGACAATGAGTCCTATCAAAAGCCACGACTCAAATGATGAAGAAGTCGTTGGCATCATGAAGAATATGCTTTTCAATATCATTCATGGCATTCCCGTCAACTTCGATGATTTCTTCATGAGGACTCTAGCAAACATTGCTATGTCACCTTTTGAGCTGAAGCCTTATGCACCATGGATTATGAGGTTCATCAGGACAAGGTCTTCACTCAATTACAAGGCTGATACTCTGAACAACTGCAGCTACTTGACTCCAATTGAAGTCCTCAAACGGACATTTTCCTCAGCTGATGACAAGGGCAAGGCAACTGCTGTGATAGATGAAGGCATTCGTCCATTGGATGGTCAATTTTGCAAAGCTGCATCCTACTCCACCAATGATGACTCTGCCACACATGACTCTGCCGCCAATACCTCACCAAGCAAAATCCTCAAGCCACAAAGACCTGTGGTGATGATCGATCCTGAAGTTACTCCTCGGTCTTCATCGGAAGGTTGATCGCAATCATAAATGGGTCAAGCGTCGGTTTGGTTCAATTCTTCACAACATGACTTCAACACACAATGCGGTGAAGAAAAACCAATACTACCTCCATGAAACCTTCAACCGCACTGGCTGTTCTTTCTAATGTCTATAGCGGAAGAATCAAGACAATGGGTCTCAAGGAAGAATTTGACTGGTCTGCACCTCCTCCGAAGAAATACAAGAAGGTCAAAGTTCCTTCCTTGGTGGCGAAGCTCCTATTCTTCATCGCGAGACACCGATGAAAATGAAGACTTGGGCGACAACTGCGGCGAGCCCTACTACGACAACCGACCCGACAACGCTGGCGCTCCTTCATCAACTTGAAATTCTTCAGGGGCGTTAGTCCTCAGTTTCAATCCTTTTGGTCATTTGATGACAAAGGGGGAGAAATGTGAGTTAGTCTTCAAGCGGGTCTATTATATGGGCAATTTTTGCTAAGTTACAACTCTCGTTCTTCTGAAACTTTTATTGGATCGAGTTGTAATCTTAAACCCGATGGTGCTCTGATACTTTTGAAGTGTTCCTCTGCATGCTTATTCCTCATTATTTGTTAATACACGCATGTCGAACTACATCACCACCATATTTCATCATGCATTTCAAATTCTTCATATTATATGTCAAATGCGTATATGAATTACAAGATATAGGGGGAGATCTCCATGATTCAACTCTTCAAATGTGCATTGCCTCAAAAGCAAATTCCTCACTATGCACATCTTCGTGGGGAGTTCTTCTATATCTTGCAATCAAATTCCTCAATATCAGTATATACACTTCATATGTTTATCCCGTTGAAAACTTAACCTATATTGTCATCAATCACCAAAAGGGGAGATTGTAAGTGCATCTAGTGCCCCTTAGTGATTTTGGTGTATTGAAGACTTATAGGTTAAGGGACTAATGTGTTTATGAGTGTACACAGGTCTATAAGTCTATGAGGAGTTTGATATTTACAAGAAAGTCAACCCCTAAAATGAAGTTCTTCGATCAAGACTTTGATATTCAAGACTTTCTCAAGACTTTGAAAGTGAAGAAATTGGTGTGACCTTGAAGACTTGATATTCATTTGAGGAACATGAAGCGTGAAGACTTTTGTTTTCGTAGTTTCGCTTTTCTCTTTCTTGAGTCATAGGAAACACCGTCTTTGTTAAAGGGGTCGAGGAAATACTAAGGAAAATTTCCATGTGATGCTCAACTCAAAATCCTACACCTACCAATCCCTTCGAGTGAAGCCTTTGGAAATCTCATATAGTTTAGTCAATTTCTTCGATGTGAGACGAAGTTCTTCGGTCACGAGGAATTTGTTCTGACCGAGGAGTTAGGAATTCGCCTGGTCTGGATTGCCTACACGATGAGGAACATGATAGCTCGAGGAATTTGAGAGTCAAATTTCCGACCGTTCTTTATCTTCTTGCCACCGTCCCAAAATATCTTATCCACCTAACGGTCATATCATTGAACATTTATGTCTTATCATGTCGGGCTGCTCCCTAGGCTATAAATAGCCGCCCCCTACAACCACTAGCTGGTTGGCTGCTCCG
The DNA here is from genome assembly GCA_021605145.1 of Aegilops bicornis. Lineage (NCBI taxonomy): Eukaryota > Viridiplantae > Streptophyta > Magnoliopsida > Poales > Poaceae > Aegilops > Aegilops bicornis. The sequence goes on along the minus strand of CM038669.1, from coordinate 94,349,050 downwards.
AGAGAAACTTGACACTTGTCATTTGAGAGCAACCCATCCTTTGAGGACTTTGAGCGAAAATCATCGAGTGAGGAAAACCCAAAACCAAACCCCTACAAACCCAAAGTGATTGAGCATCATCAAGAGATTGATCCTGCGTGGATCCGACGCTTGTTACCTTTGAAGACTGTGCTTCTTCCGGACGGTTAGGCGTCATGGTCTAGAGCATCCAAGAGGAATTGTGGATCGCCGCCAAGTCTGTGAAGGTTTGGAAGTCGCCTGAAGACTTACCACGAGTGATTGGATGAGGTCTGTGTGACCTTAGTTCAAGGAGAATACGGAGGACTTGGTGTCCTGAGCTGCGTGCTTTCGATCGGGTGTCCGGACTGTGTGTCCTCGAGTTTGAATACTCAGCCGCTCCAACCAGACGCATAACCGAGACAAAGAGTTGGAACTGGTCTAACAAATCATTGTCTTCACCAACCTAACTGGTTCTATTTCCTCAACTCTTTCATTTCCTCATTATCGTGTTGAGTGTTCATTCATATCTGTGTTTGAAGACTTTGATCAAGACTTTCTCAATTTCCTCGATTCAATTTCTTCATCCGCTTGTCTTCATCCTGTGCTATCATGTGTTTACGCTTCTGTACTCTTTGATTGTCTTCATTTCATCATGATGACCATGACCACATTCTCTTATGCTTACTTCGAGTACTTATTCACAGTAAGTAGTTCTTCACTTAGGAATTTCCTCGCCGGCAAATTCCTCATTGAAGAATTCATAAAAATCGCCTATTCACCCCCCTCTAGTCGATATAACGCACTTTCAGCGGACAAAACAATGGAGGAAAACAACCCTCTCGGGGGGTTCCGGAGTAGGGACGATCTGTCCTGCCGTCGGGAGATGGTGGCTGATTTTCTGGGCTAGATACCCGGCCTCCCGAAGCTTTTTCATATCCTTCTCCCGGACAGTAGAGGCCATCCACTTGCCTCTTGCTCCGGATCCGGACATTTTCGGAAGGCCTTTGTGGGCGGAGAAGACGAATGCTTGGGCGCTGGGGCTCGAGCGAAGGGGAATGGATAAGCAGAAGGAGAAGGCGTGGGTGAAAAAGAGGAATCCTTATCCCTTTATAAAGGCGGTAGAAACTGTGCGCCTCCCCACTTGCCCCGTAAAATCGCTTATTCCCCAAGCACCGCAATTGATGGCACGGTTGGGTTACCCATACCCGTATTGATGAGAATCCCATGATAAGGGGACACAATCTCTGCTTCGACAAGGCGTGCCAGGAAAACAGCCTCGCAACATGTGCAGCAGCTGGTTGAGGGAAACAGTTCGAATAAAGACCAGGTCGTGGCGTGATGAAAAGTTGTCAGCGGATTAGATTTGTGGAATATTGTACTCTCTACGGTGGTATGTGGAATTTGTTTTGCATAGCCGGACACGATCCTTGTGTTCAAAATCTTCTATGGAGTATTCGGAGAGGGAACCCGCCTTGCAATGCCGAAGACAATCTGCGCGCCGGACTCATCGTCATTGAAGCCTGGTTAAGGGGCTACTGAGGGAGTCCTGGATTAGGGGGTCCTCGGACAGCCGGACTACATACTTTGGCCGGACTGTTGGACTATGAAGATACAAGATTGAAGACTTCGTCCCGTGTCCGGGTGGGACTCTCCTTTGTGTGGAAGGCAAGCTTGGCAATTCAGATATGTAGATCTCCTCCCTTGTAACCAACTCTGTGTAGCCCTAGCCCCCTCCAGTGTCTATATAAACCGGAGGGTTTAGTCCGTAGGACGAGAATCACAAGCTAGCTTCTAGGGTTTAGCCTCTACGATCTCGTGGTAGATCAACTCTTGTAATACTCATATCATCAAGATCAATCAAGCAGGAAGTTGGGTATTACCTCCATCGAGAGGGCCCGAACCTAGGTAAACATTGTGTTCCCCACCTCCTGTTACCATTAGCCTTAGACGCATAGTTCGGGACCCCCTACCCGAGATCCGCCGGTTTTGACACCGACAACATGCTCGATAATTCTTGTGCTAGTTCATTTATGAACAAGACTATTGAATTCAGGTGGGATCTTTTGGAAAGAATTAAATACAACTCTAAAGATTGGGAACTCGAGGAAGGTAAAGATTTAGGTATTAAGCTTCAGTTTGATTGTGTTAATTTTTTTATGAATACCGATGCTTTTCACAAGTTTACCACTAATATGGACTTGACTATGAGATAGTAGCTTCTTTCTGTGAATCATTTGCTACTCATGTTGATATCCCTAAGGAGAAGTGGTTTAAATGTCATCCACCTATTAAATAAGAAATTAGAGAACCAGTTCTAGTAAAAGATGAAACTATAATTTACAATGTTGATCCAGTTGTGCCTACTACTTATATTTAAAACCCGCATTTCCCTGTTAGGATAAAGGAACATGCTAAGGTATCAACTGTGGTTTGCAAAAGTAATATTAAAGACCTAAAACCCCTGAGCAAATTAAAGTAGAACCTAGTGTTGCTATGGCTAAAGATCTCTTGGTAGAAAATATTTATGTGCATGTTATTTACTTCTATGATGAAGCTGCTAGAGTTGCCAAACCTGATGAAAAAGATAAACATATACCCATAGTTGGCATGCCTATTGTCTCAGTTAAAATAGGAGATCATTGCTATCATGATTTATTTGACTTGGGTAATAGTGTGAGTGCTATTACTTTTACCTTATACCAAGAAATTATGAATGATATAGCACCCGCTGAAATAGAAGATACAGATGTCACTATTAAACTTGCTAATAGAGACACCATCACACCACTTGGGATAGTTAGAGATGTTGAAGTCTTGTGTGGGAAAATAAAATACCCTACTGATTTTCTAGTTCTTGGTTCCCAACAAGATGACTTTTGTCCCATTATCTTTGGAAGACCTTTCTTGAAAAACCGTTAGTGCTAAGATATCTTGTGAAAAACAAACTGTCGGTGTTAGTTTTGGAGATGTGTCTCATGAGTTTAATTTCTCCAAGTTTCATAGACAACCTCATGATGAAGAACTTCCTTGTAAGGATGAAATAATTGGTCTTGCTTCTATTGCCGTGCCTCCTGCTGATCCTCTAGAATAATATTTGCTCGACCATGAAAATGATATGCACTTACGTGAAAAAAATGAAATAGATAAAATATTGTTTGAACAACAACCTATACTAAAACACAATTTTCCTATTGAAACTCTAGGAGGTCCTCCTCCACTTAAAGGTGATCCTGTGTTTGAATTAAAGCAATTTACTGACACTTTTAAGTATGCTTATCTTGATGAGAAAAAGATATACCATGTTATTATTAGTACTAACGTATCAGAACATGAAGAAGAAGGATTATTAAAAATTCTCAGGAAGCACTAAGCTGCTATTGGATATACTCTTGATGATCTTAAGGGCATTAGTCCCGCTCTATGTCAGCACAAAATCAATATGGAACCTGATGCTAAACCCGTTGTTGATCACCAACGATGATTGAATCCTAAGATGAAAGAAGTGATAAGAACTGAAATATTAAAGCTTCTTGAAGCAGGTGTAATCTATCCCATAGTTGATAGTAGATGGGTAAGTCTTGTTCATTGTGTCCCTAAGAAGGGAGGTATTACTGTTGTTCCTAATGAGAAAAATGAACTTATTCCACAAAGAATCGTTACCGGCTATAGAATGGTAATTGACTTTAGAAATTAAATAAAGCTACTAGGAAAGACCATTAACCTATGCCTTTTATTGATCAAATGCTAGAGAAATTATCTAAGCAGACACACTTCTGTTTTCTTGATGGATATTCCAGTTTCTCTCAAATACCAGTATCACAACCTGATCAAGAGAAAAGCACCTTTACTTGTCCTTTGGAACTTATGCTTATAGATGTATTCCTTTTGGTTTATGCAATGCACCCGCTACCTTGATCGAGTTTTGCAGAGATGTGAACAAACTAATCTTTTCTTGAATTGGGAGAAGTGCCACTTTATGGTTAATGAAGGTATTGTCTTGGGGAATAAAATTTCTGAACAATGTATTGAGGTGGATAAAGCTAAAGTTGATGCAATTGAGAAAATGCCATGTCCTAAAGATATTAAAGGTATTCGTAGTTTCTTTGGTCATGTTGGTTTCTATAGGAGGTTTATTAAGGACTTCTCTAAATTTCTAGGCCTCTTGCTAATCTTTTACAAAAGGATGTTCCATTTGTTTTTTATGATGATAGTGTAGAAGCCTTTGAAACACTAACAAAGCCTTAACCTCTGCTCCTATTGTTCAACCACCTAATTGGAGCTTGCCTTATGAAATTATGTGTGATGCTAGTGATTATGTTATTGGTGTTGTTCTAGGACAAAGAGTTGATAAGAAATTAAATGTTATCCATTATGCTAGTAAAACTCTAGATGGTGCTGAAAGAAATTATGCTACTACTGAAAAAGAATTTTTAGCAGTTGTGTTCGTTTGTGATACATTCAGATCTTACATTGTTGATTCCAAAATATCTTATGGAAAAGAAAGATGCTAAACCTAGACTAATTAGGTGGTTTCTCTTGCTACAAGAATTTGATTTACATAGTGATAACCCACAAGTATAGGGGATCGTTTGTAGCCTTCTTTGATAAATAAGAGTGTCGAACCCAACGAGGAGCTAAAGGCAGAACAAATATTCCCTCAAGTTCTATCGGCCACCGATACAACTCTACACACAATTAACGTTTGCTTTACCTAGAACAAGAATAAAACTATTTTGCAAGAATAAAACTACGAGTACTTTGCGAGAATAAAACTATGAATAAATTGCAAGGTAATAAAAGTGGATAGCTTTTGTCAATAAGAAAGTCATTTGTCCCTAGGCAATCGATAACAAGTATCGGTAATCATTCTTGCAATTCTATATGAGGGAGAGGCATGAGCTAACATACTTTCTCTACTTGGATCATATGCACTTATGACTGGTCCCCTAGCAAGCATCCGCAACTACTAAAGATCATTAAGGTCATGAAACCCAACCATATCATTAAGTATCAACTCCTCTTTATCCCGTACGCAACAACCCACCTACTCGGGTTTAAGCTTTTGTCACTCTCGCAACCCACCATAAGCGAATCATGAACGTATTACAACACCCTACAGCGGGGATGCCCCATGTTTGTGCGAGACGGAGGGCACCGTAGGCAGCACCATAAATAAAATATACAATCATAACAACCAAGATCACGATTAACCCATAGGACAAAACAGATCTACTGAAACATAATAGGATAGCCAAATATCATTAGGAAATAATATATGGATTTGAGCACTATGTTTAAGTAGAGATTACAACGGGGAGAAGGGGTGTTACACCACTACATAGAGGGAGAGAAAGTCGGTTTTGACGGTAGCAAGGTTGTTGATGTAGATCATCGTCACGATCCTAGCCCCGGCGGCACTCCAGCGCCACCGGGAGAGAGGGGGAGAGAGCCCCCCCTCCTTCTTCTTCCTTGAACTCCCGCCTAGATGGGAGGAGAGTTCCCCCTCTGGTCCATGGCCTCCATGGCGGCGGAGGGGCGGGAGCCCCTCCGAGATTGGATCTCCCTCTCTGTTCTCTTCTGTTTCGGGTTCTCCAGATCTGACCCTTCACCATTTCTTAAATTCCCGGAGATCTGTAATTCCAACTGCGCTGAAATTTTTACATGATTTTTTCTCCATTAATTATCTTTCTTGCGCCAGAAGAAGGGCCCCAACCAACATCCAAAGAGGGCATAAGACACCTGGGCGCGCCTGGGCCCTGGGGCGTGCCATGGTGTATCTTGGATGCTATGGGCTTCTGTTTGCGTTGATTCCACCTCCCAAAATCACATAAATACCAAAACAATTCTCCGTAAATTTTTATCGTGTTTGGACTTTGTTTGATATGGATTTTTTGCGAAACAAAAAACATGCAACAAACCGGAACTAGCACTGGGCACTGGATCAATAGGTTAGTCCAATAAATCATATAAAAAGTTGCCAAAAATATGTGAAAGTTGTATAATATTGGCATGAAACAATCAAAATTTATAGATACGATGGAGACGTATCACACAACACTGATAGGAAAGTAGCTGAGAACCCGGTAGCTGATAACTTGTATAGGTTAGAAAATATTCTTGATGACCCACTACCCATTGATGATAGTTTTCCTGATGAACAATTAGCTGCAATAAATGTTTCTCATAATACTCCTTGGTATGCTGACTATGCTAATTACATTGTTGCTAAATATATACCACCTAGTTTCACATACCAACAAAAGAAAAAAAATCTTCTATGATTTAAGACATTACTTTTGGGATGACCCGCATCTTTATAAAGAAAGAGTAGATGGTATTATTAGATGTTGTGTACCTAAGCACGAACAAGAACAAATCCTATGGAAATGTCACTCTGAAGCCTATGGAGGACATCATACGGGAGATAGAACTGCTCACAAGGTATTGAAATCTGGTTTTTAATGGCCTACTCTGTTCAAGGATGCCCGTAAGTTTCTCTTGTCTTGTGATGAATGTCAAAGAATTGGTAATATCGGTAAGCATCAAGAAATGCCTATGAATTATTCACTTGTTGTTGAACCATTTGATGTTTGGGGTTTTGATTATGTGGGACCTTTTCGTTCCTCTAATGGGTATACTCATATTTTGGTTACTGGTGATTATATTACTAAGTGGGTAGAAGCTATTCCAACTAGTAGTGCTGATCACAACACCTCCATTAAAATGCTTAAAGAAGTTATTTTCCCACGGTTTGGAGTCCCTAAATACTTAATGACCGATGGTGGTTCACACTTTATTCATGGTGCTTTCCGTAAAATGCTTGCTAAATATGATGTTAACCATGGAATTGCATCACCCTATCATCCTCAATCTAGTGGTCAAGTTCAGATTAGCAATAGAGAAATAAAACTGATATTACAAAAACCTATCAATAAGTCTCAAAAGAATTGGTGTAAGAAATTAGATGATGCACTTTGGGCATACAGAACAACTTATAAAAATCCTATGGTATGTCTCCGTACAAAATGGTCTATGGTAAAGCTTGTCATTTGCCTCTTGAGTTAGAACATAAAGCATATTGGGCAATTAAAGAACTCAATTATGACTTCAAACTTGCCGGTGAGAAGAGGTTATTTGATATCAGCTCACTAGATGAATGGAGAACCCAAGCTTATGAAAATGCCAAACTATTCAAAGAGAAAGTTAAAAGATGGCATGATAAAATAATCCAAAAGCGAGAATTCAAGGTTGGAGAATATGTTCTTTTATACAACTCTCTTTTTAGATTCTTTGCAGGAAAACTTCTCTCGAAATGGGAAGGGCCATATATTACCGAAGAGGTGTATCGCTCTGGAGCTATCAATATTAATAATGCTGAAGGTACTAACCCGAAGGTGGTCAATGGACAAAGAATTAAACACTATATCTCAGGTACACCTATTAATGTTGAAAGTAATCTTATCCAAACCATGACACTAGAGGAGCACATAAAAGAAATCTTCCAGAACACTCCAGAATCCTGAAAAAGTGGAGGTACATGATATGGTAAGTAAATGGACTCCGAAAACTCCGCAAAAATATTTTCTGTCAGTTTTGGATTATTAGATAATATTTGGGAAATAAGAAATAACCAGGAAGGCAACCGAGGAGAGCACGATACACCAGGGCGCGCCTGCCTTGCCTGGCGTGCCCAGGTGGGTTGTGCCCACCTCGAGAACCTTCCCGACTCCGTTTTCCTCCCGGTTGATTGTTTCCCAAGATATAAAATCATTATATACCCGCTACCTCTTGAGCACTGTGTTGGTTTTCCCTTGAAGAGGAAAGGGTGATGCAGTAAAGTAGCGTATGTATTTCCCTCAGTTTTTGAGAACCAAGGTATCAATCCAGTAGGAGGCCACGCACGAGTCCCTCGCACTTACACAAATAGACAAATCCTCGCAACCAATGCAATAAAGGGGTTGTCAATCCCTTCACGGTCACTTACGAGAGTGAGATCTGATAGATATGATAAGATAATATTTTTGGTATTTTTATGATAAAGATGCAAAGTAAAGAAAGCAAAATAAAAACGGCGCCAGAAATAGCTTGTCGTCGGGAGATTAAATATGATGGAAAATAGACCCAGGGGCCATAGGTTTTACTAGTGGCTTCTCTGGAGAGCATAATTATTACGGTGGGTGAAAAAATTACTGTTGAGCAATTGACAGAATTGAGCAGAGTTATGAGAATATCTAGGTATGATCATGTATATAGGCATCACGTCCACGACAAGTAGACCGACTCCTGCCTGCATCTACTACTATTACTCCACACATCGACCGCTATCTTGCATGCATCTAGAGTGTTAAGTTCAAAAGAACAGAGTAACGCTTTAAGTAAGATGACATGATGTAGAGGGATAAATTCATGCAATATGATATAAACCCCATCTTGTTATCCTCGATGGCAACAATACAATACGTGCCTTGCTGCCCCTACTGCCACTGGGAAAGGACACCGCAAGATTGAACCCAAAGCTAAGCACTTCTCCCATTGCAAGAAAGATCAATCTAGTAGGCCAAACCAAACTGATAATTCAAAGAGACTTGCAAAGATAACCAATCATACATAAAAGAATTCAGAGAAGATTCAAATATTGTTCATAGATAAACTTGATCATAAACCCACAATTCATCGTTCTCAACAAACAAACCGCAAAATAAGATTACATTGAATAGATCTCCACAAGAGAGGGGGAGAACATTGTATTGAGATCCAAAAAGAGAGAAGAAGCCATCTAGCTAATAACTATGGACCCGAAGGTCTGAGGTAAACTACTCACACATCATCGAGAGGCTATGGTGTTGATGTAGAAGCCCCTCGTGATCGATGCCCTTCCCGTGAGCTCCTAAAAGGCCCCAAGATGGGATCTCACGGGTACAGAAGGTTGCGGCGGTGGAATTAGGTTTTTGGCTCCGTATCTGGTAGTTTGGGGGTACGTAGGTATATATAGGAGGAAGAAGTGCATCGATGGAGCAACATGGGACCCACGAAGGTGGAGGGCACACCCAGGGGGGTAGGCGTGCCCCCTACCTCGTGCCTTCCTGGTTGATGTCTTGACGTAGGGTCCAAGTCCTCCGGATCACTTTCGTTCCAAAAATCACGTTCCCGAAGGTTTCATTCCGTTTGGACTCCGTTTGATATTCTTTTTCTGCCAAACTCTGAAATAGGCAAAAACAGCAATCCTGGGCTGGGCCTCCGGTTAATAGGTTAGTCCCAAAAATAATATAAAAGTGTATAATAAAGCCCAATAATGTCCAAAACAGAATATAATATAGCATGGAACAATAAAAAATTATAGATACATTGGAGACGTATCAAGCATCCCCAAGCTTAATTCCTGCTCGTTCTCGAGTAGGTAAATGATAAAAACAGAATTTTTGATGTGGAATGCTACTTGGCACAATTTCAATGTAATTCTATTAATTGTGTTATGAATATTCAGACCCGAAAGATTCAAGACAAAAGTTTAATATTGACATAAAAATAATAATACTTCAAGCATACTAACTAAGCAATTATGTCTTCTCAAAATAACATGGCCAAAGAAAGTTATCCCTACAAAATCATATAGTCTGGCTATGCTCTATCTTCACCACACAAAGTATTTAAATCATGCACAACCCGATGACAAGCCAAGCAATTGTTTCATACTTTTGATGTTCTCAAACTTTTTCAATCTTCACGCAATACATGAGCGTGAGCCATGGACATAACACTATATGTGGAATAGAATGGTGGTTGTGGAGAAGACAAAAAAGGAGAAGATAGTATCACATCAACTAGGCGTATCAACGGGCTATGGAGATGCCCATTAATAGATATCAACGTGAGTGAGTAGGGATTTCCATGCAACGGATGCACTAGAGCTATAAGTGTATGAAAGCTCAACAAAAGAAACTAAGTGGGTGTGCATCCAACTCGCTTGCTCACGAAGACCTAGGGCATTTTAAGGAAGCCCATCATTGGAATATACAAGCCAAGTTCTATAATGAAAATTTCCCACTAGTATATGAAAGTGATATCATAGGAGACACTCTATCATGAAGATCATGGTGCTACTTTGAAGCACACGTGTGGTAAAAGGATAGTAACATTGTCCCTTCTCTCTTTTTCTCTCATATTTTTTTATTTGGGCCTTTCCTCTTTTCTTTATTTAGTCCGGAGTCTCATCCCGACTTATGGGGGAATCATAGTATCCATCATCCTTTCCTCACTTGGGACAATGCTCTAAAAATGATGATCATCACACTTTTATTTACTTACAACTCAACAATTACAACTCAATACTTAGAACAAAATATGACTCTATGTGAATGCCTCCGACGGTGTACCGGGATATGCAATGAATCAAGAGTGACATGTATGAAAGAATTATGGACGGTGGCTTTGCCACAAATACGATGTCAACTACATGATCATGTGAAGCAATATGACAATGATGGAGCGTGTCATAGTTAATGAAACGGTGGTAAGTTGCATGGCAATATATCTCGGAATGGCTATGGAAATGCCATGATAGGTAGGTATGGTGGCTGTTTTGAGGAAGGTATATGGTGGGTGTATGATATCGGCGAAATGTGCGCGGTATTAGAGAGGCTAGCAATGGTGGAAGGAAGAAAAGTGCGTATAATCCATGGACTCAACATTAGTCATAAAGAACTCATATATTTATTGCAAAAATCTACAAGTTATCAAAGCAAAGTATTACGCGCATGCTCCTAGGGGGGTAGATTGGTAGGAAAAGACCATCACTCGTCCCCGACCGCCACTCATAAGGAAGACAATCAAATAAATAAATCATGCTCCGACTTCATCACATAACGGTTCACCATACGTGCATGCTACATGAATCACAAACTTTAACACAAGTATTTCTCAAATTCAAAACTACTCAACTAGCATGACTCTAATATCACCATCTCCATGTCTCAAAACAATTATCAAGCATCAAACTTCTCATAGCATTCAACACACTCATAAGATTTTTTTTAATAATCTTGAATGCCTATCATAATTAAAGCAAATTACCATGCTGTTTTGTAGGACTCTCAAAATAATCTAAGTGAAGCATGAGAGAACAATAGTTTCTATAAAACAAATCCACCACCCTGCTCTAAAAGATATAAGTGAAGCACTAGAGAAAAAACTATATAACTCAAAAGATATAAGTGAAGCACATAGAGTATTCTAACAATTTCTGAATCATGTGTGTCTCTCTCAAAAGGTGTGTACAACAAGGATGATTTTGGAAAACTAATAAACAAAGACTCAAATAATACAAGACGCTCCAAGCAAAACACATATCATGTGGTGAATAAAAATATAGCTCCAAGTAAAGTTACCGACGGAAGTAGACGAAAGAGGGGATGCCTTTCGGGGCATCCCCAAGCTTTGGCTTTTAGGTGTCCTTAGATTATCTTGGGGTGCCATGGGCATCCCCAAGCTTAGGCTCTTTCCACTCCTTGTTCTATAATCCATCAAATCTTTTACCCAAAACTTGAAAACTTCACAACACAAAACTCAGCACAAAATCTCGTGAGCTCCGTTAGCGAAAGAAAACAAAACACCACTTCAAGGTACTGTAATGAACTCATTCTTTATTTATATTGGTGTTAAACCTACTGTATTCCAACTTATCTATGGTTTATAAACTATTTTACTAGCCATAGATTCATCAAAATAAGCAAACAACACACGAAAAACAGAATCTGTCAAAAACAGAACGGTCTGTAGTAATCTGAACTAACGCAAACTTCTGGAACTCCAAAAATTCAGCCAAAATAGGAAAACCTAGACAATTTGTTTATTGATCAGCAGGAATTGGAACAATATTTTATCAAGTTCTGGTGATTTTTAACAATTATTTTCATGAACAGAAAGTTTCTGGAATTTTCAGCAAGATCAAATAACTATCATCCAAGAAGATCCTATAGGTTAAACTTGGCACAAACACTAACTAAAACATAAAAACACATCTAACCAGAGGATAGATCAAATATTTATCCCTAAACAGAAGCAAAATTAAAAAACTAAAAATAAAATTGGGTTGCCTCCCAACAAGCGCTATCGTTTAACGCCCCTAGCTAGGCATAAAAGCAAGGATAGATCTAGGTATTGCCATAGTAATAGGATAGATCATTAAAACTCATTTCATATTCTCTACGTTCAGCAGCAAGTTTCCTTTGGGGCAAGCAAAAGTAATCAAAAGGGCTAAATTTAATGGGACAAAAGTCCCCAAGATCAACTTTAGGAGGTATAGGTTCCTCCTTCGGCCCTAATTCATCATTATAAGCATTCTTTTGACAGAACTTTGTGAGCCTATACTCGAGAGAATATCCTAGCTCATTATTTCGAATAGCCAAATCATTATTAAGTTCAGAGATTCTGTCAACTAGAACATTGGTAGGAACCCTTCTTCTAAGATTTTCATTGAAAGCAACATAGTCTAAAGATTAAAAACACATTATTTCTTCTTGATCAAAGAGGATAGCCTCTATGGGAGGACGGCCATCGTCCACCCTATAATGTGCAAAGATTTCTTTGGCCTCTTTTATTATAAAATCTAAACTCATGAGCCAAAAAGATAGTAGCGGCACACTTAACAGAAGAATGCTCAATATTAGAAAATTCTAGGAAAATCCTTTGTATGCAAGGATGCAAGTGCATAAATTGTCTTTCAAGTTCAACTACAAGCATGGCGATAGCGTCCGCAAGACTACTAGTTCTATGAAGAATAGAACTACCCATAGAAGGCAAAGCACCGGCACAAGTAAAGAAATCTTGGATAACTACTTTTCCAATAATATTACCACTACCAATTCGGAACTTTTTTTGTATGTAAGATAGGGGGTTCTTCAGCAGGAGCATCATAATTTTCCATGATATTATTATTGTCCATATCAACAATAATTTCCTAAATTTCAGACATAATGGTAGAAAGAACAAGGGGCAAAAAGAGAGGGGAAGGCGGATGGAAAAGAGAGGGCGAATAAAACGGCAAGGATGAAGTGGGGGAGAGGAAAACGAGAGGCAAATGGAAAATAATGTAATACGGGAGATAAGGGTTTGTGATGGGTACTTGGTATGTTGACTTTTGCGTAGACTCCCCGGCAACGGCGCCAGAAATCCTTCTTGCTACCTCTTGAGCACTATGTTGGTTTTCCCTTGAAGAGGAAAGGGTGATGCAGTAAAGTAGCGTAAGTATTTCCCTCAGTTTTTCAGAACCAAGGTAGCAGTCCAGTAGGAGGCCACGCACGAGTCCCTCGCACCTACACAAACAGATAAATCCTCACAACCAACGCAATAAAGGGGTTGTCAATCCTTTCACGGTCCCTTACGAGAGTGAGATCTGATAGATATGATAAGATAATATTTTTGGTATTTTTATGATAAAGATGCAAAGTAAAGAAAGCAAAATAGAAACGGCACCAGAAATAGCTTGTTGTTGGGAGATTAAATATGATGGAAAATAGACCCGGGGGCCATAGGTTTCACTAGTGGCTTCTCTCGAGAGCATAAGTATTACCGTGGGTGAACAAATTACTGTTGAGAAATTGACAGAATTGAGCATAGTTATGAGAATATCTAGGTATGATCATGTATATAGGCATCACGTCCGCGACAAGTAGACCGGCTCCTACCTGCATCTACTACTATTACTCCACACATCGACCGCTATCCAGCATGCATCTAGAGTATTAAGTTCAAAAGAACAGAGTAACACTTTAAGTAAGATGACATGATGTAGAGGTATAAATTCATGCAATATGATATAAACCCCATCTTGTTATCCTCGATGGCAACAATACAATACGTGCCTTGCTGCCCCTCATCACACCGGGAAAGGACACCGCAAGATATATTGAACCCAAAGCTAAGCACTTCTCCCATTGCAAGAAAGATCAATCTAGTAGGACAAACCAAACTGATAATTTGAAGAGACTTGCAAAGATTATTAATCATACATAAAAGAATTCAGAGAAGATTGAAATATTGTTCATAGATAAACTTGATCATAATCCCACAATTCATCGGTCTCAACAAACACACCGCAAAAGAAGATTACATCGAATAGATCTCCACAAGAGAGGGGGAGAACATTGTATTGAGATCCAAAAGAGAGAAGAAGCCATCTAGCTAATAACTATGGACCCAAGGTCTGAGGTAAACTACTCACACATCATCGGAGAGGCTATGGTGTTGATGTAGAAGCCCTCCGTGATCGATGCCCCTCGGTGAGCTCCTAAAAGGCCCCAAGATGGGATTTCATGGGTACAGAAGGTTGCATCGGTGGAATTAGGTTTTTGGCTCCGTATCTGGTAGTTTGGGGGTACGTAGGTATATATAGGAGGAAGAAGTATGTCGGTGGAGCAACATGGGCCCCACGAGGGTGGAGGGCGCGCCCAGGGGGGTAGGCGCGCCCCCTACCTCGTGCCTTCCTGGTTGATGTCTTGACGTAGGGTCCAAGTCCTCTGGATCACGTTCGTTCCAAAAATCACGTTCCCGAAGGTTTCATTCCGTTTGGACTCCGTTTGATATTATTTTTCTGTGAAACTCTGAAATAGGCAAAAAACAATAATTCTGGGCTAGGCCTCCGGTTAAGAGGTTAGTCCCAAAAATAATATAAAAATGTATAATAAAGCCCAATAATGTCCAAAACAGAATATAATATAGCATGGAACAATAAAAAATTATAGATACGTTGGAGACGTATCAATACCCCCCGAACTTATTGACTGTCGTATCACGGAGAAATCTTCTGTTATTGTTTCTTGATGTTTTCTGACTGATCTAGATCGCCATGGCCGCACCGAGCTCTTCCAGGGACAAGTTCTTTTAGAGGGTAATCAACCCTTAGTTGTCGGAGGTGATGAAGCACTCTCAAACCATTGAGATGCGTGAGGGAGTGATCCACATCCAGGATGTTCAAGGGCCCAAGAAGACGGGAACCATGGAGGCCAGGCTCGAAGCTATGGAGCAGGAGGTCTTCAAGTGCAAAGAGATGGTGGAACATGGACTCTGTGCCAATCACCTCACGATTACGGATTTCTCCCGCGATCACAAGGTGGATGGCCGGTCTATGAAGGACATCGTCTTCACGCTCAACGAGCAAATCAATTTTCTGAAAAGTCAAATATATGATCTCCAAAATCAAGTCTTTGGATATGAGGCGAGATTTAAAGGTATGAGTTTAGCAGCCAGTTGCAAGACTCGTGAGACTTGTGCTTCCTCTTATGATGGTGAGCCGCTTCCATGGAAGCCGGCTGATAAACTCCCCTTGGCTGGTGCCAAGCTTGGGGGAGGTGCCCCGGTATCGTATCACCACCACATTCTTTGCCTTTTTCTATCTTAGTTTGATCTTTAGTTACCCTATGATTTAGCTGAATAAAAGTTTAGTATGATCTACTTAAGATTATTAGTTTCGTGATCTATTTATCTATGTAATCGAGTGAGAGCTATAAAATAAAGTTTAGTTCGAGTTTTGCTTCTTTACTTTCTTGTTGCAATCAAAATAAGAGGAAATAAATAAAAAGGATCATATGTTAATCTTATGGTAAGTAATGACATCACGTAAGGAAAAGTATAAGTGGTAAAATTTATTGGAGATTGACAAGCATAGCATTGGTCAGTGATGCAACTCATGAAAGAATTAATAAGGGAGAGAAGATTCACATGCAAATATACTATCTTAAATATCTTTTATGATTGTGAGCCCCATTAAATATTATATGTAAAAATTGTTGACGTTGGACAAGTAAGACAACATAATGAGTTATGTTTGTTCATATTCACATAGAAGCTATATTGTCATAGATCCTTCGGCATGTGGTGCTTGCTCAATATCTTTGCTAGCCAAAAATTCTGCACTAAGTAGAGATACTACTTGTGCGTCCAAAACCTTAAACCCAAATCCATGTTTTGAGAGTCCACCATACCTACGTATGGATTGAGTAATATCCTTCAAGTAAGTTGTCATCGGTGCAATAAGGCAATAAAAATTGCTTCTAAACATGTTCAGTCATTTAGTGTAAGAGAAAATTGAGTGTTGTACGAACTTGTGATGGCAAAGTAATAAAAGCGACGGACTGCATAATAAAGGCTGCTATCACAAGGGGCAATATAACGTGACGTTCTTTTGCATTAAGGGATTTGGCATACAACCAAAAAGCGCATGACAACCTCTGATTCCCTCTGCGAAGGGCCTATCTTTTACTTTTATGTATTTACGTTTATGCAAGAGTCACAATATTCTTCCCCATTCCTTTTTATTTTATCTTTTTGCAAGCATCATGTGGTGAGGAAAGATCTAGGCACATATATCCAGTTGGATATGAGTGAGCATGAGTTATTATTGTTGACATCACCCTCTAGGTGAATACGCGGGAGATGAAACTATAAGCCCCTATCTTCCTATGTGTCCGGTTGAAACTTTTTGCTCATAGGTATGCTTTGGGTGTTAGCAATCATAGAAGACTAAAAGATGGTTGAGTATGTGGACTTTCCAAAATGCTCCGATACGAGACCTTTCCTGAAAATACGATGAATTGTAGTTGCAAAGTTGACTGAGAACATAGTTTGTCGATTTTCAATACGGTTTATGCTTTATACTTCGATGTTGTGATGAATTGTTACTTGTTCATGAGAAGTCATATGATAAATGTTATATGGTAAAGTTATATGAAAAAGTTTGTGATAGAGTTTTTTGTTGTTATGATAATAAGCATGATGCTACTATGTCCGTATTTTGTTTTTATCGACACCTCTCTCTCAAACCATGTGGACATGTTTTTCGATATCGGCTTTTGCTTGAGGACAGGCGAGGTCTAAGCTTGGGGGAGTTGATACGTCCATTTTGCATCATGATTTCCTACTATTATTTATAATGTTTTTATGTATAATGTTTTTTGGAGTAATTCTAGTGCCTTTTCTCTCATAATATGCAAGGTTTACATAAAGAGGGAGAATGCCGTCAGCTGGAATTCTGGACCTGAAAAAGCTATGTCAGAGATACCTATTCTGCACATCTCCAAATGAGCTGAAAAATTGCGAAGAATTATTTTGGAATATATGAAAAATATTGGAGCAAGTAACTACCGGAGTGGGGCAACCTGGTGAGCACAAGACACCAGGGTGCGCCAGGCCCCCCAGGCGCACCCTGGTGGGTTGCGCTCAGCCCAGCCCACCTCCGGTGCCCATCTTCTCGTATATAAGTCATTTTGACCCTGAAAAATAAGGAGAGGACTTTCGGGACGGAGCGCCACCGTCTCAAGGCGGTACTTGGACAGGAGCACCTTTGCCCTCCGGAGGAGCGAGTGTGCCGGGGGAACTTCCCTCCCGGAGGCGGAAATCGAAGCTATCATCATCACCAACAACCCTCTCATCTTTGGGAGGCCAATCTTCGTCAACATCTTCAACAACACCATCTCCTCTCAAACCCTAGTTCATCACTTGTGTTCATCCTTTGTACTGAAACTTTAAATTGGTACGTGTGGGTGACTGGTAGTGTTGATTACATCTTGTAGTTGATTACTGTATGGTTTATTTAGTGGAAGATTATATTTTCAAATCCATTATGCTATTTAATACCCCTCTGATCTTGAGCATGAATATCATTTGTGAGTAGTTACTTTTGTTCTTGAGGTCACGGGAGAAATCATGTTGCAAGTAATCATGTGAACTTGATATGTGTTCGATATTTTTATGATATGTATGTTGTGATTCCCTTAGTGGTGTCATGTGAACGTAGACTACAAGGCACTTCACCATCTTTGGGCCTAAGGGAATGCATTGTGGAGTAGTTATTAGATGATGGGTTGCTAGAGTGACAGAAGCTTAAACCCTAGTTTATGCGCTTACTGTAAGGGACTGATTTGGATCCATATGTTTAATGCTATGGTTAGAGTTTATCTTAATACTTTTCTCGTAGTTGCGGATGCTTGTGAGGGGGTTAATCATAAGTGGGAGGTTTGTTCAAGTAAGAACAACACCCAAGCACCGGTTCACCTACATATCAAATTATCAAAGTAGAGAACATAAATCAGAACAACATAGTGAAAGTGACCAGATGAAATTTCTGTGTGCCCTCAAGAATGCTTTTCTTATTATAAGAGACCGTTTTGACCTATCCTTTGCCACAAAAGGATTGGGCTACCTTGCTACACTTTATTTTGTGTTACCATTACTTGCTCTTACAAATTATCTTGTTATCAAACTACCTGTTACCAATAATTTCAGTGCTTGCAGACATTACCTTGCTGAAAACCGCTTGTCATTTCCTTCCGCTCCTCGTTGGATTCGACACTCTTACTTATCGACAGGACTACGATTGACCCACTAGTGGTTTATCAAGTATCGGGGGGTATGAACCATGCTGAAGTTGGAATACAGTAGATATAATGCTAATATGAAATTGGAATGAGTTTACAATAGTACCTAATGTGGTGATTTGCTTTATTATACTAATGGATCTCATGAGTTTTCTGTTGAGTTTTGTGTTGTGATGTTTTCAAGTTTTGGGTGAAGTTTCAATGGGCTAAGGAACAAGGAGTGGCAAGAGCCTAAGCTTGGGGATGCCCAAGGCACCCCAAGGTAATATTCAAGGAGAACCAAGCGTCTAAGCTTGGGGATGCCCCGGATGGCATCCCCTCTTTTGTCTACAATCCATCGGTAAATAACTTGGGGCTATATTTTTATTCACTACATGATATGTGTTTTTCTTGGAGCGTCGTCTATTATACGAGTCTTTGCTTTATTTTTTTTAGTTTGCCACAATCATCCTTGCTGGACACACCTTTTGGAGAGGGACACATATTAATCGTGAATTTATTAGAATACTCTTTGAGCTTCACTTATATATTTTAGCTGGTAGTTGCTCTAGTGCTTGACTTATGTCTTTTAGAGCACGGCGGTGGTTATATCTTAAAGAAATAGTTGAACTCTCATGCTTCACTTATATTATTTTGAGAGTCTTATAAATAGTATGGCAATTTGCTTGGGTTATGAATTTAGTCCTAATATGATGGGTATTCAAGAGGGATATAATAAAAACTTTCACAAAGATCATTGAGTATATAAGAAGTTTGATTCCTTGCAATTGTTTTGAGATATAAAGATGGTGATATTAGAGTCATGCTAGTTAGTAATTGTTGTTTAGTAAGAATACTTGTGTTAAGGTTTGTGATTCCCGAAGCATGCACGTATGGTCCCACATTATGCGATGAAATTGGAGCATGATTTATTATTGATTGTCTTCCTTATGAGTGGCGGTCGGGGACGAGCGATTGTCTTTTCCTACCAATCTATCCCCCTAGGAGCATGCGTAGTAGTACTTTGATTCAAGGGCTAATAAACTTTTGCAATAAGTTTGTGAGTTCTTTATGACTAATGTTGAGTCCATGGATTATACACACTCTCACCTTTCCGCGTTTTGCTAGCCTCTTTGATACCGTGCATTGCCCCTTCTCATCTTGAGTTGTGGTGCAAACTTCGCTGGTGCATCCAAACCCCGTGAAATGATAAGCTCTACCACACATAAGCCTCCTTATATCTTCCTCAAGCAGACACCATACCTACCTATTATGGCATTTCCATAGCCATTCCGAGATATATTGCCACGCAACTTCCACTGTTCCTTTTTATTATGACACATATCATCATTGTCATATTGCTTTGCACGATCATATAGTTGGCATAGTATTTGTGGCTCCGCCACCGTTCATATTTTTTTATACATGTCACGCTAGATCATTGCACATCCTGGTACACCACCAGAGGCATTCATATATAGTCATATTTTTGTTCCAGTACTGAAAGTAAAAAAGAAGTGTGATGATCATATGTATTATTAGAGCATTGTCCCAGTGAGGAAAGGGTGATGGAGATTATGATTCCCCCACAAGTCGGGATGAGAGTCCGAACGAATATAAAAAAGGGGAAAAAGTGGCCAAATGAGCCCAAGAAAAAAGAAGACAATGTGCCCAAAAAGAAAAAAAAAGAAAAGAGAAAAAGGAAATAAAAATGAGAGAAAAAGAGAGAAGGGACAATGTTACTACCATTTTCCACACTTGTGCTTGAAAGTAGCACAATGTCCTTCATGATAAAGAGTCTCCTATTTTGTCACTTTCATATATTACTAGTGGGAAGTTTTCATTATAGAACTTGGCTTGTATATTCCAATGATGGGCTTCCTCAAATGCCCGAGGTCTTCATGATCAAGCAAGTTGGATGCACTCCCACTTAGTTTTCTTTTGAGCTTTCATACACTTATAGCTCTAGTGCATCCGTTCCATGGCAATCCCTACCCACTTGCATTGATATCAATTGATAGGCATCCCCATAGCCCGTTGATTAGCCTTTTCAATGTGAGACTTTCTTCATTTTTGTCTTCTCCACACAACCTCCAACATCATATTCTATTCCACCCATAGTGCTATATCCATGGCTCACGCTCATGTATTGTGTGAGAGTTGAAAAAGCTGAAGTGCGTTAAAAAGTATGAACCAATTGCTTGGCTTGTCATCGGGGTTGTGCATGATTAATACTTTGTGTTAAGAAGATGGAGCATGACAAGAGTATATGATTTTGTAGGGATAACTTTCTTTAGCCATGATACTTTGGAAAAAAACATGATTGGTTTTTAGTATGGTTGAAGTATTATTGGTTTTATGTCAATATTAAACTTTTGTTTTGAATCTTATGGATCTTAATATTCATGCCACATAAAGAAAGATTACATGATAAACATGTTAGGTAGCATTCTGATGTCGACTACACAACTTGTTCTTGTAGACTCGTGTTGGGCCTCCAAGCGCAGAGTTTTATAGGACAGTAGCAAATTTCCCTCAAGTGGATGACCTAAGGTTTATCAATACGTGGGAGGTGTAGGATGAAGATGGTCTCTCTCAAACAACCCTACAACCAAAAAATGAAGAGTGTCTTGTGTCCCCAACACACCCAATACAATGGCAAATTGTATAGGTGCACTAGTTCGGCGAAGGGATGGTGATAAAAGTGTAATATGGATGGTACAAATATATTTTTATAATCTGAATAAATAAAAACAGCAACGTAGCAAACAATAAAGTGAGCACAAACAGTATTGCAATGCTTGAAAATGAGGCCTAGGGTCCGTACTTTCGCTAGTGCAATCTCTCAACAATGCTTATCTAATTGGATCATATAACCATCCCTCGAAGTGCGATGAAGAATCACTCCAAAGTTCTTATCTAGCAGAGAACATAAGAAGAAATTGTTTGTAGCTATTCTTTCCGACTGATCTATCAAAGAGTTCGTACTAAAATAACACCAAGTTATTCTTTTTGACCGATCTATCAAGAGTTCGTGCTAAAATAACACCAAGTTATTCTTTCCGATTGATCTATTAAGAGTTCGTACTAAAATAACACCAAATAAAATTCATATTCATAATACTCAATCCAACACAAAGAACCTCAAAGAGTGCCCCAAGATTTCTACTGGAGAAACAAAGAGAAAAACGTGCATCAACCCCTATGCATAGATTACCCCAATGTCACCTCGGGAATTCGCGAGTTGAGTGCCAAAACATATAACAAGTGAATCAATATAATACCCCATTGTCACCATAGGTATTCATATGCAAGAAATATACCAATTGCTCTCCAGTCCATAAAAGTATTCTATCCGATAAAACGAAATCTCAAAGGGAAAACTCAATTCATCACAACAAGATAGAGAGGGGAAAACACCATATGATCCAACTATATTAACAAAGCCCACGATACATCAAGATCGTGTCAACTCAAGAACACGAGAGAGAAAGATTAAACACATAGCTACTAGTAGTCTGGTACAAACCCTCAGCCCCAAGGGTGACTACTCCCTCATCATGGTGGCCACCGAGATAATGAAGATGACCACCGGTGATGATTTCCCCCTCCGGCGGAGTGCCGGGACGGGGTTTAGATTAGTTTTTCATGGCTACAGAGGCTTGCGATGGCGAAACTTCTGATCTATCGACTCCCCTAGGGTTTTTGGAATATTTGGGAATTTATAGGGCGAAGAGGCGGTGCGGGAGGCCACCGAGGTGCGCACAACCCACCTGGGCATGCCTGGGCCCCAAGGCGCGCCCTGGTGGGTTGTGCTCCCCTCGGAGCTCCCCTCTAGTACTTCTTTGGCCCACCGGGTGTCTTCTGGTCCAGAAAAAATCTCCAAAAAGTTTTGCTGCGTTTAGACTCCATTTGGTGTTGAATTTTTGTGATGTAAAAAACAAGCAAAAAACGACAACTGGCACTGGGCACTATGTCAATAGGTTAGTCCCAAAAATTGATATAAATTTGCTATAAAATGATTGTAAAATATCCAAGAATAATAATATAACAGCATGAATACTTCATAAATTATAGATACGTTGGAGACGTGTCAGCATCCCCAAGCTTAATTCCTACTCATCATCGAGTAGGTAAATGATAAAAGAAATAATTTATGAAGTGTGGATGCTTGCAAAGTGCATAAGTTTGATCAATGTTAATTTCAATCACTTTTCCTAGCATCATAACAACAACTCTTTCTCATCAAACTCATCATGTTAAGGTTCAAACAATGAATTCTCTTGAAACTTAACAACCTATGTTCCCAGTTGTCAAGCAATTGCGATTCAACTTATTCAACAAATTCTAAGTAAGAGCTCCAGATACTCAATCATCATATAGTCTTCTATGATTGCTAGTACTCAAAGCATATTCTTAGAACAAATGGCATCCATCAAACACAGAGAAAGATAGGGGCTTAATGTTTCGCCTCCCAACTCATTTATCATAGAGATAATTGTCAACAATAATAATTCGTGAGCAAATATATTTGACTGGTCATATGTGCCTAGATCTTTCACCACCACATGATGCTTTCCAACTAGAGAATAATTGAGGTTGACATGAGAATGCATACTACTGACTCTTGCAAAAACGTAAATACTGAAAAGTAAAAGATAGGCCCTACGCAGAGGGAAGCAGAGGTTGTCATGCACTTTTTTATTTTTGGAAGCCCAAATTCTTAATGCAAAGGAATGTCACGTTATATTGCCCCCTATGATAGCAACCTTTATTATGCAGTCTGTCGCTTTTATTACTTTGCCATCACAAGTTCGTACAATGCAATTTTCCCTTACAATAAAATGTCAAACATATTTAGGAGCAATTTTTATTGCTTTATCGCACCGATGACAACTTACTTGAATCTTACTCAGTCCATAGGTAGGTATGGTGGACACCCATGGCAAGAAGCTGGGTTTAAGGGTTTTTGGACGCACAAGTAGTATCTCTACTTAGTGCGAATTTTTGTCTAGCAAAAGATCCTAGGCAAACACCACATGTTGGAGGATCCATGACAATATAACTTCTATGCAAATATGCACAACCATAACTCATTACATTGTCTTCCTTGTCCAACTTCAACTAATTTTCTCAAGTTTGAAAATAATTAATGGGTATTCACAATCATATAAGATGTCCAAGATAATATATTTGTATTCTCTTCCTTATACTTATCATTCATGAATTGCTTGTATGACCAATATTGTGATTGCCAAGCTTCAAAAGATTTCACTTTCTAAACCCAATGTGAAGCTACCACTAGGCATGATATGAACATATAATTTCAACTTCATGGTATTCAATTCATTCAACAATTTACTCTTAGGATATAAGTGAAGCACAAGAGTAAAAGACAAACTACTCCAAAAAGATATAAGTGAAAACCAAGTGAGTAGTTATGTAAATGGGTAGCTATTTGAGGACTCTCTTATATTTTAAAACTTTCAGATCTAAGTATCTTATTTAAACAGCAAGCAAAAAAATAAAATGACATTTCCAGAATAGCACAACTCATGTGACGAAGAAAAAACTTAGGCTCAACCGATACTAACTGATAATTGTTGGTGAAGAAAGGTGGGATGCCTACCAGGGCATCACCAAGCTTAGATGTTTGAGACTTCTTGGGATATTACCTTGGGATGCCTTGGGCATCCCCAAGCTTGAGCTTTTGTGTCTCCTTAATTCCTTTTAAATCACGGTTTTCCTAAATCTTAAAAACTTCATCCACACAAAACTCAACAAGAACTCAAGAGATACGTTGGTATAAAACAACTCTAAACCTTATCATTCTCTACTGTAGCAAATCACTACAATTATAATTTAACATTGTCTACCAAACGCCTCTGCATATTTAATACTCCTATCCTCAAATAGAATCATTAAACAAGCAGAGATGCAAACAATGCAAACATAACAACAATCTGTCTAAACAGGACAGTCTGTAAAGAATGCAAGAAGATCCATACTTCTCTGACTCCAAGAATTGTGAAAAATTACCACACTGTAGAAAATTTGTCATAGCTTATTGTGCAAAAAATCAAAATTTTATCACATTCTGACCTTTCTCAAGAATTTTTGCAACAGCAATAAACTTTCTGTTTTTAAACAACAACATGTAGACTTGCAAAATAAGCATGGCAAAGGCTACACTTGACATTTTTATTGAAATAAAAGATGCAAAACATTATTATAAATAACAGAAAGAAAATCCTAACAAAATAAAATGACTCTCCAAGCAAAACACATATGATGTGACGAATGAAAATATAGCTCCAAGTGAGGATACCGATAATGTTGGAGAGAAAGAGGGGATGCCTTCCGGGGCATCCCCAAGCTTAGTTGCTTGGATATTCCTTTAATATTACCTTGGGGGTTCCTTGGGCATCCCCAAGCTTAGGGTCTTTTCACTCTTATTCTCCTCATATCGATATCTCACCCAAAACTTGAAAACTTCAATCACACAAAACTTAACGGAACTTCATAAGACAGGTTAGTATGATAAAGACAAATCATCCACTTTGGTACTGTAAAAGACAAGATTCATAATTGTTCTCACACAATTCCTACTGTACCTTATCATTTCCACAATTTATATTGAGCAATATAAGCCATAGAAACGAGGAAACAAGCAAACTATGCATTGAAACAGAATCTGTCAAAAGCAGAACAGTCTGTAGTAATCTAAACTAGGACCATACTTCTGCTAATCCAAAGATTCTGAAAAATTGGGACAATGTAGGGAATTTGTATATCAATCATCCTTAAAAATTTCAGAGTAAAAGCACGTTCCAGTTAATTTTGAAAATTCCTGGACTGAGGGCAAAAGTTTCTGTTTTTGCACAGAATCAAGTAAACTATCGTCCACACTATCCCAAAGGTTTTAGTTGGCACAAACACTAATTCAAACATGAAAACACAATCTAATCAGAGGCATAATTGTGTATTTATTGAATAACAATGAGGAAAACAAAAATTTCAAATATAACTATTGGGTTGCCTCCCAACAAGCGCTATTGTTTTACGCCCCTTGCTAGGCATGATGATTTCAATGACGATGCTCACATAAAATTCAAAGGATTGAAATATAATGAGAGCATAATGAATCACATGGCAAGCACATTTAAGACTAACCCACTTCCTATGCATAGGAATTTTGTGAGCAAACAATTTATGGGAACAAGAATCAACTAGCATAGGAAGGCAAAACAAGCATGACTTCAAAACTTTGAACACATAGAGAGGAAACTTGATATTATTGCAATATGTAAATGCATATGTTACTCTCTCATAATAATTTTCAGTAGCATCATGAATGAATTCAACAATATAGCTATCACATAAAGCATCCTTTTCATGATCCACTTGCATAGAAATTTTATTACTCTACACATAAGCAAATTTATTCTCATCACCATTGGTGGGAGAAAATTCAATGAAATAACTATCATGTGATTGAAAATTAAAATCATGATGACAAGTTTCATGGTTATCATTATTCAATATAGCATACATGTCATCACCATAGTCATCATAGATAGTAACTTTTTTTCATAATCATTTTAAACCTCTTCCAAGATAGTGGAATCATCATTAAATAAAGTCATGACCTCTCCAAATCCTCTTTCATCAATATAATCATCATAAATATGAGGCATGATATAATCATAATAATTTTTCTCATCAAAACTTGGGGGAGGGGGCAGTAAAAATATCATCTTCATCAAACATAGCACCCCGAAGCTTATGGCTCTGCATATAACTAGCATCATGGATATTCAAAGAATTCACACTAAAAACATTGCAATCATGCTCATCATTCATGGATTTTGTGCCAAACATTTTATTGAATTCTTCTTCTATCAATTGAGCAAAATTTTCTGATCCATCATTTTCCAGAAATACATGATAAATATGAATAATATGAGGCCACCTCAATTCCATTTTTTAGTTTTATTTTATAAACCAAACTAGTGATAAAACAAGAAACTAAAAGATTCGATTGCAAGATCTAAAGATATACCATCAAGCACTCACCTCCTCAGCAACGACGCCAGAAAAGAGCTTCGTTGACGGGGTGTGAGTTCCGCTTACCTAACCTCCCGGCAACGGCGCCAGAAAAGAGCTTGATGTCTACTACACAACTTGTTCTTGTAGACTTGTGTTGGGCCTCCAAGCGCAGAGTTTTATAACACAGTAGCAAATTTCCCTGAAGTGGATGATCTAAGGTTTATCAATTCGTGGGAGGCATAGGATGAAGATGGTCTCTCTCAAACAACCTACAACCAAATAACAAAAGTCCCTTGTGTCGCCAACACACCCAACACAAAGGCAAATTGTATAGGCGTTCGGCGAAGAGATGGTGATAAAAGTGTAATATAGATGGTAGAAAATATTTTTATAATCTGAATAAATAAAAATAGCAAGGTAGCAAGTAACAAAAGTGAGCACAAACGGTATTGCTTGAAAATGAGGCCGAGGGTCCGTACTTTCGCTAGTGCAATCTCTCAACAATGCTAATCTAATTGGATCATATAACCATCCCTCAAAGTGCGATGAAGAATCACCCCAAAGTTCTTAGCTAGCGGAGAACATAAGAAGAAATTTTTTGTAGCTATTCTTTCCGATTGATTTATCCAAGAGTTTGTACTAAAATAACACCAACTTATTATTTTCGATCGATCTATCAAGAGTTCGTACGAAAATATATCCAAGTTGTTCTTTTCGATCGATCTATCAAGAGTTCGTACGAAAATATATCCAAGTTGTTCTTTTCGATCGATCTATCAAGAGTTCTGACTAAAATAACACCAAAGCAAATTCATATTCATAATACTCAATCCAACACAAAGAACCTCAAAGAGTGACCCAAGATTTCTACCGGAGAAACAAAGATGAAAACGGGCATCAACCCCTATGCAGAGATTACCCCAATGTCACCTCGGGAATCCGAGAGTTGAGTGCCAAAACATATATCAAGTGAATCAATATAATACCCCATTGTCACCACGCCTATTCATATGCAGGACATATATCAAGTGCTCTCAAATCCATAAAAGTATTCATTCCGATAAAACAAAATCTCAAAGGGAAAACTCAGTTCATTACAACAAGATCGAGAGGGGAAAACACCATATGATCTAACTATATTAAAAAAGACCGCAATACATCAAGATCGTGTCAACTAAAGAACATGAGAGAGAAAGATTAAACATGTAGCTACTGGTACAAACCCTCAGCCCCAAGGGTGGACTACTCCCTCATCATGGTGGCAGCCGGGATGATGAAGATGGCCACCGGTGATGATTTCCCCCTTCGGCGGAGCGCCGGGACAGGGTCTAGATTGGTTTTTCATGGCTACAGAGGCTTGCAGCGACGGAACTTTTGATCTATAGACTCCCCTAGGGTTTTTGGAATATTTGGGAATTTATAGGGCGAAGAAGCGGTGCGGGAGGCCATCATGTTGGGCACAACCCACCTGGGCGCGCCCTGGAGGATTGTGCTCCCCTCGGAGCTCCCCTCTGGTACTTCTTTGGCCTACCAGGTGTCTTCTAGTCTAGAAAAATCTCCAAAAAGTTCCACCGCGTTTGTACTTCGTTTGGTATTGATTTTCTGCGATGTAAAAAACAAGAAAAAAACATGAACTGGCACTGGGCACTATGTCAATAGGTTTGTCCCAAAAAATGATATAAATTTGCTATAAAATGATTGTAAAATATCCAAGAATGATAATATAATGGCATGAATACTTCATAAATTATAGATACGTTGGAGATGTATCACATTCCACATCAAAAATTCTGTTTTTATCATTTATCATTTATCATAAATTATAGGAATTTAGCTTGGGGATGCTTGATACATCTCCAATGTATCTATAATCTTTGATTGTTCCATGCTATTATATTATATATTTTGGATGTTTTATATGCATGAATATGCTATTTTATATTATTTTTGGGACTAATCTATTAACCTAGAGCCCAGTGCCAGTTCCTGTTTTTCCTTATTTTTGAGTTTCGCAGAAAAGGAATACCAAACGGAGTCCAAATAGAATAAAACCTTCGCGATGATTTTTCTTGGACCAGAAGACAACCACGAGACTTGGAGATGAAGTGGGAAGAGCCACGAGGCGGCCACCAGGACGGAGGGCGTGCCCAGGGGGTAGGGCGCGCCCCCACCCTTGTGCCCCCCCGGGACCCTCCTGACCCAATTCTTTCGCCTATATATTCCCGTAGATCCCCAAACCACCAGAGGCATCCACAAAAAACTTTTCCACCACCGCAACCTCCTGTACCCGTGAGATCCCATCTAGGGACCTTTTTCGGCACCCTACCGGAGGGGGATTCGATCATGGAGGGCTTCTACATCAACTCTATTGCCCTTCCGATGAAGCGTGAGTGGTTTACCACAGACCTATGGGTCCATAGCTAGTAGCTACATGGCTTCTTCTTTCTCTTTGATTCTCAATACCATGTTCTCCTCGATGTTCTTGGAGATTTATTCGATGTAATACTTTTTTGCGTTGTGTTTGCCGAGATTCGACGAATTGCGGATTTATGATCAGCTTATCTATGAATATTAATTGTATCTTCTCTGAATTGTTTTATGCATGATTTGATATCTTTGTAATTCTCTTCAAACTATCTGTTTGGTTTGGCCAACTAGATTGGTTTTTCTTGCAATGGGAGAAGTGCTTAGCTTTGGGTTCAATCTTGTGGTGTCCTTTTCCAGTGATAGTAGGGGCAGCAAGGCACATATTGTATTGTTGCCATCGAGGATAAAAAGATGGGTGTTCATCATATTGCTTGAGTTAATTCCTCTACATCATGTCATCTTACTTAATGTGTTACTATGTTCTTCATGAACTTAATACTCTAGATGCAGGCAGGAGTCGGTCGAAGTGTGGAGTAATAGTAGTGGATGCAGAATCATTTCGGTCTACTTGATACGGACGTGATGCATATATTCATGATCATTGCCTTAGATACCGTCATAACTTTGCGCTTTTCTATCAGTTGCTCGGTAATAATTTGTTCACCCACTGTATTATTTGCTATCTTGAGAGAAGCCACTAGTGAAACCTATGGCCCCTGGGTCTATTTTCCATCATATAAGTTTCTGATCTACTATTTTGCAATCTTTTACTTTTTGATCTATAAACAAAAAATACCAAAAATATTTACTTTATCGTTTATCTATCTCTACACTACAAGAAATATGTCAACTAGTGACCTTTTGTCAGTGACCCTGGAAGAATTGGTCATAGATCTATGACCATTTCAGACCAATTGGTCAAAAGTTGTTCGAGGGGCTCGAAACCCTAAACCATTGCGACCATTTTGGTCAGAAAGGTCATAATTTCCTTACACGAAAAGGGCACAAAGCAAACAAAGGCTAGTCCATTGCCTTATTTCTAGTTGTTAATGACCAATATAGATGGTCATAGCCTTGTAGATTGTGGTGGGTTGTGATGACTAGGCGCCATCTCATCAGTTTTGCCTATGTGTCATGTCCATGTGGCGGTTTTTGCCCTAGGTTGTGAAGCAACCTATATTTCTGTGATTCCCAAAATTCCAAAAAAAATCTCATAAATTCTTTGGGTCATACCTTCGTCAAATATGTAAAAACCTTCCTTGCCTAGTTCAAAAATAATTCAAAAATATTCATTTTCCTATTCTGATCAGAGCAAAGCACTTTGTGAAGGAAGTACCACTTTGGCATGTCCAAATGGTATCCATTTTCTCTGATGCTTTCCTATGCCCAAATAACCATCCTCCACCAAATGCCAGCTCAATCCATTCATTATTTTGATCCCAGCTTCAACATTCAGATTTATGTCCGGTGTGGTAGTTTGTAAATCAAGTACCACCTAGGCTCCTCCTTTTGAGGTGAAAATTTGTGAAGACGGTCTTCTTAGTAACTGATCATCCTCACCAAAACTCACGCCCATTAGCCATGTGCATTTCCGTATCGCAAATCAAACACTTGGTCGCTAATTCATGTTTGATCATCGATCGGTCTCCTCGTGAGAATATTATGTTGTGATTTTCTTCCTAGCACCTACCGGGAGTGCCCAACCCACTAGACATGCCTAGGCCGCCCGAACACATGGCAACGCATACGGTCACGCAGTGACCATTGGCGTGCATGCTTGAGCTCTGGCAGCTCTAGAGTTGGGGCCCTCGGCCACCGTCCAAACCTCGATGTCTCGCCATCAAACCATGTATTTATGATTAAATAGATACTTATTTACCTAGAAATGATTTTTGGAAAAAATAAAGAGCAAACTATGAGGCAGTTGCAGTTCAAATTTGACCCATTTCCAGCTGAATCGACAACAATTTGTCTTTTTCACCAGAGGTGGATCAAAACTTTTTTCACCCAACCATTTTATCAATTGTGCATTATATATGGCCTAGTATTTTATAAAATTGATTTGTTTCATTTCTGCAACAATTATTTGGTAGTTCCTTCACAAAAAACCTCCTTTTGGGCACTCGAAAAATGAAAAATGAAATTTCCGTGCAAAGAAAATGAAAACTTCCTTAGGCAACATTGTTTGGAATTCCAAGATGTACCCATGTTCACAATATGAGATCATTTGAACAAACTATGCCATGAATGTGGCCATAAGATTGATCATTTGGCTTGTAAGCCATGAATCTTCACGCATGATAGCTCATTTCTGAGAACACTTTTTTAAAATAATTACCATATTACAAGTTTATTATTTTTCCTGGAAACTTGGTCACATATAATGACACAATGCGAAGGTTTTCCAATTTTTTGATTCTTTTTGAATTTTTTATGCCCGTTTCAAAATGCGGTCAAAAAGGCGGGCTTTACTGTTCCTAGCTAGTGGTTGAATCTTGGATTTTTTTGGTGTTTCTATGATTAAATAGATAATTATTTACCTCGAAATGATTTTTGGAAAAAATAAAGAGCAAACTATGAGGCAGCTGCAGTTCAAATTTGACCCGCTTCCAAATTTAATCCATGAAATTTGTCTTTTTACGAGAGGTGGATCAAAACTTTTTGCACCCTACCATTTTGTCAATTGTGCATTAAATATGTCCTAGTATTTTAGAAAATTGATTTGGTCCAATTTTGCAACAATTATTTGGGAGGTCCTTCACAAAAAAACCTCCTTTAGGGCACTCGGAAAATGAAAAATGGTTTTTTCATCCAAAGAAAATGAAAACTTCCTTAGGAAACATTGTTTTCCATTACAATATGCACCCTTGTGCACAATATGAGATCATTTGAACAAACTATGCCACAAATGTGGCCATAAGATTGATCATTTGGCTTGAAAGCCATGAATCTTCACAAATGATAGCTCATTTCTGAGAACACTTTTTTAAAATAATTGCCAGACATAAGTTTTTTATTTTTCCTGGGAACTTGGCCACATATAATGACAAAATGCTAAGATTTCCCAATTTTTGATTTTTTGAATTTTTATGCCCGTTTCAAAATGCGATCAAAAGCGGCGGAATGACCGTTCCTAGCTAGTGGTTGAATCTTGGAATTTTTTTGGTGTTTCTCTAATTAAATAGATACTTATGTACCTAGAAATGATTTTTGGAAAAAATAAATAGCAAACTCTGAGGCAACTGCAGTTCAAATTTGACCCGCTTCCAACTGAATCGGCAGAAATTTGTCTTTTTAACGAGAGGTGGATCAAAACTTTTCGAACCCACCATTTGGTCAATTGTGCATTAAATATGTCCTAGTATTTTATAGAAATGATCTGGTCCAATTTTGCAACAATTATTTGGGAGGTCCTTCACAAAAAAACCTCCTTTTGGGCACTCGAAAAATAAAAAATGGTTTTTTCGTCCAAAGAAAATGAAAACTTCCTTAGGCAACATTGTTTGCCATTCCAATATGCACCCTTGTGCACAATATGAGATCATTTGAACAAACTATGCCATGAATGTGCACTCATCCATCCATCCATCCATCTCACCATCCCACATCCATCCGTCCATCCACCCCACCGCAGCACAAACCCTAGCTCACATCACACCCCTTCCCCCATCGCACCCTTCTCCCCCCATCTGCTCGCCGCCGCCGCCACCTCCCGATCCAATCTCACCCCGCCGCCTCCCGATCCACCGCCGACCTCGCCGTCCTCCTCACTCACCGCCGACCTCGCCGTCCTCCTCACCCACCGCTGCCGACCTCGTCCCTCCCTCCCCTCACCATCTCTCCCTCGTCTCACCTCACCGCGAGCCTCGCAACCCAATCCGTCCGCCATGGCGCTGTCGGTGCACGCCGCCGCCATCGCCGCCCCGCGTCTCCTCCCCCCTCCCCCGCTCCATCGCTTTGCCTGCCATGACCATGCCGTCCACTGCGTCTTGCTGCTTCGCCTCCTCCTCCCCCCATGGCCGCCCCCGCCTCCTCCTGACCCACACCACCATCACCTCGATCCTCGTGCACATCCGCCTCGTCTCCTGCCCCGCCCCTTCCCGGAACCCACTCCGGCGTTACTCCGAGTCGGTGCCGGTGTCGCCAGCGATGAGGGAGAATATGTGGACAGGGAGGTGGAGGAGGACCGGGACGAGCGGTACGGGTTCGAGATGGAGGTGCGCAAGCTGCCGGGAAGAAGAACCGCCGGCTGGTGCATGCACGGGTGCGGGTCGGCGCGCCGCTCCAGGCCGTCTGGGCCACGCTCACGGACTACGAGGGCCTCGCTGGATTCATCCCTGGCCTCTCCGAGTGCCGCCTCCTCCACCAGGACAAGGCCTTCGCCCGCCTCTACCAGGTTTCTCCTCTCCTCTCGCCCAACCAATTCGTCGAGCAGGTGGCGTGCTGCTCTGCTCTACTCTAATGGACGGACGCTTTGGTTCCTCTGCAGGTTGGGGAGCAGGATCTGGCGCTGGGGTTCAAGTTCAACGCCAAGGGCACCATCGAATGCTATGAGGGGGAGATGGAGCTGCTGCCGGATCCCTTCCCGGCCGGCGGAGTTACAGTAATATCTTGGATTTCAGGCCGGGTTTGAGCCTTGTTGGGAGCAGGGGAGTGCGATTCCATCCCATCCAAGGCTGCAAATTGCGCCCGCCAACTGCAATTTTTCAGGTAGCGCAGTGCGGTGGGTTCCCTGTTATAATAACATCGTGCCATCACAATAGTTCCTTCAGTCATCAGGCTTAAAAGAGAAATCAAAGCGTATGAAGTTGAATATCCAAGCCATGTAAATCTGCTACTTGGTTCAGAGCTGCGGATGTAGTGCCGCATCATCTCTTCATATGTGTGACTTTGCTCTTTACTGACAAACATGCAATTAGCTACTGGTAGTATGTCAATGTTGCTCTTCTGTTAGTAGTACTAGTTAGGAGCAGGACTGCCTCTGCTGCCAATGCGTTGTGTTCTACTACATCTCTAGTGTTCATGACAAGATTCCTGCCATATCCCCCTTTGTTTACATACATATTCTCACTAACCGAGTTCATGAATGTGACTGAATTTGTTAGCATGATGTGAGTGAGTGTTGTATTATCTAGTATATAAATCTGAATCTAGATTCTGTAAGAGTCAAGGGGCAGCCATTCTGACCTGTGAATTTTAAACTACATAACTGATTTCCCATAATACTGTTGCTAGTGTGTTGCTGCGACATTTTTTTCATTATAATAAATCTTTTAGATTGTTGGAGTTCAGAATCAACATAAATTGCCTGTTGGAATGTTTCCTTTTCAATAAAACATGCATGTGCGAGCGCTAATCGAATCGACGGTTCCTTCTTTCACCGCCCCAAGAAAACATTGCACCTGCAGGCCCTGGATGGAGCCAAGGATAGGCTGCACTTGTTCAAAGCAAGCTTATTGGATAAGGCTCCTTCGATGCTGCCATCGCCGGTTCTGATTGTGTGTTCCACATGGCTTCTCCCTTTTATCACAACGTACGGCAAGGACCCCAAGGTTAGTATATATATCATGACCATTCTGTGCAGAATTACATACAACATTTGTTTGTTCCTTATGCATGTGCGCGGGCTTATGTTTTCAACAGCTAAAACTGTTTATGATACAACAGCTTCACCAGACATTTGTTCTGTATACTTATGCGTGTCTTTACTGTCTTGCAGGCTGAGTTACTTGACCCAGCAGTCAATGGAACACTCAATGTTCTCCGTTCCTGCAAGAAAGCCTCTATCAAGAGAGTCATCACGTCATCAACGGCTGCTGTTGCCTACAATGGGAAGCCAAGAACTCCTGATGTAGTAGTTGATGAGACTTGGTTTTCAAGTGCGGAGATCTGTGAAAAGAATCAGGTAATATGCCGTTTTGAGCTGATAGAACTCCGGTTGTTTTTCACACATGGAGTGGTAAAATTCTGGTTGATTTGCATATATGGTGTGCACATACACCTCTACTGAAATACGATTTCTTAGGATAAGATGGTGATACCATTGTTGTTGAAGATCTTGGTTTATGTGTTTTCATTCAGGGATGTAGGTTGAGTCCAATGATGCATAATCCATAATGAGAAGTTTAAGAATAGGAAAGTAATCACAATTGATCTTGTTCCATCTTTATTGGTGTCATACTATACTTGGTTGGTTTACGGGAAAAAATATTATATCTGGTTAAGTAAACACTAATGCCAGTATGTTATATAGTCAGTCTCTGTCTGCTGCTACTAAACAATTGCAGAACAACTCTGCATCTACACATTGTTCAGCTAAGATTCTGCTGCATATAAACAAAGTACTTGCCTCATATATGTTGAACTGGCATTAAAATATATAATCACGTCCGCTAAGAATTACAGCCGAATGGATGTAGGACGCCCAGCCATGGATGAGCAGCAGGGGTAGGATGGATGTGGTTTCCCTTCTTTGCGGGACGTGGGTGTTGGAGAACCAAGTGGCCTTGCACGAGCTCGACCCTGGCGCTCTTCCTAAGGTCCATCTTCCAGTTCCTCTTCCCCTGTTCCCATCCCGATGTGATTTTTTTGGACAGATTGCTCTTTTCTTTTTTGTGAATCATATTTTTTAGACTGTTACTGTTGTCGAATGCACATATTATTATGTTACTGGGTATGTGAAAGATTATTAGCTAGGGTCAATTTCTGCTGCTGCTAATGCATATTGATCCATATGTTCTTGTTTCTGTACACATGGGCAGCTTACACCTAACTATCTGACGATGTAATTAGCTTTCCTGCAATTGCTTTGGTAACTTTTATGGCTTGCTAACATCTCCATTATACTAGTCTGGATGGATGATGTGCTTGCTTACTTTCTGTGCTTGCAATGAACCATGTGGTATATGCTCTCCACTTCACACAAGGCCCAAGGGATCAGTATACTGACCAGCAGAACTCTTTTAAAAAATTAGTTAAATATGTTCCTGGTGTTCGTGCAAAATGAGTGAAGTACTTTAAATTTGCGGTTACATAGTTTCACCTTCACATTTCTTCATTTTTCTTGACAAGTTGAATATGTTCAGCTGGTCTGAAAACAAAGAAACATTCAGTTCATTTATACTGAATCTTTAAGAAAACCTGAAGGAGATATCTAATACAACTATCTGATTATTCCCCCAACCTTGTAGACTAGTATATTAGATCTAACTACACAAGTATAGAATGCTCAAATTAGTATGTACTGTTGTACAAGTTTAATGCAGAGTATTTCGGTAGTACTGCTGTACAAGTTTACTGTAGTATTTTGGTATGCACTCCTGAACGAGTTAATGTTGTATTTTGGTATGTACTGATGTATAAGTTTAATGCGGTGTTTTGGCATGTACTGCTGAGTTCATAACCATTTTGTTTTACAACATGCAGATGATTGCCTTCATTCATGTTTCGACGTGAGCTCTAGGTCGAAGTTGGAAGAAGACATGCAGGATCTAGGCAAGCATTCATGCTCTCTTATCCTCGCTTCGCTCCTTAGGAGATGTGAATTTACGGGACTTCGATGTACTCCGTATCTCTTCTCTTATATGTGGTCCGTGTCATATTATGGTCTAATATTTTTGTTTTGACTCTTTTTACAGTGCGAGGAAAGGCTGTGAGTAGACGTCAACGATGCCTACTTGCTTGGCTGCTGATGATGCATGCGCCGGTCAAGCAAGCATACATGCATATCGTACATGTTAGGATAGTAGCAGATATTCCTTCCGTTCTGCTATATTCTGTGTAAATGTATTTACGAGATGATTTTGTTGTGTTATGTAAACACAGGAGATGTGTTATGTGATGTGATATGATGAATGATTTGAATTGACATGGAGTTTTCTTGATTTGAATATGAAACAATTTTGTCCAAACATTTCTTTCAAAATCTGAGATCTAATATTGGACAAATAATTGGGCTGGAAAAGGCCACAACCCAACAAGCATTGAACCGTTTAAAAAGCAAAACAAAAAAACCTTAGAAAATAAGAGAAGAAATATATTGCAAAAAAGGCCGAGGCCCTCTAGTATGGAAGATCCTAACAAAAAGGCCAAATTGTGGGGTATGGCCCATGCTGAAATTAATAG
Source organism: Aegilops bicornis (assembly GCA_021605145.1). Classification (NCBI taxonomy): domain Eukaryota; kingdom Viridiplantae; phylum Streptophyta; class Magnoliopsida; order Poales; family Poaceae; genus Aegilops; species Aegilops bicornis. The sequence continues at coordinate 94,312,163 of CM038669.1, read as the reverse complement.
GAAAAAATATAAAAAGGCTAAACTATTGGGCCAAGCCCATGTAGAACAACGAATTGGACCGGGTTGAATCTTATCAATGACCTTTTCAATTGGTCGTAGTTTTGCCACGTCAGATTGCCACGTCGGATCCGACGTGGCCTGGGCAGTCATCTAGTGACCAAAAGAAAAGGTCATGGGTTCAACGACCTTCTGTTTTGGTCGTAAACGTCCACGATCTTCTCACAGAGAAGGTCGCTATAGTCAGTTAACGACCCTCAGCTTTTGACCTTCTGTTTTTGGTCACAAAAAGGTCACAAACGAAAAACAATGACCTTTTAGTGACCAATAGTCAAGGTCACAAGTTGACATATTTCTTGTAGTGCTACCAGATCTCACTTTTGCAAGTAACTGTGAAGGGATTGACAACCCCTTTATCGCGTTGGGTGCAAGTTGTTTGATTGTTTGTTGCAGGTATTCGGTGATTTGTGCGTTGTCTCCTACTGGATTGATACCTTGGTTCTCAAACTAAGGGAAATACTTATCTCTACTTTGCTACATCACCCTTTCCTGTTCAAGAGAAAAACCAACACAAGCACAAGAAGTAGCACGTCTCCAACGTATCTACAATTTTTGATTGTTCCATGCTATTATATTATCCATCTTGGATGTTTTATATGCGTTATTATGCTATTTTATATAATTTTTGGGACTAACCTATTAACTTAGTGCCCAATGCCAGTTGTTATTTTTCCTTGTTTTTGCCTTTACAAAACAATACCAAACGGAGTCCAAAGGGAACAAAACTTTTTGATAATTTTTCTTGGCCAACAAGACACCTAGGAAGCTTCAGGAGGAGTCCAGAAGGTCCACGAGATGGCCACGAGCTCGTAGGGCATGCCCCCAGGCTTGTGGGCCCCTTGTGGCTCCTGTAACCCTAATTCTTCTTCTATAAATACCCTAATATTCCTCGAAGACCAAGAGGCACACCAAAAATACTTTTCCACCGCCGCAGGCTTCTGTTGTCGTGAGATCCCATCTTGGGGCCTTTTCCGGCACTCCATCGGAGGGGGTTTGATCATGGAGGGCTTCTACATCAACCTTGCGGCCCTTCCGATTATGTGTGAGTAGTTTACCAATGACCTATGGGTCCATAGCTAGTAGCTAGATGACTTCTTCTCTCTCTTTGATCTTCAACATAATGTTCTCCTCAATGTTCCTGGAGATCTATTCAATGTAATCTTCTTTTGCCGTGCGTTTGTTGAGACCCGATGAATTGTGGGTTTATGTTCATATTTTCTATGAATATTATTTGAGTCTTTCTGAACTCTTTTATCCTTGATTTATATAGCTTTATATTTCTCTCCGATCTATTGATCTGGTTTGGCCAACTAGATTGATTTTTCTTGCAATGGGAGAGGTGCTTTGTAATGGGTTCAATCTTGCGATGCTTAGTCCCAGTGACAGAAGGGGACATGACACGTATTGTATTATTGCCATTAAGGATAAAAAGATGGGGTTTATTCATATTGGTTGGATCTATCCCTCTACATCATGTCATCTTGCTTAAGGCGTTACTCCGTTCTTGTTAATTTAATACACTAGATGCATGCTGGATAGCGGTCGATGTGTGGAGTAATAGTAGTAGATGCAGGCAGGAGTCGATCTACTTGTCTCAGATGTGATGCCTATATACATGATCATTGCCTTGGATATCTACATAATTATTCGCTTTTCTATCAATTGCTCAACAGTAATTTGTTTACCCACCGTATGCTTTCTTTCAAGAGAAAAGCCTCTAGTGAAAACTATGGCCCCCGAGTCTATCTTTTATCATATTATTTTCAGATCTATGAAACCAAAAACACAGAAATACCTTGCTGCAATTTATTTACCTTTATCTTATTTTGCACTCTTATCTTTTATATGTATCTCTATCAGATCTCATCCTTGAAAGTAACTGTGAAGGGACTGACAATCCCTTTATCGCGTTGGGTGCAAGTATTTGTTTGTTTGTGTACGTGCTATCATTGGAGACTTGTGTGTTCCTCCTACTGGATTGATACCTTGGTTCTTAACTGACGGAAATACTTATCTCTACTTTGCTGCATCAACCTTTCCTCTTCAAGGGAAAAACCAATGCATGCTCAAGAGGTAGCAGTAACCGTCAAGGTGAACTTGGAGGAATCCCCCTCGATGGGTCACACTTGAGGTATTGCACAACGGAGTCGTTATCGGGAGTGGTGAAGGAGGAATCACCCTCAATAGACCACGACCGATTAGCTGCACTATAGAGTTATCTTAGGGAGTGCGTTACGAGGTATCACCCTCGGCACTCGATAGTAGCTCTGTAGAGTCGTACAACAAAAGGGGGGTGAGGTGATGTGTCGGGCCCTGGACTTCATTCACGTTGATCGAGTCATCGGTGATGAAGCAGGGTCAACAGGGACAAGGTGTGGGGTCACTGATGGATCACTAACCAACCTATACTAATCATATAGGATACGCATGTAAGGTACAAAAGCAGGCTATGCATCAGAATAGGAGCAATCATTACAGTAGAAAAATCTAATGCAAGCATGAGGGAGAATGGAATGGGCGATATCGGAATGATCAAGGGGGTTTGCTTGCCTGGAAGCTCTGCTAAGAGTGGCTAAACGTCAGGGGTGTAGTCATACTCGGAAGCAGCGTCAGTCTCGGTGTCTACCGGAGAGAAGAGGGGGGAAGAAACAGTAAATATAACGCAAACATATGCATCACTATGCATGACATTGCAATATGCAGTGCTAATGCTGATCTAGCGCAGTACTACATGTTGCAGACGAAGAGGGAAAACATCTGGGAATGTTTTCCCAGCTTTTGACATTTTTTGGACAGATGAATCGGAGGGGAATGATCCATCACTACTACAGGTTGCTGCTAACGCGACACTACGATCAGAGACCCTTCGATGAAACTGTGTGTGATGCCATAATCGCAAACAGTGGTGTAAAAAACCCATCAAAAAGCAAAACATTTGTGATGGAGGATGCATCAAAAACGGTTCAGATTTTAGTTGCGTGTGCGATGTAGGGCATACAGTTCAGCTCAATTAATTGTTTGCGATGAGGAGGAACAAAAGAAACGGGCAGCCAGATGAATGTATGTGCGATGTACATCATACGGTTCACTCGGATGAACTATTTGTGATTAGGAAACACAAAAGAAACGGTCAGCCAGATCAAAGGTCTGTGCGATATACGGCGTGCGGTTCACTCGGATGAACTGTTTGCGTTGAGACATGAGAACAGAAACGGTTCAAATGAACAAGATGTGTGTGATACGAGGCAAGCTGGTTTGTAATCGGAAACATGTGTGAATACCGATAACAACACATACGATTACTACTAACAAGCCGTGTGTGTTGTGAGCAAACGATTGCTGGTATACAATTGTGAGTGATTGATGAAAACATCACCGACAGGTTCCATTGCTTAGTCCGTGTGTGATGTGATTTTCTTTGTCCGCACAACGTCTACGCTCTGTCTACAGAGCATCAACATATATACTTTAAAATAAAACATTGCATAACCAAATTAAGCATACAATTACACAAGTGACTACACACATAACATTTCCACACACCAAAGTAAGCAATTACATGCATACTAAAGTAGGAGAAACGAGGATCTAATGATCTACTTAATGTTGCGATGACGCTTGCCATTGCTTTGCTTCCGGCTGGATCCCTGGCCGTTTTGGGGAAGGAGGCACTTCCTCATGTCAACGATCCGCCTATACATGTCGTAACTCGTGTACGCCTCCTTGGCCCGTGCACGACGTGAGCTTTGTCGAGTTTCTCCATCCAGGCCAAGTGCCAGGCACGCTTGTCCTTTTTACACAAATCCTTCATGTCTCTATAGTAGGGGTCGATGATGGCCTCGGCGAGGTGAACCAGTGAGTCCTTCTCATGCTCCTTGCTGCCCTAGATCTTGTATTGGCCCTGGATGTCGACAAGATTCTGGCAGGCGATGCCCGAATTCTCGAGCCCTTTACATTGTTGGTGATGTCCACCATAGCGAACATGTAGTGGGGGCTATTGACAAACCTGGGGAAACGCTCGCAAGGCCTTGTGGCCAGGAAGTAGTGGTAGACGAGGACCTGGCGACGCACGCACATCTGGGCAACGACAACCTTGGGACGAGACCCGGCATGAGCGCAGGTGTACTCGAGGTCAAACCCGACCACCTTGTACTTCTCCACGGCAAGCAACTACTCCATGATGTGGATGGAGTGCTCCACCCAGACCGGGTCGTTGGTGTACACCACCGAGAGGTCCATGAACCTTTTGTGAGCGTCCACCACGGCACGCATGGTGAACTGCTGCTCGTCGTTGGCAGGCACTCGGAGCGCCATTAGAGCCGCGCAGGATACCCTCTAAGAATTTCTCGTGGTGGATGTGCTTCTTGCAATGGTGGGGCACGATCGAAAGGTTGAAGAGACATAAGGGTTAAATGGCCGCTGTAATAAATGGGGGCGGCTGGCCTGTAATCATCACGTCTTGTCACGGTGTTCATAGAGGAGGATTCCAGTGCACGCTTGACAACACCGCACCGCACGCATGGGCTCAAAGAGGCGCCAAATGTATCGTCGGTGAGCCTATTCCCGCGCTACCGTGCTGTTTACTATGCAAGATTCCTGCTCGACTAGTTTGGCCACGCGTCGGCTAGAAGAGGGACAAATCATGGGCATTTATTGGAAAAAATCTTTGTAAAAAGGAAGTGTGTGGAATGACTTCGATCATAAGTTTACCCGTGGGTGATGAGGTCAAAGTTACACAGAAGGGTGATGATGGACACTCGAGTGCGATAACTAATTCTGCTCTGTAGTGCACACGGTGGAAGAAACCAACTATGTGCAATAATGTCGAAGATCGCAGTCGAGTTAGCTATACAGATCGTGTGATGTGAGATCAACAAGGTAAACTAATTTGAGAATGGTTAATAAAATCTACGACCATTACATATTAAGGTCAAAATAGTGCTAGCAATATACGAGGCTTATACGATGCCATTTCAACGATTGTACCACAAAAGCTCGAAATGTTACAAGGTTCAAATTCCAGAGTTATATGGCTCAAATTTGAAGATTACAAGGTTCAAACTGATATTAGAAATGAAATTCAGCTCATCAGCTACAAACGCTCGCGCTGATCCGCTAAACATGGATATCATAGTGGTTCAAACTAATATCACTGCTTCTAAGTCTGGTTTCGAAACCTCACAATTTTTGCAAAGGGGTCAGCCACTGAGGAGTCATGTATGGGGTTGACACGATGACTTCCGATTACTCTGTCATCTGAAGTTCCAAAATGAAATTCAGCATTTTTGGAGCCTACTCCATTCTGCCGCAGGCGCCGGCACTGATCAACAAACCATTCATTTTTTGTGAAATAAATTTAGGGCAAACCTCATTTCCTTTAGCACCCTTGCTCTGAGAACAAAGAACCTGGCGAATATAATCTCCATTAAGGTCCCTCGGTAGGAGTTCAAAGTAATTTCTGAGAGATGCAGATCTAGGCATTCGAAGTGATTGTTATATTGTATCACATTATCCACCACTGGGCCTAATATTATCTGCAAAAGAAGAAAACGTGTTAGTGCCTACATGCAGTTTTGAACATTACTATAGGCCTATTTGGTTTGCAGGATTTGTAAAATGCACTAACATGCCATCTTCGATCTGACATGATTAACATGGGCATTTGATTACATTCTAGAAAATGTAGCCTTCTTCACAAGAGGTTGGAGTGGATGAAAAGTTCCATAAGAAAACTTGAACTCCCTTATGATTAACATTTAACAGGAAATGAACATCACCTCGATATATAGCTTCTCGAGGCACGGAAAGCATCTCGAGAAACTGACAACTTGCTCCAGGTTGGGACCAATAGATTCTAGTGCCAAGACCTTCACAGTGCGCAGTTTCAGGGTCAAGCTTGTCAGAATCATTTTCTTGATGACAGACAAACAAACATCTTCAAAATTAGAAATAATGTTAATTTGTAGAAGGAGAGGTAGAAGGCGGCTGTTGTACTTGAACGGGTGTGGATCCAATAACAAGTTTGGAGTATTTGTGAGACGAGTAGCCCACCACTGTCAATTTCGGCGCATAAATGACATTGATTCTTGTTGGACCTTCTTGATCAACTACAAGTAATCTCTCAAGTGCAGGTGTGTCCTCAATGACCATACCGTGGTACACATCTTGTGATGTCTTCCTCCCACACCAGCAACACACATAAATAGTCTGGAGAGTCATGGAGGTGATGTGGAAGGTACTCAACCCATTGATCGCCTAAGGACGAAGGTACTCGAGTGCAGTATAGCCACGGAGCAGGCGCTCCATGTCACCGTTTGAGAGGTAGACGACGAGGAGCTCGAGGTGCTTCAGTCGTGGTAGAATAAGAGCGGACGCGTCATTAAAGGGGGGAGGGCAGTTCCTGAACTTGGCGACGCACAGCGTGGGCGCGAGGCGGAGTGCAGACGTTGGCAGCGACCGCATATGCCCATCATCAAAAGTGAGCTCCTCGAGCTGATCTAGGGCGGGGATCGGAACGAGTCATCAAGCTTGGCTCGGTCCTTGCCGTTGGAACGGAACTTGCCCATTATAAGGCCTTTGGTTGGGCTAAGGTGACTGCCGAGGATCTTGGAGAACACATCCAAGCTTTTGCGATAGCCATGGCAGAGCTCGTGGGTGTCGATGAGGTCGAGAGGGCTGGAGTTCCATAGGGGGCGCCACCGCCGGGAAAGGACGGTTGTCCGCGCCCCATATTTGATTGGGAGGAGGGAGATGATGACTCTCAACATATCATCGGGGAGTTGCTGACGAAGTCTAGGCCTACTGGAGTCGCTTGCAGTTCTAGCTCGCCCCACCTCCGCTTGTTGGCAGCCCCGTTCTCCACCTCCGGAGTCTCCTTGTCAGCGGCGCTTTCTGATAGAAATGGGAGTACAGATAATATTTAGTTAAAACAGGGCAATAGAAAAGTGTATAGGTAACAAGAAGATATTATGTAGGAATATAGTAAGAAAAGGGAATAACAATTGGTTGCTTAAATACTACACAATTCATTTGACATTGCCGGGTAAGTCAACATGCGATAGTTGAAAAGAAAACTTACTTGAACAAAGTCCTGACGGATGATTTTGTCGGGAAGTTAGCATATATCTCATGACTAGGCCCTTTTATGTGCAGTGCAATTTTAGTGCCAGCTTTCAGTACATGAAACTTTGCAATTTCTTTCCAAAAGCCAGTGCCAAAATACGAGTCACCACGTTCATCAAGTCTTACAGTAGCAACAGTTGTAAATCCTTGGTTTGTGTGCAGTATGACATCCGTGGAGCCTTGATCTATGTAAAGGGAAAAATTGTGCACTACATAATCTGTTGCATAGCAAGGGATGTTTTGCAGAAAATGGTAGGATTGTTAAAGAAAATATGGTACATGCAAATATGGGCCCAAATTGAAAGAACTGTACAACATTTGAAATCGAAGGACAAAAATCTATAATTAAACATATAGGGTAAACATGATGTCATGGAAATATGAGAGTAATCGAAAGAGCAATACATCATTAATTTGCCTAATATAGAAAGAAGAGGGGGGAAATCCCCTTTGACGTATATGGTGCATGTGGCACCTTTTATCAAAATGTAGCAATATTTAGAATATGTTTAGGAAAGTAGGCCATGCCAACAGATTTAGGGTGAGATTGACCATACCGCGCGCGTCCTCAAGTTATCTGGTACGGTGAGATGGAATCTCTGGCTGAGGTCGCAAAGTCCTGAAGTGTCGGCGCACTCTATATTCTATGAATGAAAGAAAACCCTCAAATCATCTCAAATAAAAATGATTTCGCGGTGATTTCCACTTGGTCATTAAAGGAGGTAGATGAATTGGGATAAGTGATGAGATAATATCTTGTTAAATTAGTTACCTTGTCGTCCATGAGAAAGGAACCTCAGTATGGCATATTTCCAACCGAGCGAAGTTGGATCGACCGCGAGCAGCGTGGAGAAAGTCGATGGCGATAGGCGGCGGCAAGCGGAATTGGCGAAATGCGGTTGGCTTTGCCGGCAGCCTGGCGGCGGCGGCAGGCATCGAGCTAAGTGTTTACCGCTGCGATAGGCTGTGCCATGGCATAGACGTAGAGGAGCTTGTGCATGTGTGAATGGGGAACGTACGGGAGGGGCCGAGGGGGTGGCAGGTGGGGTGAGGGTTTTTGTGACGTGGCGATGGTAAGGGTTTTCTTTTTTCATTTTTGAATTGAGTGGTGAGGGTTTTCTGTTCCACAAAGAATTTTGGGGGTGACAGTTTGCTAGAGCGAACCATGTGTGATTGACGCAGCACGCAAAATGAAAGTCATTGCACACGGTTCTAATTTTGGGAACCATGTGTGATTGACGTACTACCTCCATCCTGGTTTATTGGTCCCCCTTTGTAATTTTTACCAAAATTTGGCGAAATATTTAACATACTCAGACATGGATAATAAGCGTACACGTACATAAGCATAGTTCAACCGTCATTAAGCATACTCAAGCATACAGAGTTCGATCCATCCCACATCTCATCTCACATGCGGCCGGCACGATCCTGAAGCTTCTCCAGGTACTCGGCGTATGCGTTGTGCGCCATCCTGCGAGAATACTTCTGCTTGAAGGAGCCAACGGCCCGTCCTCTTGCATGCGCCAGAACACTTAGATGCGCGTCATGAAGCTTCTGGTTGCAAAATGGGCATCCATAGCCGCTGCCTGTGTCCTAATACGCTCATTATGCATTCCCGCATAAAGCTCCCTCGGATTTGCCTCCTGTACCTCCTCCGCCATCTTCATCCTCGCTGTCCACATCGCCGACAAAGACCTATACAAATAGTAAAACAAATTTGGCATCAAATCAATTATTACATGTCGTGAAGTAGGATTAGGAATTTATGGCTATTTATTTATACATATCCAGAGATTATGGTTCGATTTTTAAGCACACTCGTCTATGTACAGACCAATCTTGAAGAAAATAATGGCACAAACATATGTAGGTCACTCAAAATCAATTGCCAAGCCCTAGCTAGGAATTATTAGCACGAATACTAACCCTAGTCGGATTACTAGCAGAAATCATTTGCACAGATGAAACAACTAATCACTTATCACCTGTACCATTCAAACAATCAATACACTACACGGATCTAAGGAAACTTACTCAGATTTCATGGATTGGGAGAACACAACCATATGATTTCTATTCCAAAAAGGGGGAGGCAGGAGTAACCAGAGAAACCCTATTATCTATTTGACACATAAATGGGATAGATGACTAACCAACTGTCCGTCGTCGTCGGATTCGTCGCCGGAGTGGTCGTCGGAGTCGGTGTGGAACTCCGCCTCCGGCTATGGAAGCTCGACGCCGTCGACGATGTCAGGGTGCAGCGATAACTCGCCGGCGGTGACGGCAACCTCTGCCTCCATCTCCACGCCATGCTCCGGTGCTTTAGCAGCCCCGGCGTCGCCACCCCCTCCAATGGGGCGCTTTGGCGGCATCCTCATACACTGATGGCTTTGAGGACTGAAAGCAGCGTCGAGGATGCATGCGAAGAGAGAGAATTGTGTGTGTGTAGCGAGGATGGGGGGTGCGGCCACTCGGGCGCACCACTAATATGGAGTATGGGAGTTGTGGGAGAGAGGCGGGCGGCGGTCAAACCGATGGCTCGCCTCCCAGTGAGCCTGCGACAACGGACTGCTGGCATGCCTACCAAAGTTTCACACAGCTACGTACTCACACGCATCCCGATGACACTGCGCAGCAAGCACGCCTCCGTAAATTCACACACCTGCACGCATGCCTCCCCGTCTGCCTGCACGGCGGACTGCTCGCATGCGTCCCATTAACTCACGCCTGCTCGCACGACACACGGGTCGCGCGACGACACATATATTGTTTTTCTATTTGGATGATTAATGCTGCCGCTTTATTGCTTAACCGAAGCATGGCACATATCCATTGTTGGTCTAACGCTCACGTTTCGAATAAATAATCCATTTGGGATATTGGTTCCCAATTATTAATAATCTCCCATCTGTAATTAGATAAATATTACATCAAAACTGGTGTCAAATTTGACAAAAAAAGTACAATGCCACTTTGTATTGGTGTCCATATGACAACACGCTAAGTTTCATGAACTTAAAATAAGTTTTGGATGTACTAGAATTAAAAAATCAAGATTCTCAATGTTCAAAATTTGTTGCACGGGGAGTAAACATGCACCCAGTGAGACACATGTGTTTTTGCAATCCATTTAGGTGCACTGTCACGTGTGCATGTAGCTCAAATTTGAATTTTGCACATTATACCCGTAGAAAATCAATCAATCAATGTACTAAAACGTCTTAATGATCTATGTGTTTTTTTTGAAATTAAAACGTCCCTCCTTTGGTAACATGTATGTTCACTGATATGTCTCCAACGTATCTATAATTTTTGATTGCTCCATGCTACTTTATCTATTGTTTTGGACTATAATGGGCTTTATTTTCCACTTTTATATTATTTTTGGGACTAACCTATTAACCAAAGGCCCAGCCCAGAATTGCTATTTTTTGCCTTTTTCAGTGTTTCAAGAAATGTAATATCAAACGGAGTCCAAACAGAATGAAACCTTGAACGTGATTTTCTCACCGAGCGTGATCCGTGAGACTTGGACCTCACGCCAAGGAACAACGGAGGCGGTCACGAGGGTGGGGGCCCCCTAGGCGCGCCTGCCTCGTGGGCCCCTGTTGCTCCACCGACATACTCCTTCCTCCTCAGTATATACCTACGCACTTCAAACGATCGTAAGAGGAGCCAAAAACCTAATTCCACCGCCGCAACTTCCTCACATCCACGAGATCCCATCTTGGGGCCTGTTCCGAAGCTCCGCCGAAGGGGGCATCCGCCACGGAGGGCTTCTACATCAACACCATAGCCTCTCCGATGAAGTGTGAGTAGTTTACTTCAGACCTTCGTGTCCATAGCTAGTAGCTAGATGGCTTCTTCTATCTTTTTGGATCTCAATACAATGTTCTCCCCCTCTCGTGGAGTTCTATTCGATGTAATCTTATTTTTTGCGGTGTGTTTGTTGAGACCGATGAATTGTGGGTTTATGATCCAGCTTATCTATGAATAATATTTGAATCTTCTCTGAATTCTTTTATGTATGATTGAGTTATCTTTGCAAGTCTCTTCAATTATCCGCTTGGTTTGGCCAACTAGATTGGTAGTTCTTGCAATGGGAGAAGTGCATGGCTTTGGGTTCAATTTTATGTGTCCTTACCCAAAGGATGTAAAGGGTTGCAAGGCATGTATTGTATTGTTGCCATCGAGGATACCAAGATGGGGTATTTATCATATTGCATGAATTTATTCCTCTACATCATGTCATCTTGCTTAAGGCGTTACTCTGTTTTTAACTTAATACTCTAGATGCATGCTGGATAGCGGTCGATGAGTGTAGTAATAGTAGTAGATGCAGAATCGTTTCGGTCTACTTGTCACGGATGTGATGCCTATATACATGAGCATACCTAGATAAACTCATAACTATGCTCAATTCTGTCAATTTCTCAACAGTAATCTGTTCACCCACCGTAGAATACTTATGCTATTGAGAGAAGCCACTAGTGAAACCTATGGCCCCTGGGTCTATTCTCATCATATCAATCTCCATCACTTTTATACTTGCTTTGTTTTTTACTTTGCTTTTTACTTTTCGCTTTGCATCTATATACCAAAAATACCAAAAATATTATCTCTATCAGATCTCACTCTCGTAAGTGACCGTGAAGGGATTGACAACCCCTAATCGCGTTGGTTGCGAGTAGCTATCGTTTTTTGCAAGTACGAGGGACTTGTGCGTGGCCTCCTACTGGATTGATACCTCGGTTCTCGAAAACTGAGGGAAATACTTACGCTACTCTACTACATCATCCTCTCCTCTTCGGGGAAAACCAACGCAAGCTCAAGACGTAACATTCACCACGGGATAATTAATTTAACATGCATCATAGTTGCGGTGGATTCGCGGTGTGTTTCTGAGTTTGTGCGTTTGGGGGTGGCAGGTGGCTCGCAGTACACTACAATTTGTGAGCCACCGTGTGGGTTGGTCGTTTTGTTAGGCAGGCCGGTGCCACATCAGAGTCGTGAAAATCATTATTTAAAACATTACACGACCCTTTCATACATAAATGTTTTGGCCACATGCAGTCGATGGTTGTCCTACACGACACTCGATACTCGCGTGTGACGTTTTCTGTGGGCCCGCGAGGTCGTCATCCATCACTTTGACGAACATCCGACAGCGAGGTTAATTTGACCAGGAAGGTAGAATCTTTTTTGTTTGTGTTATGGTGGTATATAGTACGCGTCGAAGAGGTGGGAGGGGACTAGCATATATACTATACGTACGCGTCCATGAACAAGTACACCTCACTTAGTGTTGGGACTTTTTGGTTTCCGAGGCACGTGCCACACCAAAATTGTGAAATTGGTTATTCAAACATCACACAACATCTACATGCATATCCTAGATAGGACACTCACGTGTGACGCTTCCATCTATGGGCCCACGAGGACATCGTCGATGCATGCATGCATCACTTTAACCTACACCGGGAGAGGTTAATTAATTTCACCATCGATGAGGATTCTTTTGGGTTGTACATATATTACGGCACGAGCATATAGTATGCGGTGAAGAGGGGGGAAGGGGACCATCATATGTAGTACGCTTGATATGAACATCGCTCTGTGTGGGTGCATGGTTTACGGTTTTTGAGGCATGTGGCACACCAAAGTTGTGCATTTTGGGTATCGAACATATATATGTTTGGCCCACATGCAAAGCGGTGGTGGTTGTCCTCTCGCACCCACTTATCAGCGATATCAATGATTTCCATCTGTGGGCCCGCTTGGTCCATCACTACTTTTTGCCTGACAACAAGAGAGGTTAATTTGACTTAGGAGGGGATTATTATTTTTGCTCTCGGATGACATGCAAGATACAGTTTGAGAACACACGCATGTGTACGCATGAATCCCTCCCATCGAGTCGAAGTGGCTAGTACAACAACACATCATGAACCGATCTCGCTCTGTGTGGGGAGCTAGTGTACGATTTTTGACGCACGCGCCAAATCAATGTTGTGTATTCAAACATGCATGCACACATCTTCTCCATTGCATGTAGTGGTTGCCTTCGAACAGTACACTCCCTCGTGTTGTTATCGGCGACAAGCCTATATATTCATGGGCCCGCGTGGACATCCATGATCACCTTGACCAACAACAAGATAGGTTACCATGGCGGATTCTTCATTTGGTTCGTGTTATCGTAGTATAGGTCATGGTGAGATTCATACCTAATTAAGTTTGAGCGCATATACTATGCACGCATGCATGCATGAATCCCCGTCGTTGGCTTGAAGTGTGGTGTAACATACATCCGCATCACAACCTAACCCTCACTCGGTGTGGGATTTCTAGTTTGAAATCACGGTGCCACATCAAAGTTGTTCCACTGTTACTCAAAAACACACCTCTCCATACATATGTTTGGGCCACACGCATGCAGTGGTTGTCTTCGGGGACTAGCTACTTGCGTGATTATTGGCGAGCTAGCCCATCTCCGGGGTCGCATGGACGGCCATCACTTTGACCAACAACAAGAGAGAGGTTGTATGCTACCTCTTGACAAAGCGTTGGTTTTCCCTTGAAGAGGAAAGGGTGATGCAGCAAAGTAGCGTAAGTATTTCCCTCAGTTGTTGAGAACCAAGGTATATATCAATCCAGTAGGAAACTACACGCAAATCCCTAGTACCTGCACAAACAATTAAGAACCTTGCAACCAACGCGATAAAGGGGTTGTCAATCCCTTCACGGCCACTTGCAAAAGTGAGATCTGATAGAGATAATAAGATAAATATTTTTGGTATTTTTGTTGTATAGATTGAAAAGTAAAGATTGCAAAATAAATGGTGACAGAAATATCTAGTTGGCGGGAGATTAATATGATGGAAAATAGACCCGGGGGCCATAGGTTTCACTAGTGGCTTCTCTCAAGATAGCATATTTTATGGTGGGTGAACAAATTACTGCCGAGCAATTGATAGAAAAGCGCATAGTTATGAGAATATCTAGGCATGATCATGAACATAGACATCACGTCTATGACAGGTAGACCGAAACGATTCTGCATCTACTACTATTACTCCACACATCGACCGCTATCCAGCATGCATCTAAAGTATTAAGTTCATAAGAACGGAGTAACGCTTTAAGCAAGATGACATGATGTAGAGGGATAAACTCAAGCAATATGATATAAACCCCATCTTTTTATCCTCGATGGCAACAATACAATACGCGTCGTTTCCCTTTACATCACCGATCGAGCACCGCAAGATTGAACCCAAAGCTAAGCACTTCTCCCATTGCAAGAAAGATCAATCTAGTAGGCCAAACAAAACCAATAATTCGAAGAGAATTGCAAAGATATCAAATCACGCATATAAGAATTCAAAGAAGAATCAAATATTGTTCATAGATAATCTTGATCATAAACCCACAATTCATCGCATCTCAACAAACACACCGCAAAATGTATTACATCGAATAGATCTCCAAGAGAATCAAGGAGAACTTTGTATTGAGATCCAAAGAGAGAGAAGAACCCATCTAGCTAATAACTATGGACCCGAAGGTCTATGGTAAACTACTCACACATCATCGGAGAGGCCATGGTGTTGATGTAGAAGCCCTCCATGATCGATTCCCCGTCCGGCGGAGCGCCGGTAAAGGCCCCAAGATGGGATCTCACGGGTACAGAAGGTTGCGTCGGTGAAAAAAGTGTTTCATGGCTCTCCTGGATGTTTTCAGGGTATAAGAGTATATATAGACGAAGGAAGTAGGTCGGTGGGGCTGCGAGGGGCCCACGAGGGTGGGGGGCGTGCCTCCCTGCCTCGTGGCTTCCTCACTGCTTCCTTGACGTCCACTCCAAGTCTCCTGGATTGCGTTTGTTCCAAAAACAATCCTCGCGAAGGTTTCATTCAGTTTGTATTCCGTTTGATATTCCGTTTGTGCAAAACACTGAAATATGCAAAAAAACAGCAATTTGCACTGGGCCTTTGGTTAATAGGTTAGTCCAAAAAATAATATAAAAGTGCATAATAAAGCCCATTAAGCATCCAAAACAGATAATATAATAGCATGGAACAATAAAAAATTATAGATACGTTGGAGACGTATCAAGCATCCCCAAGCTTAATTCCTGCTCATCCTCAAGTAGGTAAATGATTAAAACAGAATTTTTGATGTGGAATGCTACCTAACGTAATTTTCAATGTAATTCTCATTATTGTGGCATGAATGTTCAGATCCAAAAGATTAAAGATAAAAGTTTAGTATTGAAATAAAGATAGTAATACTTCAAGCATGCTAACCAAGCAATTACGTCTTATCAAAATAACATAGCCAAAGAAAGCTTATCCCTACAAAATCACATAGTTTGGCCATGCTTCATTTTCGTCACACAAAATGCTCCCATCATGCACAACCCTGATGACAAGCCGAGCAATTGGTTCATACTTTTTAACGCGCTTAAGCCTTTTCAACCCTTACGCAATGCATGAGCGCAAGCCATGGATATAGCACTATGGGTGGAGTAGAGTATGATGATAGGGGTTATGTGAGAAGACAAAAAAGGAGAAAGTCTCACATTGACGCGGCTAATCAACGGGATATGGAGATGCCCATCAATTGATGTCAATGCGAGGAGTAGGGATTGCCATCCAACAGATGCACTAGAGCTATAAGTGTATGAAAGCTCATCAAAATAAACTAAGTGGGTGTGCATCCAACTTGCTTGCTCACGAAGACATTACTTCTATAAGAGACCTGCATTTTATACCCCACAGTAGGCATACTAACAAGTTCACACACAAATACAACAGAAAAGGTAAACATTCATATTAAACTCAGGTTCACAGGACACGTTCATATTCATAGCCAACATTCACTATCAACAACTCAAAAGATTCATATATACGCAAGCTCAAAGATATCTATGCATCCAAATGATTGATAGATCACACGATAATATTCATACATAATTCACAAAAAGATTCAGATATACACATGTTCAGTATGTTTATGCATCCAAATGATTGAGATCACATCCAATATGATCCATGGAGGAACTTTAATTACCTAGGGTATAGACTGGTAAATGGTGTTCAATCGGAGGTACTTCTTGCTAAAATTAGTTCTTATACGAGTAAACTTTCGAGTACATAAGAGGCAGCACAGACAATCTGAACTTTGCTTGTAGGTTTATCCTCAAATAGTGGCCTCGTGCCGAGGGAGGTTTGAGCAACTTGGCCACTACTTTCATCCAACTAGTTTATCGCTCATCTTGGTCCTCAGATCTCGCCAAAATTCTACATTGCGCATTTAGAAAGGAGGCGGTTGAGAAAATGAACCACCCAAATTTTTTGTGCAGTTCAAATGAAATGGAGCATCCTTGGTGTGCAGACTGATTAAGTGCCAGATGAATATACGCATCAACCAACTTGTCTGGAATCTTTAGACTCCATGCCATATAGTTCGCTACCATATGTGCCGATAACCAAAAGGCACAAGTTGGGACCAAAGATTGGACTGTGTTTTTCTGGGCTATGCACCAAGCAATATTTTTGGCGTTCACTCTCCTAATACTTGGAGTTTGACAATTGGTTTACGCCGGTTGATACTCGAATGAATATAGGCACTTCTTGTCAAGATCGATGCTTGTCTGAGTGAACTTTGGAGTACATAGCAGCAGCATAAGTACCTGTCCATCTGATCATTTGGTGCAGTTCTACCGAAATCACCCGATGTAATGATTTGCCTCATGAAGTTCAAGCTCCAAATTACTCCTTTATGAAATCGGCAAACAGTAGCACAATACCAAATTACCAATACATATGACAGGCACACTAATCAGGATAAAGACCAGTACCAACCTGTGTGAGGTAGCATATCAATTACTATTTCCTTTGACTGGAAGTCGAGATAAGCAAAGCGACTGACAACAAAGGAAGAAAGCAAGCAAAGATTAGCGACTGACAGGAAAGGACGGAAGCTGTCGAGGCAATGAAGCACCCAAAGTTTTTGTGCAGTTCCACCAAAATCGAGCATCCCTGTTGGCACATATATTGAGAGAGTGAGATTACTTTAATAGTGGGACTAGTTGATGAAACATACACTAACAAATAGAAGCACCCTCATTATCTTAATGGGTAAAGTTAGCAACATAGTAGTCTTGCTTAAAGAGAGGTATTAGTTTATTTAATCAAGCCAATTAGCTCAGCTCAACACTCAAAGCATTGCCATTTATCATAGGTTGCAAAACTTTAACGTGCAAAGATAAAGGAGTTTCTCATGACAAGAGTAACGATACAAATAGAGATGACAAAGAACTAATATGGATGAAGGCCTTAGGCCCGCATCAACCCGAGAAAAAAGCTTATTCATGTAGTCCCATAAGAGATGATAAATCACTCACCGGAATCACACAATAGTATATATTTTTGTGCACTTCAAATGTATGGTTGAAATCACTCTTGTTTACCAGTGCTGAGATTATATCGAAAGATTATCAAGAACTTCCAACAGAGTTAAAGCACTGGCTGGGATACAGTTCATTATATTGTCTTGTGTAGTTCCACTAAAATGTATGATTGGCACAACATGATCCCTGTTTGCACAAGTAGGAACAAGGTGAAACCTTCATTAGCTTAGTGAGAAAGGATAGGAAGACATTAGCATATTACTCAAACAAGAGCATCAAATTCATGATGGACAATACGCAAAACATTGCCTCATTGAACCAATGGCAATAAATTGACATGCAAAACAATAGCACTATTATGTCATGACACTAATAATATTCACTCCCTGCTCCACCACATGATTCACCTCCATAGACAAACATACACATGTACATGATTCATCATAGGGTCCTTCTATATATTTTTTTAACTCAAACTGGAAAATTTGGCATTAATAAATTTGTGGTAATTAAGTACTCCTAATTAATTAAGTGTGATAGCAGAAGTGGAAGGGCTCCCTGGAGGATCGTCTCACACGTAAGGTAGTCGCTGCGGAGCCCTTGAATGGCCTCGATCGAGGCCTCCGGCTTCAAAGAAGATCGCCTTGGCACTGTTTATTCTTCTTCTTCTTCTTCCTCTTCATGCTCTGTTTCTCTTTCTCCTCACTAGTTGGTGAAACCAAGTACATGATTGGCCTTCTAACTCAGACTTGTTTTGTCAGCGAGGAAGTACAAGTGTACTAGTAAAAAACAGCATTATCTTCTCATGGCAGTCAGAAAATAGAGATGAACACATGCATTAAATATCATTCTTACCTAAAGCAAGGTTATGTCGCCAATATGGATGATGAGGATTGGAACACAAATCTCCCTTTGTGCAGTTCCACCAAATGAACCAACTGCTCCATTCTCGACATTCCAGCTTAAACATCACAAAAGTCACTTCTTTTAAGAAGAGTTTTGTGAAGTGCACCAAAAGGTCTACAACAAAGAACTAGGTGAATTGGATATCCCTGTTTGCACAAAAAGGCACAGAGGAAACAAATGTAGTCTCAAACAATTACAGGCAAAAACATTTGGCTAAACTTGTCATGGCTTATAACAGTGGCATGGCTTGATTTTTACCAGGACATTAGATTAAGAACAGCTAAGGCTGCGTTCGGTTCACGTGTTTGGTGCAGGATTTTCAGAGGAACACAATTCCTACGGTATTCTTTCCTTCCAACCGCTCGAACACGGGAAAGGTGAATAGTGTTTCATAGGAAAGCTGGTCTAGTAGTACTGATTCCATAGGATTAGAAACATCCACGCGCTGCTCATTTTTTGGGCGGAAGCCCGAGGCAGGCGCTCGCTGCCATGCGTTAGACAGGTTGCTGTGCTGTGTTTGCCGGAATAAAAATATCAACCTATGTGTGGTACGTGAGGTGAGGACAAGAGTAGTCACTGTGCAGCTGAATAAACAAATAGCATCTCATACTGCCAAGCATGCTACTCTAAAAAAACAAATCTGTACATTTCGTAGTCCATCCGAACACATTCTCTTGAGAGTTTCCTCCGGTTCGCTATTCCATAGTTTTATACCTACATTCCTTTCCTATTCCTCTATTTTCATCAAGACCTATGTTTTGTGCCCTTTATTCCTAACGGAGCCTAAATATTTGGTATAAGGGCATGGGACAAGGTGCACTAGCAGTCCAGCACCATGTACGTAAACAGGGGCATAAAGTGGTGATTCATAGTTTGTTGCCCCGAGAAATAAACATCCAAGAAACATATCTGGGTTGGTCCCATTTTTTTTCACTCTAGCCACCTACTCCTATGTGTGGATAGCAAATCTAGTCCTGGTCATACCATTGTGTACAACGTTACCCCTATATTTCCTTTTCGACCAAGAGACCGGTTGGATGACCAGTCTGTACTACTTTCACCCCCTTTCCTTCCTGTTTGTACCAAGTCCGATGTACATACTAAATGCCCCACCCCCACTTTATTTCTTGTTTGAACCAAGTATTCCTTCGTCTGGAATTACTTGTCATCAAAATGGATGTGTCTAGAACTAAAATACATCTAGATACATCCATTTCAATGACAAGTATTTTCGGACGGAGGGAGTACAAGATTCGACTCCATGAAGTAGCTTTACCTCTAACAATAGAAAAAAAATAGGTGACATTGGACCATCCGATCGAGAGGGGCTGAGAGGTAGAAAATGATGCACATGCAGTGACGTAGCGAGCTGGGGAAATAGATCTAAGGCGGTTTCGAACGAAGATATACCCGAAGGTCGTCGGGATGTGGATAGGTGGGCGGCGGAGGCCGGATCCGCCACGTGCAACGCATTTAAGGGATCGGAGGACCTCCAGCGCCGACGCCGTCCGCAGATAACGGTGCGGCCGACAAGGGGTCTCTCCTCCTCGGTGTCGACGACGGCCTAAACGCTGCCCCTCCTCCCCTTCACCGGCGGAGGGGGATACGTCCGGATCTCAGAACCAGCGGTGAGGATAGAAAGCCAGTGATTTTTGAAGGGAGAAAGACAGTGTTACTACCCCTATCTTGTTTAGATCTGGAGAGGATGAGAGTGTGTGAATAGGGCAACCCTAGCGAGCAAGCGCGGAGGCTCCGACCTATATATACGCAGTGGGGTAGTTTTCCTTTTTCACTCCATCAAAACAATCGTTTAAAATTGTGTACTACTACATGCCAGGTCGCGGTTTTTTTAAGTTGTTGATTGTTTTTAGAGATAGCTACCCGCTTGTTCCAAGTGGTTTTACAGTGTGCCAGGTCGCACTTTGTATCATTCAAGTCTGGTACTACAAGTCCCTCCATTAAATGAACAACCACCCCCTCGTAAAATTTTTGAACAAGCCCACGGCTAAAATTAGCGGAAACGTGGGTTGCCCCAACATGCATTATTATTTATATTTTCTACTCCCTCCGTTCCTAAATATAAGTCTTTTATTAGCCACACCTAAGACAAGAATTTTTTATTAGCAGTGAACCCCACATGTCATAGACACAAAAAATGTGGCAAGATTCCTTAGGCAAGCCAAAGCGTGTCTAACAATTTGAGCAACTCAGGTTAGGCAAGTGTGGCAAGTGTGGGAAAAATAATGTGGCAACATAAGACAAACATAGTCACAATCCAAACAGCCCCGTAATTTTTTGTGACATGCATGAAAATTTGGTTAGTTAAATTTATAGTCAAAATTTGGCAAGGTGCATCAAATCAACACATGCAAGTATCAAAAGGAAGGTCACGGCATGCATGCATGCATTGTACTCCCTCAGTTTCCAAATATAAGTCTTTTTAGAGATTGCAACAAGTAACTACATACGAAGCGTAATATGTCGACATAATGCGGTAGCCCATTTGAAATGTGTAAAAAGACTTATATCGAAAGTCTTGATCTTTGATGTGTCGCGTCAACTCATACAAGACCGAGAAATTTGATTCCTACAACGGCCTCTCCCTCGCGGATCGAGCTCGGTGTTTGATCGCACTCGCCTTTGGCTGCATGACAGGAGGGCCAACCACCTGTTGGGCCCACCTGTCATAGTGGCAAAGGCAGGAGCAGTAAGTAGAAGCTTTCGCTACACGCTATCCCTCCCGCACGAGGTGGACGGACATGCAGCAGTGGATTTGATACTGTAGAAATAGGAGTAACATCATTGTTCGTCTTCTCGAAGAGGCGAAGAGCCAAGCGCAACCCGAAAGTGGCAGTTGCGAACGCTCGCGTGGTGCGGTTCCTTGGAGCACGCATATACTAGCCATGCTCTTGCATGAGACAAAATTGCTACTACCTCCTTTCCGGTTTATAGTGCTCAATTCAAAAATCTCACCAATCAATGTAGAGGGTGAGTGGTGGAATACAGTTTGTAGTTTTGCAAAAGCACCTAATTAATGCTCTTGTTTTCCTCAAAAAATTATGTTTATCAATGCATTAATTGCAATGCATGCATGCATAAAGTACATGCATTAGTCAATTTCCTCTTAATACTTGCATGCAATGATTTAATGCACCTTGGAATCTGAAAATGTGATGGAAAACAACCAAATTGAGCCTTATAAAATGGAAAACCTAAAATTTTGAGATAAGCCCTATAAACCGGAAAGGAGGTAGCATTGTTTAACAATTAAACTCCATTATCCATTGGTTGATACTCATTCTGCATAGGTCCACGCGCTTAGCACCGTTTCCTCCTGGGGTCACCAATGTTTATTTGCTAATTAATAGCATTGCGTGCAATGAACTAGCCATTGCAAGTCATTAAAAGCATGCACACCTCTCATCTCTTATTGGTTGATATGTCAAGAAAAAAGAAACAAGGTAGAAGTTAATGCACCGCGCCTAAGTGTTTTGGGACTATTTGGTTTTCGTAAGATGACTTACACACCTAGACGGAGGGAGTAGTATACACCAGAAACCGTAGAAAGGAGTATTTGCCTTTCTAGAGATTTCAACAAGTGACTAGACTACACCGTGTGCAAGATTCTCCCTTCCGGTTTATAGGGCTCAAATCTCAAATCTCATGAACCAAGGCATTTTGTGATTGGAGGAATATATCTCGTACTTTACAAAACTACCCTAATTAAACCCATGCATTAATTACATAGTTCTCTTGTTTTCCTCTCCGCCTTGGTCGCGGTGCACAATATTGAGCACTCCTATATGACTAGCCGCTCTATCTACATGCGGGACATTTCAAAGCATCCGGGCCCGCGTGCCATCCACCAAATCACAGCGAGATGCTACAGCGAGACTCACCTGTCACCCCGGTGTGGCCGTCATGACCCATCATATCACAAAACCCACACCTTTACCAGCAGTGGTAAGGTGGCCTCCAAGTTGGACTAGACGAAGCAACCATCATTTCACTGGAATGCTCGTTCAAGCCCTTTATTCTCTTTCTTGAAGAAAACCTCACTCCAGGCTACTCACTTCTGCCATTTTTCTTCTGCATCCGAAGGAAAGGTGGGCGAATCAGTTATGCTGCTATATTTTCATTCCAATAATCTTCTTTTATGGCGAAGCACCGACCGATTCTCACATCCTATTCTTTTCCCGTTTTCATTGCGATTGTGGTTTCCTTTCGATTCTTTTTGTTTATCAGTTCATTGATGGAACCTGGAGCACTAGGCAAAGAGTTGCCGGCGGACAACCCACTGGAGACATCGATCTCCAGGAAGCGAGCACCTACCAACGAGTTGACCATGTTGGCGGGCCAACCCATGGAGACAAAGAACTCCAAGAAACAAGCACTGGCCAAAGAGTTGAGGACGTTGGCGGACGAACTCCTCAAAGAAAGTTGGAAGAACAACAAGGGCACCATCGTGCCTACCCCAGGAACTCTGATTGCCACCTATGTGAGGCTCAAGACCGAGTTTGAGGAGATAGTCGCCATGAGAAGCAGTATTCCCCTGGCAAGGTGATGGCCCCCATCGAGGACGAGGAGATGGCCCCCGGAGGGATGAGATCCCCCGGTGAGCTGCACAAGGTAAAAAATAATGGTTTATTACCATAGTTGTGGTTTTTGATTATTTGCAATGTGCTTGCTAATATGTTAGGGTTGTGCAGGTGCCGGTGGTTGTCCTTGATGATTCCGATGTCGTGGCCCGTCCTGTTGGCATCGCCCCGGAGATCGATTCCGATGCCGCTGTCGATCCTGTGTACATCTCCCCAGAGATCAATTCCGATGTCGCGGTCAGTCCTGTGGACATCGCCCCCGAAATCGTTTCCCATGCCGCTGTCCGTGCTGTGGTCATTGCCCGAGAGATCGATGACAAGAAATAGTTGGTCGCGCTAATCCTTCAGGGTAGTTTGCATTGCCCTGTGTTTAATTACCAGAATGATGCGTGTTATCAAACCATCTTAGGGCTAGTGCACTATCTTGTGTGGGCAGATCTTGCTACTTTTGTTTGATAGTGAATCATGCGATGAATTCATGCAAACCCTCTCCGAGTTATGGAAACAGATGTATCCTCACCAGCTTTTGATGTAATATATGGCATGCTTAGATGTAAGTTTGAACTGTTTATCATATCAACAGAGCTTGTTTGATGATTCATGGTGTTAGTAGGCTAGCTACTGTGCGAGCTATAGTACTCGCAAAACACTCACCGAAGAGAAACGCTGGGGCTAATGAGCTCGTGGTACGCTTATACTTATCCCTCGTCGATCGACCAATAGCCCTAGCTCCTAAAATTGTAGGCTTAGCAATCGATCAGACAATAGTCGACATACATTCAGGCCTCATTTGGTTCATAGGGTAGGAAAATCGTAGCAAAAGTAATCGAGAACGTGCAACACAAAATCATAGCAAAGGTCAGAGACATACTCCTCCGCTCCAAAATAGATGACCTAGGCGGGCTAGTTTAGCCTAGTGGGTTTCAAAGTGATATGCCGTGGTACAGTCTGTCCGGTCTTGGCGTGTGGTAGCAGATTATTGCGGGTACAAAGAAGTTTTCTTGAAGAAGAGGAATTCAACGATGTCATGATGGTTCCTTCGTCCGAACAACTTACAGTGGGAAAGGTTGGGCATGCGATACGACCGGGTAGACCAGGTTAATTTTGTGCATGGCAGGTGGACCAGGATGGTCGATGTCCCACATGTCGGCGAATGAAAGTATTCTTTCTGATATAGAGGACGAGCAACGAGTATTCATTGTGTGTTTTTGATGAAAGCTATTGTATCCACTGTTACGATGGAGGAGTGTGAAACACGGCAGCCCAGTGAACTTGGCATGCGCACCACTCCCTCCTTCCTCATGTAATGCCCAGGTTACAACTTTTTCTCACTTTCTCTCTATCTATTTCCTCTCAGATGTTTTTACCTTTCTTTTTTTAAGACACACTTGTTTTTTATGCCTTTTTTTAGAATTATTTTTTTATACCTAGGAGCACGTGTAGAGACGGGCTCTTGCAGAGCCCACTCCTTGACTTTGTCAATGCCTCTCTCTCCTCCACATAAGGAGTACTTGCTATGCATGCATGCGGCGGGCAGCTGGCGTCTTGAGGGGCCAGGGCGGTGAGAGCGGGCTCCGGAAGCGGTCCGGACTCCAACATGGCCCACCTCACATTATCACCATATATTTCTTGGAGTCCGTCTTGTGGCGCAGGCGGCGATCTCTTCTCCCTCCCTGTTTCTCTCTTCTCACCGACGCCACGAAAGCAATTAGATTTCAGCTATCGACGGTTTATTCAATTACGGTCCCACATGTCAGTGAAATTGCAAGACAACACGTGTCCCCTCTCGTGGGCGGCGTGCGAGCCGGACTGTCGGGGTTGCGACGCGTACGAGTCGTAAGTGTGCCGCCTTTTCCTTTAGAACTTCCGAAGTGTAACATTTTCGCGCGATCGATCGATAGAAATCCAGAACAAAATGACGAGGGCGGTGCTTTCTCGCTCGTTAGGCGGGCTAGTTTGAGTGATATGACGTGCTACAGTGTTGTCCACTTGCTCCATTTTTATGTAAGCAAGAGTTTACACTCTTACGCGGGAGGAATCCGAAACACCACGGATCTGATTTTGATCAAGGGATAACTGTTCCCTGCCAAATATTGGAGGATTGTTAGTAGCGATTATAGCATGATAGTTAGGGTATCTCCAGCGCTGTCCCACATATTTACACCGGCATCTGTCCGAGGACACTGATGGATGCCATCCGATGCTGCCCGCATACCTTTCGACAACTATATGAAGTAACCGGACGAAATTCGTGCAAACAAAGCAAATTTCAAATTAACCGGATGAAATTCATTACATTTTGAAAACTTTTCCTACAAACTAGATGAAATTCATTACATATTTCGTGACAAACCGTATTTTAAAACTCATCAGAACCTAATCTAAACGATCGCCAATACCGACCACCATGTCCGGCAATGAACCCGAGAAAGCTGGCCATTGCCTTTGCCTCCTCCTCATCTGCCTCGATAACCTCCTCCTCCGGAGCACAAGGTTCTGAAGATTTCCACCTCCACGTCGCCGTCAAGCGGTTAATCGGCCGCCGATGTTTACCCCACCAAGCTTGGCATCGACTGAGTGGAGTAGCGGTGGCCTTCCCGGGACCAGAGCGGCGGTGGCCTACCGTGTACTACTCTTCCTCGCTGCCGGCTGTGCCCGCGCACGCGCGCCGGCTTCGTGGTTGTGGCGGCGGAGGGCGACCGGAGGGGTGCCAACGATCTCCTTTGTTTGCTCCTGCGACAGTACGTCGAAGAGAGCTTTGGAGCGCGCCCGAAGCGGAGCTGCCGATGTCCCTCGTCTGCTCCTGCGATAGTACGTCCAAGAGAGCTTCGGAGCGCCATGAGGCCATGGTTGAAGTGGTGCCGACAGAAGGAAGGGACCGGAGGAGAATAAGTGTGGGTCTTTAGCTATGTCTTGGAGCTGGGGCTCAAGTTAATATAGCGGGCGAATGGCAATGAGCCGCGGTAGACGGATGGACAACTGGCGCTGGAGTTGGTTCGTCGGGCATGAATGCGGACGCTACTTCAGTGACATAACTGCAGATGTGTTTGGGTTACTGACATGTGGGCCCAACGGGCATCTGGCCCGCATGTCAGTGACACACCAATTGCACCTGCAGTTAAGTCCGGTGAATGCGGCATTGACATTCTGGAGAGACGGTGACCGTTTCAGGCGGGAAGCACGCACTAGCGATGGAAGGGGTTTCGGTGTGGAGTGGCACTAAGATCGGTCGCTCACGATAGTACATACTCCGTACCATATTACCATAGTACCCTCTCTAGCTTTAGGCTGTTTTGTAGATTGTCGTTGTGATGGACGATATACATGAGCAAGGCGGTCCGAGTATGACCGTTGGTGTTGATCCAGGTGAATACATGCTTGGCATTCGCGTAGGCCTCCATCAAACGTATAAACAGTAATGTCAGGCACCGCCGGGGCGCGCAGGTGACGGACTCGCCGTTTGTGTTGCGCCATGAGCAGGACTTTGATTTAGAGGGCGACATGCATGCATTAGCATGCTTTGACAGCGTGAGCGTGGGTGTCTGACGCGAAGTATTTCATTTTCATTTGGCTGACGAGGGTGCGTTGCAGCGACGAGTCCGTGGTTTGATTCCCTCATACGCATAATTTTGGTTTTTAAAGTATTTCTTTCTCCATTGACAGGTAGGCCCGTGTAGATAGATAAAGAACACGAGCTAATGAGGCGCATGCGGACTGTTTGACTGGTCAACCAGACAAATACGGAGCTATACGCTGAGCCAGTGACCGTATAATCACCATATCTCGTATACAATGATCAAAGTGAGCTATCAAGACAAGTTCGATGACCGCCAATGCATTTTACTCGGTAATAAATGACCAGGATTGAAGGGGAATCCAAATTTACTTCGTCTTCTGTCCTTGAGCTCTTGACAAACCAATGCACTATACGGTTGTCCGGCCACTCCACCCCAGAGCTCTCACCAAGCATCGTTCATGCCATCACGCCGCACACTAACCGGTAAGGTAGCGATGGCAACCCGCCGCGCCGAGTTCCTCGCCGCCCACGACCACACACAAAATGGTAGGGAAGCGATGGCATCCCGCCGTGCCGAGTTCATCGCCGCTCGCGACCTCACAACTATGTGGGAGGAATTTGAAGATGCCAAGGCCGAATGGGCGGTAGAGCAAGAGGCGGCCAAAGCTGCACAGAGGGAGCGGAAATGTCAGAAAGTGTAACGCACGGATAATCGTGCTACAGTAATCCCACGCTAATCGTGCCATGACACCTCGGTTACTGTTGCTATCCTCGCAATAATTCGAAACCGTTCGAAATTCAAATTCAAATTAATGATAACAATAAAAGTTTTCAAAATTTGAAACAAAAATGTTCGGTGGTTGCCAAATATTACAAGGGTAATTATGGTGCAACAAACACCTTTTTATAAAATGGCTAAATGGTTTAAAATGATTTAAACAGAAAAGAAAGAAATAATAAAAGAAAACAGAAAACAAACAAACAGAAAAAAGAGGAAAAGGAAAAGAACCCCCCCGGGCCAGCCGACCCAACTGGCCGGCCCATTCGGCCACCGGCCCAACTGGGCAGGCCCAAACCGGCCCAGCCGGCCACCCACTGCCCCCTCCTTATCCACTCCCACTCCCCCCCACTCCACCGACACCCCACGACCCCGCCCCCAAAATATGTCCTCCCTCCTCTCCCCGTTTTGATCGGGATCGAGGAGGAGGTCACCAACGCCGCCCCGCCGCCAGGACGCCGCCGCCTCGCCGGACTCCTCCGCTCACGCCGCCGTCCCCCCGCTGCCGTCCCCGACCTTCCCGAGCACACTGCCACGATCCCTACTCCCCGTGAGCCACGCCCCTCCCCTCCTCTCTGTCTCGCATCCGCCCCGCCCGCGGTCACCGCCCCGGCCACGCTCGATGCGTGCTCGCCGCGCACGCACGCTCCCCTCTTCCCCAGCGCCTCGCTCCTCCTCTCCCCACCTCGTCTGGATCGAGATCGGGGCAACCGTGCCCCCGACCCCGTCGGCGCACGTAGCCATCCCCGTCGCACCTCACCGCCCCGTCGTCGCCGGTGCTCCCCATCGCCGCCTCTTCGCCCCCGACCAGGCGGCGCCCACTTCCTCGGCGTCGTCGACGAGGCCTCGTCGACCCACCGCGCTCGTCGCCCAGCGCTCATCGGCGGCTGTTGCCTCCCCCGCTGCTCGTCCACGCCCCCGTTCCCCTCATGCGTTGCCGCTCGCCCGTGTGCCACCGTCTTGCGGCCACACCCGCCCACTTTGCCTCGAGCCACCGGCCTGCCCCGTCCTAGCCTCCCCCGCACCCCCACTCTGGCGGCGCCTCCCGCTGCACCTCCGGCGCTGCGCCGATGCCCTCGCGAGGCCACAGCCTCGCTCCTCCATGCCGGGCTACGCCTGGCCAGCCCACGATGCCCTCAGCCCTCAGACGGGCAAGACGCCTGTTAAGCGCCCGATAGGCCCCCTGGGCCTATGACAATGGGCCCCGCCCAGATAACGTTTTAGTAAAAAAAGGGATTAAAAAAATAAAAATAACTAAATAGATAATAATAATAAAATTAATTAATTATTTAACGAATTAATTAAGTTAATTAATCGCTATTAGATTAGCCTAATTAACTGTTAGTTAATTAATCAAATAATGACAAGTGGGGCCCACCCCCTAATTAATTATGATTAGTTTAATTAATCTGTTAATTAAAATGTGTCACTGACCAGTGGGACCCACTGGTCAGGTTGACCAGTCAACTCTGTTGACTGCTGATGTCAGCATGACATTATGTCGATGTCATTAAATCATTTTCGAATTAATTAAATTCCGAAATTAATAAAATCTTTAGAAAATCATATCTTTTAATCCGTAACTCGGATTAAAATATTTTCAACATGAAAGTTGCTCAGAACGACGAGACGAATCTGGATACGCAGCCCGTTCATCTGCCACACCTCCCTAACATATCGAACACGAAACTTTCCCCCTCCGGTTCATCTGTCCGAAAACGCGAAACACCGAGAATACTTTCCCGGATGCTTCCCCCCCTTCACAGGTATCACCTTATACCGCGTTAGGGCACCCCTAGCACCGTTACTTGTCATGTCATGCATCGATATGCATCTGTTTGCATGGTATTCATTGTTTCTTTCCCCTCTTCTCTCTGGTAGACTGCGAGACCGACGTTGCTGCTGCCCAGTTTGACTACGGAGTTGACGGCCCCTCTCTCTTGCCAGATCAACCAAGTAAGCCCCCCCCCTTGATCACCAGATATCGCCTATTCTACTCTATACTGCTTGCATTAGAGTAGTGTAGCATGTTACTGCTTTCCGTTATACCTATCCTGATGCATAGCATGTCCTTGCTACTACTGTTGTTACCTTTACCTGCAATCCTACATGCTTAGTATAGGATGCTAGTATTCCATCTGTGGCCCTACATTCTTGTCCGTCTGCGGTGCTATACTATCGGGCCGTGATCACTCGGGAGGTGATCACGGGTATATACTTATACTTATACATGATACATGTGGTGACTAAAGATGGGTCGGCTCGTAGGAGCACCCGCGAGTGGATCTTTGTGGCGGAGCGACAGGGCAGGTTGAGACCGCCTAGGAGAGAGGTGGGCCTGGCCCTGTTCGGTGCTCGCGGATACTTAACACGCTTAACGAGTTCTTGGTATTTGATCTGAGTCTGGCCATTTGGTCTATACGCACTAACCAACTACGTGGGAAAGATATGGGCACTTTCGGCGTCGTGGTATCGGTAGAAGCCTTCGTGGACGTCACGATCGAGTGGCGCGTGCGGATTGGAACGTAAGCCTGCTCTTGTATTAAGGGGCTAGTTCTTCTTCCGTCATATACGCAACTTGCGGGTGTGCTAAGGCGATGGGCCCGGACCCTTGCTCTTAGGTTTAGACCGGCGTGGGCCTCTCTCACAGCCTAGGTGGGCTGCGGCGTGTTGATCTTCCGCGGCGGGCATGACCCGTAAAAGTGTGTCCGCCAAATGGGATCAAGCGTGTTGGGTTATGTGGTGCACCCTGCAGTGAAGTTAATCTATTTGAATAGCCGTGATCTTGATGTGAGAATGACTTGGAGTTGTACCTTGACCTTATGACAACTAGAACCGGATACTTAATAAAACACAACCTTCCAAGTGCTGATACAACCCGGTGGTTGCTCTCTCTCGTGGTTACGAGGAGGGATCGCCGGGTAGGATTATTGCTATGTGATGCTACTTGGAGGACTTGAGTCTACTCTACGCTACATCTTTGCCAAGGAGGAGGCTGCTGTGCGTAGTCTTCGGCGGATTAGCTATCCCCCTCTTATTCTAGCATTCTGCAGTTCAGTCCACTGATATGGCCCTTTACACATATATCCATGCGTATGTAGTGTAGCTCCTTACTTGCGAGTACATTGGATGAGTACTCACGGTTGCCTTGTTCCCCCTTTTCCCCCTTTTCCCCCTTTCTTTACCCGGTTGCTGCGACCAGACGATGGAGCCCAGGAGCCAGACGCCACCGTTGACGGCATTTAATTCTACTACAATCGAGGTGCCTACTACTACGTGCAGCCCGACGATTTACCACTGTGAGTAGTTAGGAGGATCCTGCGGGGAGGCCTGCGCCTCTTTCGATCTGTATCCCAGTTTGTGCTAGCCTTCTTAAGGCAAACTTGTTTAACTTATGTCCAGACTCGAGATATTGTTGCTTCCACGACTCGTCTATGATCGAAAGCACTTGTATTCGAGCCCTCGAGGCCCCGGCTTTATTATGATGCTTGTATGACTTATTTTATTTTTTAGAGTTGTGTTGTGATATCTTCCCGTGAGTCCTCGATCTTGATCGTACATCGCTTATGCAGTATGATTAGTGTACAATTGATTTGGGGCGTCACAAGTTGGTATCGAGCCGATCGCCTCAGAGGAATCCCCATTCCACACTCCTTGGTCGAAGTCGAGTCTAGACGTTGCAAAAACTTATACTAACATGGCTGTGTGTCTTACGGGCACACATCGTCATTGGGTGGTAGTAGGATCTTTTACTCCTCGACCTTTACTCTAGGACTCTGAACTCTCTTCTACTCGGGTTAAACGAATTTACTAACTCTAACACTAGGATCCATTGACCACATTCACCCCAAAGTTGGATAAAGCCATATCTATTTCTTAGAATAGTATTTTGAACAATTTCCACACTTTCATTTGACTCCTTTGAAACATCTTTGTTTTCAGATGGAACCCACGAGGCAGGTCGTCCGCCGCACGATGGCCATTGGTGCCTCGGGATCATCTGCGGTGCTACCAGAGATGATGACCTATCTGGGTTATCACTGGCAACCTGAGTACACCGTCTTTGAGGAGTACCAGGACATTAACCAGAGCGATCTTGTGCCATCGTCCACCTCTACTCTGGAGTATGACTCCACCTCTTGTCTTTGCACACCGCTCATGGTGTTGGAGTGACCATCGACACGGCAGTTCACGATGTCGCTTATGCCGCTCTTACCCGTCTTCGTGGAGAGTATCGAGTTGGACACCTCCCCTTCGTGCACATAGCTATCGTGATCCGATGTTGGTGCGGAGGGTTACTACACCGCTGCCTACTCCATTGTCACCCGAGAGCCCTTCTACCATCGTAACTTGGTTACGCATGCCGATGGGCTGGATCGAGCTAACCGAGCTCTTCGCCACGAGTTGTACACCACCCACAAGACCTTTACTGCGTTCTCGACACGGCCAGACCCCTTTGTCCGATCCAGGAGCTGCTGCGTTCTGCGATCTACCCAGCCAGACCGTGATGCCACAACAGTGTCGGTTGGCCGATGTGGGAGGCTACACTCCCGCACTTGGTCCTCTTCTCGCCACTGGCGTCGGGTTACGCACCGAGTATCCATGGCCCCAGGCCACTGACGTGGAGGACTATCCGATGCCACACTACCAGCTTTCAAGGTACAGCTACCTCCGCAGTACCGCGTGGGACTGATGTAGGCTTGCTTGTTAGTGTTAGATGCATTCGCCGCGAGCCTGCGTGCCGCCTATGATGTCTTAGTCTATGTACTGAACTCTGTGTACCGAACTCTATGCATAATCCCTTTTGTAAGATATGCCGACTACTATGAAGTATCTATCGTGTTGCTTTCATTATGCATGTTTCGTCATTAATGATTATTGTCCTTTGCAAATTTCTCAAATGTTGAACTACCCTCGTTATATATTAGCGGGATGGTTAGACCAGGTGGTCGTGGTCGTGGTGGCAACTTCCCACCACCCCCTGAGTACATGGCTGGCATGATCCAACAGCTTGAGATGAATCGCCAGTTCATGGAGAATATGATGGCTCAGTTTCCTCGCCCCAATATGAACCAGCAGCCAACCCCAGTAACTCTGCAGGATTTCATGCGCCTGAACCCAACTGTGTACCGCAGCTCAACTCAAATTTGGATGTCGATGATCGCTCCGTGACATCACCTATGAGATGGAGTCTGGCTGATGTAGCCTCGCCACTATGTCACCTTTGCTTCCTTCTTCTGAAGGGACCCGCAGCTTAATGGTGGGACAACCACAGCGTATTTCTGCCAGTTGGAACAATCATCACCTGGCCAGACTTCCAAGCTGCTTTCCGTGCCCGCTTCATCCCTCAAGGAATCATGGACCGGAAGAAGAGTGAGTTTCGCAACCTCACCCAAGGCAACAAGACCGTTGAAGCTTATCAGCGAGAGTTTCTGGACTTGTCTCGCTATGCTCAAGAGGACATTGCAACTGATGCACGCAGACAGGAGAAGTTCCGTGACGGCCTTCAAGCTGACATCAAGCTCGCAC
Organism: Aegilops bicornis; assembly: GCA_021605145.1. Lineage (NCBI taxonomy): Eukaryota > Viridiplantae > Streptophyta > Magnoliopsida > Poales > Poaceae > Aegilops > Aegilops bicornis. The sequence goes on along the minus strand of CM038669.1, from coordinate 94,279,239 downwards.
TTCTAGTGCACGACTTTGCTGATTTCACCACCTTGGTGAACAAAGCTATCAATGTCGAAACTGGTCTGCAGGAATACCAGAGCTCTAACAGCGCAACTGCGACACGGGCTCATCTTCGCCCGTCTCGCATGAAGCGCAAGATATGGATTCCCAACAGCATGTACCAAATTAATGCACCTGCCCCAAAGGCAGAGCTATGTCGCACCTCGTCGCTTACTCCTCCAACTAGGCAGCCAAGGCTTCCAGCTCCACCACCCCAAGCTCCTGTTCCCACTCCCAACAATGGTCTGCATGCTACAAGTGTGGTCAACCAGGTCACCGTGCTAGGGATTGCAATCGAATCGTAACCAATCGGCACTTCCCGAATCGGCCGTGGAAGCAACCAGCCACGCAACAACAGCACCAAGTCTTATGGTCGTGTTCATGCCAACCACGTTGATCTCAACGAAGCTCAAGACCAGCACGCTCTTTGTGATGGGTACCTCCTCGTTAATTCGATGCCGGCATCTGTTTTATTCGATTCGGGAGCATCGCATTCATTCATATCAGCCAGAGTTTGCATTCATGCATGGCATTAAATATGAAGAGATGAACACCGCGCTAGTAGTACACACTCCAAATGGGTCAATGTCAAACCTCTATGATTAGTCACGACGTTCCTGTTGAAATCGAAGGACTGGAATTCCTTGTCTCTCCCATCGTTCTGAAGTCCTGTAGCATTGATCTCATCCTGGGAATGGATTGGTTGAAAGCGCATACTGCTTCTATAGTGTGCGCCACTAAGACCATCCATCTGCTACACCCTTCTGATGAAATAATAAGCTACAATGCTCGTCTGGTTCAGAATGCCGAGGCAAGGCTCTATGCATTGAATGCATTGACCACCGCACCACTAGAGGGCATTGAAAACATTCTTGTCGTGTGTGACTTCCTCGACGTCTTTCCTGAAGAACTCCCAGGGATTCCCCCTGCTAGAGCTGTCGAATTCATCATCAACTTGAAACCAGGCACCACTCCTATAGCCAAGCGACCCTACAAGATGCCGCCGCATGAACTCCTTGAGCTTAAGGAGGAAATCGATAAATCTCTTCGAAGTGGTTTCATTCGCCCAAGTTGCTCTCCTTGGGGAGCACCTTCTCTCTTTGTCAAGAAGAAGGATGGGACAAACCGATTGGTCCAAGACTACCGTCCTATAAACCAAGCTACCATTCAGAATAAGTATCCTCTTCCTCGGATCAATGATCTGTATGATCAACTGGCTGGTTCGTCAATGTTATCTAAACTCGACTTGAGGTTGGGTTACCACCAGGTCCGTGTTCGTGAAGAGGATATCCCAAAGACTGCCTTCGTGACTCGTTATGGTTCATATGAGTACATCGTCATGTCTTCGGATTAACCAATGCTCCAGCCACCTTCTCTCGGTGATGAACTATATATTCATGGATTACCTCTACAAGTTCGTCGTGGTTTATCTGGATGATATCCTGGTATTTTCCTAGAATGAAGAAGAACATGCTGAACATCTTCGTCTTGTGCTGGAAAAGCTACAAGAGCATCAGCTATATGCCAAGTTCTCCAAGTGTGAATTCTGGCTACCCGAAGTAACATATCTTGGGCATGTCATCTCTAAGGATGGTATTGCTGTTAACCCTGAACGAGTCCAGGCTATTCTTGATTGGACTCCTCCGAAGAACGTTAAGCAAGTGAGAAGTTTTCTCGGTCTCGCCAGCTATTGCCGTCGATTCATCGAGAACTTCTCCAACATTGCCAGGCCTCTGACTAATCTGTTGCATAAGGGCGTCAAGTTCCAATGGACAGACAAATGTCAGGAAAGCTTCCAGGCACTCAAAGACAAGTTGACTACTGCCCCAGTGCTAGCTCCACCTGATACTAAGAAGGACTTCGTCATTTCTTGCGACGCTTCCGTCAAGGATTAGGTCAGTGTCCCTAATGCAAGAGCGCAAAGTGGTTGCTTATGCCTCTCGCAATTACGCCCTCACGAAGAGAACTACCCAGTTCATGACCTCGAATCGGGCTCTTTGTCATTCATGCACTAAAGCAGTGGCGACATTACCTTCTCGGTAATCGTTGCGAGATCTTCACCGACCACCAAAGTCTGAAGTATCTGTTTACTCAGCCAGACCTGAACCTCCGCCAGCAGAGATGGATGGAGATTGTTGCAGACTTTGACTTGGGTATTTACTATACACCAGGCAAGGCTAATGTAATGGCTGATGCCTTGTGCCGCAAGTCTTACTGCAACCACCTCCAGGTTCGCAAAGTTCAGCCCTCACTTGTTGAAGAATTCAGAAAGCTGAACCTCCATATTGTTCCTCTGGGTGCACTCGCTCCCCCTCCTCCGGAGTTTCGCAAGATGAACCTCCACGTTGTTTCTCGGGGTTCTCTCAATACCATAGTTGCTAGACCAGATCTTGTGGACACCATCAAATGGATACAGAAATGTGACGATGAAGTCGAGAGGATTAAACGTTATCTCGCAGAAGGAAATCCTCATTCTTCATCAGGATGACGCAGGCACCTTATTCTTCAAAGGTCGCCTAGTGGTACCGAGTAAGAGGGAAAACCTGAATTTGACTCCAAGGGTTATGAAAGAAGCTCATGGTACGCCTCTATGTATCCATCCTGGTAGTACAAAGATGTACCAGGACATTCGTCAAAGATTCTGGTGGTCTAATATGAAGCAAGACATTGCTCGTTATGTTGCTGAATGTGACGTTTGCCGTCGTATCAAAGAAGAACATCAAAGGCCTGCTGGAACTCTGCAACCTATCTCTATCCCTGAATGGAAATAGGACCACGTTGAAATGTACTTCGTCACTGGATCTCCCAAATCGCAGAAAGGTAATGATGCTATTCTTGTCGTCATTGACCGGCTTTCTAAAGTTGCACATTTTACGGCGGTCAAAGAAGCGATCACTTCTGGTCGACTTGCAACTCTCTACATGTTCGTAATTGTTTCACTTCATGGTATTCCTTTGGTTATCGATTCGACCGTGGCAGTTTATTCACTTCAAGACTCTGGGCAAGTTTCCAAGAAGCTATGGGGACTCACTTATCTTCCAGTACTGCGTTTCATCCGCAGTCACAAGGGCAAGTTGAACGTGTCAACCAAGTTCTCGAAGACATGCTTCGAGCTTGTGTTATTTCCTTCGGCAAGAAATGGGAGGAATCTCTCCTGTATGCCGAGTTCTCTTATAACAATAGCTATCAAGCTAGTCTGAAGATCGCCCCCTTCGAAGTGTTATATGGACGAAAGTGCCGAACCCCTCTGAACTGGTCAGAAACTGGGGAACGTCCACTCTTTGGTCCGGATATTATACAACAGGCCGAAGAACAAGTCCGTATTATTCGCGAGAATCTCAAGACTGCTCAGTCACGTCAAAAGAGTAATTATGACCGTCATCATAAAGACATGGTCTATCAACCTGGCGAAAAGGCCTATCTTCGAGTTACACCAATGAAGGGTGCACACCGCTTTGGGATCAAGGGCAAGCTAGCTCCTCGCTATATTGGCCCATTCACTATTCTGGAAAGGCATGGAAAAGTGGCATATCAATTGGAGCTTCCGTCGAACCTTTCTCAGGTTCACGATGTGTTCCACGTGTCACAGCTCCGTCGCTGCTTCAAGGACCCAATCCGAGCAGTGGATCATGAAGTGCTCGAGTTGCAACAGGACCTCTCCTATAAAGAGTATCCGGTCCGCATTCTCGACCAAGCTAAACGCCGCACACGCCAGAAGGCGATCAAGTTCCTCAAAGTCCAATGGTCGCACCATTCTGAAGATGAAGCCACACAGGAGCGAGGATCGCCTGCGTGATGAATACCCGCCTTGTTTTCTTCTACCTCCTAAATCTCGACGAGATTTCTTGTAGTGGAGGAGATTTGTAATGCCGGATAATCGTATACGGTATTCCCACGCTAATCGTGCCATGACACCTCGATTCTTTGTTGCTATCCTCGCAATAATTCGAAACCGTTAGAAATTCAAATTCAAATTAATGATAACAATAAAAGTTTTCAAAATTTGAAACAAAAATGTTCGGTGGTTGCCAAATATTACAAGGGTAATATGGTGCAACAAACACCTTTTTATAAAATGGCTAAATGGTTTTAAATGATTTAAACAGAAAAGAAAGAAATAATAAAAGAAAACAGAAAACAAACAAACAGAAAAAAAGAGGAAAGGAAAAGAACCCCCAGCCAGCCGACCCAACTGGCCGGCCCATTCGGCCACCGGCCCAACTGGGCAGGCCCAAACCCGCCCAGTCGGCCACCCACTGCCCCCTCCTTATCCACTCCCACTCCCCCCCACTCCACCGACACCCCACCCCGCCCCAAAATATCTCCTCCCTCCTCTCCCCGATTGGGTCGGGATCGAGGAGGAGGTCACCGACGCCGCCCCGCCGCCAGGACGCCGCCACCTCCCCGGACTCCTCCCGCTCCGCCGCTCGTCCCCGCCGTCCCCCCCGGCCTTCCCCGAGCACACTGCCACGATCCCTACTCCCCCGTGAGCCGCGCCTCCCCTCCTCTCTGTCTCCCTTTCCGTCCCTTGCATGTCACCGCCCAGCCATGCTCGATGCATGCTCGCCGCGCACGCACGCTCCCCTCTCCCCCCGCGCCTCGCTCCTCCTCTCTCCACCTCGTCTGGATCGAGATCGGGGCAACCGTGCCCCTGACCCCGTCGGCGCACGTGGCCATCCCCGTCGCACCTCACCGCCCCGTCGTCGCCGGTGCTCCCCATCGGCCGCCTCTTCGTCTGCCTCCCGACCCAGGCGGCGCCCACTCCACCTCGGCGTCGTCGACTGAGCCTCGTCGACCCACCCACGCTCGTCGCCCAGCGCTCATCGGCGGTCCTGTGCCTCCCCCCCCCGCTGCTCGTCCGCCGCCCCCGTTCCCCTCATGCGTCGCCGCTTCGCCGTGTGCCGACCCGTGCAGCCACCCCGCCCGCCGCCTCGGGCCCGCACCACATCTGGCCTCCCCGCACTCTGGCGCCTCATGCACCTCCAGCGCTTCTTGTGAGCAGCCCTCATGAGGCCACGGCCTCGCTCCTCCATGCACTCTGGCCTCGCCGGCGCCCACGATGCCCGTGCCTCCTACGCGCCAGTGCTTACTTGCGATAGGCCCCCTGGGCCTATGACAATGGGCCCCGCCCAGATAACGTTTTAATAAAAAAAGGGATTAAAAAATAAAAATAAATAAATAGATAATAATTAATTAATTAATTAATTAATTAATTAACAAATTAAGTTAATTAATTGCAATTAGATTAGCCTAATTAACTGTTAGTTAATTAATCAAACAATGACCAGTGAGGCCCATCCCCCTAATTAATTATGATTAGTTTAATTATTCTGTTAATTAAAATGTGTCACTGACCAGTGGGACCCCCTGGTCAGGTTGACCAGTCAACTCTGTTGACTGCTGATGTCAGCATGACATTATGCTGATGTCATTAAATCATTTTCGAATTAATTAAATTCCAGAAATTAGTAAAATCTTTAGAAAATCATATCTTTTAATCCGTAACTCGGATTAAAATATTTTCAACATGAAAGTTGCTCAGAACGACGAGACGAATCTGGATACGCAGCCCGTTCATCTGCCACACCTCCCTAACATATCGAACACGAAACTTTCCCCCTCCGGTTCATCTGTCCGAAAACGCGAAACACCGAGAATACTTTACCAGATGCTTCCCCCTTCCACGGTATCACCTTATACCGCGTTAGGGCACCCTAGCACCGTTACTTGTCATGTCATGCATCGATATGCATCTGTTTGCATGGTATTCATTGTTTCTTTCCCTCTTCTCTCGGTAGATCATGAGACCGGCGTTCTTGCTGCCAGTTTGACTACGGAGTTGGCGACCCTCTCTCTTGCCGTGAGCAACTGTAAGCCCCCTTGATCACCAGATATCGCCTATTCTACTCTATACCGCTTGCATTAGAGTAGTGTAGCATGTTCTCGCTTTCCGTTATACTCTATCCCGATGCATAGCCTGTCCTTGCTACTCATGTTGTTACCTTTACCGCAATCCTACTGCTTAGTATAGGATGCTAGTATTCCATCTGTGGCCCTACATTCTTGTCCGTCTGCTATGCTATACTATCGGGCCGTGATCACTCGGGAGGTGATCACGGGTATATACTTATACTTATACATGATACATGTGGTGACTAAAGACGGGTTGGCTCGTAGGAGCACCCGCGAGTGGATCTTTGTGGCGGAGCGACAGGGCAGGTTGAGACCGCCTAGGAGAGAGGTGGGCCTGGCCCTGTTCGGTGTTCGTGGATACTTAACACGCTTAACGAGTTCTTGGTATTTGATCTAAGTCTGGCCATTTGGTCTATACGCACTCACCAACTACGTGGGAAAGATATGGGCACTTTCGACGTGGTATCGGTAGAAGCCTTCGTGGACGTCGTGGCCGGCGCCACCGGATTGGAACGTAAGCCTGCTCTTGTATTAAGGGGCTAGTTACGCTTCCGGCCGCCTCAAGAACTTGCAGGTGTGCTAAGGGCGATGGGCCCGGACCCCTTTGCGCTTAGGTTTAGACCAGCGTCTTTGGCCTCTCTGTTATTGCCTATGTGGGCTGCGACGTGTTGATCTTCCGTGGCGGGCATGACCCAGAAAAGTGTGTCCGGCCAAATGGGATCAAGCGTGTTGGGTTATGTGGTGCACCCCTGCGGGGAAGTTAATCTATTCGAATAGCCGTGATCTTCGGTAACAGGACGACTTGGAGTTGTACCTTGACCTTATGACAACTAGAACCGGATACTTAATAAAACACAACCTTCCAAGTGCTGACATACAACCCGGTGGTTGCTCTCTCTCGGGGGTTACGAGGAGGGATCGCCGGGTAGGATTATTGCTATGTGATGCTACTTGGAGGACTTGAGTCTACTCTACGCTACATGTCGCAAGGAGGAGGTCGCTGTAAGCGTAGTCTTCGGCGGGATTAGCTATCCCCTCTTATTCTAGCATTCTGATTCGGTCACCGATATGGCCCTTTACACGTATATCCATGCATATGTAGTGTAGCTCCTTGCTTGCGAGTACTTTCGATGAGTACTCACGGTTGCCTTGTTCCCCCTTTCCCCTTTTCCCCTTTCTTTACCCGGTTGTCGCGACGGACGATGGAGCCCAGAGCCAGACGCCACCGTCGATTTACTCCTACTACACCTTGGAGGTGCCTACTACTACGCCCAGCCCGCCGGCATTTACGACCGGGAGTAGTTAGGAGGATCCTGCAGGAGGCATGCGCCTCTTCGATCTCAGTATCCCAGTTTGTGCTAGCCTTCTTAAGGCAAACTTGTTTAACTTATGTCGTACTCGAGATATTGTTGCTTCGCCGACTCGTCTATGATCGAGCACTTGTATTCGAGCCCTCGAGGCCCCTGGCTTTATTATGATGCTTGTATGACTTATTTTATTTTTAGAGTTGTGTTGTGATATCTTCCGTGAGTCCTCGATCTTGATCATACACGCTTATGCGTGTATGATTAGTGTACAATTGAATCGGGGCGTCACAAGTTGGTATCGAGCCGATCGCCTGTAGGAATCCCCCTTCCACACTCCTTGGTCGAAGTCGAGTCTAGACGTTGCAAAAACTTTTACTAACATGGCTGTGTGTCTTACGGGCACACATCGCCATTGGGTGGTAGTAGGATCTTTTACTCCTCGACCTTTACTCAAGGACTCTGAACTCTCTTCTACTCAGGTTAAACGAATTTACTAACTCTAACACTAGGATCCCTTGACCACATTCACCCCAAAGTTGGATAAAGCCATAGCTATTTCTTAGAATAGTATTTTGAACAATTTCCACACTGTCATTTGACTCCTTTGAAATATCTTTGTTTTCAGATGGAACCCACGAGGCAGGTCGTCCGCCACACGATGGCCATTGGTGCCTCGGGATCATCTGCGGTGCTACCAGAGATGATGACCTATCTGGGTTATCACTGGCAACCTGAGTACACCGTCTTTGAGGAGTACCAGGACATTAACCAGGAGCAGTACTGTGCCATCGTCCACCTCTACACTCGGGAGTATGACTCCACCTCTTGTCTGCACACCGCTCATGGTGTTGGAGTGACCATCGACCGCAGTTCACGATGCTGCTTATGCTGCTCTTACCCGTCTTCGTGGAGAGTATCGGAGTTGGACACCTCCCCTTCAGGCACATAGTTATCGCATCTGATGTTGGTGCGGAGGGTTACTACACTGCTGCCTACTCCACTGTCACCCGAGAGCCCTTCTACCATCAGAACTTGGTTCTGCATGCTGATGGGCTGGATCGAGCTAACCGAGCTCTTCGCCACGAGTTGTACACCACCCGTCAGCACCTTTACCGTGCTCTGACGACAGACCCCTTTGTCCGATCCAGTGGAGCTGTCGCGTTCTGCGATCTACCCAGCCAGACCGTGATGCCCCGTGGTCTCGGTTGGCGGATGTGGGAGGCTACACTCCCGCACTTGGTCCTCTTCGCCACTGAGGCCGGGTTCTGCACCAGAGTATCCATGCCCCTGTGCCACCGATGTGGAGGACTATCCGATGCCACACTACCGACTTTCAAAGCTGACTACCTCTGCGGTAGCATCGTGGGGTGATGTAGGCTTGCTTGTTAGTGTTAGATGCATTCGCCGCGAGCCTGCGTGCCGCCTATGATGTCTTAGTCTATGTACTGAACTCTGTGTACCGAACTCTATGCATAATCCCTTTTGTAAGATATGCCGACTACTATGTAGTATCTATCGTGCTGCTTTCATTATTCATGTTTCATCATGAATGATTCTTGTCCTTTGCAAATTTCTCAAATGCTGAACTACCCCTATTATATATTAGCAGGATGGTTAGACCAGGTGGTCGTGGTCGTGGTGGCAACTTCCCACCACCCCACAGTACATGGCTGGCATGATCCAACAGCTTGAGATGAATCGCCAGTTCATGGAGAATATGATGGCTCGGTTCCTCGCCCTAATATGAACCAAAGCAGCCAACCCCAAAGTAACTGCAGGATTTCATGCGCCTGAACCCAACTGTGTACCGCAGCTCAACTCAGCCGCTGGATGCTGATGACTGGTTTCGTGACATCACCTATGAGATGGAGTCTGCTGATGTAGCCCCTACCAGCTATGTCACCTTTGCTTCCTTCTTCCTGAAGGGACCCGCAGCTCAATGGTGGGACAGCCACAGGCGTACTCTGCCAGTTGGAACAATCATCACCTGGCCAGACTTCCAAGCTGCTTTCCGTGCCCGCTTCATCCCTCAAGGAATCATGGACCGGAAGAAGAGTGAGTTTCGCAACCTCACCCAAGGCAACAAGACCGTTGAAGCTTATCAGCGAGAGTTTCTAGACTTGTCTCGCTATGCTGAAGTGGACATTGCAACTGATGCACGCAGACAGGAGAAGTTCCGTGACGGCCTTCAAGCTGACATCAAGCTCGCACTTCTAGTGCACGACTTTGCTGATTTCGCCACCTTGGTGAAGAAAGCTATCAATGTCGAAACTGGTCTGCAGGAATACCAGAGCTCTAACAGGCGCAACCGTGACACGGGCTCATCTTCGGGCCCGTCCTCGCAGAAGCGCAAGATATGGATTCCCAACAGCATGTACCAGCCGAATGCACACCCCAAAGGCAGAGCTATGCTGCACCTCGTCTGCCTACTCCTCCAACTAGGCAGCCAAGGCTTCCAGCTCCACCACCCCAAGCTCCTGTTCCCACTCCCAACAATGGTCTGTGCTACAAGTGTGGTCAACCAGGTCACCGTGCTAGGGATTGCAATCAGAATCAGAACCAACTGGCACTTCCCGCAACTGGCCGTGGAAGCAACCAGCCCCGCAACAACAGCACCAAGTCTTATGGTCGTGTTCATGCCAACCACGTTGATCTCAACGAAGCTCAAGACCAGCCTGCTACTGTGATGGGTACACTCCTCGTTAATTCAGTACCGGCATCTGTTTTATTCGATTCGGGAGCATCGCATTCGTTCATATCGTGAGTTTGCATTCATGCATGGCATTAAATATGAAGAGATGAACACTGCGCTAGTAGTACACACTCCAGCGGGTCAATGTCAAACCTCTATGATTAGTCACGACGTTCCTGTTGAAATCGAAGGACTGGAATTCCTTGTCTCTCCCATCGCTCAAGTCCTCAGAGCATTGATCTCATCACAGGAATGGATTGGTTGAAAGCGCATACTGCTTCTATAGTGTGCGCCACTAAGACCATCCATCTGCTACACCCTTCTGATGAAATAATAAGCTACAATGCTCGTCTGGTTCAGAATGCCGAGGCAAGGCTCTATGCATTGAATGCATTGACCACCGCACCACTAGAGGGCATTGAAAACATTCTTGTCGTGTGTGACTTCCTCGGCGTCTTTCTGAAGAACTCCCAGGATTCCCCCACCGCTAGAGCTGTCGAATTCATCATCAACTTGAAACCAGGCACCACTCCTATAGCCAAGCGACCCTACAAGATGTCGCCGCATGAACTCCTTGAGCTTAAGGAGGAAATCGATAAATCTCTTCGAAGTGGTTTCATTCGCCCAAGTTGCTCTCCTTGGGGAGCACCTTCTCTCTTTGTCAAGAAGAAGGATGGGACAAACCGATTGGTCCAAGACTACCGTCCTATAAACCAAGCTACCATTCAGAATAAGTATCCTCTTCCTCGGATCAATGATCTGTATGATCAACTGGCTGGTTCGTCAATGTTATCTAAACTCGACTTGAGGTTGGGTTACCACCAGGTCCGTGTTCGTGAAGAGGATATCCCAAAGACTGCCTTTGTGACTCGTTATGGTTCATATGAGTACATCGTCATGTCTTTCGGATTAACCAATGCTCCAGCCACCTTCTCTCGACTGATGAACTATATATTCATGGATTACCTCAACAAGTTCGTCGTGGTTTATCTGGATGATATCCTGGTATTTTCCTAGAATGAAGAAGAACATGCTGAACATCTTCGTCTTGTGCTGGAAAAGCTACAAGAGCATCAGCTATATGCCAAGTTCTCCAAGTGTGAATTACGGCTGCAAGTAACATATCTTGGGCATGTCATCTCTAAGGATGGTATTGCTGTTAACCCTGAACGAGTCCAGGCTATTCTTGATTGGACTCCTCCGAAGAACGTTAAGCAAGTGAGAAGTTTTCTCGGTCTCGCCAGCTATTGCCGTCGATTCGTCGAGAACTTCTCCAACATTGCCAGGCCTCTGACTAATCTGTTGCATAAGGGCGTCAAGTTCCAATGGACAGACAAATGTCAGGAAAGCTTCCAGGCACTCAAAGACAAGTTGACTACTGCCCCAGTGCTAGCTCCACCTGATACTAAGAAGGACTTCGTCATTTACTGCGACGCTTCCCGTCAAGGATTAGGCTGTGTCCTAATGCAAGAGCGCAAAGTGGTTGCTTATGCCTCTCGGCAATTACGCCCTCACGAAGAGAACTACCCAGTTCATGACCTCGAACTGGCTGCTGTCATTCATGCACTAAAGCAGTGGCGACATTACCTTCTCGGTAATCGTTGCGAGATCTTCACCGACCACCAAAGTCTGAAGTATCTGTTTACTCAGCCAGACCTGAACCTCCGCCAGCAGAGATGGATGGAGATTGTTGCGAACTTTGACTTGGGTATTTACTATACACCGTGCAAGGCTAATGTAATGGCTGATGCCTTGTGCCGCAAGTCTTCTGCAACCACCTCCGTGTTCGCAAAGTTCAGCCCTCACTTGTTGAAGAATTCGTAAAGTCAACCTCCATATTGTTCCTCCGGTGCACTCGCTCCCCTCCTCCGGAGTTTCGCAAGATGAACCTCCACGTTGTTTCTCGGGTTCTCTCAATACCATAGTTGCTAGACCAGATCTTGTGGACACCATCAAATGGATACGTAAATGTGACGATGAAGTCGAGAGGATTAAACGTTATCTCGCGAAGGAAATCCCTCATTCTTCATCAGGATGACGCAGACACCTTATTCTTCAAAGGTCGTCTAGTGGTACCGAGTAAGAGGGAAAACCTGAATCTGAATCCAAGGGTTATGAAAGAAGCTCATGATACGCCTTTGTCTATTCATCCCGGTAGCACCAAGATGTACCAAGACATTCGTCAGAGATTCTGGTGGTCTAATATGAAGCAAGACATTGCTCGTTATGTTGCTGAATGTGACGTTTGCCGTCGTATCAAAGAAGAACATCAAAGGCCTGCTGGAACTCTACAACCTATCTCTATCCCTGAATGGAAATAGGACCACGTTGAAATGTACTTCGTCACTGGATCTCCCAAATCGCAGAAAGGTAATGATGCTATTCTTGTCGTCATTGACCGGCTTTCTAAAGTTGCACATTTTCTGGCGGTCAAAGAAACGATCACTGCTGGTCAGCTTGCAACTCTCTACATGTCCAGAATTGTTTCACTTCACGGTATTCCACTGGTTATCAGTTCGGACCGTGGCAGCTTATTCACTTCAAGATTACGGGCAAGTTTCCAAGAAGCTATGGGGACTCACTTATCTTTCAAGATCTTGCGTTTCATCCGCGATCACAAGGGCAAGTTGAGCGTGTCAACCAAGTTCTCGAAGACATGCTTCGAGCTTGTGTTATTTCCTTCGGCAAGAAATGGGAGGAATCTCTCACGTATGCCGAAGTTCTCTTATAACAATAGCTATCAAGCTAGTCTCAAGATCGCCCCTTGAAGTGTTATATGGGACGAAAGTGCGAACCCTCTACAGGCGGTCAGAAGCGGGAACGTCCACTCTTTGGTCCGGATATTATACAACAGGCGAAGAACAAGTCCGTATTATTCGCGAGAATCTCAAGACTGCTCGATCACGTCAAAAGAGTAATTATGACCGTCATCATAAAGACATGGTCTATCAACCTGGCGAAAAGGCCTATCTCCGAGTTACACCAATGAAGGGTGCACACCGCTTCGGGATCAAGGGCAAGCTAGCTCCTCGCTATATTGGCCCATTCACTATTTTGGAAAGGCATGGAAAAGTGGCATATCAATTGGAGCTTCCGTCGAACCTTTCTCAGGTTCACGATGTGTTCCACGTGTCACAGCTCCGTCGTTGCTTCAAGGACCCAATCCGAGCAGTGGATCATGAAGTGCTCGAGTTGCAACAGGACCTCTCCTATAAAGAGTATCCGGTCCGCATTCTCGACCAAGCTAAACGCCGCGCTGCGCCGTATAGGCGATCAAGTTCCTCAAAGTCCAATGGTCGCACCATTCTGAAGATGAAGCCACCTGGGAACGCGAGGATCGCCTGCGTGATGAATACCCCGCACTGTTTTCTTCTACCTCCTAAATCTCGTGACGAGATTTCTTATAGTGGAGGAGATTTGTAATGCCCGGATAGTCGTGCTACAGTAACCCCACGCTAATCATGCCATGACACCTCGGTTACTGTTGCTATCCTCGCAATAATTCGAAACCGTTAGAAATTCAAATTCAAATTAATGATAACAATAAAAGTTTTCAAAATTTGAAACAAAAATGTTCGGTGGTTGCCAAATATTACAAGGGTAATTATGGTGCAACAAACACCTTTTTATAAAATGGCTAAATGGTTTAAAATGATTTAAACAGAAAAGAAAGAAATAATAAAAGAAAAGCAGAAAACAAACAAATGTAAAAAAGAGGAAAAGGAAAAGAACCCCCCGGGCCAGCCGACCCATTCGCCATCGGCCCAACTGGCAGGCCCAAACCGCCCACGGCCACCCACCGCCTCCTTATCCACTCCCACTCCCCCACTCCACCGACACCCCACGACCCGCCCCAAAATATCTCCTCCCTCCTCTCCCCGATTGGATCGGGATCGAGGAGGAGGTCACCGACGCCGCCAGGACGCCGCCACCTCCCCGGACTCCTCCCGCTCCGCCGCTCGTCCCCGCCGTCCCCCCCGGCCTTCCCCGAGCACACTGCCACGATCCCTACTCCCCCCGTGAGCCGCGCCCCTCCCCTCCTCTCTGTCCCGCACTCCGTCCCGCCCGCGGTCACCGCCCCGGCCATGCTCGATGCATGCTCGCCGCGCACGCACGCTCCCCTCTCCCCCCGCGCCTCGCTCCTCCTCTCCCCACCTCGTCTGGATTAAGATCGGGGCAACCGTGCCCCCGACCCCGTCGGCGCACGTAGCCATCCCCGTCGCACCTCACCGCCCCGTCGTCGCCGGTGCTTCCCATCGGCCGCCTCTTCATCACCTCCCCGACCCAGAGGCGGCGCGCCGCCACCTCGGCGTCGTCGACCAGGGCCTCGTCGACCCACGCGCTCGTCGCCCCGCGCGCATCGAGCGATCGCTGCCTCCCCCGCTGCTCGTCCGCCGCCCCGTTCCCCCATCATGCGTCGCCGCCGTGGCCACCGGCCCGTGTGGCCACACCCGCCCACCGCCTCGCCTCAGCCACCGGCACCGCCACATCTGGCCTCCCCGCACCCCCACTCTGGCGCCTCACAGCACCTCCGGCGCTTCTGTGACGCCCTCGCGAGGCCACGGCCTCACTCCTCCACGCCACTGGCCTCGCCCGGGCGCCCACGATGCCCGTGCCCTCGCACGCAAGGCGTCGCTCCCCTAATCAAGGCCCTGGGCCCCACAGGCCTATGACAATGGGCCCCGCCGGATAACGCTTTTAATAAAAAAGGGATTAAAAAATAAAAATAAATAAATAGATAATAATAATTAAATTAATTAATTAATTAACGAATAAATTAAGTTAATTAATCGCAATTAGATTAGCCTAATTAACTGTTAGTTAATTAATCAAACAATGACCAGTGAGGCCCACCCCCTAATTAATTATGATTAGTTTAATTAATCTGTTAATTAAAATGTGTCACTGACCAGTGGGACCCACTGGTCAGGTTGACCAGTCAACTCTGTTGACTGCTGATGTCAGCATGACATCATGCTGATGTCATTAAATCATTTTCGAATTAATTAAATTCCAGAAATTAATAAAATCTTTAGAAAATCATATCTTTTAATCCGTAACTCGGATTAAAATATTTTCAACATGAAAGTTGCTCAGAACGACGAGACGAATCTGGATACGCAGCCCGTTTGTCCGCCACACCTCCCTAACATATCGAACACACAACTTTCCCCCTCCGGTTCATCTGTCCGAAAACGCGAAACACCGGGAATACTTTCCCGGATGCTTCCCCCCTTCACCGGTATCACCTTATACCGCGTTAGGGCACCCCTAGCACCGTTACTTGTCATGTCATGCATCGATATGCATCTGTTTGCATGGTATTCATTGTTTCTTCCCCCTCTTCTCTCTGGTAGACTGCGAGACCGACGTTCTTTGCGCCCGATTCGACTACGGAGTTGACGACCCCTCTCTCTTGCCAGAGCAACCAGGTAAGCCCCCCCCCCTTGATCACCAGATATCGCCTATTCTACTCTATACTGCTTGCATTAGAGTAGTGTAGCATGTTACTGCTTTCCGTTATACCTATCTGATGCATAGCCTGTCCTTGCTACTACTGTTGTTACCTTTACCTGCAATCCTACATGCTTAGTATAGGATGCTAGTATTCCCTCTGTGGCGCTACATTCTTGTCCGTCTGCTGTGCTATACTATCGGGCCGTGATCACTCTGGAGGTGATCACGGGTATATACTTATACTTATACATGATACATGTGGTGACTAATGACGGGTCGGCTCGTAGGAGCACCCGCGAGTGGATCTTTGTGGCGGAGCGACAGGGAAGGTTGAGACCGCCTAGGAGAGAGGTGGGTCTGGCCCTGTTCGGCGTTCGCGGATACTTAACACGCTTAACGAGTTCTTGGTATTTGATCTGAGTCTGGCCATTTGGTCTATACGCACTAACCAACTACGTGGGAAAGATATGGGCACCGACGTCGTGGTATCACCAAGCCTTCGTGGACGTGAGCGATCGAAGCGCGCCGCTACCGGATTGGAACTTAAGCCTGCTCTTGTATTAAGGGGCTAGTTACGCTTCCGCCGCGTTCAGAACGCTTGTGTGTGCTAAGGCGATGGGCCCGCACCCCTCTGCGCTTAGGTTTAGACCAGCGTCGGGCCTCTCTGTGCCTAGGTGGGGCTGCGACGTGTTGCTCTTCCGCGGCCGGGCATGACCCGTAAAAGTGTGTCCGCCAAATGGGATCAAGCGTGTTGGGTTATGTGGTGCACCCTGCAGGAAGTTAATCTATTCGAATAGCCGTGATCTTCGATGTGGCGACTTGGAGTTGTACCTTGACCTTATGACAACTAGAACCGGATACTTAATAAAACACAACCTTCCAAGTGCCAGATACAACCCAGTTGTCGCTCTCTCTCAGGGTTACGAGGAGGGGATCACCGGGTAGGATTATTGCTACGTGATGCTACTTGGAGGACTTCAGTCTACTCTCTGCTACATGCTAAAAAGGCGGAGGCTGCCAGAAGCGTAGTCTTCGACAGGATTAGCTATCCCCCTCTTATTCTGGCATTCTGCAGTTCAGTCCACTGATATGGCCCTTTACAAATATATCCATGCATATGTAGTGTAGCTCCTTGCTTGCGAGTACTTTGGATGAGTACTCACGGTTGGCTTGTTCCCCCTTTTCCCCCTTTCTTTACCCGGTTGCTGCGACCAGACGATGGAGCCAGGAGCCAGACGCCACCGTCGACGATGACTCCTACTACACTGGAGGTGCCTACTACTACGTGCAGCCCGGCGGCGACCGGGAGTAGTTAGGAGGATCCTGCAGGAGGCATGCGCCTCTTCGATCTGTATCCCAGCTTTGTGCTAGCCTTCTTAAGGCAAACTTGTTTAACTTATGTCTCGTACTCAGATATTGTTGCTTCCGGACTCGTCTATGATCGAAAGCACTTGTATTCGAGCCCTCGAGGCCCTGGCTTGTATTATGATGCTTGTATGACTTATTTTATTTTTTAGAGTTGTGTTGTGATATCTTCCCGTGAGTCCCTGATCTTGATCGTACACGTTTGCGTGTATGATTAGTGTACGATTGAATCGGGGGCGTCACAGAAAGCACTGAAGAAAAGAGAGGCCCACCGCCGCAAGAAAGAAAAGGACGCACGTGCTGCTGCGGAGAGGTCGGCGGAGATCCAAGCATGGTGGGATGTCGCCGACAAAGCCGGGAAGGAAAACGACGCAATGCCCCGCCAAGATGTGAGAAGTAGTAGTACTAGTAGTTAGTGTGTGTGTCTGTATGCGGGTATGAGCATGTACCAGACTACTAGTTACTACAGTAGTTTTTAGAGCAAATTACCAAAGACATTAGCCTAGACTAAATGGAAAAATTCCTATCCTAAGCATCAAATGGCATCTCTTTCTCTATAGGAATTGAGATGCATGTCATCTCACTTCCTATGATTCTCATATTCCTATCCTATGAACGAAGGGAGGCCTCTGTTGGAGTAACTATCAGATCTAGCGATCACTGGTACAGTAGTTTTCTTCAAGAAGCGAATTCAACGAAGTCATGATGGTTCCTTCGTCGAGCAACTTCAAAGTGGGAAGTGGGCCTGTGATTTGACGGCTCATTAGTCATTGTTACTGCGGTAGCGCGACGACTGGGTGACTCTCCTTGGAGTTCTGCGTGCATGGAAAGTGGACCAGGATGGTCGACGTCCCAGATGTTGGCGAACGGAAGTATTCTTTCCGATATCGAGGAGCAAGGAAACCGCGTGGTATAGTATCACTGCTGATTGGTTCGCAAAAAAATAGTATCACTGCTGATTTATAATTATTTTTTATTTCTAATGAATGCTAGCGTTTCAACTCTTACGACGAAGGGTGCCAAACACGGCACGTGCTGGATGTCCCACACGTTAGCGAAAGGAGTGGGAGATGAACCGCGTGGTAGAGCCCAGCGTAAAAAAAATAGTGTGGTAGAGCGTCTCCACTTCTTCCACTTTTGGGCTGGAGACCACACGTAGTAGTACTTAGTGGTATGAACGATACAAAGTGCGATCTGGAGAGAAAGACACGTCTAGTTGGAATGTCTCGGGGCATACACATAAACAAATATAAAAGTAAATATGTGCCTCCAACTAATATAGTAGTAGTAGAGTACTTAGGCAAGAACTCCATAACATCACCGTGCATTACACGTACAACATTTAGTGGTAGTACGTAGTAAGAGACAAATGCGGCCTAGGAGTTCCCTTATCGACCTACTTTTGGGTGTTTGGTAGAGTGTATGGAGGGTGCATGAGTCCACACTAGTTTAGCACAAATACACTAGAAGCATGCATGAAGAGAGTATGCATGAAGAGGGGTGTTGAGTTGAGCATGCATGAAGAGGGAACAACTATGCTGAGACGAGAACGCAACCAAACACACCCTATATGCCACGCATGTTCATACCATTTGTGCCTTTCAACTTCACTTACTGCGCTACATTACTCAGGTTCGTACGTCCACTGCTGGGTACATGTCCGTCTCGTAGTTCCAGTTCCACGTGTTCTTCATATAGATGGAATGATCCTTGCATAACACGTGCACCTTGATGCTAGATGTCTCGCGTGTTGGCAAAAGGATGAACAAAGCTCACGTAAAAAATAGAGTGGAAGAACATAGATTCCGGACGACCGAGAAGGAGCAAGGAACCTCGTGGTGGAGCGTCTGCACTCATTTAATATTATTCAGCGATATAAAATTAACCAATCATCTCCACAAAGGGATCGAGGAGTACGAAACACGGCAGCCCAAAGTGTAGTTACATCATACTATTACATGGCTAACCCACGCTATCACCATATTTCTTGGCTTCCGTGCGACACCTTTCTCTAGTAATCCAAAGACCTGTATCGCTTCTCCCTCCTCGTCTCTATCAAAGTGCGGTGGGCTGGCGTTTCTGCCGTCTATTGAGGTCGGTTAACTATCACATGTTAGCGACATGCCAAGAGCATTCTAAAAAAATTTCTTTCACATTCCGTTTTCAAAAATAAAAAATCCTTTCACGTACAAATTTGCCTGTATGCTTTGAGCAACTTGCATGTCCTATACTGCTCCTGTTTGATACTCTAACTTAGCTAGAGGTTAGACTAACTCATGACTAACCCTCAACTAACTGTAGCCAAAGAGGTCTTTGGGTGATAGGGTTAGGTTGACAATAAAAGCACTTCATGGAGAGAGAAAAGTGATTTTTCAGTGGTCCCAATGAGAACTATCTCCAGTTAGCACCTCTTGGGTGGGATAGTTTTTTTGGTGGGTTTGGTGCAACTTGCTCCAATTTAAACCCTCATGCTTGGATACTTTAGGGCTATTAGAGCCCCAAATAGCTCAAACTAACTCTAAACCATGGATCCAAACAAGGCTTATGGCCAGTCTCGACGCGGAGCAGTCGCGTGCACTAGGAAGCGGCGCTCTCTCGGCCGTCGCGCCACTTCAAAGCCGGCGCCAGTGAGAGGTGCCTCCGGTCTTGCCGGGCATTAATGCGGCACTGACGCTCCAGGGCGTCGCTGACCGTTTCACGCGGGAAGCGCTACCGGCAAGGGAGTATAGGTTTTGAACCGTTTGTGTAGTAATCTTGGTAGTTTGCAAAACTACTCAATTTATTGCACTCAGTTTCCTAAGAAACTGTGGTAAAAAACATTACTCCACAGCCCGCATCCCTTCTCCTTCCTCTTCCACCGCCCGGGCACGTCCGCTGGAAGCAACCGGTCAACCCTTATATAGGAGTGCTAGCACAAAAAGATGCATGGATGACCACTAAAATTTGCATATTAAAGCGCCGCTCCGGCGGGAGTATGGCGTATGTTGTTACCTTCGGCCGGCCCATGGCTATTGGGCGACGGCGACCAGAGAAGAGGCGGCCGGAGGGGAATGAATGCAGCTACTGTTTGGGTTCGCCTTCCGGCTTAAATAAATGCGCAGCATCACGTGTACCCGCGGGTGCACAAATTGTAACATGCGTGTCTGCTTAAGTGGGCGTCACGTAACTGGTGTGTGTGTGTGTGTGTGAGAGAGAGAGATTCTGAGAGACAGAGTGCGTGTGTGCGACTCTACTCTTCGGACATGTACTCAACCTTTTGCATCGGGATATAAGTATAATGGTATTTACTTTAGCTAGTGATTTACGTGGCCATGTTAACGTGGTTGTGTCAAAAAATGTCACTTCCTGCTCGTGATTTGCGTTATATAATTACAAGCAAGATTCTCGTGCATTGCACGGAACATCAATATGCATTTTTTTACAAAACACCTGTTGTGATTGACCCATGCAGGAGTAATCCCATGTGTAAAAACTAATAATATCTTGAGAATTTTATCAAAAAACTGGTATCTCGAGAATGTCATCAAAAAAATGAAAGATAAGAGATAAGGCGAGGAGGAGTGGTGCGTGGTGGTGACTGGTGGTCAGAATGGGCGGAGTCATGGGGATGGATTTGCGCCCGGCGGCAAAGGCCACCATGCATGCTAGATTGTTCCAGAGACTTATTCCTTTTTTAATTGCTGAGCAATGAGGTTGCGGGAGATAATGATGTGGAGAGAGGTGTGGGTATTTTTTGTAAGATTATCATAGTTTGCTTAATATCCGCCGATATAGATCATACGGTGCGTATTACATAAGATGGCGGGCACACCATCATCGCCAACTCGCTTTTTATAAGGGTACAGATGATAAGTTTGCTGACTACTAAAGTAAAGTGGAATTTGTCCATGTTATGCAAGTAAATAAAGGTAATTGTTTATCATACAGGTAAGGTTGGATGAAGGGTGATAGGAACAAATGCTCCGCCTAGAGCATGTATGTGTGAGATGGAGTCTTAGTGTGTGTGTGTGGGGTGTGTGTGTGAGAGAGAGAGAGAGAGAGGAGAGACATAGAGAGAAGGAGTCTTAGTTTGTGTGTGTGTGAGAGAGAGAGATGGAGTCTTAGTGTGTGTGTGGGGGGGGGGGGAGGTGTGCGTGCGTGCGTTCGTGTGTGCGTGTGTGTGTGTGTGTTTGTGTGTGTGAGAGAGAGATGGAATCTTAGTGTGTGTGTGGGGGGTGTGCGTGCGTGTGTGTGTGTGTGCGTGTGTGTGTGTGTGTCAGGGGGTCCTCTGTGGCGGATGTAATTTAAGTGTGCATGGCTTCATCATAGAGAGGTGATGTGTATGGCAGAGGCCACCAACGATGGGGTGCGAGAGAGAAAATGCCCGTAGAGAGGGAAGAGAAGGTGTGTGCGCGTGAGAGGAGTCGACATCGAGAGAACATGTTCGTTCGAGAGACACCTAGGAAGACTACTATATTTCGATGGTGCATGTAGGCGGGAAATAAACAAAGGGATTGTCTTATTGGTTTCAGGGATATAGGGGAAGATTGAGAGGCGGCGGCGGGGGGGGGGGGTAGCTAGAAGGAGATTGTTAAGTGTGAGTTTGTGTTTTACCCATCCAGGCGGAATTTATGTGCACAAAAGAGGAGAATGATTCGATGTGGCGTTAGGATTGAGGGTAATTAACTACTATGGAGACATAGAGACCTTGAACGTGCATGTGTGAGAGGTCTACATGTATACGTGGGATGTGTGTGTGTGTGTGTGCATGATCGAGATAAAAGAAACAAGACATAAGTCATAAGATCAACGACATGGGAGAGACGGATCGGTATGACAATATGCATGCATGTGAGAATGCAGGAAGAAGGCCCGACAATTGAGCATGTGTTTTTGTCTTTAAGAGATAGTGGCGTGGGCTGGAGCATGCATCTATGGCGAGCAGAGGGAGTGAGGCACAACGATTGTGCAAAAGAGATCAACCTATAAATGCATATATATGGAGAGACATATATAGTGTGGGTGATAGGAAGCTAGACTCCATGCGAGAAAGAAATGTTGACGGAGAAACTACAGATAGATACAGAGATGGAGATGCTAGCTAGAGGGACATCCGCTAGTTTGGGTGTTGGAGATGACCGTCGGGTGGTTCAAGGGGTGAAGTTATATATGTGTGTGAGAGGGCACTTGACTGCATGTAGAGAGAAACATATGTAGTGTGCGTGACAGGAATCAAGAGTGAGGGCGATAAAGAAGGTTGATGGAGAAACAGACAAATAGAAAGATAAAGATGCTAGCTAGTGTGCGTTAGAGATAGGAGTCGAGTGGATCAGAAGGCTGAGTTATGTGTGGGGTGTGAGAGAGATAGAGAGAGGGTGTTTTGAGTCACATACAAACAGATATCAGAGATAAATGAGATCCAGAGAGACGGAGTTTTGTGTCTGCGAGAGAGAAAGATATTTCACAACAAGAGTGATAGCTAGAGAGACATATGAGGGAAAGCAATATATCTCTAGGGAGAGATGGTGCGTGTGAGCGACATACAAGAGAACAATGGAGAAATATGAGACCCTGGGAGACAGAGTTTGTGTTTGTGTGTGAGAAAGAGATATTGAAGAGGAAGAGTCGTAGGTTCTCATATCTAAGGAGCAAAAGACATCTCTATATGAGGGGTGTGCGAGTGGCACACATGGGAATAGTAGAGAGAAATGAGACCCCGGGACACAAAGTTTTGTATTTGTGTTAGAGAAGAGATTCCACATGGAGAATCATAGTTAGAGACACATAGCAGGGAGCGAGATATACTTAGAGAGAGATAGAGTGATGAAGGTCGAGGGAGAGAGTACCGTCAGTGTGTTACGAAGATAAAAGATCATTGTCGACATACGGTGTAGCACGAGAGATACCGAGAGACGATGAACGCAGCGTATAGGTCCAGAGAGATAGTCCTATATAAGCATGAGTGATAGCTATATGAGACGAATATCCGGATTAAAGGGGATTCAAATATTTAAACTGGAGATCACGACATCGATAATATCATAATGCAAATTGGTGTATCAAACATACATATTCATTTGAATTTGGGCACACGTGTAATGTTATATAGTTAATCAATATTGGTGATCCATAGATTCTTTAATTACAAACAATGCAAGGTTTATATGCAATTAATGTCTAAACGGGATTACACTACATGTTGCGTGTGTGAAACACATTATACATGCTTGAGAAGTAAAAAATAAACCCGCATGAAACACACATTAATTGGAGACAGTTAGCGAGGAATGCATATAGTGGTTTCAAATATTTGAAAATCCAAATTGATGGATACAACCTTATGAATCTGAGATCATGCCATTTGTAAACCATATTTATATATAAATGGTGTTGTGCTTTTGAAAGTATATATAAAAAATGATGTATATAGAATGTAATTCCAATTGAAAATGGATCCAGCCCGAAAAAAATAGAATCCAAACAGGATTCAATTGAGTTGGCACAAGAAACATGCACTCTGCAAAATTTGAACGAAGCGGGAAAGTCGCGATGAATCGCCCGAAACCAAAATCTGCGAGATGGAAATTACTACCCTATCCCTCGCCACGCAAAGCCTATCTGCTGGATTTCTATAGGTTTTGATAGGGGTAGGTTTGTAATTTCACCCAAACGTGACGTAACCGCCTCTCACCCGGATTCATACGGTGGGCGCCAAACACAGTGTGTCCTCGGCGAAATCGACTCCTCCCGATTCATATTCATACACGGTGGGCGCCAAAAACAAACTCTCGTCGGCAAATATTCGGTGTATGCAAGAGTACCGTCCTTTCCCCAACCGACTAATGTTGCTGTGATGTAGTAGAAATTTGAACGGGGGCTACGTTTGTAAATTTCCTCGCATTTGAGGCAAGCGCGCCCTGAATACATGGTTCCCCCCTTCCTATCTACCTCCCTTTTCCCCATTCATACTCCGTGGGCGCCAAAACACCCTCTCCACCCCACCGTCCTCCGTCCGCCGCCGTCCGCCACCCCATCCACCGCCGTCCTCCTCCACCATGCCGGAGCAGATACCCCGATGCTGCCGTCCATTACAAGAGATCGACCTCTCTCATCCACGCCTTCGGACCGGGATCCTTGCATCCCGTCCTCTCGCTTCGTCCCCGCCGTCATCCACCTTGCTGGCGCCGCTCCTACGACCGTCTCGTCCACCGCGCCCTGCCGCCATCGTCTACCCTCCTAGATCTGATTCCACACCGCCGACAGCCATCGCTACCGCAGCACCGTCAAATTCTCAGCAGATGCGTACACGGCGCCACACCAGAGGCGGTACCCTTTCGTATCTGCTCAACTTATTTATCGCAGCAAGAAAATAGATCGCCACTGCTTTACTCTGATTTCTTGTCTTGGTTGCGGTTGCCTTTGTCCGGTTTGCACCTTCAGATCTGCCATGGCACGCTCAACACTATACTCCCAAATGCTTATGGTTTTCCCCTTTTATATTCCACACTAGTTAAATCATAGTAGACTAAATTTCAAAATTGGGTCAGTTGATTTTTTGGAGTTCACCGGAGTTCGCCGGTGCGATCGAAGGGGCTCGGGTGGTTGTGGGGCCTCGCCGAACAAAGAAAACTCGACGGGGTGGGGGTTGGGGCAGGGGTGCGGGGTGGGTGTGGCGGAGGAACACAGGCGGTGGGGGCCGGTGGGCCGGCTGGTGGCCCGTGCAGTGTTCTGTATGGGAAGAATCAGAGACGAGGAAGAAGAAGGGTTAGGAGATGTAGGATCTTCATCCAACCGCTTGAAATGGTCGAGAGACAGCTGGGAGTTGCATTCTTAATGCGCTCTGGTTCATCATGTGTGGGCACTGCGCAACCAACATTTTATTATCCAAAATCTGCTTGCTCTTCCATTCTTCTTTAATATGTACTCTCTCCGTTCCTAAATACAAGTCTTTGTATAGATTCCACCATGGACTACATATGGAGCAAAATGAGTGAATCTACACTCTAAAATGTATCTGGATACATCTGTATGTGATCCATAGTGGAAATCTCTACAAAGACTTATATTTTGGAACGGAGGGAGTATGATAGTAGTACAGTATGTTCCTTGTAGTGAAGATGAGCAGGGACATTTGCAGTGTAGAGGTCTATACAGTCGGTTGTGATGGACACTTTGAGCCTCTTTATTTCGTAGGATCTTGTAAACATAGGAATATGATTTGTAGTGGCCTGCCCACTTGAATCCTACAAGAATAGCAAGGAAATGCGGGGAGCTGTGTCACCTTTGAGAGTTACACTGATATTAACAGTACCGCACCTTCAATTGAAGAGAGCTGGTATCCGAAGCCTTTCTAGCTGTACCGGCAATACTAGCACATATATTCCAGCAAGTTCCACTTTGCTGATTTTACTCGATGCTTAAGGTTTTCCGTTATATCTACACTATGATCTGTGTAGCTGCTTTGTGTCGCACTAGCAGCAGTCCACTCTTGAAGCTAAACACTGCAAGGACTTACAAAATTGGCACCAAGGCATTGAGTGCCATTCTCGATGCAATGAAACTCATACGCTCCCCACCTGCCGACTCTTGTTCGTAATATGATCCTAATGACTCTTGTTCAAAATTGCCACATTTAGAGAGACAAAGATGGAAGTGCATTTCTTTGGGCGCTGTGATTCATCATGAGTGGGCAACCAACATTGTATGCAATGAAGCGGAACCTCAAGAATATGCTTCCTCTTCTGTTCGTTAACATGTTCCTCTTTGTTTATTCTGTATTTAGTACATACAGTATGTTCCTTGTTGGGAAGGGGCGCAGGGACATCTGCAGTCAATAGCTGATAGAGCTGGCCTGTATGTGATCGATAGGCTTTCAATTACTAGCGGCAATACAACACCGTATTTTCAAGCCAGTTCCACTTTCCCGATTTATACACTATGATCTGCCTAGTTGTTGTGTGCTCTTGTTATCATGGTTTGGCAATAAACTCTCTATACAATATATTATGAACCTATCATCTACCAGCTATCCTTACTTCTGGAGCCTATTTTTGTGTGTACTTGTGCCAGATTATATAAATGCACGCACCATATTACAGCACACATGAGCTCTCTCATCGTAATCCAAAGGATAGCACACAAGTGTTTACAAGGGCGCCTATATTAGAATATCATCAAGATACAAAGATATCTCGTAACTATTTATGTTTTCATGGTTCTCAGATATTATACGCAATTACAAAGGAATATGAGAATCCGCGCATCGTAAGAATATTGTGGAACACTGCAATGACTTACAAAATTGGCACCAAGGCATTGAGTGCCATTCGAAGCAATGAAACTCGTACGCTCCCCACCTATTGATTCTTGTTCAGAATATCATCCTAATGACTATTCTAACCTCGAGGAGTCAAAGGCAGATGGCATGTCATGTTCACCCATCAAGGTGCCTGTTCTAATTTGGCAAGGTTTTATTGATTGCACGTATCTTGCATATGTTGTCTTGCATTTCTTCTACTTTGTTGCACCGCCATCTCCTTAGTTTACTCATCATATAACTCAAGATGCCATGCCCATCCATTATCAATACATATTCCATCCACATCATACCATGTTTTTCCACTCAAATGCTGTTCTTGTGCATCAAACATCAAAAAGGAAGAGGGTGATTGCCGAACCTGAAGGAGCACCAGCAAAGTCCTTGAAAAACATGGTGGTGCCGGAGAAATCAGATAACGCCCCACTTATATTGGCTGTACAACCAGTAACACAAAGCGTAGGACCGACCCCAGCAGACAGTATCCATACTTCACTGGCCACACCACTAGCCCCACCACACAGGACCTGCACTCCAACAAAAGGTATACCGATTTCATTTGCCATAGCACCAAATTGCACCACGTAAAAATCCCACTCCAAAGAAAAAGTACAAAGAAGTCCACCGTCCAAGACCTATCCCAACCGCAGAGACGGCCAATTCCTCAGAGATTGGAACCCCATTCCATTTATTCCTAGTTTAAAAGACAATGCTTTCAATGTTGTTAGGGACTACGTGCATATATTCCCATCATGGGAACATTATAGTGAAGACAAACACCATTTTCACATGTTCCTGTCCAACTTACGTGTAAGTGCTATTATTCATGGTAATTATTTTCCTGTTTTCTGCTGATTGAACACATCAATGATTTACATTACATTGTAGTAACTAGGCGAGGGTCAATCTGGATAGTCATGACGAGCAAAGCTTGCTTGTGCTTTTCAAGGAAGCATTGCAGCAGTATCGGTGTTACCTGAGGAAATCACACTTTGATGGCAAGTCTATAAACGAATTTCCGTGAAGTCTCCCTGTGCTAAATTTAGAAGACATTGAATGGAAAAACCTTGTTATGCACTGGTCTCGTTCCTGTGATGAGGTACTATCTATGAAATCACATGACAATTTGAACTTCTAATTTTCCTCATTTTCCTTACGGATCTTTTTTTCATGAAATATGCTCGAAGAAGAATTCCGGTTTGAAAAGAACGACAGGATATCGCAAATATGCTGCCCGCTGCTTTGCTCTTGTTAGTACCTGTTGTCCTGTATCACTATACTTGTATACATACCTGGTTCATTATGTGACAGCAGTATGCATGATAGCTTGCTTATCAACTGTTCGCTCCAAATTATCTGATCTGTATGAATGGTTACATTAATGTAGAATATATCCAATGCCAATGAATTTTTTAGCTCGCATTGTTCTTGTAAGTACATGCTGTCCTTTATCGATGTACTTATATTGATGTGTAGTTGTTCATGTACCATCCCTCTGCAGCTTATTTTCCTTTGCCTCCATTTTCTACACATCGATCTATATTTACTCTTACCATAAGGTTGGTAATCAAGAAGTTTAGGCATGCATTGCTCTTGGCTGTGCCTTTCGCCTGTATCGCTGCACATACATTTATAGCTACTTGATTATGTAGGATCACTCTTCATCTTATCTTAAATATTCTCCATTTTTTCGTATATTATCACATCTATATTTACTCTTAACAAAATTTAGAATAAAGGCAATGCTTATGAAGAAGATTTGTGCTAAACTTCTTGAATTGCCCCCCCACATCAAAGCATGGACAAGGGCTTTATAGAGCCTGTCTTCACCAAGAATGTAAGTTTGTCCTTCTCAAGCCTTCAAACTTTGTTGTGTATATTTCGTTAGGCATGACCGCAATAAATTGTTTATTTTTGGTGTTTGCATGAAATTGCATGTGTAAAGTTTATTATGTAGTTCATAAACAAAAGTTTGTCCTTCTCAATTTAAGTTTTCAGTTGTACAACCAAGTTCCTTCTTCATACCATGTAAATTAAACTATACAGAGCAAGTGATCTTCTTTTGCACCGCATGTATGCTTCTGTTCTTCATCCGTAATCCAGTGGTGTGGTGAACCTACCCACTACAGCACAATGTCATATTCTGCAATGTCTTAACTATGAACAATGGCATATCATTCTACTATTATTTAAACCGTCTTTTTATTTTTCCAATCTAAAATGGGATAAATTGACAGCACACTAACCATTGATACTTATGAGTTCTTGATCTGTAATCCAGTGGTGTCGTGAAGCTGCCAACTCCTTCACAATGTCATTTCCTGCCATGTCTTGACCTGAACAATACCATATTGTGTTAATGCAATTTTAAAGTGTGTCACTTTATTTATCAGTAAGAAATGTGATGAATTGTCAGCACTGATACTTTTATGTGCAAAACCTGTCATCTGTCTGCTTGTTTATCTTTCAGAGTGAGGAAGATATAAGTGTTGAACAAGCGCAGTCTCATCATCTTGTTTCAGTGCTTGCTTGCAGCTCACAAATAGGCTAACCTTTCTTGAACTCTATGGAAGTGCTGTCGGTTTTGTATATTATTTTGTTGGTGTGTTTATTTGCACTGGTAGCGATCTTTGATGCCCAGTGTATGTAATTTGCTATTTGCTTGTGCTTTATTATTATAGTGGCGAACTTTGATGCCCAGTAAATGCAATAGGCCGTAATTTCTTTATTTTATAGTCTAGGTTTTTTCTTATTCACGATGCTGCAGTTATTTTACTGTATATATATGTCACAGCCCTAGAATTTGATTGCAAATAGTTGCACAAGCATTCATGCATCATGTCTAACTTTAATTGAAATCTGGAAATGGGGATGTTCAAACCTTTGCACCACTTGAATCAACTAGGTTCAACTAAAAATTGCATTCAATGAAACCGAAATGATCCTTATTAATATTTGGTATTTTTGGCAAGGGCTTTGTTCCAAACCAGAAATAATGAACATTTTTAAGGAATTATTTTGGGCATTGAATTTAAATCAATATTGTATTTGGATTTGGTTTTATATTCTTAATATGTGGAATATAATTTCAGATAACTCTGAAATAATTTATGTGCCTTTGGATAATCCCATTGTGCAATATAAAATATTCAGAGGAATGTTGTCACTGTTTTCAATTTGTTTGGAGATCAAAACAGTGGCAAAATGATTTAATAAAGGAAAACAGAACAGAAATAAAACAGATCAGGGAAACCTACCTGGCCAAACCCACCTGGCGGCCACTTACTTGGCCCAGCCCACCAGAGCCGCCACCGTCTCCCACCTCACGCCAGAAGGACGCGAGGCGTGTGGCCACCGCGCGTCGGCACGCGCCCGAGCCACCTCCTGCTTCTGCCGCTTCTGGAACTAGCCCCGAGCGCCACGCGGTCTCCTTCTTCCCTTGCACCTCTCCCCACTCTCCCCGTGCTCTTTCCCCTCCCCTGTCTCTCCCCCTCGCGCGCAGTCCGAGCGCTGCCGCCGCCGCCGACGAGCACCACCGCAGCCACCACCTCCCCCTCGCTTCTCCGACGTGCCCACGAGCTCCACCTCGACTTCCTCTTCCTCCCCACCGAGCCGCGCCTCGCCGGAGGCCCTGCATCGTCGCCATCTTCATCATCTTCGTCGCCGGCCGCCGGAGATCTTCCCCGCCGCTGCGCTCGCTCCGGTGCTTCCCCGAGCACGCCGAGGCCACCCCTGCACTCCCCGTGAGCTCCTCTTCCTTCTCCCCCTAGCCACGCCACTCGAGCTACCCCCTAAACCCCGTTGGCCATCACGGCCGGGAGCTTGGCTCTGCTGGCCATGTCGCCGCCGTGGCCACTGTCACCTACAGCCGCAACTGAGCGTGTCACGGTGCTCAGTGCACCTCCAGGAGGCCGTAGCACCCCTCTGCGCCCCCTGCCGTGTTTCCTAACGTCGTCTTCGTGCACGCCCGAACTCCGGCCGCCGCCTTGGAGCTCGCCGTCGTCGGCTCCGACCACCATAGGCCCGGCCTCCACCACCCTTCGATGCGCACCGGCAAGGGCTCTCCAACGCGCCTAGCCGCAGCTCGAACCGTGCCCCGTAGCGCAATCCCGAACCCCACAGCCGCCTCTCGCCTCGCCGGCGATTAGCCGCCGGCCTAATCCCAGTTTAATTAGCGCTAATGACTCTGCTAAACAACCCTAGCGCCACTGCCATGTGGGCCCTGTGCCTGTTTAGCTTAAGTTAATTTTTTGTTTAGATTAATTCTTAACCCAATGGGACCCATGTGTCAACTTTGACCTCACGACGTGGCGTTGACCGGTCCCACATGTCACCAACAGTGTCGGCACCGGGTCATCGACTGTGGACCCCACTTGTCAGGTTTGACCTGGGTGGCGCCTGTTGACCTGCTGAGGTTAGCATGACGTAATGCTGATGCAATAATGTAATTTCTGGATTTATTTCTTTTCAAGAATTTCAGAAAATAGTGCTAACTTCTAAAAATCATAGAAAATAATCTATAACTCAGAATGAAATAAATTATATATGAAAAATTATCAGAAAAATGCAACATATCCATCTGTATCATTTTCATGCATGTTTGAGCAAGTTAACCTCACTGTTTAGGATGAAACATGATTAGGACAAATTTGATAATAGATTTGGAGTTGGAATTTGATCTAGTTTTGAATTCCACTTCAATCAAAATGACTTTCTGTTGCATTAGCTCAAATCACAGCATATTGCCATGACATTATCATGCATCATATTTGTTGCATTGCATTGATTGTGTCCCTCTTTGTTTGCCGGTATTCGTCCCCTCTCGATAAACTTGGTTCCGACGATGAGTTCGATGACACCGATGAAGAGCTATAATATCTTCAGGAGTGCCAGGCAAGCAAAACCCCCTTGTTCATTCCGATACAATCCCACTCTCCCGCTCCTGCTCTCTTTTACTACATTAGGACAACAACGATTCATCTGTTACTTGCTGCGGTAGATGAACCCCATTATCCTCTGCATGACCTGTCATTCCACAGTAAATAGATGAAACCCACTAGCATGAGTAGGAGTTGTTTGAGCCCTGTTGTGCCTACTCATTCATGCTTGTTTGTCTTGCCTGCCATCGCTTAGATTTGAGTCGTGTCCGATTCATCGGGGATGAATCGGAGGTGTGTAAACATGTCCCATCGTGTGTGAGCTAAGTGTGTGAACACGATTTGGTAAAGGTAGCGGTGAGAGGCCATGTAGGAGTACATGGTGGGTTGTCTCATTGAAGCCGTCCTCAGGAACCGAGTTCTGTGTTTGTGATCCATGGACAGTTACTACCACACATTGGGATCCTTAATTGACTCTCTCAGCTTCTTAACCACCCTTGTCCTTTGTCCGAGAGTTGCAAAGTAGTTTCTGGTGTTTGTAGCATGCTGGGGGCCGCACGCAGCGCTGACCTTAGGGGTGGGCTGTGTTGCGGTAGGTACGTGGCATGGTGTACTGATTTGACCGTTTGGTGTCTCGGGAACCCTGCACACATCGTTCGGGGCCGTTAGTGGAAACCTCGGCCGGACTCCCTGCGGATGGAACCCGAATAGGCGATAAACCTGGACTAGGGACTTGAGTGTTTAGGTAGGCCATGGCCGACACCCTCGCCAAAGCTTCCGCTTGAAGGTTGCCGAGATACATGACGGTACATGGCGGTAAGTGGCGAGAGCGTGTGAAGAAGTACACCCTGCAGGGTTATAAATGATCTATTCGAATAGCCGTGTCCACGGTAAAGGACTTCTGGGTTGCCTATAACAGTTCATAGACAAGTGAAAGTGGATACTCTAAAATGCGCAAGATAAGCGTGAGTGCTATGGATGGCGTTCTCGTAGGGAGACGGGAGCGGATCCATAGTGGTGTATTGATATGGTGAATATGTGGACTCGTAGCGCCACCTCAAAAGAGTTACTTGCAGTCATAGTTCAGGATAGCCATCGAGTCAAAGCTGGCTTGCTGCAGTCAAACTCCACCAACCCCTTTGTTGATAATGATGCATATGTAGTTAGTTCTGATGTAAGTCTTGTTGAGTACATTTGTACTCACGTTTGATTATTTTATGTTTTGCAGAGAGACCTCAGTCTCGCTAGTAGTTCCGCGTGGACTTCGACATTTATCTTGTTACCTCAGCTATGATCTTGTGCCCTCGGCAGGATCTGGCAGATAGTCAGGCTTCTAAGTTTTTTTTTCATTTGTAGATGTCTGTACTCAGACATGTTAAGCTTCTGCATGTGTTTGACTTGTATGCTCTGAATGTTGGGTCATGAGACCCATGTTTGTAATATCTCGCTCCTCGGAGCCTATTGAATTAATACTTGAGTTGTAGAGTTATGTTGTGATGCCATGTTGTATTTACACATATCGAGCATATTGTGTGTATGTTTGAAATGCTTGGTATGTGTGGGATCCGGCAATCTAGTTGTTTATCCTTGGCAGCCTCTCTTATGGGGAAATGTAGTCTAGTGCTTCCTTGAGCCATAGTAGTCCGCTACAGCCCGGTTCACCGGAGTCTCGCTAGCCCAAAGACTACCGCCGGGACACTTGATCGGCCGACATGTGTTTCACTTCGCTCGTGTCTGTTCTTCGGGATATGTCATGGAGTGACATCCGAGTCCCGCTTAGCTCGCCATGTTTCGGGTTACCGGAGTCCTGTTAGCCCAAAGTGCTGACCTGCATTCACACGTTGATGACCGACATGCTCGATGTGATTCATGTATGCCTGTCCCCATGGGTTAGTGCCACTTTGGGTTCACGACTAGCCATGTCGGCCTGGGTTCTTTGTCATATGGATGCTAGCGACACTATCATATACGTGAGCCAAAAGGCGCAAACGGTCCCGGGCCATGGTAAGGCGACACCCGTGGGAATACCGAGCGTGAGGCTGCAAAGTGATATGAGGTGTTACCGGCTAGATCGATGTGACTTGGAATCATGGTCCTGACAGCTTTGGTATCAGAGCCTGACTGCCTATAGGATTACCAAGCCAAACCGGTCGAAGTTGTGTCTAGAAATGCTTTAGTTATGTAAGGGATTGATTGTGGAAGGGAACATAAGGCTCTTTTTACTCCTTTATCTTATGCCCTTCTGATCTGAGTCATCCTCTTCTCTTCTACGGGGTTTAAGAACTAGGCTTCTCATCTATCTATCAGGATGACGTGTTACTAATCCATAGACTTATAGAAATGATAGTTTCAAATCTCAGCTCAGTTTTTACTACTTCCGTATGTTTCATAGCTGGTCTCAGAACCTGGTTATTGTGATGTTAAGTGGTCATGCCACTATTTTGCAGGATGTCTCAAATCATTTTGAGCATTTACAGCCGTTATGTTGTCCGAGTCATCCCAGGTTTCTAATACAATCTGAAGCATTTGCAAAATCCCTTCCTCCCATTTTGATGTCCCTTTGGGCCAGATTAACCACAATAATCGGTGAGTTGAGGTACTCTGTTGCCTCGACATATGTGTTGGAACTATTATTATGACCATAGGTGTCTTAGAGGATCATTTAGTAATCTAGCCATGCTTTATATTCCTAGTGTGATGATTCTAGCCATTATTATCGAAAGCATCCCGTGATGCAATTTAGTTAGTAGGTATTTTACTCCTGGGTTCTTGACCCAAGATTCACTCTACTTACCTCGTATTGATAGTGTTTGCTAGTTCCTTTAGGATATTAGTAACCTTTACGATAGTCCTCGAGGTCCGTGGTATTTCCTTCTTCCGAATACCATGAACCGCTTATGGCAGAAGTTCCTCGCTGAACCGAGAGATCACAACCAGAGTGCTCTTGTTGAGTCCTCCATTCTATATTGTGATTCTGCCAGCTCAACCTTTCTGCATGGGTTATCCGGAAGAAACCTGTTGAACTTGATTCGACATACTAACCTATGCATCCACAACTCAGAAAGTTATATGTTCCTCGAGTTGTTCCTCCTTAGTTTTATTCTGACCTCGTCTTTCAATTGATAGTCAGGAGTAATTGTGCATCCGTGTTATCGATGCCTAGTATTCTTGTGGTCCGTCAAGCCATTCTATTCCGGAATGACTAGGAGAAACAAACTCCAGTACCTTATCCATTTCTAGGATTGGGTCAAAGTAGTTGTAATCCGCAGATCTAAATGCCAATCTAGCTTTTGCTCTGTTCTACCGTGGAGTGTCACCTTCTTTCTTATCAAGAATGTCATGAGAACTGCACCACCTCGTATGAATTCTTGATTTAATGATACTTCTTGCCATCATTATTCATTCCTCGGTTTCGTGTTGTTGTACCGGAATGCCGACAAGTGAACCGTGATGTGTGAAATCAATACTCCGAGCAACTCGTTGCTTGGTAGTAAATGGACAATATTCTCATTCTTAGCGTGTTGGTTATTAAATCATCATCCTAAGATTGATCGTGCTATCTAGTCCTTATTTTTGGTGCACTCTTCGATCAATGAGTTAGGATCTTGTCAACTCCTCACTCTTTTGATCATATCATCTTGCCCTGAAAAGCAAGATTGTTCTCGAGCTTAGTAACATATCGGTGGTTTGTGATATTCCGATTATCTTCTCG
The DNA here is from genome assembly GCA_021605145.1 of Aegilops bicornis. Lineage (NCBI taxonomy): Eukaryota > Viridiplantae > Streptophyta > Magnoliopsida > Poales > Poaceae > Aegilops > Aegilops bicornis. The sequence continues at coordinate 94,244,579 of CM038669.1, read as the reverse complement.
GAAGTATCACCAGGTTGTCACCTGACCGCTATGTTGAGTTCGTGATCATGTTGGTTTCCTTCTAAACCACCCATTCTCCAAGAATCTGTGTTGGATACCCCGGAGCTAGTTAGTTAAGCTAAACAACAACTTGGAGAGTTGGAGGATAAAAGCTTTGCTGAATTTAGATCACTTCCAAGGGATATCTTGTGTTGTGTGTTTGTTGTAGAAAGATGATATCTTCATCGATTGGTCCTCGTGATCAGTTGTTGAACCTATTGTCTTGTCAAAACTTTGACTTGAGTATGGGCCATCATCAAGTCAAATCAGAACCAACGATGTTCGTAATGTTGTCTTACTCGTGGTTGATCCCTCGAGCATACACCATTACATCTTTCGGTCTGACCAATGCTATCACCGTGTTCACATGATGGTGGAAGTCCAGTGATATGGAAATTCCGATGAGTTGCTGTTGAGCCCATCAGTAGCATTTTGTCTCCCCCCCATGATTCATGTTGAACATCAACCTAGTGTGGAAAATTTTATAAGCAATGCCTTCGTGTCTCGTCCATGAAGCATATGCTTGGATGAAAGAAGTGACTTCCTCTAATTCATGTGCATTTGATGCAAGTTGTCGCCGTGGATTCGAGAAAGCTTGTTTGCTTCCTGTGGAATCATCCCAAGTCAGTCATGCATGTGCGAAGTATTCTGTGGTTTGATAGACTGATCATCTTCATTCCGTATGAATTCCTAGCACCCAAGCCACCGATCGACTTGTTCAAGGAAAAGAAGTCTAGCGCGTGTAAAGACTTCGAATACCTTGATGATGGATCCTAATCAGAACTCGGTAGTGTTTCATTATAAGACTACTATGTGGTCATGCTTGTCTTGGACAACGTGTTCACATGTGTGTAGCAGAACGAGCTCATGTTTTGGAGCTTGCTATTGAAGTTCATCTCACGAGAATCTCGCAACGTCATCTCGTCAATTTGTGTTGCAACTCTTCTCTCAGCCTTGTGAGTCTGAAGTATCCCGTTTCTAACCAGATCTGAATTTCAGGCAGATATGATGGTTGGAACATTCCCAACAGTTGCATTTTGTTCCCAGCTTGCACCGCCATTGTGCCAATTTCCCATGGACTGCCCTTCTCAACAGTTGTTGTTTAGGACCACCTTCAAAAGTGGTCCCACCATGGGTCCCATCCATTTCCGGTGATAAGCAAAAATGATCCATTGCATTGTCTTCAACAAGGTAGTTCACATCATCCATTCGAATCCGGATATGCCATTCCTTTGAACTCCGCCAAACGATCGATTATGATTGCCTTAGGCTGGTATAAAGAGTTTCAATGATCTCCGAATCAAAAGTAATTCCTTTTGCCACTTAAGGTAACAAACCTACGAGTCACCTTCTCCAAGGTGCCCCGTTACGGGATCATGGCAATTATTTTCCTTGCCACCTTGCCACCACCCACCATCTTTCCAAGCGTGGAATTGTAGCCACCAAATCAAACCCCGTCGTTTGTTCTTCCATTCCTCTCGATGTGTTTTGTGCCTCAACTCAAGATGTTTCAACATCGCATTCCGTGAGTTGAGATTGTATAGTTCGATCTTTGAGAAGATCAATCCTAGTAGAGTTCCTTTCCGTTGTCATCACGTGGATGAAGATCTCAAAGCGAGGATGTCAAGATCAACGTATGCAACGAATCAACAATCTTATGAGGTGCAACCTGGATCGTGAAGATTGTGTTGTCCCGTGCCCCCTCTGTCTGCTTACCTCACATCTTGAATCTCGGGACGAGATTCTTGTTTAGTGGGGGTGAGTTGTCACAGCCCTAGAATTTGATTACGAATAGTTGCACAAGCATTCATGCATCATGTCTAACTTTAATTGAAATCTTGAAATGGGGATGTTCAAACCCTTGCACCACTTGAATCAACTAGGTTCAACTAAAAATTGCATTCAATGAAACCGAAATGATCCTTATTAATATTTGGTATTTTTGGCAAGGGTTTTGTTCCAAACCAAAAATAATGAACATTTTTAAGGAATTATTTTGGGCGTTGAATTTAAATCAATATTGTATTTGGATTTGGTTTTATATTCTTAATATGTGGAATATAATTTCAGATAACTCTGAAATAATTTATGTGCCTTTGGATAATCCCATTGTGCAATATAAAATATTCAGAGGAATGATGCCACTGTTTTCAATTTGTTTGGAGTTCAAAACAGTGGCAAAATGATTTAATTAAGGAAAATAGAACAGAAATAAAACAGATCAGGGAAACCTACCTGGCCAAACCCACCTGGCGGCCACTTACCTGGCCGAGCCCACCAGAGCCGCCACCGTCTCCCACCTCACGCCAGAAGGACGCGAGGCGTGTGGCCACCGCGCGTCGGCACGCGCCCGAGACACCTGTAGCGACCCGACCCGAATGGATCAAGTCTCCGTGCTCAGGTGTCATCCCTGGATCAGTCATGCTGACACCACACAGTACTTCGAAGGATTTATAATAGAGTAGCAATCACACACTTATTATAGCGTTGTCCAAAAGAGGACTTATTACAATAAACATGGCTTAAGGCCATCTAATAACGATAACAATGAAGACTTGGAAGATAAGTGAGTCCATCAACTCCATCGGCATCACCGAGTATAGAACCACGACCTAAAACACCTTACTGTCAGTTCTGAAAAGTCTGCAACATGAACGTTGCAGCCCGGAAACGGGTCAACACATGGAAGATGCTGGCAATGTAACACATAGAGAGTAATGAAGGAATAAGCCTATACTACATGCATATATGGCTGGTGGTAAAGCTCTATGGTTACAGCTTTGCATAAAGCCGCTTTTTCCCTCATCGCAAAGGAATAAATTTGTTTAACTATCATGGTGGTTGTTAAACATTGAGAATGGTTGACAGCATCCTCAATTCCAATTAAAGTACTCATTAAAAACCCAATAACATTAATTAGAGTAACATGTTGAGATTCACATGATATTCAAGTACTAGATACTCAAGATGTCCATAACCGGGGACACGGCTAATCATGATTAGTTTATACACTCTGCAGAGGTTTATGACTTTTCCCCACAAGACTCGATCGCCTCCGCTTGGTTCTCGTGACTACATGGTGTTTGAGAGACGGATGACCGAGACACAGTCTTTCGGCGCTTAGCACCTTACGATGGGTGGACCGGTACACCTACATCCCCTACATCTGCTAGTCCACCACTATAAGAGTTCGTGACGACTTACTCAACTATGCCAGAGCCCATAATGGCTTGTGGCTGCACACGGAAGTTTCTAGCATGAATGATCTTATGATCCCTTTGAGCCTGGGTGGCGGTCCGAAGAAAAACAGGCAAGTCCTGATAGAAACCAGGTGCCTCAATCCACCCAGATGTGTGTTTAAGTTGCCACCTTAAATCAACCATTAATAACAATCTCAATCTGTCATGGATATCACTCACCCAATCCACGTCTACTAGCATAGCATGGCATAATGTGCAACGTAGAAGTAACTCCCAAGGTTTCATAAGTAAAACAGGTAATAGGTACTACCTCAATCTACTTCCCAAAGCCCACAATTTAATTAGATCCTAATCATGCAAGTGTTTGAGGAATAGATCTAATGCATAAAACTGGGTAGTAGAAAAAATATGATCAAGTGTTACTTGCCTTGCTGACGATCCGCGAAACCTAGAGATTCGAAGTAACAAGCGGCGCACTCCGGGTGATCTATCGCAGACAAACAACAAGCATACAATAAGTATTCATCTAATGCACAGGTAAATCTCGAATAAAAGATCTGACCAGAAAGTTCAACTTAAGAACCATGGTTGCAAAAAGAATCGAATCAAATAAAGCAACGAAAGTTAAACATCGAAAGGAAACAACTCGGTTCTAGCAAGTTGAAACTAGGTCAAATTTTACAGTAGCAAAACTTTGTTTAAGTTAATTAGTCGGAACGACGGTTTTGAAACGAAACTCCAGGCGCTTGAATCACCTGATTCTGATAAACGAGCGAGAAGTTAAACTAGAACGAAGATTGGATCCAAATCGAGATCGGAAAATAACGGATTAAATCCGATTAAAAGAAAACGACGAACGGTTAAACGAACGGGCGTTCGTTAACCGGAATAACCGTGAACACGTTTCGTTAAAACGAACGGATCGGTGAACGTCGCTAAACAACAAAACCGAAAAAATAAAACCGATCTAGGGTTTTTTTAAAACCGAACAACGGAAAGAAAACCGGAACGGTTTTTATAAAAAACCGAACCGGGAGGGTGGCGGCGGCTACCTCGCGGGGGCTCCGTCGGGTGGCGGCTAGGGGCGGCGGGCGACGGTGTCACGGGCGGTGGCGGGCACCCAAGGGCAGCGGCTATGGAGAGGCGGCGGCAAGGGTTCGGAGGAGAGGGGGTGAGGGAGTATATATAGGAGGGGGTTGCTTGGGGAGGGGGCAAGCAAGGGGAGGGAGGAGGAGTCCTCCTCGGACTCATGGCCGGTGGTTGGCCAAGGCGAGGAGAGGGCTGGGCACTGGGCCCTTGGCCCAAAGTGGGCGCCATATTTTTAAATTAAAATCTCACGCAGAAAAACGAATAAAATAAAATCTAAATGAACTCCAAAATTTACAAAGTTAATTTTCCCCGGCTCATAAAAATGAGTCGAACAAAATGAACTTTTACCCGAGGCCAAAAATGCATTTTTTTGAAAACACGCATTTTTCCCTAAGGCAAATAAACTCCGAAAAATCCAAAATTTGATTTATTTATTAAATCTTCATTTTTCCTAAATTTTGGGAAAGTCATATTATTCTCTCTCTTATTTTTGATATTGGAAAAATAATTGAAGATAAAATAAATAAATCCAAATGGTCTTATTTTCAAATTTGGGAAAACTCAAATATGAAATTTCGAAACCTCCAACTCTCTCCGAGGGTCCTTGAGTTGCGTGAAATTTCTAGGATCGGCAAAATGCAAGAAAATATGAAATGCATGATGACTTAATGTATAACATTCCAAATTGAAAATTTGGGATGTTACAAACCTACCCCCCTTAAGATGAATCTCGCCCTCGAGATTCGAGTTGGCTAGAAAATAGGTGAGGGTGATCCTTGAGCAAATCTTCTTCTCTTTCCTGTGTGGCTTCATCCTCGGTGTGGTGGCTCCACTGAACTTTGCAAAACTTGATAACCCTGCTGCGAGTAACTCTGCTGGCATAATCGAGAATCTTGACTGGTTTCTCCTCATATGCCAAATCATCCTGCAACTGAATTGCTTCAAGTGGCACTATATCTCTTAGCGGTACTTCCGCCATTTCGGCGTGACATTTCTTCAGCTGAGAAACATGGAATACATCATGAACTCCTGACAGTCCCTCTAGCAATTCCAGCTTATAAGCAACTTCTCCCATGCATTGCAAAATCTTATAAGGTCCAACGAAACGTGGTGCTAATGTTCCTTTAACTCCAAAACGCTTAACTCCTCGAAGCGGGGATACTCTAAGATAAACTCTGTCTCCAACTTCATATTCTGTCGCCTTGCATTTTGAGTCCGCATAGCTTTTCTGTCTGGACTGGGCTACCTTGAGCCTATCGCGAATCAACTTAACCTTCTGCTCGCACTCCTTAATCAAATCGGGTCCAAACAATCGACGGTCTCGGCTTCGTCCCATGATAACGGTGTCCTGCACCTCCTTCCGCATAAAGCCTCGAAGGTGCCATCTTCAAGCTGGTTTGGTAACTGTTGTTATAAGAAAACTCTGCATACGGCAAATTATCATCCCAACTAGATCCATAATCTAGTGCACAAGCTCTCAAAGATATCCTCCAAAATCTGATTGACTCTCTCACCATCCATCGGTCTGTGGGTGGAAAGCTGTACTGAATTCCAGCCTGGTGCCCAATGTTTCGTGCAACTGATTCCAAAACTTTGAGGTAAACTGGGTTCCCCTATCTGATACGATACTCCTCGGAACTCCGTGTAAACACACAATTCGGGTCATGTATATCTTTGCCAACTTAGCACTGCAATAGGTAGTCTTGACTGGAATGAAATGAACTACCTTCGTCAGGCGGTCGACTATAACCCAAATCGAGTCATAGCGTAACGAGTCTTTGGCAATCCTGTGATGAAATCCATGCCTAGTTTATCCCACTTCCATTCGGTATCGGCAATGGTTGCAACAATCCTGCTGGTTTACGATGTTCTGCCTTCACTCTCGACATACATCGCAAATCGCTACATACTCCGCAATATCCTTCTTCATTCCGGTCCACCGTAACATTTCCTTCAAATCCAAATACATCTTGGTATTCCTGGGTGAATTGAGTAGGGTGAATCATGGGCTTCTTGCAAAATCAACTTCCTGATCTCCGGGTCATTTGGCACATACACACGATCCTCAAACCATAGGGTATCGTGCTCATCCTCACGAAATCCCTTAGCTTTTCCTTCGCTCATTTTCTCCTTTATAGTGGCAACTTCCTTATCTGCCTTTTGGGCTTCTCTCGATTTTGTCCATCAACGAGACTGAATCTCCAATGCTGCCAAAAAGCCTCTCGGAACTATTTCCAAACATAGCTCTCGAAGGTCCTCGGCTAACTCCTTGGGTATTCCTCCCATCATTAGGGTATTGGCGTGGCTCTTACGGCTCAATAAATGCGTCGCTACAATGTTAGCCTTCCCGGGTGATAATGCAATCTCATATCATAATCTTTAATAAGCTCCAAATGCATCTCCTCTGTCTGAGATTTAATTCCTTCTGCGTGAAGATATATTTCAAACTCTTGTGATCCGTGTACACCTCACAAGGATTTCCACTGAGAAAATGTCACCATGTCTTCAATGCATGCACAACGGCTGCTAACTCCAAATCATGTGTGGCATAATTCAACTCATGAGGCTTAAGCTGTCATGAAGCATACGAAACAACTCTTCCTTCCTGCATAAGTACTGCTCCAAGTCCTCGACGTGAAGCGTCGCAATACACCTCATAATCCTTGGTCCGATCCGCAAAATTAACACTGGTGAGGTAACCAATCTTTTCTTCAATTCTTGAAAACTTGCCTCGCAATCCTCAGTCCATATGAACTTGGTATCCTTCTTCAACAATTCTGTCATAGGCTTTGCAATCCTTGAGAAATTCTCAATGAATCTTCGGTAGTATCCTGCGAGTCCAAGAAAACTCCGGATCTCTCCAACTGCTGTTGGTGCTTCCCATTTGGTTACGGTCTCAACCTTTGTGGGGTCAACTGCTATCCCTTCTCCGGATATAACATGTCCAAGAAATCCAACTTCCTTTAGCCAAAACTCACATTTGGAACTTGGCATATAACCGATGTTCCTTAGTTTCTCCAAAACCAATCGCAAATGTTCCTTATGTTCCTCTTCATTCTTCAAGAAAATCAAAATATCATCTATGAACACCACGACGAACTTATCCAAAAACTCCATAAACACTTTGTTCATCAGGTTCATGAAATAGGCAGGCGCGTTAGTCAGTCCAAAAGACATAACGGTGTACTCATACAGTCCATATCTCGTGGTAAATGCTGTCTTAGGTATGTCCTGCTCTCGAATCTTCAACTGATGGTACCCTGATCGCAAATCGATCTTGGAAAATACTTTAGCTCCTTGCAAACGATCAAACAGATCATTTATCATTGGTAGTGGGTACTTGTTCTTGATCGTTACTTCGTTTAAACCACGATAGTCTACAACCATCCTTAACGATCCATCCTTCTTCTCCACTAACAGTACGGGTGATCCCCAAGGTGAAGAACTTGGGCGTATATAGCCTTTATCCAATAACTCCTTAATCTGCTTCTTGATTTCCGCCAAATCTTGCGGGCATCCTGTATGGTCGCTTCGATATTGGGCATGTTCCTGGCAAAAGTTCAATCAAAAACTCAATGTCTCTATCCGGTGGCATTCCTGGCAACTCTTCCGGAAATACATCAGGGAAATCCTTCACCACTGGCACTTCTTCCTGCACAACTCCTGATAAGGAATTTACTTGATTCCTATTTGGTCCATGTCGCGATATCTGCTACAATCGGCTCGGTGCTACTAGAATACACTGGCGGATTCAGCCTAAGGAAACGAGTCAAGTGATCTGCAGGTGGTGGTGGCGGTGGGTTGTTGTTGTTGCCTTGGTTCTGTACCAATGTTTGGATCAAAGTGTTCTGCTGCTGGATCAACTGGGTGATCTCTGGCGGGAAAACAAACCCGGGGTCGCGTCTCGGAGGCATCTGATGGGTTTAGAAAAGATGAGAAATTAAGAATAGAGTGAGGTCTAAGGAGAAACACTACCCAAATGTATATGAGCAAATGCACACAAAATCACTTCATTCAATTCAAACAAAGGGCTTACAACGGTTTAACTATCGCAAAAGTGCGTGAACTAAAATGTTACATGGAGGGAATACTACTAATATGTGGGGTCATCTATTAATTTCAACCGTGGAAGACTCCATGATGTCTGCTCCAAACCGTCTTCAAAGTCGGGTTCACTTGGATCCGAATCGGTGTCGTCGATGATGATGTAGTTGCTCGGACAGCCAACGTACTTGTCTTCATTCTTGAGCGCCAATTTCTTCTTGAGTTCTTCAATCTCATACTTAAGATCGTTGTTGTGTCTTGCTAGCGCTACGATCTCGTCCATGTAGTCCTTGCGTGTAGACTTTAGTTCTCCTTCAAGTTCGATGATCCTTCCCTTCGCCTTCTTCAATTCGAGCATATAATTGCACATTTGGTTCTCCTGGCGTCGAATGTGCTGGTTTAACTCCTGGATGAAAGCTGTAATGGATCGGTCCTTCTTGGTGCTGACTATCTCCCATTGTTCATCTCGGCGTCCGCAAATCTGGTAGATAGTGTCCTTTGAGGTCTTCTTGATAAACTTCTCCAATGCGTCCCATGGTGATATGAGCTGCCATGCTCTTTCCTGCACTCGAGGTTGGTGCAATCGAAAACACTATCTATAGGCTAGGTGATTGGGGCGAATGTCCTTCCCAGAATGTGAGCTTGAATCTTCCAGCGCTCCTCTTCAGGCAGGGTGGCGTTGAAAGTCCCGGTGAAACTTGGTAGTCCAATGTTCAAGTACTTGGTGACTTCCTTTAAGTGGAATCCAAAAGATGTGCCTTCATCTGGTTGGGCGTACTTGATCTTCGCGTCCTTCATCCTAAAAGAGTAGAAAAGATGAGGAGTTAGAAAATGTGAAGAGAGTAGTGATCTATGGCTTTAACTTAGTGGTCGTGTCTCACAACAGTCGTGTGCTCGATACCATCTCTCAGAGCGACCCGACCCGAATGGATCAAGTCTCTGTGCTTAGGTGTCATCCTCGGATCAAGAATGCCGACACCACACAAGATTTCAAGGATTTATAACAGAGTAGCAATCACACACTTATTACAGCGTTGTCCAAAAGAGGACTTATTACAATAAACATGGCTTAAGGCCATCTAATAATGATAACAGCGAAGACTTGGAAGATAAGTGAGTCCATCAACTCCATCGGCATCACCGAGTATAGAACCACGACCTAAAACACCTTACTGTCGTCTGAAAAGTCTGCAACATGAAAGTTGCAGCCCGAAAACGGGTCATCACATGGAATATGCTGGCAATGTAACACATAGAGAGTAATGAAGGAATAAGCCTATACTACATGCATATATGGCTGGTGATAAAGCTCTACGGTTACAGTTTTGCATAAAGCCAGTTTTTCCCTACTGCAAAGGAATAAATTTGTTTAACTATCATGGTGGTTGAGAATGGTTGACAGCATCCTCAATCCCAATTAAAGTACTCATTAAAAACCCAATAACATTAATTAGAGTAACATGTTGAGATTCACATGATATTCAAGTACTAGATACTCAAGATGTCCATAACCGGGGACACGGCTAATCATGATTAGTTTATACACTCTGCAGAGGTTTATGACTTTTCCCCACAAGACTCGATCACCTCCGTTTGGTTCTCGTGACTACATGGTGTTTGAGAGATGATGACCGAGACAGTCTTTGAAGCGCTACCACCTTACGATGGGTGGACGGTACACCTACATCCCCTACATCTGCTAGTCCACCACTATAAGAGTTCGCACGACTTACTCAACTATGCCAGAGCCCATAATGGCTTGTGGCTGCACACGGAAGTTTCTAGCATGAATGATCTTATGATCCCTTTGAGCCCAGGTGGCGGTCCGAAGAAAAACAGGCAAGTCCTGATAGAAACCAGGTGCCTCAATCCACCCAGATGTGTGTTTAAGTTGCCACCTTAAATCAACCATTAATAACAATCTCACATCTGTCATGGATATCACTCACCCAATCCACGTCTACTAGCATAGCATGGCATAATGTGCAACGTAGAAGTAACTCCCAAGGTTTCATAAGTAAAAGCAGTAATAGGTACTACCTCAATCTACTTCCCAAAGCCCACAATTTAATTAGATCCTAATCATGCAAGTGTTTGAGGAATAGATCTAATGCATAAAACTGGGTAGTAGAAAAATTATGATCAAGTGTTACTTGCCTTGCTGACGATCCGCGAAACCTAGAGACTCGAAGTAACAAGCGGCACACTCCGGGTGATCTATCGCAGACAAACAACAAGCATGCAATAAGTATTCGTCTAATGCACAGGTAAATCTCGAATAAAAGATCTGACCAGAAAGTTCAACTTAAGAACCCTGGTTGCAAAAAGAATCGAATCAAATAAAGCAACGAAAGTTAAACATCGAAAGAAAACAACTCGGTTCTAGCAAGTTGAAACTAGGTCAAATTTTACAGTAGCAAAACTTTGTTTAAGTTAATTAGTCGGAACGGCGGTTTCGAAACGAAACTCTAGGCGCTTGAATCACCTGATTCCGATAAACGGCGAAGTTAAACTAGAACGAAGATTGGATCTGAAATCGAGATCGGAAAATAACGGATTAAATCCGATTAAAAGAAAAACGACGAACGGTTAAACGAACGGGCGTTCGTTAACCGGGAATAACCGGTGAACACGTTCGTTAAAACGAACGGATCGGTGAACGTTCGCTAAACAACAAAACCGAAAAAAATAAAACCGATCTAGGGTTTTTTTTTAAACCGAACAACGGAAAAGAAAAACCGGAACGGTTTTTATAAAAAAAAAACCGAACCGGGAGGGTGGCGCGGCGGCTACCTCGCCGAAGGGCTCTGGGCGGCGTTTAGGGGCGGCGGCAGCGTCCTGGCGGTGGCGGGCACCGGCGACGGGGCATGTGGCAAGGGCGACTATGGAGAGGGCGGCGGCGGGTTGGGAGGAGAGGGGGTGAGGGAGTATATATAGGAGGGGGTTGCTTGGGGAGGGGGCAAGCAAGGGGGAGGAGTCCTCCTCGGACTCGCCGGCGGCGGCGGGCTGTGTGGCCAGGCGCTTGGGCAGTGGGCCCTTAATGCCCCGGGGCGCGGCATATTTTTTTTAAAATTAAAATCTCGCGCAGAAAAATGAATAAAACAAAATCTAAATGAACTCCAAAATTTACAAAGTTAATTTTCCCCGACTCATAAAAATGAGTCGAACAAAATGAACTTTTACCCGGGGCCAAATATGCAATTTTTTGAAAACACGCATTTTCCCTAAGGCAAATAAACTCCGAAAAATCCAAAATTTGATTTATTTATTAAATCTTCATTTTTCCTAAATTTTGGGAAAGTCATATTATTCCCTCTCTTATTTTTGATATTGGAAAAATAATTGAAGATAAAATAAATAAATCCAAATGGTCCTATTTTCAAATTTGGGAAAACTCAAATATGAAATTTCGAAACCTCCAACTCTCTCCGAGGGTCCTTGAGTTGCGTGAAATTTCTAGGATCGGCAAAATGCAAGAAAATATGAAATGCATGATGACTTAATGTATAACATTCCAAATTGAAAATTTTGGATGTTACAACACCTCCTGCTTCCACCGCTTATGGAACCAGCCCCGAGCGCCACTCGGTCTCCTGCTTCCCTTGCACATCTCCCCACTCTCCCCGTGCTCTTTCCCCTCCCCTGTCTCTCCTCAAGACGCAGTCCCGAAGGCCGCTGCCGACGAGCACCACCGCAGCCACCGCCTCCCCCTCGCTTCTCCGACGTGCCCACGAGCTCCGCCTCGACTTCCTCTTCCTCCCCACCGAGCCGCGCCTCGCTGGAGGCCCTGCATCATCGGCATCTTCATCATCTTCGTCGCCGGCCGCCGAAGATCTTCCCCGCTGCTGCGCTCGCTCCGGTGCTTCCCCGAGCACGCCGAGGCCACCACTGCACTCCTCATGAGCTCCTCTTCCTTCTCCCCCTAGCCACGCCACTCGAGCTGCCCCCTAACCCCTGTTGGCCATCACGGCCGGGAGCTTCGCTCCGCCGGCCATGTCGCCGCCGTGGCCACTGTCACCTACATCCGCAACTGAGCGTGTCACGGTGCTCTGTGCACCCCCAGGAGGCCGTAGCACCCCTCTGCGCCCCCTGCCGTGTTTCCTAACGTAGTCTTCGTGCACGCCCGAACTCCGGCCGCCGCCTTGGAGCTCGCCGTAGTCGGCTCCGGCCACCATAGGCCCGGCCTCCACCACCCTTCGATGCGCACCGGCAAGGGCTCTCCAACGCGCCTAGCCGCAGCTCGAACCGTGCCCCGTAGCGCAATCCCGAACCCCACCGCCGCCTCTGGCCTCGCCGGCGATTAGCCGCCGGCCTAATCCCGGTTTAATTAGCGCTAATGACTCTGCTAAACACCCCTAGCGCCACTGCCATGTGGGCCCTGTGCCTGTTTAGCTTAAGTTAATTTTCTGTTTAGATTAGTTCTTAACCCAGTGGGACCCACGTGTCAACTTTGACCCTGCTGACGTGGCCGTTGACCTGGTCCCACATGTCACCAGCTAATCGGCCTTTGGGTCATCGACTGTGGACCCCACTGGTCAGGTTTGACCTGGGTGGCGCCTGTTGACCTGCTGAGGTCAGTATGACGTAATACTGATGCAATAATGTAATTTCTGAATTTATTTCTTTTCAGGAATTTCAGAAAATAGTGCTAACTTCTAAAAATCATAGAAAATAATCTATAACTCAGAATGAAATAAATTATATATGAAAAATTATCAGAAAAATGCATCCTATCCATCTGTATCATTTTCATGCATGTTTTAGAAAGTTAACCTCACAGTTTAGGATGAAACATGATTAGGACAAATTTGATAATAGATTGGAGTTGGAATTTGATCTAGTTTTGAATTCCACTTCAATCAAAATGACTTTCTGTTGCATTAGCTCAAATCACAACATATTGCCATGACATTATCATGCATCATATTTGTTGCATTGCATTGATTGTGTCCCTCTTTGTTTGCCGGTATTCGTCCCCTCTCGATAGACTTGGTTCCGACGATGAGTTCGATGACACCGATGAAGAGCTATAATATCTTCAGGAGTGCCAGGCAAGCAAAACCCCCTTGTTCATTCCGATACAATCCCACTCTCTCGCTGCTGCTCTCTTTTACTACATTAGGACAACAACGATTCATCTGTTACTTGTTGCGGTAGCTGAACCCCTTTATCCTCTGCATGACCGGTCATTCCACAGTAAATAGATGAAACCCACTAGCATGAGTAGGAGTTGTTTGAGCCCTGTTGTGCCTACTCATTCATGCTTGTTTGTCATGCCTGCTACTGCTTAGAGTTGAGTCAGGTCTGATTCATCGAGGATGAATCGGAGGTGTGTAAACATGTCCTATTGTGTGTGAGCTAAGTGTGTGAACACGATTTGGTAAAGGTAGCGGTGAGAGGCCATGTAGGATTACACGGTGGGTTGTCTCATTGAAGCCGTCCTCAGGAACTGAGTTCTGTGTTTGTGATCCATTAACAGTTACTACCACACATTGGGATCCTTAATTGACTCTCTCGGCTTCTTAACCACCCTTGTCCTTTGTCCGGGAGTTGCAAAGTAGTTTCTGGTGTTTGTAGCATGCTGGGGGCTGCACGCAGCGCTGACCTTAGGGGTGGGCTGTGTTGCGGTAGGCACGTGGCACGGTGTACCGGTTCGCCCGTTGGTGTCTCGGGAACCCTGGACACATCGTTCGGGGCCGTTAGTGGAAACCTCGGCCGGACTCCCTGCGGATGGAACCCGAATAGGCGATATACCTGGACTAGGGACTTGAGTGTTTAGGTAGGCCATGGCCGACACCCTCACCAGGCTTCCGCCTGAAGGTTGCCGAGATACATGACGTGTACATGGCGGTAAGTGGCGAGAGCGTGTGTGAAGAAGTACACCCCTACATGGTTATAAATGATCTATTCGAATAGCCGTGTCCATGGTAAAGGACTTCTGGGTTGCCTATAACAGTTCATAGACAAGTGAAAGTGGATACTCTAAAATGCGCAAGATAAGCGTGAGTGCTATGGATGGCGTTCTCGTAGGGAGACGGGAGCGGATCCATAGTGGTGTATTAATATGGTGAATATGTGGACTCGTGCGCGCCACCTCAAAAGAGTTACTTGCAGTCATAGTTCAGGATAGCCATCGAGTCAAAGTATGCTCTGAATGTTGGGTCATGAGACCCATGTTTGTAATATCTCGCTCCTCGGAGCCTATTGAATTAATACTTGAGTCGTAGAGTTATGTTGTGATGCCATGTTGTATTTACACATATCGAGCATATTGTGTGTATGTTTGAAATGCTTGGTATGTGTGGGATCCGACAATCTAGTTGTTTATCCTTGGCAGCCTCTCTTATGGGGAAATGTAGTCTAGTGCTTCCTTGAGCCATAGTAGTCCGCTACAGCCCGGTTCACGAGTCCTGCTAGCCCGGACTACCGCCGGGACACTTGATCGGCGGCATGTGTTTCACTTCGTTCGTGGTTCCGTCCTTCGGGAAATGTCACGCGGTGACATCCGAGTCCTGCTTAGCCTGCTACATACTGGGTTACCGGAGTCCTGTTAGCCCAGTGCTACAGCCCGGATTCACACGTTGATGACCGACATGCTCGATGTGATTCATGTATGCCTGTCACCATGGGTTAGTGCCGCTTTGGGTTCACGACTAGCCATGTCGGCCCGGGTTCTTTGTCATATGGACGCTAGCGACACTATCATATACGTGAGCCAAAAGGCGCAAACGGTCCCGGGCCATGGTAAGGCGACACCCGTGGGTATACCGAGCGTGAGGCCGCAAAGTGATATGAGGTGTAACCGGCTAGATCGATGTGACTTGGAATCGGGGTCCTGACAATATATCCCGTCTTTTCAGTAAACTGGCCAAACCGTAAAATTACGTACATAACCGGGCCATCTTGCAATCACGATGTATGATCCGCATCATGGGCCCCGTCAAACTGGCCCACTAGTAGATTCGGGCATTTGATAGGCCGAGTAACCCCCGGCCCTCTTTTCGCAAGAAAACTCAATGGGCTTTTAGGAGGCTGAGAAGTAGGTTGGGCCTAAAACATGCCGAATAGCTCACGGGCCGGCAGCAGCCCGAAATGGACTCCGACCCATGATTGTGCGAATCAAATCACAGGCTTTTAACAGGACAAAGTTGTCTCATTCCTTGTTTGGCCCAATCAGATATCGGCTGCGAGCAGGCCGGATGCAAACCGGGCTATAGTTAGGCCCAACTATATGACGGGCTTTTAACAGGCCGAAATTAATATAGGACCGAAATGTCAAACGGGCCCTTAACAGGCCGAAACTAATACCAGGCCGAATTACTAAATGGGCCTTTAGCAAGTGGGCCCAAAAGCATAGCGTCCAGTTAACGGACCGAATCTGATATGGGCCATAATTGAGCCCAAAGCCTCTTAAAGGGCTGGACCTGATCTGGGCCGTGATTTGGCCCAGAAAGTGGGAGGCTTTTAATGGGCCGGATCTCATATGGGCCATTATTAGGCCCGAAACGTGGCAGGCCATTGATGGACCGGATAAAATATGGGCCGGCATTTGGCCCAAAACATGGCAGCCGGTTAATGGGCCGGCCTACTAGGGTCCTCAAAATCTTGTGGGCCTACAGCTGGGCCGGCCCATTAATGTCGGCGAAATCTCGTGGGCCTTTAGCTGGGCCAGCCCATTATGAACCGCAAGAATTTTGTGGGCCTTTACCTGGGCAGGCCCATTATGGCCCGTGAAATCTTGTGGGCCTTTAGCTGGGCTAGCCCATTATGGTCCGCAAAATCTCGTGGGCCTATAGCTGGGCCGGCGTCCGCAAAATCTTGTGGGCCTTTAGTTGGGCCGGCCCATTTAAACTTGATGGGCCGTGCCACGTGTCGACATATCATAGGCGCCTTCTGTCAAATGAGTGGATGACATCTGTCCCAACGGTGAGCCGACACGTGTTTTGTCCAGCCAATGATGATTTTACACGTGGAAAATCCCCATTGGTCGGGGCTGTTAACAGGTTATCGGATCCAAAACCCGACCCGATAGCTTAACGGCGTTCCGTTACGGTGGATGCCACGTGTCGGTCACCCTTGACGAAAGCACTTCTGTGACGTGCGATTTATCGTCATGGAAGTGGACAGTTTCGTGATCATAATTTTGGTAATGTCATGGAACACTTCTACGACAAAGACAGTATGACTATCTTGATTCTGTCATAAAATTGTCATGGATGTACATGCATGACAAAAACGCGACCTACTGTGACAAACACGTATCATCACGGAAGTGCATTTTTTTTGTAGTGTTAGGTCTCATGTTTACTCATGTCAATGGCACAATCAACTAGCGAGAAATAATAATAAATCTCGGATGACAACACTTTCTCAAAACAATTATCATATGATATAACAAGATGGTATCTCGCTATCCCTTTCTGAGACCGCAAAACAAAAATGCAGAGCACCTTTAGAGATCGAGGACTGACTAAACATTGTAATTCATGGTAATAGAGATCCAGTCATGGTCATACTCAATATAAATTAATAGTAATGGATGCAAATGACAGCGGTGCTCTCCAGCTGGTGCTTTTTAATAAGAAGGTGATGACTCAACATAAAAGTAAATAGATAGGACCTTCGCAGAGGGAAGCAGGGATTTGTAGAGGTGCCAGAGCTCGGTTTTAAACCAGATATAAATAATATTTTGAGCGGCATACTTTCATTGTCAACATAACAACCAAGAGATGGCGATATCTTCCACGCTACACACATTATAGGCGGTTCCCAAACAAAATGGTAAAGTTTTTACTCCCCCTCCACCAACAAGAATCAATCCATGGCTTGCTCGAAACAACGAGTGCGTGCAACTAACAACAGTCCCGGGGGAGTTTTGTTTGCAATTATTTTGATTTGATTTGCATAAAGCATGGGACTGGGCATCCCGGTGACCAGCCAATTTCTCGTGAGTGAGGAGCGGAGTCCACTCCTCTTGAGAATAACCCGCCTAACATGGAAGATACGGATAGCCCTAGTTGATACATGAGCTATTCGAGCATACAAAACAGAATTTCATTTGAAGGTTTAGAATTTGGCACATACAAATTTACTTGGAACGGCAGGTAGATACCGCATATAGGAAGGTATGGTGGACTCATATAGAATAACTTTGGGGTTTAAGGAATTGGATGCACAAGCAGTATTCCCGCTTAGTACAAATGATGGCTAGCAAAAGACTGGGAAGCGACCAACTAGAGAGCGACAACAGTCATGAAAATGCACTAAAATTAATAAACATTGAGTGCAAGCATGACTAGAATATAATCCACCATGAACATAAATATCATGAAGGCTATGTTAATTTTGTTTCAACTACATGTGTGAACATGTGCCAAGTCAAGTCACTTAAATCATTCAAAGGAAGATACCACCCTATCATACCACATCACAACCATTTTAATAGCATGTTGGCACGCAAGGTAAACCATTATAAGCTCCTAGCTACTTAAGCATGGCATAAGCAACTATAATATCTAATTCTCATTGCAAACATGTTTATTCATAATAGGCTGAATCAGGAACGATGAACTAATCATATTTACAAAAACAAGAGAGGTCGAGTTCATATCAGCTTCTCTTATCTCAATCAGTCCATCATATACCGTCATAATTGCCTTTCACTTGCACGACCGAATGATGCGAATAATAATAATAGTGCACGTGCATTGGACTAAGCTGGAATCTGTGAGCATTCAATAAACAGGAGAAGACAAGGTAATATGGGCTCTTGGTTAAATCAACAATAATGCATATAAGAGCCACTTCAACATTTTCATCATGGTCTTCTCCTATCGACCCCCAAAGAAAAGAAAAGAAATAAAACTATTTACACGGGAAAGCTCCCAACAAGAAAAAGAAGAAAGGAGATATTTTTGGGTTTTCTTTTTAATTACTACTAATACAGCAAGAAAGTAAACTAGCTAACAGCTACAACTAATTTTTTTGGTTTTCTTAAGGTTTATCAAACACACAAGAAGAAAGCATAAAAAAAGAGAAAATAAACTAGCATGGATATTACAGTGAAAGAGTATGAGCATTGACATCTAGCAATGAGTGTGTAAACATGAATGTAATGTCGGTGAGAAATACGTACTCCCCCAAGCTTAGGCTTTTGGCCTAAGTTGGTTTTTTGCCGCGGCTGGCCTGGCGGATATCCAAAGTTGAAGTTGGGGTCATACTGAGAAGAAGAAGCCTCTGATTGCCACTGGTTGACAATCATCTCCGGATCTCACTGGTAATTAGACTGCCGTGGAGGATCAAATTGTGGTTCCGGCTCTGGCTCTGTAGCTGATGTAGGGTTCCGGTAGGCGTGGATGGCCGCCAGCGGAACGAGATACTTGCCTGCAGACAAATCAAACAAGGAAGGAGCAGGCAAGGTAATAGTCTCAGGGTGATCTTTATCAAATAATAGTTTGTATTTAAGCGCCCTTTCCCTATTCTTAACAATAAAATCATGCGCTACCATACTCTTATAGTCTAGAAAAACAGTAGGCAACAACTTCTCTTCTTTCTCATAGTGCCTAATAGGTATGTTATAGTATGCAGCGAGGCGCGAGGCGAAGATGCCTCCCAAGATGGGGCCCTTAGTACGGTTAAGATTTAAGCGCTTTGCAACAATAGTGCCCATACTAAACGTGTCATCACGAAACAAGGCATGGAACAAAATAATAATATCGGGGACACTCAAGTTTCCACAGTTTCCGCGACCAATTAAGCATCTACTAGCAAATATAGCAAAGTAACATAGAACAGGAAAGTGTATGCTAGTGATTCGTGCGTCGGAAACCTTCCTCGTTTCCCCTATAGTAATTGTATCAATAAACCCCTCCATATCGTTACTATGTGGTTCTCCTATGAAACTCGAAAACGGTAACTTGCACACCTCACGGAATTCACGAAGGGTCATCTCCATATACTCATCATATAAATAAAAATCCACCATAGGTGGTGACCTCCTAGAATGGAAATGAAAATTTTGCACAAAGGTATTGGTGAGTAAGAGATACTTTTCACGTTGGTCGCGGAGGAAGTCGGTGAGGCCTGCATTCTCAGCCAACTCATAAAAATCATCATAGATCGTGGCTGCTCTCAAGAAATCATCACAAGGCCATTCACACGGCCGAACTTCCGCGGTGCGAGGCAGATTATATTTGGGCCTCTCTGCTTCTTCACTTTGCTTTTCCTTCGAGTTTCGGCTCGATGAGCCCCTCAAAAATCTCTTCATCATTTTCTGAAAATTTCTAAAATTTTTACTAACTTCAAACAAAAGTGAACCAAGCTCAACAAAATTGATAGCAACTACTCCTACAAGTGCCTAGAGCATGTATCATGCATTAGAACTACTTGGAACCATATAAATTTGACATGCAAGCTCAAGAACATGGTCACCTAGGTAGCACAAATTTTCAATGAATAAAGCACTAGAACAAAAACTAATTGGACGAATGGAGGAGTCACATACCAAGGAACAATCCCCCAAAGCAGTTTTGTGAGAGGTGCTTTGAGCAAGGAGATCGAAAATCGCAGCAAAATGAGCTAGAACTCGTGCTTGAGCTGGTTGGTTATTTTTTTGGAGGAAGAAGAAGTGTGTGGGTGCAGGAATAAGTGGAGGGGAGCCATCGTGGGCCCATGAGGCAGGGGGCGCGCCCAGGGGGGTGGGCGCGCCCTGGACCCTCGTGCCCAGGTGCTTGCTCCCCCTGTTGTGTTCTTAGTGCCAAATATTCTCAAATATTCCAGAAAAAATCATATTAAATTGGCAGGGCATTTGGAGAACTTTTAATTTAGGGGTATTTTTTATTGCACGGATAATTCAGGAAACAGACAGAAAATACTACTTTTACTTTATTTCAATTAAATAACAGAAAGTAAAAGAAGGGTACAGAAGGTTGTGTCTTCTAACTTCATCCATCTCATGCTCATCAAAAGGAATCCACTAACAAGGTTGATCAAGTCTTGTTAACGAACTCATTTTGAATAACATGAAACCGGAGAAATTTCGAATAACACTATGTTACCTCAATGGGGATATGCACATCCCCAATAATAAGAATATCATATTTCTTCTTGATAGTAGGAAGAGGAAATTCAAAACCTCCAATAATAATTGATGAAATTTTTCCAATAGAATTGATCCTGTAGACTTGAGGTTGTTTCCTCGGAAAGTGAACCGTATGCTGATTGCCATTAACATGAAAAGTGACATTGCCTTTGTTGCAATCAATAAAGCCCCTGCAGTATTCAAAAAGGGTCTTCCAAGAATAATAGACATACTATCATCCTCGGGAATATCAAGAATAACAAAGTCCGTTAAAATAGTAACGTTTGCAACCACAACAGGCACATCCTCACAAATACCGACAGGTATAGCAGTTGATTTATCAGCCATTTGCAAATATATTTCAGTAGGTGTCAACTTATTCAAACCAAGTCTACGATATAAAGAGAGAGGCATAACACTAACACCGGCTCCAAGATCACATAATGCAGTTCTAACATAATATCTTTTAATGGAGCATGGTATAGTGGGTACTCCTGTATCTCCTAACTTCTTTGGTATCCCACCCTTAAAATTATAATTAGTAAGCATGGTGAAATTTTCAGCTTCCGGTATCTTTCTTTTATTAGTAACAATTTCTTTCATGTACTTAGCATAATGATTCACTTTGAGCATATCAGTCAAACTCATACGCAAAAAGATAGGTCTAATCATTTCAGCAAAGCGCTCAAAATCCTCATCATCCTTTTTCTTGGATGGGTTGGGAGGAAAAGGCATGGGTTTCTGAACCCATGGCTCTCTTTCCTTACCGTGCTTCCTAGCAACAAAGTCTCTCTTATCATAACGTTGATTCTGTGATTGTGGATTATCAAGATCAGCAGCAGGTTCAATCTCTACATCATTATCAGTGCTAGGTTGAGCATCAACATGAACATTATCATTAACATTATCACTAGGTTCATGTTCATTACCAGATTGTGTTTCAGCATCAGAAATAGAAATTTCATTGGGATTGTCAGGTGTGTCAGCAATAGGTTCACTAGAAGCATGCAAAGTCCTATCATTTTTCTTTTTAGAAGGACTAGGTGCATCTATATTATTTCTCTGAGAATCTTGCTCAATTCTCTTAGGATGGCCTTCAGGATACAAAGGTTCCTCATCCATTTTACTAGTTCTAGTAGGTACTCTAACAGCAAAATCATTATTCTTACTATTCAATTCATTGAGCAAATCATTCTGAGCTTTAAGTACTTGTTCTACTTGAGTGGTAACCATAGAAGCATGTTTACTAATGACTTTAAGTCCACCTTTAACTGTAGACATATAATCACCCAAGTGTTCAATCATATAAGCATTTTGTTTTTATTGTCTACCAAAATAAGCATTAAAATTCTCTTGTTTAACAATAAAATTGTCAAACTCATCTATGCATTGTCTAGCAGACTTATAGTGAGGAATATCACCTTCATCAAATCTATAGAGAGAATTTACCTTTATTACCTATGTTGGGTTATCAAGACCATGTATTTCTTCAATAGGTGATGAATTAAGATCATATATTTCTTCAACAGGTGGTAAATTAAGACCATGTATTTCTTCAATAGGAGGTAAATTCTTAACATCTTCAGCTTTTATACCTTTTTCTTTCATAGATTTCTTTGCCTCTTGCATATCTTCAGGACTGAGAAATAGAACACCCCTTTTCTTTGGAGTTGGCTTAGGAGTTGGTTCAGGAAGTGTCCAATTATTTTCATTGGTCAACATATTATTCAATAGAATTTCCACTTCATCTGGTGTTCTTTCCCTGAAAGCAGAACCAGCACAACTATCCAGGTGGTCTCTGGAAGCATCGGTTAGTACATTATAAAAGATATCAAGTATATCATTTTTCTTGAGAGGATGATCAGGCAAAGCATTATGTAATTGGAGAAGCCTCCCCCAAGCTTGTGGGAGACTCACTTCTTCAATTTGCACAAAATTATATATATCCCTTAAAGCAGCTTGTTTCTTATGAGCAGGGAAGTATTTAGCAGAGAAGTAATAAATCATATCCTGGGGACTACACACACAACCAGGACCAAGAGGGTTGAACCATATCTTAGCATCACCCTTTAATGAGAACGGAAATATCTGAAGGATATAATAGTAGCGAGTTTTCTCATCATTAGTGAACAGGATGGCTATATCATTTAATTTAGTAAGATGTGCCACAACAGTTTCAGATTCATAGCCATAAAAAGGACCAGATTCAACCAAAGTAATTATATCAGGATCAACAGAGAATTCATAATCCTTATGAGTAACAAAGATAGGTGAAGTAGCATAAGCAGGATCATATTTCATTCTAGCATTCAGAGTTTTTTGTTTCAGCTTAGCTAATAATTTCTTAAAATCACTTTTATCATTGCAAGCAAGAAAGTCTCTAGCAGTTTCTTCATCCATAACATAGCCCTCAGGCACAACAGGCAATTCATATTTAAGGGGAGAGTCTTCATCATCACTTTCATCAATATTACAAGTTTCAATAATTTCATTCTCTCTAGCCCTAGCAAGTTGTTCATCAAGAAATTCGCCAAGTGGCACAGTACAATCAAGCATAGAAGTAGTTTCATCATAAGTATCATGCATAGCAGAAGTGGCATCATCAATAACATGCAACATATCAGAGTTAATAGCAGAAGCAGGTTTAGGTGTCGCAAGCTTAGTCAAAATAGAAGGTGAATCAAGTGCAGAGCTAGATGGCAGTTCCTTACCTCCCCTCATAGTTGAGGGATAAAATTTTGTTTTCTCGTCTTTCAAGTTCTTCAGAGTGACCAGCAGATATAAATCCCAAGTGACTCAAAGAATAGAGCTATGCTCCGTGGCAACGGCGCCAGAAAATAGTCTTGATGACCCACAAGTATAGGGGGTCGCAACAGTTTTCAAGGGTAGAGTATTCAACCCAAATTTATTGATTCAACACAAGGGGAGCCAAAGAATATTCTCAAGTATTAGCAGTTGAGTTGTCAATTCAACCACACCTGGATAACTTAGAATCTACATCAAAGTATTTAGTAGCAAAGTAGTATGGAAGTAACGGTAACGGTAGCAAAAGTAATATTTTTGGGTTTTGTAGTGATTGTAAGAGTAGCAACGGTAAAATAAATAAGTGAAGAACAATATTTGAAAAGCTCGTAGGCATTGGATCGTGATGGAGAATTATGCCGGATGCGGTTCATCATGTAACAATCATAACATAGGGTGACACAGAACTAGCTCCAATTCATCAATGTAATGTAGGCATGTATTATGAATATAGTCATACGTGCTTATGGAAAAGAACTTGCATGCCATCTTTTGTCCTACCCTCCCGTGGCAGCGAGGTCCTAATGCAAACTAAGGAATATTAAGGCCTCCTTTTAATAGAGTACCGGACCAAAGCATTAACACGTAGTGAATACATGAACTCCTCAAACTACGGTCTTCACCGGGAGTGGTCCCGATTATTGTCACTTCGGGGTTGCCGGATCATCACACATAGTAGGTGACTATAGACTTGCAAGATAGGATCAAGAACTCACATATATTCATGAAAACATAATAGGTTCAGATCTGAAATCATGGCACTCGGGCCCTAGTGACAAACATTAAGCATAGCAAAGTCATAGCAACATCAATCTCAGAACATAGTGGATACTAGGGATCAAACCCTAACAAAACTAACTCGATTACATGAACCCATCACCGTCCAGCAAGCCTACGATGTAATTACTCACGCACGAAGGTGAGCATCATGAAATTGGTGATGGAGGATGGTTGATGATGACGATGGCGATGGATTCCCCTCTCCGGAGCCCCAAACGGACTCCAGATCAGCCCTCCCGAGAGAGTTTTTTCTCCCCGAACACGAATATACGGAGTTGGAGTTGAGGTCGGTGGAGCTCCAGGGGGCCCACGAGGCAGGGGGCGCGCCCCCCACCCTCGTGGAAAGGGTGTGGGCCCCATGACCTTGATTCTTTCGCCAGCATTTTTTATATTTTCGAAACATAATCTCGGTTGATTTTTAGGTCATTCCGAGAACTTTTGTTTTTGCACAAAAATAACACCATGGCAATTCTACTGAAAACAGTGTTAGTCCGGGTTAGATCCAGTCAAATCATGCAAGTTAGAGTCCAAAACAAGGGAAAAAGTGTTTGGAAAAGTAGATACGATGGAGACGTATCAGATGCACATACGAACGGAAACGTTTAGCGGGGACGGACTGTGTGGGATGTACTTGTGACCGGAAACAATTTCGTCGTATAATTGTATTTTTTAGCTCTACTGTACGTATTTCCATATTTGAGCACTCGCCGGTCGCACACGACCTCATTTTGCCGAATGTGTGTGCCAGGAGGGCATATCCCCGACGGTTTCTGGGTCGTGTGGGAAGGACCCCCTATCACCCACACTCAGCGACGGTTCCAAATGCCGTCGTGGAAAGGGGTTAAAAACCGTTTGTTTAGGACCAACGCACACCAGTGGAGAGTAATAGCTGGTGGAGGGGTATAAATAGGCAGCACCAAAGATCTAACCGTTACAAGTCTTTGACCCAACTCAGTGGCACCGATGTGAATTCTCGGTCAGACCGGATAGTGCAAAAGACTTGACCATTAGGATTTTTGGTGAGACCGATTATACCAACTCGGTGGGACCGAAGTGCAATGGCAAAGGAAAAACCTCGTTTCAGAAATTCCGATCGTTTCAACTTGGTGGTTGCGGAGTGAAGTGACTTCATCACAGAAACTTGGCAATGCCATCTCGATGGGACCGAGATCCATTTCAGTCAGACCGAATTGCTTGGGTTTTGGCTGTGGCAATGGAATGATCATCTCGGTGGGTTCGGAGTAGGTGATATTGGTGGGAGCTAAATGATGAATTAGGGTTTGGATAGATTTGTTTTGGGAGAGTGATGGAGGGTTTTTGGAGCAATATCACTTTAGCACTTTGAGCAACAACCTCATCAATAATACCTCATCCCCTTTTAATAGTATTGGCTTTCCTAAGTGACTCAATATGATCTTGGATAACTAAACCAAAATGAAGAGTCTTGGGTAGCCAATCATTTTTCCTTGATATTTTGAGGGGTCCACATCCATTAGTCCTTGCCATGCCAATCATTGATCTTTTCTAAAATCTATCATCAATGTTCATGAGATCAATGACATATATGTTGTTATTAATTACCAAAACCACCCGGGGATTAGTTGCACTTTCAGTCTCCCCCTTTTTGGTAATTGATGACACCATATAGATCAAAGCTTTGATAAATGATATAATGAATGAAATAACTTGTTGCTTTGAGAAGTATGTGATAAGAAAGAGCTCCCCTTAAATTTGTGCATTATTAGAAAAAATTGCATTTCAATGCAAACGCACAAACGATTAGGACCATGGGGTACTCTTCCATGTCACATACATCTTGGTGGAGCGCTCAAAATGATAAAATTGCATAATAATTAGCACTCTTCACCAAACACACAAATCAGTGATCATACAAGAGCATATATTCAAGCAAGCATAGCATCAAGGGTACGGTATGATCAAGCACACAATAAATTAGTCTCATACATGCATCAAGCAAAAGTTAATCTCAGAGAGCAAGTATCTCAATAAAAACCAACGAAACAAAAGGAAAAACACTCTCTTGAAGCCTAATGATCTATACTATTCTCCCCCTTTGGCAACAAGTACAAAAAATTTCAAATAAGTATATCGCTAATCGTCGCTCTAGGCTTGATCTCCGACAGCTCCTGGCTATGAAGTCCTATGACTTGCAACGCCTGTGTGCGTAGATGTCGGAGTGGAGAGAAGTGCATCTGCGAATCCCTCGGACGACGTCTGCTGTACTGGAGGGGTGGAGATCGTGGGAGGAACTGATGGAGCAGCAGAGGGGGCAGCAGCTATACCTGAAACTATAGCTCTGGAAGTGTCTGGTACTGCAGTTGACCTGGGCATCCTCTGAAACTTGGTAGTCGTGGGAAGTGCTGGACTATGTTGCTCGTCCTCATCAGTGCTGGCACGCTTTGCCTCATCCACCTCTTTATTCAAGCTATCAACAGTGGTCTAAACCACTGTCACCTTGATATCCAGATCATTAAACTTAGCTTCTACAATCCTCTCAAGACTCTTATGGTTCTCTGCGAGGTTGGCCAAACTTCGCTCGATCCTCCGAGTAGCTTGAATGAGATATTGCATCTGGTCCGTCTTGGTTTTGAGCACTGGAGCCGAGGGAGCACTAGGTCCTGACGCTTTGACCATCTCTGCTCTTGCCTGTGCTGCGGCTAAGGTAGGATGGGATGGATCCATCGTCACTATGTTGTCCTCATACTCTGGCCAAAGCGGTACATGCTCACGATCCAGAAGATAAGACTTGTTTGCACCCTTCGAGTTGATAAGCATCTGAATATGAGGGGAAATCCACAAGACCTCTTCTGATCAGCAGTTGCCCTCTTGATGGTTTCACTATGAGATCCATGACCTTAAACTTCTCATGTTGGTTAATATGATACAGCATGTTAATAGAGTGACCTCGGACCATCCTATCATCACCTGACTTGAGCATCAAAGTATGCCTCATGATGGTGTTTGAGGTAGCAAGTCCTGCCAACAAATAATAAACAGAGCCAAGCTTGTGGGATTCTTTGTCCTCCTCAGGAATCTCTATGTACATGTTAGCCATGGAATTGTGGTCCATCTTTGGCTTACCATAGAAATCAATGTCATCTTCATCAGCTTCGGGCACACCAAGCAATGTGGCCCACTCAAACATGGTAGACTTGTACTTGACTCCTTCGGTCATCCAAACAATCTTCCCATTGGGATAGAAGTGAGTTTTTGAGTAAAACTACATGATCATCTCATTGTTCCATGCAGTAAACTTCTTTCCAATGAACTTGTCAACATCAACAGTCCTAAATTCCACATGCACGTGGGGGAATTTGTCCTCATGAAGATCAATATACTTCCAGCCACCCACTTGATGTCACTAACTATTGGCTTCTCGTCAAGCAACACTGTCTCATAGAAGTCCTGCTGTTCTTTGGTGTGGAAGCGATAGTCTACATCAGTCCTCCTTCTGATGGAGTAAGGAACATATTCTCTCCATTTTCCTGAGACCTTTAACTTTCCTGTTCTTCATGTTCTCAGCAACTGGATGATTGTCATTGTGTTCAGGCAATCTAGGTCTTAGCTTCATAAGCACCGGGGCATCTTCCTCTTCTTCTCTTTCAGGCACTGGGGTCTTGTTCTTCTCAGTAGCGGAGATATTTCTGGTGGTCTTGCCATTGGGCTTGGAAGCAACATCTTTATTGGGCTTGGAACTCGGAGCCTTGAGCTTAGGCTTGGAGGGGGTTGCACTCTTCATCGCATCTGCCATAAGCTTCTGTTGCTTGGCAGGAGGTGCGGTAGTAGCTGTGTAACACCCCTAGTGTCATGCTATAGTGACCTCACCCTAATGGTGCCCTGTCATCAAGTTTAACTAAGCCAAATTGCCACCTGATAAAAATCAAAGTCAATTTCCAATTTAAAATAAAGACAAATAAATTATTTCTTTTAGCAGTAAAACAAAAATGTTCATAATATTTCAACAATTCAAAGAGCTATTGTAAAAATAAAACCAACATTATTTGAGACTCCAAAATGCCCCTAGCTATTTTTGAATGACCCAACAACGCCCTTCCATCATAATTAAATTCAAACCAAAAATCAAATGTTTTCAAATGAGGTTCAAGCTTTATGTGGCAGTGCCAATTAATGCAATTTAAAGTATATCACAAATTACTTATTCTACAAAAGTCACTTGGTGCTCCATTTAAATGCAAAATAGAGAATATTAAAAAGAAACAGAAAAGAAATAAAAAGAAAATGAAAAAGGCCAGAAGCTACTGTGCAACTAGGCCCTAGTTGCACAGTGCCCCGGCCCAGCCCATCTAGGATTTCCCCTACCTCTGTTCATCAGAGGGAGGTGGATGCCCGTGCGGTGTCCGTGGCTCGGATCAGCCACGGGGCAGCCATCCGTCGGCCCTCGGCGCTCCACAAGACTCCCCGGCGTCATGGAAAACCCTAACCCCCACTCACTCTTCCCCCCTCGTGTCGTTTTCTCCTCCCCGCAGCAAATGCCCGAGCTGCCGATGCCATGGCCTTGTCATCCTCGCGCCCACCGAGCTCCCTAGCGCTTGAGGCCGTGTAGAGCTGCTGCACCATCATTGACTACGTCGACTACGTGGAAGGGATCCACCTCGGAGTGCCTGCATCGTCGCCTGCATCGTCGGCTACCAGAGCTCCGCCACGTGATTCTCCGCCACCATTGCGTCCCGGGTCTCCCCATGCTTCTCCTCGGCACCGCTGTGAGCTGCAGCACCTTTCCCCTCTCTCCCACAGCCGATCCCACGCCCCTAGCCGCCGTGCCACCGTAGTCGAAACTCGTTGTCGCCCTATAACCATGCGAGCCCAACTGGGCACGTCGACGAACTTCTGGAGCAGTGTGGATATCGCCTAGCCTCTCAGTTCGTCGAATCTGATCCCGGGGTTGTTTCCATCAAGCTCCGCTGCTCGGCCGTCATGTAGCCATCACTTCGGCCACCCACTACACGCGGCACTTGCACCACTGCCCGCGCCTTGCTATTGTTCACTGGCTTCTCCGCAAGCCGTAGAGCACCCCAGCACCGTTCTTTTTCCCTCGTGTGTGATGTAGCCGCAAGCTCGTGCTCAACCGAGCTTCGGTCGCCGCCGAGCTCGATGTCGTGCTCGACTCCGTCCAGCCTGCAACCTCCCATTCAATCCATCAGATGAGCGCGCACCAGCTCTCCAATGAGCCCACCCACACATCCGACAACGCTCTGTACCGTGAACCCAAGCCTTCACCATGGTTCCAGGCCGCAGCCAGTGCGCCTCCACGTTTAAACGCTGGTGTGGCGCTGCCAAGTGGGTCCCCCGCGAGAGGCCGATCAGACTAGCCACTAATGGCCCACTGACATGTGGGGCCTGGCATAGTATTAATCTAATAAATCAATTAAGTTAGTTACCCTCCTAATTAATAACTTAGATAACTAAAATAACCCTGGGTTAAACTAACAGTTACTATCAACTGGGTCCCACTGGACCCAGTTGACCAGTCAAACTGCTGACTGGGCAACCCCCAGTCTATGACAGATGGGCTCTACTTGACCCAATTGACCAGTCAACGGGTCAACTATTGACCTGCTGACTTAGCCTCTGGTCCCACCTATCATCCTTTGTAGCACACCTATGAGTACACTTCTGTGTACCCATAGCAATTAATGTTTAATAATTTTTTCAAATTAAAATAATTTCAAAAATTCAGAAAATGTTTAAAACTTTGAAAATTCATATAAGTCAGATGAAAATAACTTATATATGAAAGTTTCTTAGAAAAAATGTAATGAATCTGAATATTCTATCTGTTCATCTGTCACATGCCTCTAACATGATGAACATGCACTAGTACGCGTTGGTCCTAAACAAACGGTTTTAACCCCTTTCAGCGATGGCATTTGGAACGGTCGCCAAGTGAGTGTGGGCGATAGGGGGGTCCTTCCCACACGACCCAAAAACCGCCAGGGATAGGGCCCCTACAGTACTCCTACTCATTTCTACTGCCATCGCAGTCGGTATTCTGTGGTGCTACATTTACGATGAGCAACCCATCACAAATGGTTCACTATTATAGAACGTGTATGATGCGCGGCCCATCACAAACGGTTCACTGTTAAGAAGATTAGCTAATCATCGTACGAGTGTCGGACAGGATTACGAAACGTCGGACCGTCGTAACATCGTCGTACATGACAACTATCGCACACGTTATTCTGTGGTGCAACGTTTATGATGCATACTTCATCAGAATTAGTTCATGGTTGCGAATCGTGTATGATAAGGCAATTAAAACAAACATATAGTTTGCCCGCATCGTTTGTGATATTGTTTGACATCGCACACGCGTTGCAAATGACAACTGTGTGCATGCTTGCACACGTTTCCTCTTTATGAACCGTCTCGGATTATGGTGCATATTGCAAACGTTTGTGTTTTACCAACCGTGCGTGCCGTAACAACCTAGAGAGCGTAATTTCACCGTAATTTAATTGCTACTTTTCCAAATTGTACCAGGTTTGGATTTGAATTTGAATGTATGCTACAGCTTTATTCATATCCATCAGGTTCAAACAACCAATGCATTATTCGATTCATAGGTACATATGTTCAAGAATTACATAAGAACCAAATAAAGAATGATGAACCACAGTTGTATACTTGTACTATTAAAGACGGTAAAGAAAGAGGCGAAATATATTCTGTCGTCTGAACAAGGTGAAGCGGAATGCCCATATTGTGCCCTCCTCCATGCAGAAGGCACACACGACTCTAGTCCAACCCCTTGTGATGGTCGACCGCCCATCCTTCACGGTCTTCACGAAAACATCTAGATAATCATCATGTTCTGGTACAAATACTTTAACCTTTGCATGCCCACCAATCATGTAGTTTGAGAGGTAATCTTGAGTAAACTGCTTTGGCAACCACTGCAAAGGAAAAAGATTCAGACATTGTCATCTAACACAACTCATTATGGGCAGTAAAAAGAAGGCTACAGATTTCTTACTTACCATCCCACAGTTTGCTGTTGTCTTGGATAAAGTGTAAACAAATAGTTTAATTGCCATCTTTGGACCCATTTTACTAACAATCTTTGTCAACTTCCTCACTTGATGCTGGTTCATCGATATCTCATTTCCCCATACGTGGAAAGGGTCAAAGCGCGGATCTTTACCAATGACATATGTACCTAAAAGAACCAAGTTAATGTTAGAAGCTAAACAGCAATTGCACAATGATGTAGTACATCACTCTTTTATAATATGCCTATATACATCCATATGTGGTAGTCCATTTGAAATCTCTAAAAAGACAAATATTTAGGAAAGGAGGGAGTATCTTATAACATCCAATATACTCACATATTAGATGAATTAACATCTTATATTATGGGCCGGAAGGAGTTTAGTGCATTCTTACAAATTATCGGCTGATTAACTACTGCTGTATCCATGGGTTACAGTTAGTTTGAGCTAGTTCAGGCTCAAATAGCCCTAAAGTATATCTAAACATGAGGGCTAGTTTGAGCTAGTTGCATCTATAACCCACCCAAAAAAAACTATCCAACCCAAGAGGTGCTAATTGGAGCTAGTTCTCCAAGTGCATTTATTGTTAATCTAACCCTGCCATCCAAACAACTCTTTGGATGGAGTTAGTTCAGGGTTAGTAATAAGTGAGAAACTAACTCTAACCTCTAGCTATATAAGTTGAGTATGCAAACAGGGCATCATTGTTGTTGTTGTTGTTGTTGTTGTTGTTGTTGTTGTTGTTGTTGTTGTTGTTGTTGTTGTTGTTGTTGTTGTTGTTGTTGTTGTTGTTGTTGTTGTTGTTGTTGTTGTTGTTGTTGTTGTTGTTGTTGTTGTTGTTGTTGTTGTTGTTGTTGTTGTTGTTGTTGTTGTTGTTGTTGTTGTTGTTGTTGTTGTTGTTGTTGTTGTTGTTGTTGTTGTTGTTGTTGTTGTTGTTGTTGTTGTTGTTGTTGTTGTTGTTGTTGTTGTTGTTGTTGTTGTTGTTGTTGTTGTTGTTGTTGTTGTTGTTGTTGTTGTTGTTGTTGTTGTTGTTGTTGTTGTTGTTGTTGTTGTTGTTGTTGTTGTTGTTGTTGTTGTTGTTGTTGTTGTTGTTGTTGTTGTTGTTGTTGTTGTTGTTGTTGTTGTTGTTGTTGTTGTTGTTGTTGTTGTTGTTGTTGTTGTTGTTGTTGTTGTTGTTGTTGTTGTTGTTGTTGTTGTTGTTGTTGTTGTTGTTGTTGTTGTTGTTGTTGTTGTTGTTGTTGTTGTTGTTGTTGTTGTTGTTGTTGTTGTTGTTGTTGTTGTTGTTGTTGTTGTTGTTGTTGTTGTTGTTGTTGTTGTTGTTGTTGTTGTTGTTGTTGTTGTTGTTGTTGTTGTTGTTGTTGTTGTTGTTGTTGTTGTTGTTGTTGTTGTTGTTGTTGTTGTTGTTGTTGTTGTTGTTGTTGTTGTTGTTGTTGTTGTTGTTGTTGTTGTTGTTGTTGTTGTTGTTGTTGTTGTTGTTGTTGTTGTTGTTGTTGTTGTTGTTGTTGTTGTTGTTGTTGTTGTTGTTGTTGTTGTTGTTGTTGTTGTTGTTGTTGTTGTTGTTGTTGTTGTTGTTGTTGTTGTTGTTGTTGTTGTTGTTGTTGTTGTTGTTGTTGTTGTTGTTGTTGTTGTTGTTGTTGTTGTTGTTGTTGTTGTTGTTGTTGTTGTTGTTGTTGTTGTTGTTGTTGTTGTTGTTGTTGTTGTTGTTGTTGTTGTTGTTGTTGTTGTTGTTGTTGTTGTTGTTGTTGTTGTTGTTGTTGTTGTTGTTGTTGTTGTTGTTGTTGTTGTTGTTGTTGTTGTTGTTGTTGTTGTTGTTGTTGTTGTTGTTGTTGTTGTTGTTGTTGTTGTTGTTGTTGTTGTTGTTGTTGTTGTTGTTGTTGTTGTTGTTGTTGTTGTTGTTGTTGTTGTTGTTGTTGTTGTTGTTGTTGTTGTTGTTGTTGTTGTTGTTGTTGTTGTTGTTGTTGTTGTTGTTGTTGTTGTTGTTGTTGTTGTTGTTGTTGTTGTTGTTGTTGTTGTTGTTGTTGTTGTTGTTGTTGTTGTTGTTGTTGTTGTTGTTGTTGTTGTTGTTGTTGTTGTTGTTGTTGTTGTTGTTGTTGTTGTTGTTGTTGTTGTTGTTGTTGTTGTTGTTGTTGTTGTTGTTGTTGTTGTTGTTGTTGTTGTTGTTGTTGTTGTTGTTGTTGTTGTTGTTGTTGTTGTTGTTGTTGTTGTTGTTGTTGTTGTTGTTGTTGTTGTTGTTGTTGTTGTTGTTGTTGTTGTTGTTGTTGTTGTTGTTGTTGTTGTTGTTGTTGTTGTTGTTGTTGTTGTCACGCTGCTCTTCTAAGTATATCTAGACATCATTAGAACATTAATGTAACACTCTTCCTTATTGCTATGTAGCCTAGGATTGCATATTTAGACATTAAGTGCAGTGCATGTTGCTATGTAGCCTCAGATATATTACATATGTCCCTAGTTAACCTAACGATAAATGGGTTGCAGATATATTTAGTTAAAAGTCCGATTCATCGATTAGTCCCTTATCAGCCACCGGCCTATATGGTACCAGCTACCGATATCCTGAACAGTGAGCAAATATAAGCCATGGGATGAAACTAACCTCGATGGAAAACAACAGTCGTTCCCAAAGTTGTCATGTGTAGGTACATCGAGAAGCATGTTAAGCGCAACAGGCTAAACATCAACCAAAATTATACATGGCGCATAAAATAATCTCCAAAAGATAGCTTCAGCAGTGTGTTTATGCACGCTAGTAAAGCAAAACAAGTGGAAAGGTGTGCTAACTGCAATAGGCCTAACATTTAACAACAAGCAAACATAGTCATTCAAACTAGTATTGTGCCGGTCTAAGTACACTGGTTATTGTTAAATAAAAATGGAAAGGCGTCTTAACTACAAGATGCAGCAACCAAATGTAGTCATTCATAGTGGTATTGTTGTAAACTGGTACTGATGAAATTGAACTGCACAGTTCATACTTGCACATATAGAACATCACGTTGTGAATAACTGGAATAAACAAGGCATACTACGAACAACCAAACACTACTAGGGAAAACCTTATACAAAGAACTTTAGCAGTAGCGTGGGTCAAAAAAGCACGCTGGTGCTAAGTAGAAGTAGCGCGCCCGCGCAAACCGCGCTGCAGATAAAGATCTAGCAGTAGTGCGATACGTCTTTAAACACGTTGCTACTAAAATTCACACGGCTTAGCCGATAGGCTACACATAGTAGTAGCGACCTATGACGAACCGCTCATCGATATTTCATTTGTAGCAGCGTTTTAATAAAAACTCGCTACTGCTAAAGGATATAAAATTAAATGGAAAGAAAATAGAAAGGTAATTGAAAATGAAAGAAATAGAATAAGGTGAAAGGAAAAAAATAAAATGTGAAGAAAACTAAATGAAAAGGGGGGGGGAAGAGAAAGGAGTAGCAGTAGAGTGTATCACGGAACGCCAGAAGCTAAGATTGCAGCAAGCGCTTTTCCCTGAACGCGCCATCGCTATCACGACTTAACCACGGGTTCGTCCTTCCCCACGCGCCACTTCCCCAAATCCAACTCTCTCCATCGTCATGCCGTTGCCGCCTGTCGGCCGCTGCCGTCGCCGTCGGCCGCCGTCGCCTGTCGGCCGTCAAGGCTCTCCGCACCCTCTCGCTGCCTCGACCCCAGATTCGACGCCGCCCCCGCCCCCGACCTCAACGCCGCCACGACCCCAGATTCAACGCCGCCCCCGACCTCAACACCGCCCCGGACGCTGCCCCGACCCCGACCTCGACGCCGGCCGCCATCCGCCGCGCGCCCGAGCCCCGACCCTGACCTCGACGCCGCCATGCCCCTCCCTTGTCGCAGGCACCGGAGGTGAGCACGCCCGCTCCTCCCTCTCCCCTACCTCTGCCTAGGGTTTGTTTATATTTTATTTTCATCAAATTAGTTAGGGTTCATTTACTATTGGAAAAAAATCGTATCTGTATTCTGCTCAAATTAGTTAGGTTTCATGTAAGGTTGAAATCTAATAAAATTTATAAGATGAATAATAAAACGAGTAAAATTTGACCACTTATTTCACTTTATAGTTGGATAATTGAAATATCCGCTACCACTTTCCACCCCTATAGGTTCATCAAATTAGATGGTAATTAGGGCAGTAGTTCCTAGGTACTAATTAGTTAGTAAGAACTAGGTACTAGAATATTTTTATTTATAGTAAGTTTATTTTTAGTAAGAACTAGTTGAATTAATAGAACTAGTTAGTAAGAACTTGTTGCTATTTTTTAGTTAAAGCAATTTTTTCCGCCTCGACGTGGACGATGCCTATCCCGCATCCTCGTCGTCGAGTCCGCGGAGGACGACACCTGCTTGACCAGATCGGCCATGTCCGGGACTGGGCTCTGCCGGGGTGGTACTGGGAGGCGTTACCTACCGGGGGGCGCAGGTTGGTGAGGATCCAGCCTGTCGTTGACCTCAACCTTCTTTGGTGGAGTTCGCGTGGGCGATGGCGATCCGAGGCTCGAGGACTCCATGAGGTGGTGCGTCACCGTGTCGATGAGGAGGACGCAGCGCCGTGCATCGCTACTTGTTTGCGTTGGAGCACGTGTCGTTCTCCAACACCGGCAGTGTTCTCGAGGATCTCACCGGAGCTATGATCCCGTGATGGTTCCTTCTCTGTGGTGTCCACCGCCGCGCCGATACCGTCGTGTGCTAGGGTTTTAGTTGTATTAGTGCTGTTATATGTATGACACTATTCGTGATGTATTAGTGATAATATTGACGATGTAGGGACGCATGAGATGATTTACTTTTGCTTATTGAATGCATGCTAATTTGAGTCCTATAAGATATTTTGAAATGTATATCTTGTGTTGCTCAATATCCAAGTGGCCGGCCATGTTTGCATGTTACACCTTCGAGTGGCCTATGTTTTGCCAGAGTGTTGATTCATTTCTGTTCCGGCAAATTTCAGGCGCTCGATATGTCCTATTTTAGCAAAGGTCATGCCGGATTTTTCTGTGAATTTTGGCATGACTTGTGCCGAATATGTAGGAAATATCGAGTGCCCCGGATTTGTGTGTTGAGTATCCCGGTAGTTGTCTTCGATTGATTTTCAATTAATGTTTTAACTATGAACATAGGAAATGTCGGACGAAAAGGATTTCGGTATTTGCAAATACTGCGAAGACGAAGCGTGGCCTGTCTTGACGCAATCTTCCTAGATGATGATAGGCGCTTGACATCAAGCTGGACGAGAACTTCAAAGTGGATACAGAAGTCATAACGACAAGTCTTTTTCGTAGCTAAGCATGACATCTGCTTCATTTGCTTGAACTTATTTTTTACTATTCTACTAGCGTATCCCCTGCCATGCAAGAGTTCTTGTATTGGATAAGATAGGTTTCAACAGATTTGAGGTAAAGAAAGTTTATTTGAAGACCGAGCATGGTTATATTTTCCATGCAAAATTATACAATTCAAACGACTACACCTATTTTGGATGCAAAACATGGCGAGCACTATGCAAGACTTATGCATTTGAGCCTGATATGGTTATCACCTTTGATATTCGTCCGGAAGATGATATTGAAGGTAATACCGACATCCGGTCGATGTGCGACGCCTCCGATTATACCATTATGTAAGTTTCTCAACCATATTTATGTCTTTGATATTGTTTATTCAAAAATAGTGACAACTAATTTGTATTGTCGACTTATTTCGGTGCAAGCAAACATGTCCGGTAACTTGGTAGACAGGACCTACTACTGTCCTGAGGCTGAACTAAACTGCGAGGAGCTAAGTCATTATGTTTCATGGCTTGAGGATCTTGATACTGTCAAGACAAATTTTCTTCCTGGATTTAGGAATGTTAGTACTGAAAATGTGCGACCAATAGTGTTTGTAATTAACTACGGTCACATCCATTTAGGAAGGATGGTAAGATTTTTACTATTTTTCCTCATTGCATCTTTTCCATACATTATTTTTGAAGCTAAACTTCATTGCTAAGTATGTTACCATACGATGTTCTTTAACAGGACTCGATGAATGTTGTGCCTTATGGGATCGAGACTAAAGGTACCATGAGTATTATCACCACGGCCAAGATATCCTACAGATTACTTTAGTGCATTCAAGATTAGTGACGGATGCTTAATAGTGCAAGACTGGACCAA
Source organism: Aegilops bicornis (assembly GCA_021605145.1). NCBI lineage: Eukaryota > Viridiplantae > Streptophyta > Magnoliopsida > Poales > Poaceae > Aegilops > Aegilops bicornis. Next base: position 94,207,344 of record CM038669.1, on the reverse strand, counting down.
ATATGTGTTGGGCGAGCGCAGAGAAGTACTAGGGGCAGCAAGCAGGCGCTTTCCACGATCAGGAGACAGGTTCATCTGCATGCTCCAACTTGATCAAGGAGGAGAGCTAGACATGTTTTATGTTGTTTTACCTAAGAGAGAGCAGCAGGAGTGATTAGCTAGCTAGAAATGAGTTTCAGGATGATGATGTGCTACACTATTACTATGATGATAAAATAGCTAGTGTTGGTGGTAATGACTATGATGATTATTATTAGCTAGTGTTAGTGGTGATTAAATAAATACTGTTGGTGGTAATGACCATGATGATGATTAAATATCTTTTGCTGGCGGATTAGATTCAAGTGGAGGCAACATGTGGTGCACATCGAAAGTACTACTAGTCCAAACTAGATCAAGTTTGGATTAGTAGTATACTTTTGACATGCACCACATATTGCCTCCACTAGAACCTAATCCACCTTCATTTGACACTGTTATGGACATAATGATGTAAACCTCTTAACTGGTATTGTATCAATATTTGTACGATGGAGAATAAATAAACTAAAAACGAAAAAATAAAAAAAGAATACTAGTAGCGATGAAGAGAAAACACGCTGCCAGTAGTTACATTAGCAGTAGCGTGGGAGTGAAACAACGCTACAGCTATTCGTCCTAGCAGTAGCGCGTGCGGGCACGCGTTACAGCTAAGCAGTAGCTGTAGCGCCTTATTAGTAGCGCGCCTACCCGCGCTACTAGTGAGCACAAAACCAGCGCTACTGCTAGGGTTTTCCCTAGTAGTGAAAGATAGCATTTGAAACTGGACATATGCTAACTACAAACAACCGAACAATCAACAAACTTTAAAAGAGGCATATGCTAGCTATAACAAGCTTAACAGCAAGCAAATATATGATTTCCTATCGGTATGTTTAAAACTGGATTGATGAAATGTACTGCACAGTAAATAATTGCACATATAGAGCATCACATTGTGAACAACTGACATAAACAAGGCATACTGCAAACAACCAGACATAGCAATTAAAACTGGACATATTCTCACTACACTACAAAAGGGACTCGACAAAACAAATCATGGGTTTCCCCACAGCGAAGAGGCACGACAAAACAAATCATGGGTTTCCTCAGTTGTCACAGATGGGCTCGTTCCCGTGGGAAGAGCACGGACCCTGGATGCGCTCCATGTTGTCGCAGATGGGCTCCTTCCCCTTGGAAGAGCATGGATGTAGGGTGCCCTCCCTAATGTCGTAGACAGGCGCTTTCCCCTTGGAAGAGCAGATGGGCTCTTTCCCCTTGGAAGAGCCGGAGAGGGTGCCCTCCTCGTGGTCGCCGTCGATGAGGTGTGACTTGGAAGCTGTGGATCCCAATCCAGCGTCGCAGAAAGTGTCCTTCAGAAATGACAAAAGGGGCTCGATGGCGATGTAGAATGGCAATTTGTTGACAGCGAGCCAGAGGAGATCAGCGGCGGGGCCATGGATGAGATCGACGGTGGTTGAACCCGAGGGGTTGGGGTGGGCCACTTAACCTGTGACATAGCCCGCCTCAGGCCGTCGCTGTTGATGACCTTGATGTCGTAGCCGGCGGCCGAGACATGCATGCATACTCTAGCCCGCTGCTTGAGTGCCTGCCGCCAGTAATGGTCATCAGCTTCCTCGGCGATGTCGGGCGAAGAGACCGCTATACACCTCTTTTGGGACAGTCGCTCCTCGAGCTCGGTAGCGTAGCCGGGCTTAGGCTGCGACGCTCTGGAGTGGGGGATGGGTATGGGGATCTGTGGTAAAGGGGGCGTTTGGCAGGCGTCATATAAGAAACTCAGGGCAGCCTGGGTATGGAGATCGGTGGGTAAGCTGCACGGGCAAACCGGCAGATGTTCACATTGGAGGCCTTGCAGCGGCGGGGACCTTGCTAGGGTTTCTAGCGAGGCAGGGGGTGTGTGTGTGTGTGCGCATGCTCGAGGAGGTTTTGGTGTGTGTGTGTGTGTGTGTGTGTGTGTGTGTGTGTGTGTGTGTGTGGAGGGTGGGGCGGGGTGTTTGAGGAAATGACACGAGTACTGAAAATTTTACTACGCGGGTGTCAAACGCGGGAGTGAAATGCCGGGCTACTGAAAATTTTGATAATAGTGCATCGCACACGGTCCGGAGATAACAACCGTGTGTTATGAAACAGAAAAACCCTCAAGGCGGGCAGATATTTTCTAGGGATGCAGGCGGGATTGGGAACAAGAAACATCGCACACGGTACGGAGATAACAACCGTGTGTTATGAAACAGAAAAACCCTCGAGGCGGGTAGATATTTTCTAGGGATGCAGGCGGGATTGGGAACAAGAAACATCGCACACGGTCTGGAGATAACAACTGTGTGTTATGAAACAGAAAAATCCTCGAGCGGGCAGATATTTTTTAGAGGGGGAGCCTCGTGGAGCCCAATGTATTATGCGGATGTGTGCGTGACAGGGGCACCGGCGTGGCACACGGTTAGTTTGAGTGAACCGTGTCTGTTGCGTCATCCGACTTGTCTAATGTTCATAAATTTGGCGAAAAATGATGCGGGAGAGGGTCAGAACACGAACACACTTGCATGTGGACCAAATTTATGTATCAAAAGGGTGGTTTGATTTTCAAATGCCAAATGCAACTTCGATGTGGCACCTCTCACGCAAAGCGCACGGTATTGCTTGCCCCCACCCCCCTCATGTCGGCACGAAGGGAATCCTAAGCTATGAATCCATGCCCCTCCCTCCCCAGCCGAGGTTCACCTAGCAAAGTGCGAAGTAGCTAGCAGCCCCCCTCCTCCCTCATGTCGGCATGAAGGGAATCCTAAGCTATGAATGCATGCCCCCCAACCGAGTTTCATTCACCTAGCAAAGTGCAAAGTAGCTAGCAGCCCCCTCCCTCATGTCGGGACGAAGGGCATCCTAAGCTATGAATGCATGTCCCCCCAACCGAGGTTCACCCTAGCAAAGTGCGAAGTAGCTAGCAGCCCCCTTCCCTCATGTCGGCAGGAAGGGAATCCTAAGCTATGAATGCATGCCCCCCCAACCGAGGTTCACCTAGCAAAGTGCAAAGTAGCTAGCAGCCCCCCTCCCTCGTGTCGGCATGAAGGGAATCCTAAGCTATGAATGCATGCCCCCCCAACCAAGGTTCACCCTAGCAAAGTGGGATGTAGCTAGCAGCCACCCCTCCCTCGTGTCGGCACGAAGGGAATCCTAAGCTATGAATGCATGCCCCCCAACCGAGATTCACCTAGCAAAGTGCGAAGTAGCTAGCAGCCCCCCTCGTGTCAGCACGAAGGGAATCCTAAGCTATGAATGCATGCCCCCTCCCCCCCAACCGAGGTTCACCTAGCAAAGTGCGAAGTAGCTAGCAGCCCCCCTCGTGTCGCCACGAAGGGAATCCTAAGCTATGAATACATGCCCCCTACCCGAGGTTCACCTAGCAAAGTGCTAGAAACCCCCCCCCCACACACACACTTTCAGTCGGCGGGCCAGAGAGGCATATATCTCACCAAGATGGGTCGTAAAACGGACCAAGAATAATCCACCTTGGTCGTACAATGATACGTCTCCAACTTATCTTTAATGTTTTATAGTTCCATGCTATTATATTATCTGTTTTGGATGTTTAATGGGCTTTATTATGCACTTCTATATTATTTTTGGGACTAACCTATTAACCAAAGGCCCAGTGCAAATTGCTGTTTTTTGCCTATTTCAGAGTTTCGCAGAAAAGGAATATCAAACGAAATCCAAACAGAATGAAACCTTGGCGAGGATCGTTTTTGAAACAAACGCAATCCAGGAGACTTGGAGTGGACGTCAAGGAAGCAGCAAGGAAGCCACGAGGCAGGGAGGCGCGCCCCAGGGGGGTGGGCATGCCCCCCACCCTCATGGGCCCCTCGCAGCCCCACCGACCTACTTCCTTCGCCTGTATATACTCTTATACGCTAAAAACATCTAGGAGATCCACGAAACACTTTTTTCCACCGCCGCAACCTTCAGTACCCGTGAGATCCCATCTTGGGCCTTTTCTGGCGCTCCGCCGGAGGGGGAATCGATAACGGAGGGCTTCTACATCAACACCATGGCCTCTCCGATGATGTGTGCACTACAAAAAAATACACTTCCGTGATGATACGTGTTTGTCACAGTAGGTCGCGTTTTTTGTCATGCATGTACATCCATGACGATTTTATGACAGAATCAAGATATTCATATCTGTGCTGTCGTAGAAGTGTTTCATGACATTACCAAAATTATCATCACGGAAGTGTCCACTTCCATGACAATAAATCGCGCGTCACAGAAGTGCTTTCGTCAACGGTGACCGACACGTGGCATCCACCGTAACGGAACGCTGTTAAGCTATCGAGTCGGGTTTTCGATCCGATAACCCATTAACAGCCCCGACCAATGGGAAATTTCCACGTGTAAAATTCTTATTGGCCGGACGAAACACGTGTCAGCTCATCAGTGGGTCAGATAGGCGCCTATGATATGTCGACACGTGCCACGGCCCACCACTGGCCCATTTAGCTTACAAAGCCGGCCCGTTTGACTTGGTCAAAAGTTAACGGGCCGGCCCATGAAAAGCATGTTAACGGTCTCTTCGCAAATAGCCCATTTTACGGCCCGTTAGGCCCTAAAGAAAATCGGCCCAACAACGTCATGTGGGCCGTCGAATATAACACTAGGCCATTTCACTTTCGGCCCATGCATGGCCCACGACGTCTTTTGGCCCATATGAGGCCTTCGTATCTTTCGGCCCTTTACAGGCCCACGGTGACTCTAGCCCATAATGAACAGTAATTTTCTTTGTACCCGTTAACGGCCCGTGATTTACATGGGTCGTTTCCAGCCCGTGTTAGCTTTCGGCCTATTGACGGCCCATACGTTCTTGGGCTCCTTTTCGGCCCTCGATTACTTCTGGCCCGTTACTGGCCTGTTCCCCTAATGGGCCAATTTTGGCCCACGGCAAGAGTCGGCCCGTTACTGGCATGTTCCCCAAATGGGCCAAATTCGGCCCATGGCAAGAGTCGGCCCGTTACTGGCTTGTTACCCTAATGGGCCAAATTTGGCCCATGGCAAGAGTCAGCCCGTTTCTGGCGTGTTAACCCGTTGCACCGTTTCCAGCCCGTCCTATATTCTTGCCCATTAGCGACCCGTTATGCCTGTGACAGAATTAAGCCTTTGCAGTCCTACGGCCTATTAACGGCCCGTTACCGTGCTGGGCCGATACCACCACGCCCGACACGGCCCATGTAGACCCATTTAACCGACGGCCCAAGGCCCACCGATTACAGGCCCATTTATCGATGGCCCGAGGCCCACCGATTATAGGCCCATTTATCGACGGCCCGTAGGAGACCCATAGATCCTACGGCCCGTATATGGCCCATGGTAGTTGCCGCCACTAGCAAACCAAGGAAAAAGAAGACTAGGAAATAAATAAGGCCGAAACTAACGCTAGGCTATTAAGGCGATTGCACAGATTACATCCACTCGGCATCAAAGATTGCCACCAGTGCAAATATAGGGAACACCCTACACTATAAAAAATGGCTTGCTGTTTTCTTCAGCCGGTGGCTGCACGTTAAGAATAAATTTTGTATCGCACCAAAACAAATTACAACTATATAACAAAAGGAAGGTTGGCATAAAACTTAACAATCTAGCAGATAAATGCACCACCGAAGTTCGTAAGCTCGATTCATTTGACTCGACCGTTACGTTTTCATGTTGTATTGTCCGATGGAGCACCATAACCCTCGCCTTCATTTCCCCTAGGCACCTGAACAACATAGCAAATGTCTGATGGTCTGGTTTCAAAACCATGCATATCTTGACGACATTGAGCAATGTTTCTCCTTGTTTCACAAAGGGCCTCTGTTAGGGAATGGACTTGTGTCTGGAGCGCAGATACAACATTGCTTTGATCTTGCATATCTTGATAATGAGGCAATTTGGACGATATTGCGTTAACAACCAACCCAAGATACGCAGAACGTGCTTTTTGGCAATCGTTAGTGGACATTTCTTGACCCACCGCGGCAAGAGCTGACATTGTGGTTATAGTTGCCTCACCACCTTCAAGGTGGCGGTTCCACCATTTTTCCATAGCTTGCTGAAAAGTTGAGGTTTTACATTAGTAGTACCGTAATGTAAGATATTAAGGAGGCAGCAAAACCAAACAAAATAGCTTTGTTCTATATACGTAGCTTATTCTCGTGAACCCATGTAAAATATTAGTTGTATTTTATTGCAAAGTACATAATAAAACCAGGTTCCAAACATATGACCATGTACCATCGCTAATGTATTGTCTATTTCTTCACATTGTATTGAGGGCTAAGGATAAAGAGGCGAAGTTTATAATACGGTAAGCATAGTATGACATCATTGATATCACAAAACAACTCGAGAAATGCATAAACGAGGCAATTGTAACGTTGTGTGGGCAAGTCCAAAGACGGAACTAGATTACGGGTCAAGATCAAAGGAACATCACTCCTCTTTTAGACCTTGTAAGGTGCAATGATACGCTAAGACAATTGTGTATAAAATATAAAAGAGTAATATACATTGTCTGCAAACCATGCAGTTCAAGGCACAAGTTAGAGTAAGTAGTAGTTAAAAGGCATGAGGATTAAGGACTTACAACAACGGCATTGACTGGTGTAGTCATGCCCTTCTTCTTGCTGGTGTGACAGTCCTTGAAGATTTCCACAGCATTTGGTTCATGTACTTTTTGGTCCTTGCGGGCTTTCCTCTGCATTTCGAACAAGTCAATATAGATCTGGTAATATGGTACAACGAAAAGAGTGAAACACCAGCTAATTACAAGAGCCTCGCAGTGTGCAAAATAGCTATGAGATCCCGTCGTCTGTTGGAATTTCACTTTCGTACGGTTGGCCTTGTTCTTTGAACAGTTCACCCACAAGAAGATAGATTTGTGTGACACATGCGTAAATAGGACTTCAACATGTGATCTGATCACATATATATAATGTACCTGATACTTCGGATCATACCAGTGTTTAACAAGGCCCCTCTAGTCTTCATCCGATATATTTTCCACTGGAGATGTTTGGGAAAGTTCACTGTTAGCCTTGCCTTCAAAGTGAGTTTTCCTCAAGTTATCTTGATCTTGTCATGCAGCAGACTTGAAAACATGGGTGCAAGCTTGTCTGGTTGCATCATCTTGGCTATCCAACTTGAACCTCATCTGTTGAAAATTATGGGAGTCTCATTATCAGCAACCTAGAAAGTATGGGACAGAGCAAGATGATATTACTAGTTTCCATACATAACCATACTTACAGATAAATGGTCGAGGAAGGTGTTGAACTGGGTTTCGTCTTTGTCATTCCTGTACTGAATCCATGTTGGGAGGATACATACAAGACACCTAACGGCAACCGCTGCCTCTGATACTAACTTGGCTAACTCTGTAGCATCACGTGGCCTTTTTAAACCTGCCTCAAAACGGATCTCCATTCTTCCTCCTCTAGATTTAGTTAACCTATCGAGCATTATCCCTGATGTTTGTTTCCTCTTGTGCCTAGGTGCTAGTCCAACAACGAACATAGGAAGTGTTACTGTACATCAAACTGTGAGACTACATATAAAGAAACATGGAACTGTAACTTGACTCCAGGAACTACCTTCTTGCTGTTGAAGCTCACACGGTTCATCTGATATTTCCAACTCATCTTGTGTCAAGAGTGCTCGGGAAGTAGTGTCGTGGCAAGGGAGCTTGGGAACGTGCTGCTAGTTTCGATGGGACGCACGAGTATGTCGTGGCAGCCGGTAGTACCGTGGTAGGTGTTGCAAGAACTAGGGCTGTCTCGCTTGTTTGGTGGCAGCTATTTGTTTCTGTTTGGCTTTTGCAGCTCGTGTAGCATGGGATGCCGTGTTTGTAGAATTTTCCATTTGGACTTTGACCTTCTATTGCACCATCGGTACCAGCAGGATTCATCCGCTTCTCATTCCCCTGCCATTCGTGTTTCTTCCTCTTTCTCGTGCCATGTTAAGTCAAGTGGCAAGAAAAACGAATAACAATTTAGTTCTTCGTAACAAATTGATGCGTGATGCGCATTTAACTGAACTTTGATGTTAGACAACCACATGATAGGAGGATGTAATATGTATGAAAACAGGACGGAAGAGATAACCAGAACTATGATGTGTAAACTAAGAAGAAGACATTTCACCAAATTAGAAGCAATGCAATGGAAGGTAGACACCATATGAAAGATGCTACAAATATCGCTCCGCCAAGTTAATAAAGTTGTCTCATCATAAATGGCGTTTAAACAAATGTGAAGCAGTACAAGAAATAAATCATATGCAAGATGCAAACAACATCACACTACCATGTTAGAGGTCTCTCGTCATTAGTGCCATTGCATATTCACAGCATTGCATATTCACAACTTATGATGTGTAAACAAAGGACAAGGCATTTCAACAAATTAGAAGCAATGAAAGCTACACACCATATGAAAGATGCAACGAATATCACTCTACCAAGTTAAAACTGTCTCGTCATAAGTGCCATTTCAAAAAATTAGTAGTACAAGCTAGAAAAGAATGTGAGATGTAACCTATGTCACACTCTGAAGTCAAACGTCTCTTATGATAAGTGATTGTTGCAGGTTACACAACAGTAGTAATTTGATGTAAGAACATGGTGTGATAGATAGATATTGTATGTTCTAGAAACAGGAACACGTGTTTTGTTCAAGTATAATGTGTAAAGTAAGCAGATGGAATTCAACAAAATTAGAAGCAATACAAGCTAGGCATCACACATAACATGCAACCACATATAACAGTGCCAAGTTAGAGGGAGCGCCAGTGATGCTGCACTAGGGGAGACGTGCTCATCATAAACACAGCTTTGTTGAGTGTCTATGCATGTGTTGTCTTGGAAATCATCTTGGGGTGTGGAAGAGTAGAAAGCTGTAGAGGCCCTCCGCTCGAAGGAGCACCTTTATCCACCGCCTTGCTAACTTCCTTCCGCTTTATTGATTTTGAATTGTCAAGTAAAACCGACAAGAAAAAGCAATAAAATTCTCTCTTCGTAACTCATTCATGCATGATAATCGACAATCACTACTTTGATGTAAGGCAAACACATGATACCAGGATGGAATATCTACGAAAAATGGATGGCATGGCATGTTCACAACTGTTTGTGTAAACTAAGCGTTAAACCATTCCAGCAAATAAGAAGCAATGAAAGCTAGACACCACATGAAAGATGTAACCAATATGACTCTGCCAAGTTAAAAGCGTCCCATCATAAATGGAATTTCAACAAATTAGAAGCAGCGCATGCTATAAATCATATGAAAGATGCAACCAATATCGCACCGCATATACTAAAGGTGTCTCGTCATATTGATTGATGCGGGATACAAAAAACAATAGTTTTATGTAAGGACATGCTTAATAGACAGATGTACTATGTACTAAATACAGGAAGGCATGTCACATTAACAGGTATAATGTACTATAAGCTAAGCAGACTAGCACATGCAGTTTAACCAGATTGGAAGAATTACAATCTAGACACCATATGCAACATGCAACCACATATCACACTGCCAAGTTAGAGCAAGCACCTGCGATGCTAGTGTAGGGGAAATGTCAGTAATCAACTACAGAGCTACGTTCACTATCTTCATCTAGCATTTACATTTCTTGAGAATCATGTCGGGAGGCTGACGATGCATTCTTTAAATGAGTAGTCCCCTTGCCTGCCTTCCTCGTCATAAGTGATTGATGAGGGATACACAAGAACATTAGTTTGATGTAAGAACATGGTTATTACACAGATGTACTAGTATGTACCAAAAACAGAAAGGCATGTCATATTCAAAGGTATAATGTGTAAGCTAAGCAGATGCAATTTAACCAAATTGGAAGCAATACAAGCTAGACATCCGGCTGGAGTGGTGAGCATGATCATCTAGGACCTGAGAGCCTGGTGGGAGGCGGGCTGCTTTGCCACCATCGCAGCTTTTTAGTTGGCTTCCAGGTGATGCCTATCTTTGCTGGGCTTGTCACTGGCTCGGCCAAGGCTCCCCGACTAGCTATTTGTCTTCTGGTGCTCCCGGATGGTGGTTCATGTAAAAATATATTTCCTTATCTTGATAAAGACCGACTTTGGCCTTTCAATACAAGCTAGACACCATATGCAACATGCAACCACATATGACATCGTGAAGTTAAAGCAAGCACACAGGATGGTGGTTCACGGCGGCGAGATCATCAACTCGAGCTACGTTCCCGTCTCCATCTGCTGACACTACACCCTTTAAAGTCTTGAAACGTTTACGGCCTAGCCGCTGCACTACTGGAGCGACTTCTCTCTTCTCTTTTACATACGTGAAGGCAGGGTCTGAAATACCCTTGCATAAAAACACAATAGTGAGAGTATGGGTGAAGTGTGTGCGTAAGTAGTGCACCGTAAAAGTAGCGAGATAGCAGTGGCTGAAAAATAAATGACAGGAGACATATGATAGCTTTACAATATTGCATGGCAAACAAAATTAGATTCTACTCCGTATGATTTTGTAATATATGAGCACAGAAATGCAGTACTCCTCCAAAGACACCACCACATGTGGTCCTATCAAGATAACAGTCGACTAAAAATAAAAAGTTAAGTTGATTTTTTTATGAACCGTCCGATCTATAAGGAACGGGCAGATGGCCTTCGTCTACCTCCCGCCAGTCACTGTTGATGATCTTTCTCGAACCGCCAGCGACCACCGGCCCAGACCCCTGCCTCCGCCGCCCTGCCCTCCCATCGACCTGACACCACCGCCGTGCTTGGCAGGGCCCCCAGGCCATCCCTTTAATCCCGGCCGACCTCCAGATCGGGCGCCAGTAGCTCTAGGCCGCACATGCCCCTAAGATAAACACCAAGGCGATGCTTCCCCGGCGTAATAGTCGTACTAGCGCCTGTTACACCGGGGAATGCTTCCGTTAATTGGGAATCAACTGGCCAGAAATTGAAATTCAGGGGGCGACAAACCTCTAGCTAAGGTGAAATAGTATATGATGAGAAACCTTGTGCATCGCGAGTTACTAGGAACATCTAGTATCAAGAAGAAGCGGTCAACTAGTGTCTTCTGTGGGATGAATACTGTGCAAGTAGAGACGTATGATTTGCACGAATAAGGGAAGAGGAGTACTTTCTTCGGTTGCCGGTGTGCTCACCTCCACATGTCACGCCGATCTTCTTCTTTTTACTAGGGAAACCGATGTTCTGGAGGGTGCAGGCTTGGACGAACCCATGGCCAAATTGTTGACTGTGTTGCCGTGGCCGTATGTCGGCGGAGGGGAAGCAGATCCGAGGCGGCGAAGAACGGCGTAGCAGGAACAACTCTGGTGCGGTGGAGGGTCGCGAAGTTGGAGCGGCAGTGGTGAGGCGCAGGACGGCGTGGTTGAACTGGCTCGGGTACGGACGGTTGGGCCTCGGCTTCAACTACTAGCCGTGGAGGGCGTTGCGGTTGAGGTTGCGGTGGACGACGACGTCGGGGTGTCGGCTCCGACGTCATGGAGGAGGGCGGCGGTTGATGGGTGGGATGGGGTGGCGGACGGAGGACGCCGGGGTTTCATGGCTGGTGGAGAGGTAGTTTTGGTGCCCACGGAGTACGAATGGGGAATTCGACGGCTGGGGGGGAACCATGTTTCGGTCTGGGACGCGCTTGTTTTTGTCTTTTTTGAACAGAAGATGGGACGCGCTTGTTTGAAATTTGGGGAAAGTACAAACTTTGCCCCCCTCTTAAATTTCGGACCATCATGCTGGTCGGGGTAGGATGGTAATCCCAGGTGTCGCAAATAGTGGGCGGGAAGCGATTTCGCCAAGCATGTGTGCTTAGGCGGCCATTGTGCATGAATGTTTTTCGAAGGCGGTTGCGCGGCGTCTAGATGAAGCTACAAACCTACCCCAGTTTAGACCTTTGGACATCGGGAGGGTAGGTTTCACGGGTTGGAGTTATTAGAAAAGTAATTTCCTTGTACTACCAAACATTGGTCTCACGCAGTTTCAAGTAGTAGAGGCTCTTTTGGCGCTTCGTTGAAATTTTGAAACACAAGCATTCACGTTTAGATTACTCTTGAACTATGAGGATTGACCTAAATAGACAACGTTACATTTGACCTTGTATGTTCGAAAACCTCATTAAATTATCCGCTTCTTTTCGAAATTTTGACACTTGAAAATCCTATAACTACGATTATTTTGGAAAGGAGGAGCTAAATTTCAATCTATTTTGTATACGACTACATATGCTATTATGTACAAAATCAGAGCAAAGATTGGTGCCCCCATAATTTAGGTATGGTTTACAAATTACATGATACCAAATTCAAATAATTGAATGGACCTCATGTTGAATTCGATTTTTTAAACCACCTTAAGTTGAATTCAAATGTATGCTAGTTCATATGTAGCTATTTATAATGTCCATTGTGTAACTTTCGTATGTATAATGTGCTTTACACACACAACATGAACTATACTCACGTTTATATTCGATTTCTAAAGCGATGCATTGTCTGGAGTTCAAAATACAAACTATGTGGATCAATTGTGTCGAATAATAACATAGACATGCTCAAATTCAATAGAATCTAGATGTCTGATGGATCAATGACAGCTCCTTACGCGAATTGCAAATATCATGATCCCATCCTAATATTTGGATACAATTTATGTATTTAATCAATGTGTTGAGCAGTCTTTTACGTGTAGTTTCACTCTCCATCGGTGGTCTCTCACACATGCTCACACACTCTCTCCCAAGGTGTCTTTCTCGCACACATGCTCTAGATATAACCCTCCCTCCCTCTCGTAACCATTTACAACTATTTTCACTAACCTTTATCACAGGCACTCTTCCTCTCGCAAACATACACACGCACAATCCTCATCGGCCCTTTCTATATACATGGACCTTCCTACGTGTCTCATGTACACACATTATCTTTACGCCTGTCTCTCACGCATTGTCTCACACTTCTCTTCCTAATCGACGAGTATGATTCTAGCAGAGCATTCTGTAGGATGCCCCTTAAAGTTAGGTTGGATGAATAGTAATATCAGAGATAAAGGGGTTACCTTAGTCCGAGAACCTAGGGTTACTGTCGGTGTAAAAACCGGCGGATCTCGGGTAGGGTGTCCCAAACTGTGCGTCTAGGCGGATGGTAACAGGAGACAAGGGACACGATGTTTTTACCCAGGTTCGGGCCCTCTCGATGGAGGTAAAACCCTACTCCTGCTTCATTAATAGTGATGATATGGGTAGTACAAGAGTAGATCTACCACGAGATCGTAGAGGCTAAACCCTAGAAGCTAGCCTATGGTATGATTGTTGTTCGTCCTACGGACTAAAACCCTCCGGTTTATATAGGCACCGAAGAGGGTTAGGGTTACACAGAGTCGGTTACGATGGTAGGAGATCTACATATCCATATCGCCAAGCTTGCCTTCCACGCCAAGGAAAGTCCCATACGGACACGGGACGAAGTCTTCAATCTTGTATCTTCATAGTCCAGGAGTCCGGCCAAAGGTTATAGTCCGGCTATCTGGACACCCCCTAATCTAGGACTCCCTCAGTAGCCCCTGAACCAGGCTTCAATGACGACGAGTCCGGCGCGCATATTGTCTTCGGCATTGCAAGGCGGGTTCCTCCTCCGAATACTTCATAGAAGATTTTGAACACAAGGATAGTGTCCGGCTCTGAATAATAAGTTCCACATACCACCGTAGAGAGAATAATATTTACCCAAGTTCAATCTGCTGACGTATTCCGCAGCGTGACATCACACCACGGCCAAGCCTTTATTCGAATCGTTTTTACTGTCCCACCTCAGCGCGTTTAGCGAGGCGGTTTCCTTGGCACGTCTTGTCAAAGCAGAGATCGTGTCCCCTTATTCCTGGATTCTCATCAATACGGGCGTGGGTAACCCAACCGCGCCATTGATTACGGCGCTTGGGAGATAAGAGAGTTTTATCAGGCTGGTGGGGACGCATAGCTTTGTCCGTCCATATAAGGGGATAAGGATCCACTTTTTCACACACGCCTTCTTCCTCCTTTGCTTATCTATTTCCACGCACTCGAGCTCCAGCGCCCAAGTCCGCACATCCCACCTCAACCTTCTCCAACTATGTCCGGAGCGGGAGGCAAGTGGATGGCCTCCTCCGTTACGGAGGGGCACATCAAAAAGCTGCGGAAGGCCGGATACTTGTCCGACGACATCGCGCATCGGCTCCCCGACAAGGGGCAGCTCATCCCCACCCCTAGGCCCCATGGGAGGGTGGTGTTCCTCCCCCACTTCCTCCGTGGACTAGGGTTTTCACTTCACCCATTTGTCTGGGGGCTCATGTTCTACTACGGCCTAGATTTCCACGATCTGGCCCCGAATTTCATCCTCAACATCTCGGCGTTCATCGTCATGTGCGAGGCCTTCCTCTGCATCCAGCCCCACTTCGGCTTGTGGCTGAAGACCTTCAATGTCAAACCGAAGGTAGTGGGCGGCTGCCAAGCGGAGTGCGGAGGTTCCATCATGGGCAAGATGGCCAACGTCCTATGGCTCGAGGGCTCCTTCGTGGAGACCATAAAGGGGTGGCAATCGGGGTGGTTCTACATCACCGAGCCGCGCGACTCCAAATGGGCAACGGCCCCCGAATTCCGATCTGGCTTCCCTACACGGCTCACCTCATGGAAAGAGACGGGCTGACATGGGGTAATTGGAAGAGCTGACGGACTCCAAACCTGCGTCCTAAACCTGGTGGACAAGAAGCTCAAGCTTGTCAACGTAGTCCAAAGTTATGCTCATCCGCGGATCCTCCCATGCCAGCAACGGGCCTTCAACTTGTGGGAGTTTGATCCGGCACAACACCGAACCTTGAGCCGGCTCTTCGACACTACGTACGAAGATGCCTGGAAGGTGCTGTTCAAGGGCGCCGAGACTCCCGCATCCGCTACCGAAGATCGCGGATTCAGCTCGCAGCATCAAGCCAATGAGGTAAGCTATTTTACCCTTTACGGGACTCTTTTTCTATAGTTTGACTCTATGCGGGATCTAAAACTCCCTCACCTTTAACAGGACTGGCAGAAGACGTACGGACAGGTTAACTGTCCGGCTCCCTTGCCAGAAGACCCAGCAGACGCCCGCTTGACGGGGCTGCTGGTTCCGGCACCTTACGTGGTGCCGGAGAAGAAGGCCAAGAAGAAGGACACGGGAACTCGGAGGAGTTCCCGGCGCCAGATGTTGTCAGACTCATCGTCCGATGACTCCGAGGCGGACTCCTCCCACGAAGACGAGGAGGAGGAAAGAGAGGCCTCTCCCGGCCGGGAGAGAAGAAAAGGAAGGCCGCCCCAACTGGGGAGGCCGGAGGGTCCAAGAAGGGAAGGACCCTCCCTCCGGACTACACCACCAACGCTGACGACAGCGAAGAGGAGTGGCCACCAAGGAACAAGCCCCTGGCGAAATCGCAAGTGTCCGGACACCAGAATAACTCATGGCGTTCCATGCGACGCACAACATCTTCCAATGCCGAGTATAACCATGTAGCCCACCCAAGGATGGGCTCGACGATTCGTCGAGCGGCTCCCTGGATTCATCAGAGGTGAATAGCACCTCACTTCCGACCGCCTCATCTCCTCCTGCCGCGGATGACGTCGGGGTGGAGTCCCAAAAGGGGCCCTGCCAGGAGGAGGTGGCTATGGAGGCTCCGCAAGGCGACCTCCCGGACTCCAGGCGCAAAGGGGATAAAACCCCGAAGGGCTTCAAGTCCGGCCCTGTGCCGGACTCCATACCGGAACCTTCAGTGGTTCCGGAGTCCGACAGGCGACCCCTTCGTAAGAAGGGCAAGACTGCGACGCCGGTGACCTCCATCCAACCGGAGGCACCGGATGATTTGATGGAGGCGCTTAACAGCGCTTCCATCGACGAGGAGCACCGCACTGTTATGAGTGTGGTGATCCAGAAGGTTCAGTCCACCAAGAGAGGGCTGATCGAAGCCGTGCCGACCTTCTAACGAGCTTTGAGGTATGTATTTAAGATATATAAAAATATTACCACATAGACAGTAGCCCATGATGCTCAGTTTGGTGTTCGGAAAGAAATAGCCGAACTGAGGATCTAAAAATATATACGCAGGAGTCTAACATAAGTATGTCAATATGGGAATGCAGGCTGCGTTGCTGACCTCTGCCGCACTGACTGCGGAGGTTGATGCATTAAAGCAGAGCCTCGAGTGGTCCGAGAACGAGCTCGGACTTGCCAAAAAGCAGCTCGAGGACAAGGAAGAAGTAATACCTTATGAGAGTATTTAAAAGATGTGGTTGCAAAAGATGACAGGAATAACGTGAATACTGCGGGGGCCACGAACGATGTGGCGACCCTGAAGGAAGCGGTGTCCAAGGCCGAAAGCAATGCGGCCGTGGAGCGCACCGAGAGAGAGAGAGAGACAGGATGCGTGGGTGGCGGAGGTGCGGCAAGAGCTCGAGGCTCTCGTGGAAAAACACGAGAGTTTGGAGCGTGACTCAAAGACTCGAGAGTCCGAGCTCGCCTCGGCTCTTGAGAGCGCCAAAGCCGCTAAGGCCGAAGCCCAAAAAGCCCTCCAAGAAATTGAGGCAATGAAGAAGATAGCGGCAGGTAAGGCATTCTATATGCAAAGCAAGCATATGAAAGTGAATTATTACTTAACCGAATCCTGAGCTCTCCAGGAGCATTCATAGATCTGCCCCGCAGTGTGTCTGATGCTGCCGCATTCTACCGAGCCCAGGAGGGAAGCTCGACGGAGAAGGTGTTCTGGTCTCAGTATGCTGAGGCCGGACACCCGGTGCCCATAGGCGACCAGTTGAAGCAGCTGGTCGAGCTCCATAAGGTGGCCGAACAGGCCATGAAGGGCCTCATAGTTCGGCTGTGGCCTAAGGAAGCCATGCCTGGGAGCTACTTCGGGCTGGTGAGGCGGCTGGTGGATTCCTGTCCATGGGTTGAAGTCGTCAAGCGCTCCGTCTGCATCGAAGGTGCCTGTAGGGCCCTTGCCCTTGCTAAGGTGCACTAGGGCAAGATGGACGCTGAGAAGCTTGTGACGGACGGACCACCACCACGCAAGGAGCATCGCAAGCCTGAAATGTGTTATGAGGGCGTCCTGAAGGGTGCCCGCCTTATAGCGGATGAATGTTCCAAAGATGTAATATTTGAGTAGACTCGCATTTGTTATCCTATACGCTGAAAACTTGTTCATATGCGCTAAGCAACACTTTTGAATTTAAAATATTACCTTACATGCGGTCGTATTAAATGTGAGAGATGGCGAGTCGTCGGCTTCAAATTTCATGCCACGAAAGTCTTTGGGGTGTTCGGGATAAACTTGAGCGCTCTTGTTCCCATTCTTGGGTCCTTCGTGGGAGGCGCTCAACGCAACTAACAAGGCAACCAGACTATAATGCTTGAACACTCTCACTTAGCCATAGAATTCTATAGTTTTAAATTTCGGCGAAGCCCCTAGTATTCGGAAGACCGAGTTGAGGCGCTATCCACGCCTAGGCCGGACAATGCCGACTCCTCGCTCTAAGCGGCATAAGTCTTTAGGGACTCGAAAACCTCTCGAACAGCGACCCGGCTCTCGCCCTATCATGACGGTCAGTTTTAGCTTTCTCCACTCGGTGCTCAGCCTAGCTCAGCAGGGGCACAATCGCAGTGGTTCTCCCAGCCACCTTAGCCGATATAACGGAACATAAGGTACCAAAACATGGGAGCCGGGCAAACCCAACTATTGACCCAAGACATGATTGAGCCGATGCATATAATGCTATAAGTTCGGGTGCGCACTTGTGAAAGTGTTCGGACTTATCACACCATGTTGTGGGGTACTTAAGCCCCTGGTGTATTGCCCGTACCGAAGTGTACGATTGCACAATGTCATAAATGAACATATATATATATATATATATATAGAGAGAGAGAGAGAGAGAAAAAAGGGAATTCAATAATAGGCAGAAGCTATGTATTGTTTATTCAAAAAGGGCTGCAGTAAGAGCAGAACGATACAAATAGTACGATAAGCAAGGGACGTGACTTTTTAACATGTCCCCCTCCAGGGGTAAGCTGTGGGATGGTGTGTAAAACAGGTATACTACTCATAATAGAGACCACCTGGACACTCGACGTAGCTTTACCTTCCTGGTTGTTGCATCGTGTGTTCGGCGATTCTACTGCCGACAGGGCTTCGTGAGAACGGAGTCCTAAAAGTAAAAAAAAGAGAAGAAAAGAAAAGAATGACACAATCGGGAGCCCCTGGTGCGGTTGAGCCGCACTCTGGGCATGCCGTGGTCATGCCCCTTCCCCTGTGCCCATGGTATTTCCAGAGCGTAATTATGTACGCGTGGTACTGGTTTAGCAATTTTGCAAGGGCTGGGGCTTGGGCCGCACTGCTATGTGTGCTCGGAACGTGCCAGGCGGTCTTGTTGTAGGTTACTACGGGCGCGCTTGAAGGTGTCCAGACGTTTAATAGCCGGACTCGAGAATTGCCTTAAGAGGCTGCTTTGTACTTTTGCCGCGAGGGCCGCCGTATGATCCTCCGTACGGAGAGAGCGTTCGGTGTTTCCATTGACCGTAATGACTCCTCGAGGACCTGGCATCTTGAGCTTGAGATATGCGTAGTGCGGCACCGCATTGAACTTTGCAAATGCGGTTCGTCCGAGCAATGTGTGATAGCTGCTGCGGAATGGGACTATGTCGAAGATTAACTCCTCGCTTCGGAAGTTATCCGGGGATCCGAAGACCACTTTAAGTGTAACTGAGCCTGTACAGTTGGCCTCTACACCTGGTATGACGCCTTTAAAGGTCGTCTTCGTGGGTTTAATCCTTGATGGGTCTATGCCCATTTTGCGCCTTTGTATCCGATAAAGCAGGTTCAGTGCTGCCGCCATCCATTAGGACTCTAGTGAGGTGAAATCTGTCAATGATTGGGTCTAGAACCAATGCGGCGAGTCCGCCATGGCGGATGCTAGTGGGTGGTCCTTCGATCAAAAGTGATCGGGCAGAAGACCATGGGTTGAACTTTGGGGCGACTGGCTCCATCGCATATACGTCCCTTAGTGCACGCTTTCGCTCCCTTTTGGGTATGTGGGTTGCGTATATCATGTTCACCGTCCGCACTTGTGTGGGGAAGCCTTTCTGTCCTCTATTGTTCGGCGGCCGGGGCTCCTCCTCGTCATCGCTATGCAGCCCCTTATCATTGTTTTCGGCATTTAACTTGCCTGCCTGCTTGAACACCCAACAATCCCTGTTGGTGTGGTTGGCTGGTTTTTCAGTGGTGCCGTGTATCTGGCACGAGCGATCGAGTATTCAGTCCAAATTGGACGGGCCCGGAGTATTTCTTTTAAATGGCTTTTTCCGCTGACCGGGTTTAGAGCCTCTGAATCCAGCATTGACTGTCGTATCCTCAGAATTATCGCCGTTAATGACTGCCATTGTTGTCCTTGGTATCCGAATTACTAGGGCTCTTGGTCATGTTGTTACTACGAGCTAGCCCGCTGTCCTATCCCGCACAAAAGCGGGTCATGAGTGTTGTGAGGGCTGCCATGGATTTCGGCTATTCCTGTCCTAGGTGCCGGGCAAGCCACTCGTCGCGGATGTTGTGTTTGAAGGCTGCAAGGGCCTCTGCATCCGGACAATCAACGATTTGATTTTTCTTGGTTAGGAACCGTGTCCAGAATTGTCCGGGCCGATTCCTCCGCTGCTGAATTATGTGGCTTAGGTCATCGGCGTCTGGTGGTCGCACATATGTGCCTTGGAAATTGTCGAGGAATGCGGCTTCCAGGTCTTTCCAACAACCGATTGACTCTGCTGGCAAGCTGTTAAGCCAATGTCGGGCTGGTCCTTTAAGCTTGAGTGGGAGGTATTTGATGGCATGTAGATCATCATCGAGGGCCATGTGGATGTGAAGGAGATAGTCCTCGATCCAAACCGCAGGATCTGTTGTGCCATCGTATGATTCAATGTTTATGGGTTTGAAACCCTCAGGGACTTGATGATCCATCACTTCATCTGTGAAGCATAGTGGGTGTCTTGGCGCCTCTGTCTTGGGCTATATCACGACGCAGCTCAAATGAGCTTTGTCTCATCATGTTCGCCCGGCCGAGTTGCCATATCCGGCGTGACGGTTATCGCCACGTGTCGCGGGCGCGCATGCAATCCGTGAGATCGATCATGTTTGCTGCCTTGTCCTCCAATATATCTCGCAGGTCCAGGCGCATTTCAGCGCCTTGGTATTTTTTGAGCGGCGCCGGGGTGCGGCTTGAGTTGAGGGCCGAGAGGCCTCTCTGTCGCGGCCACGAGGTGGTCGGTCAGCCGTGTCATGCATTGGTGATGTAGGTTTGGGTGCTTCCTCCTCTAATCGGGGTAGCAGCCTGCGTCTTGGGTAGCTCTTGGAGGCGCTCGAGTTCATACTCTTCGCCGCAAGGACTTGATCCATCTGTCGGCTAGCAAGTCTTGGTCAGCTCTAAGTTGTTGCTGCTTTTTCTTGAGGCTGCTTGCCGTGGCCATGAGCCTGTGTTTGAAAGCAGCTCTTGTTCGGACGGGATCCTCGGGCATGAATTAAATGCCGTCGTCGAGGCTTGCCTCATCTTCGGAGGGCGGCATGTAATTATCGTCCTCTACCTCTTTTTCTGCCGCTCTCTCATGAGGGCTTGCTTCTCCATCCTCCTGCACTGAATCCTGCTAGAGGGGGTTGTCTTCGGCACTGTCCGGGGTGTTATTGTCTCCCGTGCCGGAATCACTGTTTTTGCTGTGGCGGGATTTAAAGCGGTGCCGCTGACGCCGGCGCTTAGGCTGTTTCTTGGAGGGGTCATCCTCCGCTGTTCCATCGCCATTTCCATCTTTTGGGATGTCCACCATGTATATGTCGTATGACGAGGTGGCCTTCCAGTGCCCTGTGGGCGCTGGTTCTTGGTTGTCTCCCGCATCGTCGTCCATACCGTCGATGTCTTCGGAGTCGAAGCGAGCATATCGGTTAAATCGTCGACAGTGGCTACGAAGTGGGTGGTGGGTGGGCTTTGAATTTCTTCGTCGTCCGCATCCCAACCTTACTGACCATAATCCGGCCAGGGCTCTCCTGATAAGGAGAGAGACTTTAGTGAATTCAGGATGTCGCCAAAGGGCGAGTGCTGAAAGATGTCTGCGGCGGTGAATTCCATGATCGGCGCCCAATCGGATTTGATTGGCGGTGGCGCGGAAGGCTCGGAGTCCGGAGAGGAGTCCGGCGCCTTGGAGTTACGAGCTTCGTAAAGGACAGGGTAGGTGTACGACTCAACTGTCGTAGAGATCGCAGCCCCCGAGGCGGTGTCCAGCCACACGTCCTCGATCGGCGCAGTCGGCTCCAAGCTAAAGGTCAGAGCGGACACCGGTGCGCCCTCCAGGACACTGTTCGGCGGCAGAGCTAGATCATGCCCCTCGTGATAAAGGCGGGCGCGGCGGCTGTGGCTCGAACCCGTCGAAGATCAAGTATCCGCGACGTCCGCCGTGTAGTTCAAACTTCCAAATCTGACCGAGTGGCGGGCGTAGCTTTCAATCTGCTCGGATGGCTGGTGAATTGCCCGCAGCAAAGCCGCCGAATACGAAGATCTGTCCGGGGAGAAAGTCTCACCCTGGAGCGCATCGTCATTGAAGATCGGAGGAGCCATCGGGCCTAAAGATGACGACACAGAGGAACTCTCAATGAAAGCACCAATGTCGGTGTCAAAACCGGCGGATCTCGGGTAGGGGTCCCAACCCAGGCGTCTAGGCGGATGGTAACATGAGACAAGGGACACGATGTTTTTACCAGGTTCTGCCCTCTCGATGGAGGTAAAACCCTACTCCTGCTTGATTAATATTGATGATATGGGTAGTACAAGAGTAAATCTACCACGAGATCTGAGAGGCTAAACCCTAGAAGCTGGCCTATGGTATGATTGTTGTTCGTCCTACGGACTAAAACCCTCCGGTTTATATAGGCCCCGAAGAGGGTTAGGGTTACACAAAGTCGGTTACAATGGTAGGAGATCTACATATCTGTATCGCCAAGCCTGCCTTCCACGCCAAGGAAAGTCCCATCCGGACACGGGACGAAGTCTTCAATCTTGTATCTTCATAGTCTAGGAGTTCGGCCAAAGGCTATAGTCCGGCTATCCGGACACCCCCTAATCCAGGACTCCCTCAGTTACAAATCCTAGACGGCTTTGTAAGTGGACACAGAGTCCTTCACAATTCTGCTATCTTTGTCTTGTACGACTATTCATCCATGGGTCTTCCTAAATGTGTCATGGGCCAACCAATGTGGCGCAGGACGGAACCGAACGAAGGGCCTCACCTCGACCCACCGGACCTCACGCGGTGACACACCCTCTGCCCCCACGTCTCATTATCTTCTCACACCCACACATACCAACACAAACACCACACACACAGAAAATTTCTCCTGGTGCCTCTATTCCCTCCCCCTTGCATATACACACTCAAGGGAATGGAATCTCTTGTCGTGACGTCATATTTGTCTCTCTCTCTCTAGACCACTCTCATTTCTCGTGCTATCTCTCCCACCCCCACGGCCCCTCTATCCATGCCTCTCTCGAATCGTAATACACACACATACCTCTCTAGGCCCCGCCAAATGCATCAACTACACATTTACACATGTTACATCACGTACCCCATTGATCTAAAGAGCCCTCTCTTCACGTTTATTTCGCATACAACATTCCTTTTGAATAAAGTGTGGCCAAAAATTATTTTAGAGTTTCTACATATATACAACATTACAAAGTTATATGGAGGAGTACGAACGCTAATTTGCATTGCATGGTGCCCACAATGTTATTTATTCCGCACTGTGCATTTGTATATTTTTATATTATATACAAAGTTAGTCATAATAAAGAGAAACGAAGAGCATCTCTCTCTCCATCGCATACACCCCCTCAGACGCCCTTTCACATATGCACACAAAACTATCTCCAGGTCCTCTAAAAGTAAGCCCCCAGAAAATTCATGCGTGTTTCATCTTTCTCTTGGGATATATGCAATGACGATCATTGTATTTGAAGCGAAAGCACGATACATACATTGTACTTCATAATCCACTCATTACGGTCACCGTTTATGTTTAGTGGTTATTATACAGTCACGGGCTCACTGTACAACTCTGTATTTGCTCATGACATGACTAGTTGACCAGTTAAACGCTCCACGTGGCACCCCTAGTGTTGCATCACATTATCTCACTACCATCGTGCCCACCTGTCGACTTGTATCTACTCTACATCTACACTCTCGTAAAATACATAAAATACACTCTTATAAAAAACAGAGTTGGTGATGATGGTGTGCCTACCATCCTGCAATATAGGCCGTCCGATTTATATCTGACAGATAGGAAAGAAACTATGGCAATTTTGCAAAAAGGTAACCACACACCTCTCCACATTTGCAAATAAGGCCTTCCCTCGTTCATCCTTTTCGCTCACAAGATAAACAAGGCATACAAATGCATCTTGATGTTACGAGAAACGCACGGGCATCTTGCTAGTAAGAATGAAAACAAACGACAAAAAAATATTTTGACGGTGGTTCGAAGTCATGACCGCGGGCACAGCAGACAAGGTGGCCTTGTATTGGTATCTTTGAGCCGTCTGTTTTAACACACGAGGAGCTGGTGTGGTGATTATACACACATGCACGCATGCACACGAACTGCATCCACGCAACACTCACACAAACACATGCACCCACGCACGCATGCAACACTCACACGCACACACGCAGCCACGCCAGAACACTCACACGCACACACGCACGCATGCATGCACACACCAAGACACCACCGACCAACACACACTCTCACGCTCAAGTGCTCAACCTACACGTGCATGCGCACACATCAGGCCTTGATGCATACATACACAACCAGGTGATTCCAGCGCGGGTTGGAGCCTTATCGGCGCTGCGTAAATTTGTGTTTATCGACCTTTTCCTTATGCGAATCGACAGGTGGGACCCACAAGGAACGTGGTCAATTTAACTAGACAACATGGCGCCCACGCAGAACTATTTGGCGGTCAACAAAGTGCAATCCGATGCTGAATCGTGAGCAAGTGACCGGATAATCACCGCAAAACATATATAGTGACCGTAATCAGCTTATTCTCAAGTTCGGTGACCGTATACGCTTTTCTCTCTGTAGGCCCTCCAAAACTACATCTCTACACGCTCGCATGTTACATCTAACAACTATGCAATACAACACTACTACTACACTCTAACACAATAAATCATATGTGTTTTTAGTTTTACTAGATATCATATTCTTACTTATAATTATTCAGTTTGCATACATTAAAATTGCCTATGAAATGTATGGCCAGTATCATCTACCACGCGGGAAAAACCCCGCCCTTTCCTGTTTAATCGGGTTTGTATCGATGGATCGTGCGAAACAGCAAAACTATAGTACTATACAGTACAAGTGACAGTTCACTGGGCCGTCGTGTCGTCTACTCCTCCATCGTAAGAGTGGAGCGCTCGCTTTCATAGATCTTCTAGTCCCTTTCACCGACATGTGGGACATCAAGCTACCGGGTCCACGTGCCATACCGAATACTGATGCGAGCAGCGGGGTGAAGCACCCGATCATGGCGCCGGTGTAGTAATGAGCAATGAGGCGTCAAATCACAAAGCTGCACCTTTCCCGCAGTTAAGTTGAGGGACGGCGTAATAATGCTAAAAAAGAAGTTGGAGGGACGAAGCAACCATCATTTCACTCGTTGCTGAATCCGCTTCTCCCTCATCTTCTTCAACTTAACCACGTGTTGCTTCTGCTGTTGTTCTGCCTCATGTGGGATGCGGATCGGTTGGTAAATCACTAACACGTGGGACCGCATGTTAGCAAACCGCCATCCGCGCGGCAAAATCACCTCGTTTTTACTAATCTTGATTCTATAATTTTTTAGATCAATATAATTGAGATTTGTATAGATAGCACACATGAGCAAAACCAAGTGGTACGGTTAAGGGCATCCACAATGTGTAGCCAAATGTGAAAATAGCTTTTGGCATCGTGGGAACCATTGTGGACGGTGTTGCCAAAGCCAAAGAGATGGAACCGAAGCTCCCTGATTGATTGATTGAAGGAATAGAAAAATGCAACGTCTCTCCTCTTTCTCCCATGCTTGGACGCATGTAGTATAGTATAGAGCACAAAGTCTACTCCCTGTCCCTTCTATCACAAATCACAAAGCAGTGAGGCGTCAAATCACAAAGCACGGACGAAGCAACCATCATTTCACTCTTCGCTGTCTCCGATTCTCCATCGTCTTCTTCGAGAAACCATCTCACCGCACTAGTACTCCTAGTAGTAGTACTAGTAAAGGACTTCCTGGATGCAATTAAGGCGGTTGTCTCGGCTTGCAGGCGGCACTTGCGAACGACTTACCGTGGTCTCCCTCAATGGTGTTCTCCGTTGAACGCACTTCGCCAAACCACAAAAAAAAATCATCGACGTCACCGCAATGGGGAAGGAAGTCAAATATAGTTACTACCTCCATTTTTTTGTACACAAGGCCAGTATTATCAAAATTACAATTTGCAAAGGGCCACTAACACTAATCGAGGCAAAATTGATGGGTTTAGTAACCAAGGACATTAATATCCCCTGCATGCATGCGGAAGTGAGAAGGTTGGTTTGCATGGCGCTGCATTAATCAAGCGATGAGGAGTGAGATGGTTAGTTCTTTGGTCTTTCGAGAAAAAAATACGCATTAATTGACACGTGAAACGAGGATTTGTATCGATTAAATCCCGTGAAGGAAAACCCTGCCTTTCTTTTTTAACACTAGTACTCCTAGTACGTACGTACTTATCCTGTTTGGGTCTAGGCCTTGCATTGCCAAACTTCGCCACACATTTTTGCCAAGCTTGCCTAAAGTTTTAACACTAGTACTCCTAGTACGCACGTACTTATCCTGTCGCGGTCGCACCGCACCCTCACACGGTCGCTCCTGCATGCCGCGGTCGCACCGCACCCTCACACTGTCGCTCCTGCACGCCGCAAACCCAACCAAGGGAACGCACCCTCACTGACACGTGCTGTCGCATGTGAACAAACCAAACTCAGCCATCCTATCGCTGACACATAATTTTCGTTCATAGAGTATGTTTATCCAACCGCATGTTGGTGAGTATCCGTACGGCCCGTGCGATGGTCTGTTGGGGAAGAAGAAGACGTGAGGAAGAAGGAAAGAAGGGTTAGAAGACGTAGGATATTCATCCAACCGCCTGAAATGGTAGACTGACCCAAGTCAGGCGACTTGCATAACAAATATAGTACAATATGTTTTTACACAGCAAAAGATCCATAAAAACAACAACACAAAGAAAAACTATCACTGCTCGTGAAAAGAGACGACCTCGTCGTCTTTGGCTGCCGGCGCGAACCAGCCGTCGCTGCCGACGTGTGTCTCTGCACCGTGGTTGTCCTCGGCCTCCAGCTACTAGTTCAAGCGGAGCGTGCGGGCAGTCTGCACGGACGAGAGCACAGCCCGATTCAAGTCGAGGATGTCCGGTTCCGCCTACAAGAGGGCCTCGATGGCAGTGGCATCCGCGGGCTCCGCGTCGAGTCGAGCCTCCGCCGCCCGGTTCAAGTCCAGGACATTCGGTTCCGCCTGCAGGAGGGCGTCGATGAGAGAAGCATCCGCGTGCTCTGCGTCGAGTCGAGCCTCTGCCGCCCGGTTCATGTCCAGGATGTCCGGTTCCGC
This sequence comes from Aegilops bicornis, assembly GCA_021605145.1. NCBI lineage: Eukaryota > Viridiplantae > Streptophyta > Magnoliopsida > Poales > Poaceae > Aegilops > Aegilops bicornis. The sequence goes on along the minus strand of CM038669.1, from coordinate 94,180,516 downwards.
CTGCAGGAGGGCCTCGATGGCAGCGGCATCCGCGCGCTCCGCCTCTAGTTGAGCCTCCGCCGCCCGGTTCACATCCACGACATCTGGTTCTGCCTGCAGGAGAGCCTCGATGGCAGCGGCATGCGCGCGCTCTGTGTCGAGTTGAGCCTCTGCCTCCCGGTCCTCCTTTAGTATCGCCATGTTGAACCGCTGGTCCGCCTGCACCATGGGGGACTCGGACGCCGACACCAAGTCGATGTCCATCGTCTCATACCCATCGGGGCCTTCTGCGCCGCGACCTCCGCAGTGAACATTGGATCGGCTTCCTCCTCCTCGTAGCTTGGCTCCGGAACTTCGAGGATTGGCCCGCCGCCAAAGCGAGCTTGGGAGCAGGTCTGTGGCACCGACTGCCGCCGTGATTTTTGCGCGGCGCTCCGGCGTCAGCATCTTGTAGTAAGTGATCTTGCAGCGCACCATGGCTTTCTGGTGAACTAGGGGACGCTTGATGTGGGCTAGGGGATCGACAGGTGGGGGAATGGGCTGGAGATTTGGTGTGGTTTTAGGGCAGTGGCTGGCGTAGGCCGAGCAGCATAGGTTCTGATGTGAATAGTGGTTCCGGTGACGACCGGTCAATCGGTATTGACTGTACATCGCTCTTGTCGTGTTTGCGTTGCAGCCCGACACGCTGGACCCTCCATGTCGCTCACCGAATGGATCGCGCTTCGTCTTGCGTTTTAAGCTGCCGTGTGGGACCGCAGCGATTGAGAGCAAACCGACGTCCCTCCCCCTCCCCCGCCCGCGTCATTTATTATACCACCACTCCCTCCGTTTTATGCGGAGTAAATAAGAAAAGAGGGAGTATACTACGGATGAGGATCCCCTGACGTGGCTAAACCCATTGAGTAACTGACATACGGGGCCTAGCAAGCATGGGGTCCGCCAGTAAGTGACCGAAAGGGAGGGTAAGGCAGGGATACCTACGTCAGAGGATCCACGTCGACTATACTACTTTGACCAAATGTTAGAGTAATAATATATGACATGCAACTTACACAAATGTTAGAGTAATAATATATGACATGCACTTACACAAATGTTAGAGTAATAATATATAACATGCAACTTACACAAAGCATACGGTCAATTTCGTATGTGAAAGGAGTTTCCAATGATATAATTTTCACATTATACATCTCATGTACTATTAATCTTGTCAATAGTAAAATTGGAAACCATCTCAGTACAAATCTAGAATGCGTCTGAATCTAACAACATTGATTGGGCATTGTTGAATGTTCATACCTTTTTATCATAGTAGAGATACTTTGACTACACATAAAACTTATATGTAAAGTAGAAAGGATAGGAGGGAGTATATTATGCGTTCAAAAGCGAAACGAACATTGAATACCCTTTATATATGATTTGCGGATGCTATGATCACCGGTTCAAAATTTTGAATCCGCCTTAGGTATCACGTGGCCCCACTCGTTCCCTCTAGATTTCATCTCGAGGTCCGGAGATCTATTGAAAGAGGACTAGGGTGGGTACATGCGAATGATACTCATGGAATGTTCAAATGAGGCATGCGGGAGGATGGACTCGATCGAGGGCGACATGATCGATGGAGAAGAGGGTTGGAGAGGAATGAGAAATAAGCAAACGCCACATGATTACACTTGAACGGCTCAAATAAACAATAAGTTGTCTCGCTTGGTCTACATAGTGAAAGGCCTAATGCGCAATGCGGAGTACTGTCGCTCGAATATGGCCGGGAAAATAGGGAAACCGACATGTGGGGCACACCCGTCGGGATGACGTAGCGCAGACTAGTCCAATGGAGGAGCTGGCCCATGACCTCCTCGCCACCGACAACCATTCATGTGGGTCGTTGGGGCCAACAACGGGGCGCAGCTCCAGCACCGCCTATGGACACGGCGACCGGGGTGAGCGACACACTCATATCGTCGCTAGACATGGTCGGTTTCAGTGTGCCAAAGGTGGCGTTAGTGCTGTGGCACGACCAACGGTATGTTTGGTTTGTGCCCAAGGTTGCCCCATCAAAGCATTGGGTAGCCAAAATTTTGGTTGAGGTATTGGTTGCCCATGATTTGGCCGACATTGGCAAGAAAAATGAACTAGAGTTGGCTAGAGTTCATTGGCATGCCAAAGAAATGGCAACCATCCAAACAAATACCAATCTTTGGGTCATGACCAAAATTTTGGTTGAGGTATTGGTTGCCCATGATTTGGCCGACATTGGCAAGAAAAATGAACTAGAGTTGGCTAGAGTTCATTGGCATGCAAAAGAAATGGCAACCATCCAAAAAAGACCAATCTTTGGGTCATGACCAAAATTTTGGTTGAGGTATTGGTTGCCCATGATTTGGCTGACATTGGCAAGAAAAATGAACTAGAGTTGGCTAGAGTTCATTGGCATGCCAAAAAATGGCAACCATCCAAACAAAGACCAATCTTTGGGTATCACCAAAATTTTGGTAAGGTGCACTTTGGCCACAATCCAAACACACCCCAACACCCGGCTCGTCGAGGATGTACGGGGCGCCGCGACGCGTCCGCGGGGTGGTGTAGCGCGGCCAACTACATCATATGGACCTGAGACCATGCCGGGTCGTCTTGCTTTTTCAATGACATGCAGGGATCGCATTTGAGCAAAGGGCATCTCCAACGTTGCCACGACCGCAATCGACTACCACAGCACACCAAAGCCCTCGTCCCTCGCGCCATCGCGCGGTGCGTTCCCAGCCGGCGCCAGCTGCCCGCATTCATGCGTCCATTCGTATGTCATCGTTAAGAGGCTCGGTGCCCGAGGAACCAACTCCGGCGACTTAATGACACACCCGGATGCTTGGCCTCACCGGAATGTGCTACTTAAAGCGGCAACGCCCAGCTAACCTCCACACCATAGCGCATCGTCCTCCTACCTGGCACCACATCCGCCATGACCACAAGTGCGAACGCTCTGCGGAGAGCTTGTCTTGAGATGAAGCCGAGATCGCCGCCTCGCTCAAGTCACCTCTCCACGACGCAATAGCGGCGTAGCGAACGCAGACGCGACCACACTGGCGGTGGCCACGCTGGCGGCCGACGACGGGAGCACCGTCGTACGCCTCCTACTTGCCGCCGTCCAACGTCCGGCACCGCCGAGGTCGGGGACTCCTCCGAGGATGAGTAGGGCATGGGAGGCGGTAGGGCATGGTGTGCCAACTGGCCGGTCCGTATCCCGTGTTCTACTCTTCCTCGCCGGAGACCGCACCTTCACTTCACGGGTCTTGAACCCCGCCCCCGTACATAGAGATCGTAGATGGAGGACGTCGGCCGCCGCCGTAGAATAGGTTTAGGGTCGGGTTTCTTTTATTTTTCTGTCCTATAAAAGTTGGAAATGTAATGAAAATCTGCCGTGTTTGCATTAATCTCGGCCGGTGTATTTGAACTTTCACAATAATATACATATTGTGGGAGTACTAGCAAGATGCCCGTGCATTGCACGAAAGATCAAGATCTTGTGGGAGAAAAGGATCAAACGAGGGAAAGCCTTATCTGCAAATGTGGAGAGGAGTGCGGGTAAATTGTCATAGTTTCCTTCCTATCCATTAGATATAGATCGGACGGCCTATATTGCAGGATGACAGGCACACCATCATCACCAACTCTGCTTTTTATTGAACCGAGACAAATCTAAAAAACCCAACTAAGCCAACCTCCCAGCATATCGCGCGGGAAAAGACCCGGCTACGCCATTTTAGTCGGGATTACCGGATTACTAGTAGTAGTATCGATGGATCGCGTGAAGCAACAAACTTTTTTTTGAGGGGGCGAAGCACCTACTAGTTTAAAAGGAAATAAGGCGGTACACTCATAGCACTCCTGTCGCGGTCGCATTGCACCCCACACATGTTCGGTCATGCACATGGCTCACGCAAATGGAACGCGCTTCGGCTTGCCTCTTCACTGACACGTGGGACTGCACTTGGAGAAACCGACCATGCGCCAAACTCCCCCCGCCCACCGCGCGAAAATCCTCCCCCCCCCCACACAAAAATTCCCCCCAAATCCGATTCAACCGCCCTTCGGCCAAATATTCCCCAAACCCCCCTCCCCCCGTCCCCCATCCACTCCATTCGCTCCGCCAAAGCCACCCTCCCCGCCGCGCCGATACGTCGACGCCGCGGTTCATCGAGGGGACGCACGGTGATCCTCTCGCTCCATAGTACGCTCCCGTAGACTGCCGTCCTCTAGCCGTGCTGCCACCTCTGGCTACGTTCTTGTGGAGACACACGGCGGTCCGCGCCGCCACCGCTGGCGGCGTTAGGTGTCAGACGCACGGCGGTCGACTTCTCCCACGATGCAGCGCATTCTAGACCGAGGCCCGTTCATGTCGATTATGGCGCTGAATGTTAGCTGAAAGACGTTGTTACTCTCACTTTTTGCCGAAGTAGTTTACTGTCAATATGCTCTGCTTAAGAAACTTCCTTGCCCTGTTCTGCACTCAATCTGCTTAGCTGAGATGGCATGCCACAGCCGATTAGTTGCTAAAATATCCTGCCATATATTTATTGTGACGTAGATTGCCATGGTCTAGTAGCCAATCTGTTAGGTGAAATAGCTCTACACCATTTTATACTCGATCTTTGCTGCTGCGATGGCCTTCGATAGTTTGATGGCTGTGTGCTCGGCCTCATTGACTGCTGAAACAACCTGCCATAATTTAGCACTCAAATATGTTTGCTGAATTAGCTTTACATATATTTCGTTACTTAGATCTACTCGTCCAAATATCTTGCCATAGCTTTAGACATCGACCTAGGTATTTTTCTAGACTTCATAAAAAACCATATATGTTTTTCCTGTAATATCTAGTAGAAGAACTAATTTGTATGTCTAACAGATGGACTGGACTTGGATAACTTCTGCTCGAAGATTCTCCGCTGCATATGTCGAGGGGGTTGAAAACTTCATGAACTTTGTCAGAGCTGAGTACGGTGGTCAAAAATCAGATGTGCTCTGCCCGTGTAGCTGTTGTATGAATTCAGTTACAAGACCCCAGTCAACTGTGCAAAATCATCTACACTTGTATGGGATGTCGGTCACATATACTAGGTGGGTTCATCATGGTGAAGCTGTGAACGTCAATGTTATTGACTACGTGGAAGCAGCAAATCACCATCTTGATCTACCTGATGCTCAGGTGGAAGAGGAGCAGGAGGTGGTGGTGGCGGAGCCAGTGAGTTTGACCAACATTGAAACAATGTTACGAAATGCTCATGCATTCCATGAACTTTCACCAGTAGAAGAAAAATGGTGGGCCCGCATGTTGGAACAATGCAACGTTGCTGTCACCCCAGGAAATAAGTTGTCAGTATTCTCAGCTATGGTCACCTTTCTTCAGGTGAAGACATCTGAGCGGATGACCAACAAATCATTTGATGCGATGTTGGCTGCTATCCGCAAATCTTTCCCAGATGCGTCTGAGCTGCCACACACCTACAGTAAAATAAATAATTTCCTTCATGCAGTTGGAACTGGATATGATATGATCCATGTTTGTAAGAATAATTGTGTTCTGTTCCGGGAGGATTATGCCAACTTAAGTGAATGCCCGAAATGCAAATCATCAAGATGGAAAGATGGCGATGCTCTGAAGAGGATTCCTCATAATGTTCTGAGACATTATCCAATTACACCAAGTGTCGGTGCGTTGACGACACCTATGGGATCACAAGAATCCCTACTACGGTTGCGGGGCATGGGGTCGTGAGAACAGCAGATCAAACAGATAGCACACGGGTTCTTTATCCAGGTTCGGGCCGCGAGATGCGTAAAACCCTACTCTTGCTTTGGTGGTTAGTTTATCTGTGTTCTTGAGCTAGCTATGGGGCGTGAGGAGCTCCAAAAAGACGAATCCTCCTCCTGGTCGCCTTGGGCCTCCTTTTATAGGGAAAGGGGTTGCCACAGTGGCACACAGGAGGTGGAAAGGGTACAGTGATGCGAGTTTATCCCTCGCATTACATGACATGGCGCCATAAATGTGTCTTGCTTAGGTGTCCTTACTTTATCGGGGACGGGGGAGAGCCCAGTCTCGTCCGTCGCCGCTCCCTTCCGTGTTGACACGCGCCCTGGCCAGCGGTGCCCGTGGTGCCATGTAGGCAGGCAGGCAGCTGAGGTGGCACAGCGGTGGGTCTCCATAAAGGTTCGCTTGCCACCACGCAGGTGCCTGCCCAACTGGTTGGGTCGGCAGCTGCATGGTGAAGGCTTGATTGGCGTGGGCCTGATGGTGGCCCTACGGGTGTCCTTGGCAAGGGCCTTGCCGCAGCCCCGAGAAGGGTCTTGCCGGGGCCCCGACAAGGGTCTTGCCGCGGCGCCTGCTTTCATCCCCGGCAAGGCTCTTGCCGGGGGGCTTGTGGTCCTCCTTGGCCGGGATCCCGCCAAGGGTTGTCATCTTCTATAGTATGTATCTGATCTTGAATGTCTTCACAAAGATCGGCATGCCACCACGGGGATGTCTCCCGAATCCTTTGCCCCATGGGGGCAGTGGACTCAAAGGGGATCCACTCCGTGGGCGTGGGGCGAGCCGCCCCAGCAAGGGCCTTGCCGGGTTTGCTAAAACCGCCCCCGGCAAGGATCTTGCCGGGGGAGTCTGCTTCGTCCCCTTTGCTCTTTGTGGTCTTGGTCTTGGCGTTGTTCTGTTCCTCTTGAGCTTCGGCCTTACCTTGGCTCACCTCCCTTGCCTTGCTCAGTGCGGTGGTGCCCGCGGCTCAGACTTCCCGTGCACAATTATAGGGGTACAAAGAGCGTACCCCTCTTTTTGTACACCGAGAGGAGCCCCCGGGCCTGGGCCACACGTAAGCGCAATCGCATCGTTGGGCTAGTTCCAAAAATGATCTTGTGAGCGGGCAGGGGTGGTTTTACCGCTGAAGTCTCTTCACCTCGCGCTTCCCATGCCTCCTGCGCGTGGCTCGGCATGGGGAGGCGTGCGTGACGTGGGCGGCATGCGTGGGGCTGAGCTCTGCATGCATGCGTCACGTCGTAGTAAAAGGGGGCGCCTTCCCCATAAACGGAGGGAGGCGTGGAGGCGCGGCCCATTCTTTGAGCAGGGGCCGGGCATGGTCTTCAAGCGTCCACTCCCCACGATCACGGGGAGGAGGTCGCCTCACCCGTCGCCTCGGTCCCGCATGCCTGCCACGTGGCTCTCATGCGCTTGGGGTGGCAAACGGTGGAGGCGGGAAACCGGGCCGTCGCGGGCTGGGGCAGCAGGTTGGTCCTAGTTCCCTTGGCCTTCTGCGTCTTGATTGGCTGAGCGGGGCGGCCGAGCCCCCACCCCGTTCCTTTATAAGGACGGGGGGGACGGTGTCCTGTACTCTTCCATCTTCTCCTTCCTTCAGCTCCTGCTCCCCCTCCCTCCGTCTGCCATGGAGAGAGGGAATCCTGGCTCTTCAACAGTGGCGGCAAGGGTCGCCGCTCGACAACGCGTCCTTCCTTCTCCTTCGCCCGTGGTGGCAGAGCCAGCTGCGAGGGGAAGGGGGAGGGGGCGAGGCCGCGGGCGAGGCCGTGGACGAGGCCGCGGGCGAGGCCGTGGGCGAGGCCGAGGCGCTCAGGGAAGAGGAGAACGGGGCGGCGCGCCGGTCCCGCCTCCGCCAGTAGTTCCTCCCTCCACGGAGGGCCATGCTGGGGATGACCCTTGCGAGTTCTTCGTCAGGCTGCGCCAGCCGCCTCGCCACCGCCTTCGTCTCCCGACTCCATTCGCGAGCGAGATGGAGCGGGATCCGCCGGAGTCACTGCGGCTGCACATGAGGGGCTGCTGGATCAGTGGTAGGCGAGTTCGCGTCGACTTTCCAGCCCCTCAAGTGATGTATCTTGGTCGAGAGTGGAAGACGTTCGCCCATATCCATCGCTTGACGGCGGGGCTCACTTTCCATTTCAAGCTAATGGAGGGCGGCTTCCTCTCCGTCAAGGTCTTCGGGTTCTTCGGGACTCGGGCAAGGTGCTGCGTGGAGAGCTCTTCTGATAGCGAAGGCTCCTCCTCAAGCGGGAGTGGTGAGGAGGACAACGGCAGCGACGACGAGGGTAGCAGGCGGCAGGATGACGGGTCCGACTAGGCGTCGGGCACCGCTCCGTGCGGCACCGGCGATCCCATCATCCGTGTCGCCGGCTTCCTGAATTTCTCGGGGTCGTCTCCTTGGGCGGCTGGCGTTGGGAGGCTGCGGAAGAGGAAGAGGGCGGGCGGCAAGGCCGTCAAATCAGAGTACGCGAGCACCGACGCCTTCGACGTGTGCTGACGTCCTGCCGCCTCGTCTTTGAGCTCTGCTTCCGGCGCTGCCATCACCATCCAGCCTTCGGACGGCCGCCGAGATGTTCTCTTGGTGCCTCCTGCCACCCGTAGCTTGCCTAGGCGTCCCTTTTTCCCTCTTCGCCTCCTTGACCTGCCTCCTGAGGAGAGGGACAAGAGAGGGGTTACGGGCACCTTATCTCTTTTTAGTTTGTAAGCCTTCGGGCCTGGGCCGAATTTAAAACTTGTAATCTCATCATTCATGTTTTTCATTCTCTATGGACTGTACCTGAGTGGAATGTTTTTAATGAAAGAGGGATGCTTGCCGGGTCATTTGTTTCGGGTAGAACCCACGACAAGGAATAAATCCTTGATATCTCTAAGATAAACACTTCCTTGCCCGGCAACAGGCCCCGCCATCTTCCCACTTCGCTCGACCTTTCTCACGCTTTTGGCGGAGGCAGGGATGAGGTGGGTTCAGACTCCTCGTTTCATCCTTTTGCCGAAGGAACGAGCCCTAGAGCCTAGAGTTTTAGGGGAGCAAGGTAGCCTTGGGAAAAAACAAGGTTTCACACACCTCAGTCTATAAGGGAATGCATGATAAGGGATGAAGAACTTATCTGAAGTTGTAGCCCCCGGCAACCTTGGTTTTCCGTGGGTGAATCTTTATACTTGCAGCCCCCGGCAACACTGGCTTCCCGGGGTCTAGACGCCAGTCTGCCCCTCTTCTTTTTTTTCATCCTCAAGTGATCCGGCAAGGATATCTGAAGTCCTGCGAACCAAAGAAGGCAAAAGAACGGCACAGAGACGCACACTCGATCTCTAAGCTAGGGGTTAGTCGCTGCTAAGCACTATCAACCCTAACCAAGGACGAGACTTGACCTAGCATGCATGCTATAACTTAGGGCGCCAGCACTTCATTTATTTATGCTCGAGGTCTGCGCTGGCTTTGTACAAAGGTTACATGCATCATCGGCAATGCTTGTACAAAAGGTGGCTTGCCGGGGGCGGCAAGCCGCTACCATCGGTAAAACTTGTGAAGATGCTCAATGTTCCAGGAGTTACTCACTGGAACGGCATCTTCGGTCTCCAGGCGGACTGCGTCGGGCCTGGTGACTCGTGTTACCCGGTAAGGGCCTTCCTACTTTGGCGTCAACTTGTTGGAATTCTTGGCCGATTGAACGCGCCGAAGGACAAGGTCGCCTTCCTCAAGGCTTCAGGCATGAACCTTGCGGCTATGATAGCGGCGCAAGGCTTGCTGGTAGCGTGCTGCTCTCAAAGCCGCCTGAAGACGATCTTCCTCAAGCAGCACTGCGTCATCTTGCCGCAGTTGCTCTTGCTCAAGCTCGTCATAAGCGAGCACTCGACGTGACCCGTGTATGAGTTCTGTGGGGAGAACTGCTTCTGCCCCGTATACCAGGGCAAAAGGTGTCTGGCCGGTGGCTCAATTTGGCGTCGTCCTGATCGACCAAAGAACCGCCGGCAACTCATCAATCCAGCGCCTTCCACTCTTATGCAGCCTGTCAAAGGTCTTGGTCCTTAAGCCTCGCAGTACTTCAGCATTTGCCCTCTCAGCTTGACCATTGCTCCGCGGGTGAGCAACGGAAGCGAAAAAGACTTTGCTGCCGAGGTCTTGGGTATATTGCATGAAGGTGCGGCTTGTGAACTGTGTGACGTTGTCGGTGATAACCCTGTTGGGCACGCCAAAACAGCATACTAGTCCCTTGAAGAACTTGACGGCTGACTAAGCTGTGACCTTCCTCACTGCCTCCACTTCCGGCCACTTTGTGAACTTGTCGATTGCAACGTACAAGTACTCAAAGCCCCCGACAGCGCGGGGGAAAGGGACCAAGATGTCGAGCCCCAGGACCGAGAAGGGCCGGGGAGAGAGGAATGGTTTGAAGGGCTTGAGCTGGTGATGAAGCTTCTTTGAATGGAACTGACACGCCGCACCTGGTGACTAGTGTCGTGCGCATCACGGAGGGCGGTGGGCGGAAGAAGCCTTGCTTAGGAATGCCTTGCCGGCAAGGGCCCTTGACCCAATGTGGGATCCACATATGCCTCCGTGTATCTCGCCAACAGCTCCGATCCTTCCTCTCAAGGGATACACTTCAACTTCACACCGTTCGGCCTCTTTACATGCAGACGCGTCATCGACGAACTGGTACATGGTAGAGCGACGGGCTACTTTTTTCCGCTTCTTCCTACTCCTCGGGAAGTTCCCTGTTTGGAGGAATCGGACGGTATGATGTGCCTTACGCCGGAGCACAGGGCTCGGCGGCGAGACTAAAACATTTCCTCCGCTACAGGAGCGGATGTCTCTTGACGCTCCGCCGGAGTCAGTCGTCCCGTGGCAGGCTCAGTATCCCCGGCAACATCCTTGCCGGCAGCTCCGGGGAGTTCGGCGGGAAAGTATTTGCCGGGTCCTCATTTCCTCCTCTTATTCTATTCTGTTGATGGATCAACGGATGGCTGAGTTAGCTGAAGCACAAAGGTACCTGGTTCCACAGGTAGCTTGAGGGCAGCGCGTTTTGACAGGTAATCGGCGATATCGTTCTCCGCTCGGGGAACGTGTTCAGCCTGTATACCGTCAAAACGCTCTTCCAGCTTTCTCACTTCATCAACGTAGGCCTTCATCCACGGGCTCTGGTAATCCTTGTTGACTTGCTTGACGACAAGCTGCGAGTCGCCCCTAACGATAAGTTTCTTGATTCCGAGGTCCGCCGCGATCCTAAGACCGGCAAGCAGTCCTTCGTACTCTGCTGTATTATTTGTCGACACCTCCCTGGGGAAGTGCATCTGGATCACGTACTTGAGGTGCTCTCCGGTGGGCGCGACAAGCAGTACGCCAACCCTGGTGCCCTGTAAGGAGAAAGCTCCATCAAAGTACATGATCCAATCACAACTTGCCTCCCTGCCGGGGAGAGCAGTCTCTTGAACTTCTTCGTCAGGTGTCGCGGTCCATTCTGCAATGAACTCCGCTAGGACTCGGCTCTGAATCGTCGAAGTACTTTCAAACTTGAGGCCAAAGTTGGATAGCTCCAGTGCCCATTCCACAATTCTTCCTGTTGCATCCGGATTGCGCAATATCCGTTGCAGAGGGAAGCGAGTGACGACAGTGATCTCGTGTGCCTGGAAGTAGTGACGCAGCTTCCTCGAGGCCATAAGGAGGCCGAAGAGCAGTTTCTGCACACCGGAGTACCTTGATCTAGCCCCCTGCAGGAGGGAACTAACAAAGTATACCGAGTGCTGCATCATTTTCTTCTTCAGCGGCACTTCAACTGGCTGTGTCATCTCTGCATTGGTGCTGTCGGGCTCTGCCGCTGCCATCTCCTCATCGTCAACCTCTCTCTGTGCCACCAGTGCGGCGCTGACCACCTGGTCCGTTGCCGCCAGGTATAGCAGCAACGGCTCCTGTGGCCTAGGCGCAACTAGTATTGGCGCGGAGGAGAGGTACTTCTTCAAACCTTGTAATGCTGCTTCGGCTTCTCGCGTCCACTCCATCGGGCCCGCCTTTGTCAGGATCTTGAAAAAGGGAAGGAGCACGCTTCGACAACTTTGGAAATGAACCTGCCCATGGCAGCGGCGCAACCAAGAAGCCGGCGCACATCCTTGATCCGATTAGGTGCTTCAATCTGCTCTATAGCTTTGATTTTGTCCGGATTGGCCTATATCCATGTTGTGACACCAAGAACCCGAGAAGCGTGCGGATGGGACGCCAAAGACGACTTTTCGTGGTTTATCTTGAGATTGATCTTGAGCATGTTTGCAAATGTTTCTTGCAAATCTGGTATGAGGTTTGCCCTGTCCTTGGTTTTTACCACTATGTCATCCATATAAGCCTCCATATTTCTATGGAGATTGGGTTCAAAACCAATCTGGACCGCCCTTGCAAGCGTCGAACCGGCACTCTTCAACCCGAAAGGCATCCGCATGAAACAATACGTACCACATGGGGTAATGAATGATGTCTTCTCTTCGTCTTCTCTTGTCATGAAGATCTGGTGGTAGCCGGAGTAGGCATCGAGGAATGACAACAGATCACACCCAGCCGTGGAGTCAACAATCTGATCGATGCGTGGCAGCGGGAAGGGATCTTTAGGGCAAGCCTTATCGATATCTGTGTAATGAATACACAGCCTCCACTTCCCATTTGCCTTGCGCTACGACCCGGATTGGCCAACCACGTTGGATGGAGCACTCCTCTTACCAAACCAGCTGCTTCCGGTTTAGGATCTCTTGTGTGATGAACTCTTGTCGTTCAAGGCTTGCTTCGACCTTACCTTGGCGGCGCGCATGAGGCGGGCGAGCCGGGTCAACTCCGGCGAAGTTTGACCGGGTTGACCAATTGACCTCCCACAGGTCCGGGCTAGTGGGCCCAGAGCCACGATAAATTAGTTTAGTGCTAATTAACTTTTAGTTAACCAGCTAAGTCAGCGACATGTGGGCCCATGCCTAATCAACTTAGGTTAGCATCTAACTTAGCACTAATTAACTCCGTTAATTAGGCGTGAAAGGATACAGCGGGACCCATGAGGCCAGGTTTGACCTGGACCGGGTGCATTGACCTCTTGAGGTCGACATGACGCCAAATCTTGACATAATAAACCCTTTTTCTGGATTTTAAATAAATCTAAACGATTTATTTATTTCAGAAAATAGCTAAAACTTCTAAAAATCATAGTAATTCAACCGTAGCTCCAAATCAAATAATTTATATATGAAAAATGATCAAAAAAATCCAAAGAATCTGTTTATGGCATTTGCATGCATGACAGAGCAACTTATATCCTCTGTTTAGGACAATTCAATTAAATGGAATTTAAGAAAGCACATATGGAGTTTGAATTTGAACCTAGTATTTAAACTAACTCCATTTAACTTGTTGCTAGTTGCATTAGGCCAATCAACAGCATATTGCCATGTCACATCCATGCATCATATTGTTGCATGGCATTGATTGTGTTTCTTCTTTGTTTGTCGGTGATTGTTCCCTCTCGATAGACGTGGGTTCGACGATGAGTTCTATGACATCGATGAAGAACTATATTATCTTCAGAAGTGCCAGGCAAGCAAAAACCCCTTGTTCATTCCGATACAATCCCACTCTCTTGCTCCTGCTCTCTTTTACTGCATTAGGACAACAACGATTCATACATTACTTGCTGCGATGGTTGAACCCATTTCCTCTGCATGACCTGTCATTGCCATAGTAAATAGATGAAACCCACTAGCATGAGTAGGAGTTGTTTGAACCCTGATGTGCCTACTCATTCATGCTTGTTTGTCATGCACTCTTTGCTTAGAGTTGAGTCAGGTCTGATTCATCGGGGATGAATTGGAGGTGTGTAAACATGTCCTACTGTGTGTGAGCTAAGTGTGTGAACACGATTTGGTAAAGGTAGCGGTGAGAGGCCATGTAGGAGTACATGGTTGGTTGTCTCATTTCGGCCGTCCTCAGGAGTTGAGTTCTGTGTTTGTGATCCATGAAACAGTTACTACCATGCATTGGGCCCGAAACCAATGGACCCTCTCGACTTATTAACTGCCCTTGTCCTGTCCAGGAGTTGCAAGTAGTTTCTGGTGTTTGTAGTACGCTGGGGGCCGTGCACAGCACTGACCTGAGAGGTGGGCTGTGTTTCGGTAGGCACGTGGCACGGTGTACCGGGCGCCCGTTTGGTGTCTCGGGAACCCTGCACACATCGTTTGGGGCTGTGAGCGAAACTCCGGCCGGATCTCCTCGCGGATGGAACTCGAATAGGCGATAAACCTGGACTAGAGACTTGTGTGGTTAGTCGGTCGTGGCCAACTCCCTCGCCGAGCTTCCGCTTGAAGGTTGCCGAGATACACGACGTGTACATGGTGGTAAGTGGCGGGATCGTGTGTGAAGAAGTACACCCCTGCAGGGTTAATATGATCTATTCGAATAGCCGTGTCCGCGGAAAAGGACTTCTGGTTTGCCTATAACAGTTCATAGACAAGTGAAAGTGGATACTCTAAAATGCGCAAGATAAGCGTGAGTGCTATGGATGGCGTTCTCGTGGGGAGGCGGGATCGGATCCATAGTGGTGTATTGATATGGTGAATATGTGGACTCGTGTGCGCCACCTCAAAAGAGTTACTTGCGATTCGTAGTTCGGGATAGCCACCGAGTCAAAGCTGGCTTGCTGCAGTCAAACTCCACCACCCCTTTGTAGATAATGATGCATATGTAGTTAGTTACGATGTAAGTCTTCTTTGAGTACATTTGTACTCACGTTTGCTTATTTTATGTTTTGCGGAGAGGCGTCGATCTAGCGAATAGTTTGTAGCGGACTTGACGTTTAGCTTGTTACCTCAGCTACGATCTTGTGCCCTCGGCGAGATCTGTAGATAGTCGGGCTTCTCGGCCTTTTTCAATTGTAGATGTACGTACTCAGACATGTTAAGCTTCCGCTTGTGCTTTGACTTGTATGCTCTGAGTGTTGGGTCATGAGACCCATGTTTGTAATATCTCGCTCCTCGGAGACTAATGAATAAATATTTGAGTCGTAGAGTTATGTTGTGACGCCATGTTGTATTTACACATATCGAGCATATTGTGTGTATGTTTGAAATGCTTGGTATGTGTGGGATCCGACAACCTAGTTGTTTATCCTTGGCAGCCTCTCATATGGGGAAATGTAGTCTAGTGCTTCTGGCGATAGTAGTCCGCTACAGCCAGTTCACGAAGTCCTGCTAGCCCGGCACTCTTGCTCTGGACACTTGATCGGGCGACATGTGTTTCACTTCGTTCTGTGTTTGTCCCTTGAGAAATTTCACGCGGTGACATCCGAGTCCTGCCTAGCACCTTACTGACCGGGTTACTAGAGTCCTATTAGCCCAGTACTACAGCCGGATTCATACGTTGATGACCGACATGCTCGATGTGATTCATGTATGCCTGTCCCCATGGGTTAAGCGCCGCTTTGGGTTCCACGACTAGCCATGTCGGCCCGGGTTCTCTGTCATGTGGATGCTAGCAACACTATCATATACGTGAGCCAAAAGGCGCAAACGGTCCCGGGCCATGGTAAGGCGACACCCGTGGGAATACCGTGTGTGAGGCCGCAAAGTGATATGAGGTGTTACCGGCTAGGTCGATGTGCCTTGGAATCGGGGTCCTGACACTTCTTCCCGGGTTGACCCCCTGAAACGTGCCCGTCTCCTCGAGGTCTCCATCATGAATCTGCAGTTTCTCGATCACGACAGGCGAGATCATGTTCAGACCGGCCCCGCCATCGACTAGCATCTTCGTCACCTTGAGGTTGCGTATTGTTGGTGAAACCAACAATGGCAAGCATCCGACCGCAGTAGTGCGATCAGGGTGATCCTTAGTGTCAAAGATGATAGGTGTGCTGGACCACTTCAGCGGCCTTTGGGCATCAAACGTCGGCTCTGCCGCTGTGATCACTCGCGCCCACTGTTTAAGCCGGCGGTGAGAAGTATGCAGCGAGGCGCCGCCGTCGATGCACATGGCCTCTGTAGCTTTCTGAAACTCTTGGTCGCCCGGACTCGTCATCCTCTTCGTGATAAATGCGTCTTACGGCTTTACATCACGGCCCAGGCGGCCTCTCCTGTTGCTTATCCTTGCCGCGATGGCCCGCCTGGCCGTCACGCTTCTTGCCGGACCCCTCAGCACCGTCAAAGCCCTTCTCCTTGTCCCGCCTCTCATATTCAGCCCTTTGCTTCTCAGCGAGGAGCTCAACCTGTCGGCAGTCCTGGAGAGCATGGCCTTTGGTGCGATGGATCTTGCAGTATCGCTTGTCGGAGTTTCCTGGCTTCTCGGCAGCCGCCAAGGCCCGGTAGGCGACGCATCCGACAACCTCCTTGCCGGGGTCATCTGCCTTGGTTCTCTTGGTGGATCCGGCGTCATCAGATCCCTCGACGGCAAGCACGGTCTTTCCTTTACGCTTCCTGTTGCGGCGCCGGCTTTTCTTCGCCGGGGCGGCAATATCCTATCTGAGGAGTCGGTTTCCACGCCGGCATCTTCGCCGGGGTACTTCCTTCCCTCTTCAGCCCGGGCACATTTGTCAGCAAGAACATAGAGTTCTGCTACATCTCTCACCTTGTTCATTGCCAGCTCTTCGTGCATCTTGCGGTTATGCGCGTTCTGGTGGAACGCGCTAATGATAGCGGCAGGATGAACATCAGGGATATTATATTGTACCCGGCTGAACCTCTGAATATACTTGCGAAGACTCTCGCCTCCCTTCTGGGGAATGACGTGCAGGTCGCTCGCTTGGCCATGGGCTTGGTGGCCTCCAGTAAAGGCGCCCACGAACTCATGGCACAAATCCGACCAGGAGGAAATAGAGTCTACCGGCAAGTGCATCAACCATGACATGGCGTTGGGTTTAAGAGCCAACGGAAAGTAGTTCGCAAGCACCTTATCGTCGCGGGCTCCGACAGCCTGCATCGCGATGGTGTAGACGCTGAGGAACTCGGACGGGTGGGTCTTGCCACTGTACTTTTCGCCCACGTCAGGTTTGAAGGTGCGGTGAGTGGGCCACTGGAACTGCCGCAGCTCACGGGTAAAAGCCGGACAACCTACCTCGTAAGGTAGGCCTCCAGGGCTCCTCGGTGTTGGGTGGCTCACAGCAGGCCCTGCTCGCCTGTCTGATTGGTGGCACGCTCTGCGCCGGCGCTCGATAGTGGTTCGAGCGTCTTCATGTTCTCGTTCCCAAAGAACTTGGCGCTGGTCACAGTGGGCCCGTGGGTCAGACGATGCTACGGAGATCTCGTCGCCCGTAACGTCGCGACGGGCTGGCGTCCGCGGTACCAGGTGAGGAGGAGGCGAGTGCACCGTGGTTGCAGCGCCGTCGGCGCTCCTGCCACTGGTGCGTGGGACTCCGTCGGAGCATCGACCCGGGGGCTCCACCGGACTTGGTTCGTCTTTATTGGCCACCGCAACAAGGCTTCGGATAGTGGCTCTCCATTCGTTGAGATTCCCCGTAGCGGGAGGGAAATCGAGGAGCAACTGCGCGCGCGCCAGGGCTTCTGCTGGCGTTGGTGGCGGCGAAACCTGCATGGATCGCGACGCGCTTCGACTTCTGACCATGTCAGAAGGAGCTCTATCATGACCCCGCGGTCGCATGCCATCTTCACCAGCGCCTCGGCGAGCGGGCAGGTCTTCAAAATCCCGGGAGTGGCGCTCTTGGCTCTTTCCGCGGCGACGCCCGGGGTTCTCGGCGTGATTACGCCGTCCCTCGCGCGTCGCTTGAGAAGAGCGCGCCGTCGGCGCCGGCGTGGGAGTCTTGGAAGCCCTCGCGTCGCCTGCGAGCGGGCTGGCAGCAATCATCGAAGGCCCCGCGCCACCCGCGGAGGGCCCGGCTCCGTCCTTGGACTTGGCGGCGTGCGGCCCGTTACCAGGCGCACGAACATCGCCGCCTCCCAAACTTCGGCTGCTGGGAAGGTGTTGGAGTTCGCGAACAGCACCCCGGGTCCTTTCTGCGACCGGTCCGCTGCTCGCCCGCGTCGGGACGGGATGTCCGGCTTCCGATGGGCCAACCGCCACCGTCGTCTTCTTCTTGGGCGCCATGACGATGAAGAAACGTCGAACTAACTGCTAGAGCTGATTCTCGAAGCTGCGCCCCCTACCTGGCGCGCCAAAGATGTCGGTGCGGGGACGACACCTATGGGATCACAAGAATCCCTACTACGGTTGCGGGGCGCGGGGTCATGAGAAGAGCAGATCAAACAGATAGCACATGGGTTCTTTATCCAGGTTCGGGCTGCGAGATGCGTAAAACCCTACTCCTGCTTTGGTGGTTAGTTTATCTGTGTTCTTGAGCTAGCTATGGGGCGTGAGGAGCTCCAAAAAGCCGAATCCTCCTCCTAGTCTCCTTGGGCCTCCTTTTATAGGGAAAGGGGTTGCCACAGTGGCACACAGGAAGTCGAAAGGGTACAGTTATGCGAGTTTATCCCTCGCATTACATGACAAGGCGCCATAAATGTGTCTTGCTTAGGTGTCCTTACTTTATCAGGGATGGGAGAGAGCCCGGTCTCGTCCGTTGCCGCTCCCTTCCGTGTTGACACGCGCCCTGGCCATCAGTGCCCGTGGTGCCATGTAGGCAGGCAGGCAGCTGAGGTGGCACAGCGGTGGGTCTCCACAAAGGTTGGCTTGCCGCCACGCAGGTGCCTGCCCAACTGGTTGGGTCGGCAGCTGCATGGTGAAGGCTTGATTGGCGTGGGCCTGATGGTGGCCCTACCGGTGTCCTTGGCAAGGGCCTTGCCGTAGCCCCGGCAAGGGCCTTGCCGTAGCCCCGGCAAGGGCCTTGCCGGGGCCCCGGCAAGGGTTTTCCCGGGGCGCCTGCTGTCATCCGCCTTGCCGGGGGCCTTGTGGTCCTCCTTGGCAGGGATCCCGCCAAGGGTTGTCATCTTCTATAGTATGTATCTGATCTTGAATGTCTTCACAAAGATCTGCATGCCACCACGGGGATGTCTCCCGAATCCTTTGCCCCATGGGGGCAGTGGACTCAAAGGGGATCCGCTCCGTGGGCGTGGGGCGAGCCGCCCCGGCAAGGGCCTTGCTGGGTTTGCTAAAACCGCCCCCCGGCAAGGATCTTGCCGGGGGAGTCTGCTTCGTCCCCTTTGATCTTTGTGGTCTTGGTCTTGGCATTGTTCTGTTCCTCTTGAGCTTCGGCCTTACCTTGGCTCACCTCCCTTGCCTTGCTCAGTGCGGTGGTGCCCGCGGCTCAGAGTGCCCGTGCACAGTTATAGGGGTACAAAGAGCGTACCCCTATTTTTGTACACCGACACCAAGATTGCATAGGTTGTTTCATGATGCTGAAACAAGAGAGGATGTAATGTGGCATTCTAGGAACCAGGAGTACAGAGATCAGAATGTAATGAGCCATCCATCTCATGGTAGTGAGTGGAAAAGCTTCAATGATAAACACAAAGAGTTTTTTGTTGACGCGAGAAACATTAGACTTGGCTTAGCTTTGATGGATTTAACCCATTTGGCCACGAGGCGCCACATATAGCATGTGGCGATTAGCTTGTTATCCCTTACAACATGCCTCCAAATGTCTGCACCAAAGAATCAAACTACATGATGGCCTTGCTCATCCCAGGTCCAAAAAAGTCTTTGGAAAGGATTTTGATTTGTTCATGGAGCCTCTTGTGGAGGAACTTCAACAGCTATGGAAGGGTGTTCTCACTCGAGACCTATATAGCAGCCCACCACTGATTTCTTTCTGCGTCTTTGTTGTAATTTGGTGCATCCATGATTATCCGGCTTTGGGCACTATGCCAGGCCGAGCGACACATGGTTACAATGCATGTGTTACATGTGACGAGAATCATTTGTCATCGCAATACTTAGCAAGATTTGTTACATTGGACAGCGTTGTTTCCTTCCCAAGGACAAGCCGCATCCTAGAAAATACCGAAGACATGTGTTCAATGCAAAGCATGAAAACCATGATGCACCAAAGAGGCTCACCGCCGATGAGTTGCAAGTGGAATTAGAGAAGGTCAGGCATATTACACGTGAAACCATCCACGGTAATGGTAGCGGGAAAAGCGAAGCGTGTACGGTAGAAGAGAGATTATTGTTTACCCGCAGGTCCACTTTGTGGGACTTGGAGTATTGGTAAGATTTGGATCTGCGGCATAATCTTGATGTTGATGCACATCGAGAAAAATATATGTGACACCATTATCGACACACTTCTTAACATTGAAGGCAAGACTAAAGATATCTTAAAATCTAGGATTGATTTGACACATCTGGGTATCAGAAAGGATTTGTAGGTGCAAGATGAAGGTAAACCACGGGATATGGCACCAACTGTGTACGTCTTGGACAAGGTAAAAAGAAAAGAATTCTGCGAGGTCCTGTCACGTGTGATATTCCCACATGGATTTGCTTCCAACCCTGGGAGGAGAGTCAGTGCAGATGGAAACAAGGTTCAAGGGTTGAAAACTCATGACTGCCACGCCCTACTTCAAAGGGTTTTACCTGTTATCCTTAGAGGATTGGGCCGCCTGACTTATACAGAGCAGTTGCGGAGTTGGGACAATTCTTCAGGGAACTCTGAAGTAGAAATATCAGGATAGATGCTTTGGAGCGCCTTAGAGACAAGATACCAACTATCCTATGCGACCTTGAGAAGATATATCCTCCAACCTTCTTTGATGTGATGGTGCATTTGGTTGTTCATCTACCTGATGAGGCACTACTTAGAGGTCCATTACAGTATGGCTGGATGTACCCTATTGAAAGGTGGCTAGGCACTTTCAAGGGCTATGTTAGGAACATAGCTAGACCCGAGGGTTCCATTGCAGAGGCCTACATTGCTACAGAAGCATTGACATTCTGCTCAAAATACATTGAAATAGCTTATCAGCTTAGCAAAGAGGTGGGTGAAGACAATCCCGGGCTCAATGTTTTCGATTATTCTGTTAGGAGTTCTGAGGAAGAGTCCACAAGAGGACAAACCTAAAGATTTGGACAAAATGGTTTGGTATGTGTTGAATAACTGTCCTGAGATACTACCTTATATCAAGTAAGTGTAGTACTGCAGCTTATACATCATAATCTACTAAACTTGCAGCACATTCTTATATATTTAGATGTTTGATGCGATCACTATGTTTTGCAGCATCTACAAAGAGGAGTTACTGCCGCAAAATCCAATAAACATTGACAAACTGGTTATGGCAGGATTTGGGAAATGGTTCAAGAACCATGTAAGCTTTTGAAGTGCACTGTCAGTTTTTTAAATATACCGAGTACATAAGATGATTAGCTTGTCTATTTTCTAACCATAGGTTAAGAAGATGTGGGAGGATGGGCAGGCAGTTGATGATGCCCTTTACTCACTAGCAATGGGTCCTGATACTCGGGTAAGACATTATGAATCTTGTGTTGTTGGAGATGTGCGCTACAACACCCTTGCACGAGGCGAAGGGAAGACACAAAAGCAGTGCCATCATGAGCACGGATACGTGTGACAAAGAGACAACTGAAATGTATGCTAACATAATGAGACATTGTTCGATTGCGATATATCTCGATTTCGAGGATCATCGGTGTGTGGTTACATTGTGTTGTCGTTGGTATAACCTGTTTTCGAGGATCGCAAAACCAGAGCTGATGATTATTTCAAATCCATCAATGTCAAGGCGGCGTACCGGACCAACGAGCCTTTTATTTTGGCAAATCAAGCAACACAAATATTTTTCTTGGAAGACACATTTGCACGTAGCGATAATTGGAGAGTATTGCAAAGGTTTGAGCAGAGGAATTCGTTTAATGAAGTTGCACAACAAGATGATGCTTACACTGCTCCTGATGTACAAGATAACACAGATGTTCCTAATATCTTTGAGAACCATCACGTCAATGACGCCGGCGAAAAGATTGCCTATCGTGTTGTGGACATACAAGAGTTGATCAAGAAGAAGCCAACGTTCGAGGACGTTGAGGACGAAGAAGAAGATTACACCATGGGGAATTACGATTCAGAATGATACACATGGCGAAGATGTTGACGCTTCTTGCTGCGGATGATGATTACATTGCTTTTTGTCGTATTTGCACTGTCGGAAGACGTTTTTATCTACTATGTGAAATTGTGTTTGCTATGACAATGAAACCTGATGAACATGTTGTTTAGTATTTTGTTGTGAGAACATCACTTGTTATGTATGCTGATTTGTGTTTGGTGATTGTATGACAACTAAAACATGATGACATTGTTGTTTACTTGTACTCATATTTGGCTGTGAAACTTGAATTTGATGACATAGTTTGTTGTTGGACTGCAATTTGCTCGGCGTCTTGAGCGAGAACAAAGCTGACCCGACAGGGCCTCTGCTATTTATTTATTTATATGAGCAAAAGCAGGATACCCCTGATTTCCGTTAATAGAAATCATTAGATGTTCACAACACTACGCCCACCTGCTACACAGGTTTCATTCATCACTAGTTTCAGAAGGTGCTCATGTCGTAGCCCTTTGAATACATCACGAGTGCTACATACACTGCAAATAAAGAGACAATCATCCTCTGAGCACATCGATTTTTCCCATTATCTTCACAAGCTCTTTCATCTGCTCATTCTTTGTCAAGGCCGTTCAGCATTTGTTGCTTGGCCATGATCAGAGGAACTGCATCTTTAACCTTCTGCTCTGCATCTTCCTCTTCTGCCGTTCCTTTAGTTACTTCTCCAACACCCCAACCTGCTGGTATTGGGATTCCTCGGCTAACCAAATAATCAGCGTAGTTGCATTCCCCCACATCAGCAACTTCCTAGAAATACAAATCACATGAACCTTCCCTTTTCTGGATGAATCAAATTGGAAGATCATCAACCAAACTATTAAAAAAATCAGCAACTGAAAGCAGCAGAACAACACTTAAACATATTATTACCCCATGATTCGGGCATTTGTAGAAGACTCGGCCAGGGTTGCGGATTGTGGTTGAGACGCGACGGATGACTCTGCGTGATTTGCAGCAGTGGCACCACACCAACGGCGGCGGGTTGCAATGAGCAATCGGCTGTGGTGCGCGTCTTGCGGGGTGTGATGAGACCCACAGCGATGAATGCGGGTGGCGACTTGGCGCATATCTGGTTGTTACTGCTTGAAGAAGCGGTGGACGAGCAGCCAATGGACATGGTTGCTGCGGCGAGCTTCGATGCTAAGCGAGTAAGTAGAGAAGAGGAGAAGCGAGCGTTGGATATGTTAGTTTCATTACTTGCGAGTAGCATAGCACCATATATAGTCATAGTCTAGGTTTGGATTCGAACCAGCTACGAGAGCACGTCTTTCTTTTTTCTAAAACTCGGCAACGTCTCTTTCTTTGGTACACTAGCTTGTTCATCGCCTTCCCAAGTCTTTGATTTTCTTTCCCTTTTTTGCGAGGAAGGAAGGAGGACAAAATTGAGAGTTCCTCATACTCGAACCCAAGACCTCTCGGTTGAAAACCAAGGGTGCTAGTCACTTTTGTGGCGAACGTTCCCTGTGAGGAGGAGGGCGGCGAACAGACGCATTTTCCTCGCAGTTTTCTTCCTATATATAAAAAGTATGCTACTTGGTGTCCGCTTAGTTAAAAAAGATTGTGCCAACCCTGACCGTTGGATTGACATTCAACATCTGTCGCGTTTCCTCAGTCTCTTCTTCCTCAAGCCGCCAAAGCCAAACCAGCGTCGGCGGTACCGCCTGCTCCCGCCTCCCACGACTGGGTGTGATCTTCCCCGGCTCCTGTTCGTTCTCGTCCGAGGCCTCACCATCGTCCTCCGCCTTGGTTCGCTCGCCGCGGTGCCGCCCTCCGGTGTTGTCAACATGGTTAACAACCGAGAGGAATAAGGAGATGACTGTACATGGTGAGGATGACAGTAGGGACCCAGCCTTGTGATAATTTTGTTTTTTCGGACGGAGAAGGGTATCAACTGGGTTGTCACGGGATCCGTGGCCCATCTAGCCAGGCTTTTATTTCATATGTTTAGCACATGACCAGCCCAGTTTGTTTTTCCTTTACGAAAAATGGCTAGCCGGCTATTTTGTTTTCTTGAGAATAACCAACATAGGCCTACTTGCTTTTCTAAGACCTCTTTGGGCGGAAATCTTTCAAGACAAGGAGGATGCATTTTGCCCAGAAAATGGGCTATAAGTAATAAGAAATGGGCTATAAGTAATAAGAAATGGGCTATAAGTAATAATAAATGGGCTGTAAAATGAAAAAATACAGCAAAGCAGGCAATTAGTTCCAAAATATTGTTTTCTTTGTATTTTGATATTTTAAATTTCATTTTTTTTTGTCTTGGTAAAATTTCATTGAATTTAAATTAAGGTATATTTAGATTTAAAATTAATTTGAATCTCGCTAGAAATTTAATTTGTATCTTTGTTTGGGATGATTTGGAGGCTGACTTGTGGGTCTACTAGGTTGGCGTGTACTTTGGCTTTGTCAACTTAGTCCACAAAGCGAGTCTAGCAGCGATGATCGTTGGATGTTAATCCAAGGGCCGTCTTGCTTCTTCAATATCTCGATCTTCTTGCTCCGGCCGCCCAAACCAGCTCGGTGGGACTGCCGCTCCCGCCTCCGTGGCGGCTGTCTTGCCGCCACAGCCGCACCGCCCACCCTACTTCATTGCTTTGGCAGGCCATTCCTCTACTCACCCACACCTCCTGTTATTTTCCGGCGGCGGCAGCGGACCGATGGCTCTCGTACTCCCCACCGCGTGGGCAACCATTGCCGAGTCTTCCCCGGCTCCGTGTCGTTCCCTTCCTAGGCCTCGCCGTCGTCCACCGCCATGGTACTCTCGGCACGGCCTGGTCAACGTGGTCAACGAACGACATCCATCGGTCGTGGACTATACGTGCAAAATAATGATTCCTCCACCTAACAGCTGGGACCCACCTGGTCAACGTGGTCAACAAACGACATCCATCGACCGTGGCGATATAAGTCATACTGCTTACCAGCATGTCATACTTTGGTTCGGCGGTATTTTTGGATGAAGTGGCCCGGACCGACATTACGCCAGACGCTTCTGCGAGGCCCGGTTCTACCGACGTGCTTTGCACACGTGTGGGCTGGCGGGTGTCAGTTTCTCCAACTTTAGTTGAACCGAGTGTGGCTACGCCCAGTCCTTGAGAAGGTTAAAACAGCACTAACTTGACAAACTATCGTTGTGGTTTTGATGCGTAGGTAAGAACAGTACTTGCTCAGCCCTTAGCAGCCACGTAAAACTTGCAACAACAAAGTAGAGGACGTCTAACTTGTTTTTGCATGGCATGTTGTGATGTGATATGATCAAGGCATGATGTTCTATTTTATTGTATGAGATGATCATGTTTTGTAACTGAGTTATCGGCAACTGGCAGGAGCCATATGGTTGTCGCTTTATTGTTATGCATAATGCAAGCATACCTGTAATGATTTACTTTATCACTAAGCGGTAGCGATAGTCATAGAAGCATAAGTTGGTGAGACGACAATGATGCTACAATGAAGATCAAGGTGTCGCGCCAGTGACGATGGTGATCATGACGGTGCTTCGAAAATGGAGATCACAAGCACAAGATGATGATGGCCATATCATATCACTTATATTGATTGCACGTGATGTTTATCTTTTATGCATCTTATCTTGCTTTGATTGACGGTAGCATTATAAGATGATCTCTCAGTAAATTATTATGGTACAAGTGTTCTCCCTAAGTATGCACCATTGTGAAAGTTCTTCGTGCTGAGACACCACGTGATGATCGGGTGTGATAGGCTCTACGTTCAAATACAACGGGTGCAAAACAGTTGCACACGCGGAATACTCAGGTTAAACTTGACGAGCCTAGCATATGCAGATATGACCTCGGAACACTGAGACCGAAAGGTCGAGCGTGAATCATATAGTAGATATGATCAACATAGTGATGTTCACCATTGAAACTACTCCATCTCACGTGATGATCGGACATGGTTTAGTTGATTTGGATCACGTGATCACTTGGAGGATTAGAGGGATGTCTATCTAAGTGGGAGTTCTTAAGTAATATGATTAATTGAATTTAAATTTATCATGAACTTAGTACCTGGTAGTATTTTGCTTGTCTATGTTGATTGTAGATAGATGGCCCGTGTTGTTGTTCCGTTGAATTTTAATGCGTTCCTTGAGAAAGCAAAGTTGAAAGATGATGGTAGCAATTACACGGACTGGGTCCATAACTTGAGGATTATCCTCATTGTTGCATAGAAGAATTACGTCCTGGAAGCACCGCTAGGTGCCAGACCTGCTGCAGGAGCAACACCAGATGTTATGAACATCTGGTAGAGCAAAGCTGATGACTACTCGATAGTTCGATTGTGCCATGCTTCTGACTTAGAACCGGGACTTCAACAACTTTTTGAACGTCATGGAGCATATGAGATGTTTCAGGAGTTGAAGTTAATATTTCAAGCAAATGCCCGGACTGAGAGATATGAAGTCTCCAATAAGTTCTACAGCTGTAAGATGGAGGAGAATAGTTCTGTCAGTGAGCATATACTCAAAATGTCTGGATATAACAATCACTTGATTCCACTTGAGTTAATCTTCCGGATGATAGAGTCATTGACAAAATTCTTCAATCACTGCCACCAAGCTACAAGAGCTTTGTGATGAACTATAACATGCAAGGGATGGATAAGACAATTCCCGAGCTCTTCGCAATGCTAAAGGCTGTGGAGGTAGAAATCAAGAAGGAGCATCAAGTGTTGATGGTCAACAAGACCACCAGTTTCAAGAAAAAGGGCAAAGGGAAGAAGAAGGGGAACTTCAAGAAGAACAGCAAACAAGTTGCTCCTCAGGAGAAGAAACCCAAGTCTGGACCTAAGCACGAGGCCTGAGTGCTTCTCTTGCAAAGCAGATCGTCACTTTGGAAGCGGAACTGCCCCAAGTATTTGGTAGATAAGAAGGATGGCAAGGTGAAGAAAGGTATATGTGATATACATGTTATTGATGTGTACCTTACTAATGCTCGCAGTAGCACCTGGGTATTTGATACTGGTTTTGTTGCTAATATTTGCAACTCGAAACAGGGACTACGGATTAAGTGAAGATTGGCTAAAGACGAGGTGGCGATGCGCGTGGGAAATGGTTCCAAAGTCGATGTGATCGCGGTCGGCACGCTACCTCTACATCTACCTTCGGGATTAGTTTTAGACCTGAATAATTGTTATTTCGTGCCGCCGTTGAGCATGAACATTATATCTGGATCTTGTTTGATGCGAGACAGTTATTCATTTAAGTAAGAGAATAATGGTTGTTCTATTTATATGAGTAATATCTTTTATGGCCATGCACCCTTGAAGAGTGGTCTATTTTTGTTGAATCTCGATAGTAGTGATACACATATTTATAATATTGAAGCCAAAAGATGCAGAGTTGATAATGATAGTGCAACTTATTTGTGGCACTGCCGTTTAGGTCATATTGGTCTAAAGCGCATGAAGAAACTCCATACTGATGAACTTTTGGAACCACTTGATTATGAATCACTTGGTACTTGCGAACCGTGCCTCATGGGCAAAATGACTAAAACGCCGTTCTCCGTAACTATGGAGCGAGCAACAGATTTGTTGGAAATCATACATACAGATGTATGTGGTCCGATGAATGCTGAGGCTCGTGGCGGGTATCGTTATTTTCTCACCTTTACAGATGATTTAAGCAGATATGGGTATATCTACTTAATGAAACATAAGTCTGAAACATTTGAAAAGTTACAAAGAATTTCAGAGTGAAGTTGAAAATCATCGTAACAAGAAAATAAAGTTTCTACGATTTGATCGTGGAGGAGAATATTTGAGTTACGAGTTTGGTCTTCATTTGAAACAATGCGGAATAGTTTCATAACTCACGCCACCCGGAACACCACAACGTAATGGTGTGTCCGAATGTCGTGTCGTGCTTTACTAGATATGGTGCGATCTATGATGTCTCTTACTGATTTACCGCTATCTTTTTGGGGTTATGCTTTAGAGACGGTTGCATTCATGTTAAATAGGGCACCATCAAAATCCGTTGAGACGACGCCTTATGAACTGTGGTTTGGCAAGAAACCAAAGTTGTCGTTTCTTAAAGTTTGGGGCTGCGATGCTTATGTGAAAAAGCTTCAACCTGATAAGCTCGAACCCAAATCAGAGAAATGTGTCTTCATAGGATACCCAAAGGAAACTGTTGGGTACACCTTCTATCACAATCTGAAGGCAAGACTTTTGTTGCTAAATTTGGATCCTTTCTAGAGAAGGAGTTTCTCTCGAAAGAAGTGAGTGGGAGGAAAGTAGAACTTGATGAGGTAACTATACATGCTCCCTTATTGGAAAGTAGTTCATCACAGAAACCGGTTCCTGTGACACCTACACCAATTAGTGAGGAAGTTAATGATGATGATCATGAAACTTCAGATCAAGTTGTTACTGAACCTCGTAGGTCAACCAGAGTAAGATCCGCACCAGAGTGGTATGGTAATCATGTTCT
Source organism: Aegilops bicornis (assembly GCA_021605145.1). Lineage (NCBI taxonomy): Eukaryota > Viridiplantae > Streptophyta > Magnoliopsida > Poales > Poaceae > Aegilops > Aegilops bicornis. The sequence continues at coordinate 94,152,251 of CM038669.1, read as the reverse complement.
GGAGGTAATGTTACTAGACCATGACGAACCTACAAACTATGAAGAAGCGATGGTGAGCCCAGATTCCGCAAAATGGCTTGAGGCCATGAAATCTGAAATGGGATCCATGTATGAGAACAAAGTCTGGACTTTGGTTGACTTGCCCGATGATGGGCAAGCCATTGAGAATAAATGGATCTTCAAGAAGATTATTGTCTATAAAGCTCGACTTGTTGCAAAAGGTTGTTGACAAGTTCAAGGGATTGACTACGATGAGACTTTCTCACCTATAGCGATGCTTAAGTCTGTCTGAATCATGTTAGCAATTGCCGCATTTTATGATTATGAAATTTGGCAAATGGATGTCAAAACTGCATTCCTGAATGGATTTCTGGAAGAAGAGTTGTATATGATGCAACCTGAAGGTTTTGTCGATCCAAAGGGAGCTAACAAAGTGTGCAAGCTCCAGCGATCCATTTATGGACTGGTGCAAGCCTCTCAGAGTTGGAATAAATGCTTAGATAGTGTGATCAAAGCATATGGTTTTATCTGAGACTTTTGGAGAAGCTTTGTATTTACAAGAAAGTGAGTGGGAGCTCAGTAGCATTTACGATATTATATGTGGATGACATATTGCTGATTGGAAATGATATAGAATTTCTGGATAGCATAAAGGGATACTTGAATAAGAGTTTTTCAATGAAGGACCTCGGTGAAGTTGCTTATATATTGGGCATCAAGATCTATAGAGATAGATCAAGACGCTTAATTGGACTTTCACGAAGCACATACCTTGACAAAGTTTTGAAGAAGATCAAAATGGATCAAGCAAAGAAAGGGTATTTGCCTGTGTTACAAGGTGTGAAGTTGAGTAAGACTCAATGCCCGACCACTGCAGAAGATAGAGAGAAGATGAAAGATGTTCCCTATGCTTCAGCCATAGGCTCTATCATGTATGCAATGTTGTGTACCAGACCTGATGTGTGCCTTGCTATAACTTTAGCAGGGAGGTACCAAAGTAATCCAGGAGTGGATCACTGGACAGCGGTCAAGAACATCCTGAAATACCTGAAAAGGACTAAGGATATGTTTCTCGTTTATGGAGGTGACAAAGAGCTAGTTGTAAATGGTTACATCGATGCAAGCTTTGACACTGATCCGGACGATTCTAAATCGCAAACCGGATACGTATTTACATTGAACGGTGGAGCTGTAAGTTGGTGCAGTTCTAAACAAAGCGTTGTGGAGGGATCTACATGTGAAGCGGAGTACATAGCTGCTTCGGAAGCAGCAAATGAAGGAGTCTAGATGAAGGAGTTCATATCCGATCTAGGTGTCATACCTAGTGCATCGGGTCCAATGAAAATCTTTTGTGACAATACTGGTGCAATTGCCTTGGCAAAGGAATCCACAAGAGAACCAAGCACATCAAGAGATGCTTCAACTCCATCCGGGATCAAGTCCAGGTGGGAGACATAGAAATTTGCAAGATACATACGGATCTGAATGCTGCAGACCCGTTGACTAAGCCTCTTCCACGAGCAAAACATGATCAGCACCAAGGCTCCATGGGTATTAGAATCATTAATGTGTAATCTAGATTATTGACTCTAGTGCAAGTGGGAGACTGAAAGAAATATGCCCTAGAGGCAATAATAAAGTTATTACTTATTTCCTTATATCATGATAAATGTTTATTATTCATGCTATAATTGTATTAACCGGAAACATAATACTTGTGTGAATACATAGAAAAGCAGTGTCACTAGTATGCCTCTACTTGACTAGCTCGTTGATCAAAGATGGTTATGTTTCCTAGCCATTGACATGAGTTGTCATTTGATTAACGGGATCACATCATTAGGAGAATGATGTGATTGACTTGACCCATTTCGTTAGCTTAGCACTTGATCATTTAGTATTCTGCTATTGCTTTCTTCATGACTTATACATGTTCCGATGACTATGAGATTATGCAACTCCCATTTACCGGAGGAACACTTTGTGTGCTACCAAACATCACAATATAACTGGGTGATTATAAAGGTGATCTACAGGTGTCTCCGAAGGTACTTGTTGGGTTGGCGTATTTCGAGATTAGGATTTGTCACTCCGATTGTCAGACAGGTATCTCTGAGCCCACTCGGTAATGCACATCACTATAAGCCTTGCAAGCATTGCAACTAATGAGTTAGTTGCGGGATGATGTATTACGGAACGAGTAAAGAGACTTGCCGGTAACGAGATTGAATTAGGTATTAAGATACCAACGATCGAATCTTGGGCAAGTAACATACCGGTGACAAAGGGAACAACATATGTTGTTATGCGGTTTGACCGATAAAGATCTTCGTAGAATATGTAGGAGCCAATATGAGCATCCAGGTTCCGCTATTGGTTATTGACCGGAGACATGTCTCGGTCATGTCTACATAGTTCTCGAACCCGTAGGGTCCGCACGCTTAAAGTTCGATGACGGTTATATTATGAGTTTATGTGTTTTGATCTACTGAAGATAGTTCGGAGTCCCAGATGTGATCACGGACATAACGAGGAGTCTCGAAATGGTCGAGACATAAAGATTGATATATTGTAAGCCTATATTTGGATATCGGAAGTGTTCCGTGTGAAATCGCGATTTTACCGAGTACTGGGTTCAGAAACCCCCCGGGGGTTTAATGGGCCAAGATGGGCCTTAGTGGAGAAGAGGAGGGGCGGCCAGGGCAGGCCGCGCGCCCCCTCCCCCTCTAGTCCGAATTGGACAAGGAGGGGGCGGCGCCCCCCTTTCCTTCCTCTCTCCCTCCTCCTTCCCCCTTCTCCTACTCCAACTAGGAAAGGAGGGAGTCCTACTCCCGGTGGGAGTAGGACTCCTCCTGGCGCGCCTCCTCCTGGCCGGCCGCCTCTCCCCTCCTTGCTCCTTTATATACGGGGGCAGGGGGGCACCTTTAGACACAATAATTGATCCCTTGGATCTTTTAGCCGTGTGTGGTGCCCCCCTCCACCATAGTCCACCTCGATAATATCATAGCGGTGCTTAGGCGAAGCCCTGCGTTGGTAGAACATCATCATCTTCACCACACTGTCATGCTGACGGAACTCTCCCTCAAAGCTCGGCTGGATCGGAGTTCGAGGGACGTCATCGAGCTGAACGTGTGCTGAACTCGGAGGTGGCGTATGTTCGGTACTTGATCGGTCGGATCATGAAGACGTATGACTACATCAACCGCGTTGTGCTAATGCTTCCGCTTTCGGTCTACGAGGGTACGTGGACAACACTCTCCCCTCTCGTTGCTATGTGTCACCATGATCATGTGTGTGCGTAGGAAAAAGTTTGAAATTACTACGTTCCCCAACAGGATTATGGGACCACCCTCGCTTAGCAAGGTTATCCGCTGTTAGACATCGATCTTGAGCAGCCAGCCAGACAAAGAACTGACATTTGGGAGGGGCATCCGAGCTCCAGGCCAGCTTCGCATAAGGTGGCCTAATGTTGGCAGTAAGATTGGCAGTGTATGACGAGCTGGAGGAAAACTGACCATTGTTTGTCCATCTCCAGGTTAGTGAATAATCTTGAGCCTGAGTGAGTTGGATCGGCTGCAACTCATTTCAAAGGTTCATGAATTGCACGATGGCCTCTTGAGTTAACCACCGATAAATTTAAGCAATGCCATTTAATTTCACTGGATTATTTCAGGGTTAGCTGCTGATTGTGGATGTATTAAAGATTTTTCAGCTAAGGCATTATAATCTTTGTTGCACAGCCAAAGATATACCAACGATGAAACTTGTTACTACCTTTAGATTTTTGCCTTTATTAATGCTTATAAATTACATACCTCACTTTGATGAGATAAGTTAATTTTTTTTATGCGATTAAGTGTCGCCAAAATGCCAAGGCGCTGATGTCATTTTATTTTGGTTAAACTGCACAAAAAATTATGAAGACAAGAGGAAAGGTGAAGAGTGGGCACCTCCTCCTCCGGCTGTTCTCTTGATACGTTCATTCAAGTTTTTATGTTTGATCGATTATCAAGATTGGGATAGCAATTTTTAAGGTCCCCCCGAGTTCAAAATGATATTTACCTTGGAGGTACATGGTTTGCAATTTTTTTATACTGTCATTAGTTAATAATGCTGGTTACCTTCAGACTTTTGTATTTGGTTTAATGCTCATGCACAGCTAGTATACCAATGCTGAAACTTGTTACCTTTACATTTTGTATTGTTAATTCTTATAGAAATCTTCCAGTGCTAGAGTTTATTGAAATCTCTTCAGTAAAACCATTGTACTGTACCCTGTAATAAAATAACTACTATACTATTTTACTAGCCACTGGATTAGTGTATATTTTTAGTATTCGAATGGTGCTGCATTAGCGTATGGACATAAATAAAGTGTGGCAAGCTTTCCCAGATATGTGCTCAAGAAAACAACTACATGTTTTTCTGAATACTAGACGTTTGGGTACTTTAAATTGAATCGTGAAAACGTCTTATATTAAGGAACAGAGGGTGTAGAGTTCACTCAAATTATCCCGGTAAAGCTAGTCACGCCTTTGTTAAAATTAATGTTCATTATGTTATCGGAGGAGGTCTGTAAGTTTGTCTCTAATGCATGTCGACTACATACCTGACATCATGATGTAATGTTAAGTCATTTCCTTTTGGACAGTGTCACTGAATTGTCAAGGTGGTGATGGCATTTTATTTTAGTTGAACTGCACAAAATATGCTTAAAAGAAGAGGAAATGTTAGGAATCGAACATTCTTTCAGAAAGAACTATATATGCCTTTCTGACATCAGCCGTTGTTGCCTTATTTATTCCTTCAAACAGGTGGTTAGAAACAGTCTTGCTACCTTTTCCCATTAAGAAATTGGAATGCTTATATTTATAAGTCTATGCTTCAACTAGTGCCACTTTTATAGTAATCACACTTTCAATATCTATGAAAACAGGGATGCCCTATTTTAGTGGAACTACACAAAAAGTCCAAGTGGTTCAACATTAGGAGCATGTTTTCTTCCAAACCTTTATATCCAATTGGTGGCACTATGAGATGTTCATTAAGAAGGTACATGGTTTTCTACTATCTTGCTACTCTTTTTGTACTGTCATTAGATAGTAATACTAGTGGTTTGCATGTGAATTTATTGGCAGGGTGGACCTACATTGGAGGTGCAGGACAGGATTCAATGATTGGATGCTCAATTTCGGTTGTATCGATTTCACCTCTTCCATCACTGTGAACATGGATATCCTTGGTCTGATGAGGAATAGGTGCTATATTTCTGCTTTGAACAAGCAAATCAATTCAGTATGAAATTGTCCAGGGCAAAACATGACTGTATCAAATTGTCCAGTGCAAAACATGGCAGATGCTAAGTGGAAGAGACATGTTTAATCGAAAATACAAGGTGGGGTATATGTTTACTAGCTGCTTGATATTTCTGCAGACAAAGATGTCTGCCCATTGCTATTTGGCAAACACACAAAGTGACCGCAATTTTGGTTGAACTGCACAAGAGAATAGTATAGTCACTGCATGAAGTGCCATTTGAAAATAGACGCAGAAAGACTGGATAGTCACTTCGTGGACTGCAGAAAAGTAGTAATGTACTATTTATTGTCCAACACTAGGTGCTTCATTGCTTTGGTCTGATTATACAATGGGCATCATTTTGCCTAAGTTAAAGTTTGTATTCTGAAAATAGTCTCGCCGTGTGATTGAGAGAAGACCAAATCATATTGCAGTGGATGTTCCCCCATCATGTGTGGTTCATTCTCATGGTTCTAGCTATTGGTGAAACCACTTACGTTTGCAAGAGGAATTGCAGACTTCACAAACAAATTTGTCTTTCGATGCATCTTGAATGTTGGCCAAGAGAAGCATCCATGTTAGTAGGAAGAACATATGTTTTTCTAGATCTTTGCTTTTGGAGCTACATATTTGTATATGATCATGAATCATTGATATGCATTAACATGTTGATCTTATGTATGGGAATCGTACTAGTTGGTTTTAGTTGTGGCTGATCTTTGCTTTTGGAGCTACATATTTGTATATGATCTATGAATCATTGAGATGCATTAACAGTTCCTTATATCTGTTCGCTCAGTGTTACAAGTTACTGATCGATCACTAGCTAGCCTACTAATGCACTCTTGGCAGTTTTAGTTGCGATGCAAGATCCGAAGTGGCAGTTTTTTGAATAAAAATGCCTACCTCTGAACAAACTGACAAGCTGCTCTGAAGAAAATGCCATGCGAATCTGAAGAAACTACCAGCGAAAACTTTTGCAAATGCTTTATCTCCCAGCTAAAGTTCATCAACTAATGCCCTCGGCTGCGACTCGTTGCATGCTGCTCCGCGTACTGGCTGCAGCGATTTTGAGTGCCTGCATGCAGCCGGCCGTAATTAAGGCAGCTAACTGATGCGAAAAAAGATGCGCTTTAATTGTTGCAGGCCTTTTAAATTCGTGGAATCATTATTGACAAGGAGGGAGATGATTCGAGTGCACTCGTTTGACCGTCATGCGGCGTGCGACCCAAAGACGGGCGGGACGGGATAACTGATCGAAATTTCAGTTTCTCTAGTTTTCCACGGCAAGCTGGTGCGCTAAGCCATGTCTGCTTAATTATGCATTGAATTCCGATGACGTCCCGCTACCTTCCGCCTATAAGTACAGTTTCCCAGCCTTCTATTGTGGCACCGTGACCCAACTCGCCCTATCCTCATAATCCCCCATCGGCCCAACGTCGCTCGCCACTTATCCTCGCTCTCGCCACATCCGCCATGCCCCCGCCCGTCCGTGATAGGCAATGCCGGAGGCGGTCACCGCCGGAACTAGTGTTCGGTTTTTCACCGGAAGGTAGATGGAGGGAGGAGGCATTCTATCGGTCTTTAGATGGCAATGCGGAGATCGAGGACTTGTTGGAGCGCGACCACCTGGCCGAGGAGTAGGAGTTGTTGGAGTGCGACTTCTTGGCGGAGGAGCTGCGATTCACCGATTTGCGCCGCCAGAGGAACATGGAGCAGCAGCGCACCGATGCTCTGAGTCGTGCGCAGAGCGCCCGCAACTGGGCCGACTACGTGGAGGACGGCGCCTGGCAAATAGCCCTGGAGGCTGTCAGGCACGCACGCGTTCGCGACACCGATTTTTACTACCAGCTCATCAAGTGGGTTTCCCGCTTAGAAGCCGAAGCTTCGGTGGACCACGCCGGCATGGAAAGGTCCAACGCGCGCGAGCAACGCTCCCTATCGCACCTCTGGCAAGTCCGAGGCGAGGCGGAGGATGCCGGTGCCGGCGTTTGGCGTGTACCGCAGATGGCGGCCGGCATCGTCTAGTTAGCTAAGAGTAAGTTAGTACTTGTACGCTACTAGAGTATTAGTGGGAGTAGATAGTTAACTTGGCTACGATGGTTGTCAACGTGGAAGTTCAGTACTCTATATGTGGATCAGACCTGTTACTTTGCTTTGAATGTTGAACTTTCCGCTTGAACGTATGGAATGGGCTGTTATTTTTTTTAAATGGGTTGTATTTGTCCTCCGCGGGTTTAGAGGCTGACTTGTGGGCCTACCAAGTTGACGTGTACACAATCAGGAAATGATTGTATGTGGAGAGGATGACAGCAGGGACCCGCCAAGGTCATGATAGTATGCAAGACAGTGCCTCCTTATTTCAAGCCAATAAAAAAATGGCTCCTCCTAATGGATTTCTGACATCTGAGTCCCATGCCATTGTCAACGTAGTCAATAAACAAGAGAATTGCACAATGAGCGTGACACGAGGGGACCCAAAGAGCTCGCCAGATTATTTTGTTTTGGGTTAATTTGATAAATGCCACTCCAAATCTAGTGTTTCTGAGAAATGCCACTTCAATTTCCAAACTTTGAAAAATGCCATTTCATGCCATTTCCAGTGGCATTTTTTGAAGTCTGGAATGGCGTTTTTCAAAGTTTGCAAATTGAGTGGCGTTTTCCAAAGTTTGCAAAAATTGCAGTGGCATTTTTCAAAGTTTGGAAATTGCAGTGGCATTTTTATGAATCACCATAATTGGAGCGGCATTTGTCTAATTAGTTTTTGAGATGGAAGCAGGGTGTCAATTGGGCTGTGCGGGGCACTTTGGCCTGTCTAGAGAGCCTTCTCTTTTATGTTTACCACAGACCAGCCCAGTAGTTTTTTTTCTTTCTGAAAATGGTTAGCCCAGTTTTTTTGTGATTTGCCAAGTAAGTCGCTTTGTCAGGCCTGTTGAGCTGTAAATCTTTCAAGACGAGGAGAGCTTCATTCGGCAGGACGAGAAAATGGCCTATCAATAATGAGAAATGGGTTGTACATTTTTAAAACACATCAAACCGGCAATTAGTATCAAATTTCTTTTTTTCATTTCGAGATTTTAAATTGCATTAATTTTTATGCGTGGACAATTTGTTGGATTTTATATTGGTATACATTTATTTTTAAAATCAGTTTGAATGTGACTTAAAATTTCAGGATTAAAAACAGTTCGGACCGCACCGAAATATGAAAAAAATCGTATAATTTTTTAACCGTGGCCACAATATGGGGTGTAATGCTAACAAAAAGAATATGGGCTCCAAAAAACCTTAAGAATTAGCAAATGGGATGTAAATTATTAGAAATAATGGCAGATGGGTTGTATGCTGTTTTCCACATAATTGAGGCTTTCCTAAAAAAAAGGTTGACGCCTTTAGCAAGGATCGTTGGATGTCCATCCAATGGCCGTCGTGCTTCTTCAATCTCTGCTCTTCCTGTTCCAGCCGCTCAAACAAGCGCCGGCTGACAGCTCGGCAGGACTTCCTGCTCCCTCCTCCCTGCGGCCAGCTGCGCGGGCCTCACCGCCCCCACCGTACTCCCATCGTTGGCCTAGCAATCCCTCTACTCACCCACTTTGTTGTTATTCTCCGCAGCGGGGCGAACGATAAACCCTCGTACAGTCGTACTCCCCTCCGTGTGGGAAACAACTGCCGAGTCTTCCCTACCTCTGTGTCGTTCGCTTCCTAGGCCTCGCCGTCGTCCACCGCCCTGGTGCTCTCGGTGCGGCCTGGTCAACATGGTCAACGACCGACATGCATCTGAAGTGGACTGTATGTGGAGAGGCTGACAGCTGGGTCCACGGCCGCACGCAAGGAAATGCCTCCTTATTACGCGCAAAATAATGATTTCTCCACCTCACATCTGGGACCCACCGAAAGGGCCTCTGTATTTCGCGAAAAAAAAACGTTACCACCGCTGACAGCTCGGACCCACCAGCTATATCTTCGCACGCAAGGAAGTGCGTCCTTATTACGCACAAAAAATGAATACTCCCCCTGCTAGCTGGGACCTAGTATAGTGGCAGGATGACTTGTGGGTCTACTAAGTTGACGGGGATGGAGGGCTTTGTCAACTTAGTCAATATGCACGATTCTAGCTCCAGCGACCGTACGATGTCCATCCAACGGCCGTATGTAGTGCTTCTTCAACCTCTGGTCTTCTTGCTCCAGCCGCCCAAACCAGCGCCAGTCGTGCCTCGTGCTCCTGCCTCCCGTGGCCGGCTGCGATGCGGCGGAGGCCTCACCGCCCCCTACTACTCCCACCGCTGGCCAGGCCATCCCTCTACTCACCCACACCCCCTGTTATTCTGCGGCGACGGCAGCCTCACATCGCAGCAAACCAGTGCACCCTCATACTCCTCTACGTGTGGGCATCCACTGTCGCGTCTTCCCCGGCTCCGCGTCGTCCCCTTCCTAGGCCTCGCCGTCGTCCACCGCCCTGGTGCTCTCGGCGCGGCATGGTCAACATGGTCAAGGAACGACTTCCATCGGAAGAGTATCAGACGTGGAGAGGCCGACAATTTGGGTCCACGGCAGCCGCAAGGAAGTGCCTCCTTATTACACGGAAAATAATTATTCCTCCACCTGACAGCAGGGACCCATCGGATGGGCCACCGTATTTGGCAAAAAAACGTTTCCCCCTGACTGCTAGGACCCACCGGACAGGCCACCATATTTCGCGAAAAAAATGTCCCCCCCCCCCCCCCCCCGCTGTCAGCTCGGACACACCAGAAGTGCCGCCTTATTACGCACAAAAAATGAATACTCCCCTGCTAGTTGGGACCCACCTTGGTGGGTGGCTGACTTGTGGGCCTACTAAGTTGACGGGGGCGGAGTTCTTTGTCAACTTAGTCAATATGAACGATTCTAGCTCCAGTGACCGTACGATGTCCATCCAACGGCCGTAGTGCTTCTTCAACCTCTGGTCTTCTTGCTCCAGCCGCCCAAAGCAGCGTCAGTCGTGCCGCATGCTCCTGCATCCCGTGGCTGGCTATGCTGCCACGGAGGCCTCACCGCCCCCTACTATTCTCACCGCTGGCCAGGCCCTGCGGCGACAGCAGCCTCACACCACAGGCGAACCAGTGAACCCTCGTACTCCTCTCCGCGCGGGCTTCCACTGTCGCGTCTTCCCCGGCTCTGCGTCGTCCCCTTCCTAGGCCTCACCGTCGTCCACCGCCCTGGTGCTCTCGGCGCGGCGTGGTTAACGTGGTCAAGGAACAAATTCCATCGGAAGAGTATTGTATGTGGAGAGGCTAACAGCTGGGTCCACGGCCGCAGCAAGGAAGTGCCTCCTTATTATGCGCGAAATAATTATTCCTCCACCTGACAGCGGGGACCCACCGAATGGGCCACCGTATTTCGTGAAAAAAACATTTCCCCCTGACTGCTGGGACCCACCAGCTACATATTCGCACGCAAGGAAGTGCGTCCGGGCAAAAAAAACAGTTCTCCCCCCTGACTGCTGGGACCCACCAGCTACATCTTGGCACGCAAGGAAGTGCCTGACAGTCGGGACCCACCCGGTCGAAGCGTACGTAGCGTAGTCATTCTGGTCGCGAATGTGTATGTACGTACTTGTCGATGTAGAGGCGCGCACGTGTCGTAGTAGAGGTGCGCACGTAGCATGTACACGTACGTATAGCGGCCAGTGTGCAAGAAAGAAAATATGGCCACATACGTACATACGGGCAGGGTCTCGAACGCCTACTCACGCATACGTATGGCCAGGGCTTGTGTACATGGCTGGGTCGGAACGGAGAAACTGCATCGTCATCGTGTTCATGGGGCGCAACAGAATGTGTCGTGTTCATCGGGAGGCAACGGAACTCATGGGAGCCAACCGGCTTGGACGGAATAGCCGATGGAAACGAGGCCTGGCGTACCGCATAATGGAGGAAACAACCTTGTGTTCAACCGGCCACGTTCGAAATTGGATCATGTTCATCAGGAGGGGTCTGGCGTACCGCAAAATGGAGGAAACGGACCTCCTACGGTCGAAACGGGGGTCCTGTTAATCGGGAGGGGTGTGGCGTACCGCAAAACGGAGGAAACAGACTTGTGTTGGAGCGCTATGGTCAAAACAGGGGGTCTTGTTCATCGGGAGGGGCGTGGCGTACAGCAAAACGGGACTCCACGGGATACTGTTCATCTCCACCGTCGACCCCCTCCAGCCTCCACTGCCATCGCTCATCCGGCTTGACCTCCTCCAGCCTCCACCTGCGACTGTTCATCCACGGGCTCCTGTTCATCCAGCCTCCACCGTGCGCTACTCCACCGGCTACTATTCGACCAGGCCTCTCCACGGGCTCCTGTTCAACCACACCTCCACGGGCTACTGTTCATCCAGCCCTCCACCGTCTACTATTCATCCTGCCCTCCACGGGGTGGTCCTGTTCATCCAGCCCTCTGCGGGGTCCTGTTCATCCAGCCCCAACCGGCTCGATCGATCGGGGTCCTGTTCATCTAGAGGCAACACCACAGGGTCCTGTTCATCCACCCCCACCGGGAACTGTTCATCCACCCCCCCCCCAGCAATGCTCACTGTTCATCCAGAGGCAACACCACGGGTTCTTGTTCATCCACCCCCACCGGGAATTGTTCATCCAACCCCCCCCCCCCCCCAGCAAGGCTCACTGTTCATTCAGAGGCAGCATCGATCGGCTTCAGTTAGCAGCAGTAGTGAAGGAATCACTCGATCGGGTTCAGTTAACTGCCATCAATCGATCGCTCGGGTTCAGTAACGCGTAGCCTGCAGTGCAATCGCTCGGGTTCAATTAGAGCCCAACGCCTCGCTTGGGTTCAGTTAGAGCCCAACGCCTCGCACCCACGCGCGTGCGTGCATGAGAGAAATGTGCATCGCTCGGTCCCGACCACCCACCGTAACCAGGAACACCCTGATATTTCCTTGCCCTCACTTCTACCACAGTTTTTTCCGTCATGGATAGCCCAAAGAATGTCATGCAGCTTGGTCTCCGGCCCGCCCAAGACGAAAAGCCCATTTTCTGTCATGATTTTTTGTCATAGAAGTAGGACCCCACCACATCTAGGATGATACCGGGTTTTGTCACAATTATCGTCATAGAAGTGTCATAAGTATGACAGAAAAAAATTTCGTTCGACCCAAAATGTCACGGATGTCTCTTTTTTGTAGTGTCCAGTTCACCAAAATGGCTAGAAAAATTATACATGTGTTCTTGGGTGCATGTTTAGGTCTCATGCCAGGAATGGGAACGAATTACAACCGTATCGGTGTCCTAGCTCGCCCTCAAACATTTCGAATCTCGATTTTTAAGTCCCCATAAATCCTAAACTCACCAGAAAGTCATCAAAGGTGGCATGGTGTCACGTCATGGCACATATGTGTCGTGGTAAAAACATTGCCAATTTGGGCCAAGCTTTATTACAAACCTCTTACAAACCGGAGCCTGTCGCAAGAACCCTCGTGGTTTCGATAGGGAAACGTGTCCCCTTGTGGGCCAAACGATAATCACCCCCTCTTCTAGCCTCGTATTTTCTTCTACACGCGACACAGAACAATTGGAGATTCGCGCTGAACTTTGAAATTATTCAGGGTTCGTTTGACCTATTTTATTCATTAATTGAGTTTTCCAGGCATTTAATGTCCATCATTCAAATCCGAACTACAAATACATGCTCTAGTGCACCAAAATGGCTTGAAAAAACGAACATGTTTCCTTGGGGTGCATATTTAGGTCCCATGGAACGAATGAGAATGAATTCAACCATCTCGTTGTCCTGTCCTGGCCACAAACATTGCGAATCTCGGTTTTTAAATGTCTGTAAATCCAAAACTCACCAGGAAATCATGAAGCTTGGCATGGTGTCACTACATGGTATATATAATTGTCTAATTTGGCGAAGCTATATTACAAGCCTTTTACAAACCGTAGCCTATCGCAACCCTTGTGGTTCCGCTAGGGAAACATGCCCCTCTTGTGGGCGAAACGATAATCGATGCCTCTTCTCGCCTTGAACTTTGTTTTCGACAGGCAACATAGAATAACAGGAGTGTCGGGCTGCAATTTGAAATTGTTCAGGGTTCGTTTGGCCATTGTATATATATATATATTACTAATTACAAAGTTTTCTATGCATTTAATATAGTCCATAATTCAAATTTGAACTACAACCACATGCTCCAGTGAAGCAAAATGGGTGGGAAATCGTACATGTGTCATTGGGTGCATGTTTAGGTCTCGTTTAAGGAATGAGAATGAATTACGAACTTGTCGTCGTCCTGAAACAATGAGAATCACGGTTTTTAAATCCCAGTAAATAAAAAAGTCACCCAAAAAACATGAAACTTGGCATGGTTTCATGACATGGCACATATATGCCGTGGTAAAAAAAACGTCCAGTTTGAGAAGAGGCGCACACATTAGTAGCCAATGAAGTCCTTTTTGAAACAAAAAGCTAACACATTAATATCGCAAACGGTTGTATTATATTTACCGTGTCGAAATTTAACCATACTCGGTGGCATGCGTGCAGCTGTTTGATTAGACGGGACGAGCGCGAGAAGTCCGCCGTGCAGGTTCGACGGGACGCGTGCGAGCAGTCCGCCGCGCAGTCTCGACGGGATATGTTCATCCTGTCCACCTCGCAGGCTCGACGGGACACATGCGAGCAGCAAGGCCGCCCATGCTCACCGAGAAGCGAGCTCTTTGACCTCCATGCACCAGCCGTCGCCCGCCTCGCTCACAACTACTCCACTAATGGGTTAATTAAAGCACCTGGACGGAGGGTGTTTGCTTGTGATCCCATGGCAGCATTTGCTTAATTTGTTCATGTTTTCAACTAGTAATCCTCCCTAATTTAAATTGCCACATATCACAACGGATAATACGACCATAAATAAAATGGCAATGGATAATACAACGACAAATTTACAATGGCGCAGATAATTATTCTCTTACATATTCCAGATAATTTATAATGTCACATGCGGCAAAGCCCGGAAGACACGGGGGCAAGAGAAGAAGGAAACTGAAGACAACGATCTGGGTCGCTACTGTCTCTACTCGTCGATGGATCGCCGGGCGGAAAAATCCTCCAGCTCCTTCAATTCCTCATGACTTTGCTTGAAATCAGCCACGGATTCCTCCACCTCCTGCTCGCGCTCGATCTGGAGCTTCCTCAAGCCACCCGTCAGTTCCTCGATGACCTCTTTCAGCGTCATCTCTGAGGCACTGCTCTGCTCATGCAGCATCTTCCAGCCGGCGGCCTCCTCCTCCTTCTCGGCGACCAACTTGAGGAGCTTCGCATTGTCATCCATGAGTTGCTCGACGAGGCCGGTCGCCTTGTCAACCGAGGCATCGCTGATCTTGAGCAGCTTCATCAAGCCGTCGACCAGCTCCTGCTGTGTAGTGAAGCTAGCGAGAATATCATCATCATCGCCAGCGAAGGATTTCAGGAACGTTGGCTCGTCGCGATGGCCGATGCTGCAAATGCGCTTGTGAGAGCCCTCGTGTGCCCATGAGAGCTCGTTCGAGGGCTCCGCGGCACACCGGGACATCTCTGTTGCGGCTGCGGCTTCGCGGTGGGACCTCTCAAGTGCTTCCGCGGCCTTGGTCTTTGCTGCCTGGTTATATGTCCACCCTAAACTCCTCCTACCGGTCATGGCGGAACGACTTGACAGAAAAAACCAGTTTTGTGGGTGGTGAGGAGAGGAACTGTGAAGTAATTTTCGAGTGGGTAGTTTTTATAGCCTGGTGCTAAGTGTAAACACATATTAGTTTGATAGGTGTGAATAGATTTGCAATTACTTATTGCATTGTAATCAGCAATGTGACGAGAAACAAGGTCAAAATTTATTGATGGCAGAAGGTTGACCACGTGGTTGCTCGCCGTTGAGGCGGTCATGGTGCGCTCCGCTCTAGCGTCCCTGCGCGTGCTCTGCTCGCCGTTGAGGCAAAGTTACAATGGCAAGGTTAATAATTCTTAATAATTGTCTTACATGTTCAGGATAATTTAAAATGCCAAATGCGGCAAGTCCCAGAACACTCACGACCTACATATGCACACAATTATAATAAAATATAGGCTAAAAGGCTGAGCTGGCGGCCGTCCGATAATGGTCTTCTCGGACTCCATGATCAGCATAGCACCCTTGCGGCCGTTCACTCCGAGTGTCCCAACCCGCCTCCGCCTATGGAGCTGCTGGCGCTGGGAGGCTTTTGGGGTTGCTGGGCCTCTTCCAGAAGAGCTTGACAGCGTGCAATCGCGCGCATGACAACTCCGCGGAACCGCTCCATTTCCATGTCTCTGGCCTGGTAGCAAATTCCGTCGATCACCTGCATCCTCAAGATATCACGTTGGCGATGTTCTACTTCGTCGGGGACGTCAACTCCGCCAAGGATGCGCTCAAGCCTGGCCACCACATCATCGGGATCGAGGTTGACACAGCCGTCGTGGGCAATGATGAAGCCGCAGGCTGCCTTTGTCTTGACTAAATCGCAGAGGTCCTCTGCCCATTCATTGTGTCGATGGGAAACGACACCTATGGTATCACTAGAATCCCTTCTAAGGTTGCGGGGCGCGGGGATCGTGAGAAGAGCGGGACCAGCAGACAACACGAAGGGATTTTACCCAGGTTCGGGCCGCAAAGGTGCGTAAAACCCTAGTCCTGCTTTGGCGGATGTATTTAGTGTTCTTGAGCTCTCAAACTAGCTCTAGGTGATGCGAGGTTCCAAAGAGCCGAATCCTTTCTCTCTGTGCCATGGGCCTCCTTTTATAGGCGAAAGGGGCTGCCACAGTGGCTACACAGGAGGTGGAAAGTGCTACAGTGTCGCGAGGTTATCCTAGTATTACAGGACAAGACGCATTTAATGCGAGGCTTAGGTGTCCCTTCGCTTTATTAGGGACGGGGGCGAGGCCCGTCCCGTCCATCGCCGCTCCTCCTTGCTTCGACACGCGCCCTGGCCAGTGATGCATGCGGTGCCATGTAGGTAGGCAGGCAGCTGAGGTGGCGCGGTGATGGAGCCTCCACGAAGGATTGCATGCCGCCACGCAGGTGCCTGCCCAGCTGGTTAGGTCCGCATCTGCATGCGAATAGCGGCGAAGACTTATCTGGTGCGGGCCTGGCAGTGGCCCTGCTGGTGCGCTTTGGCGAAGGCCTTGTCGGGTGGCCCGACAAGGGTCTTGCCGTGGCACCCTGGCCTCCTCGGAAAGGGTCTTGCCAGGGGTCTTGTGGGTTTCTTCGGTGAGGATGGTTGCCCTCTTATCCTCATTTGATCTTGAGCATTCTATGTCTTCACAAAGATTTGCATGCACCACGGAGGTGCCTCCCGAGCCCTGCCCTATGCGTCTGTTTGAGCACTGGTGGGCTCAAGGGTGGCTCGCTCGGCTGGCGTGGGCGGGCTGCCCCGGCAAGGGTCTTGCCGGGGCCACTGAGGCTGCCCCCGGCAAGGGTCCTTGCCGGGAAAAACTGCTTCGCCCATCCGATCCTTGTGGCCTTGGTCCTTGTCGTTGCTTCGTTTGTCCTCGTGGCTTCGGCTTCTCTCCAGCTCCCCTTTCCTGCTATGTCTATGCGTGGCCGTGGCGGGAGGCTCTGACTGCCCATGCACAAGTAAAGGGGTCAAAAGCAGAGCCCCTACTTTTGTACACCGACAGGAGCCCCCGGGCCTGGGCCACACATAAGCGCAAAGATGTTGTTGGGCCAGCCCGTAACGGTGCGCAAGTGGGTTAGCGGATTTTTACCACGGCCACTGTTCCGTCCGCTGCGCTTCCCCACGACCCGCATTGCACACGCGATGTGGGCGTCGTGCGCGCGCATGACGTGGGAGGCATGCGTGGGACAGCGCCCGCACGCATGCGCCTTCCCCACAAAAAGGAATAACTGCGGGCACGCTGCTCACTTTTACCCCTTCCCTGTGCCTTCCTCCAATCTCAGAACCGTTGCCCCCTTCTTCTCGAGCCTCTCTGCTTTCGCCCGTCGCCGCCGTGCTTTCGCCGTCCTCTGCGTTTCTGCTTCCCGCAGTGGCCATGGCACCCAAGTCCACCAAGAGCAAGGGAGTGGCGAAGGATGCCGGCTTGTCGGAGCAGCCGGAGAGTGAGGTGGTGGCGCGGCGAGTGCAATCCGCCTATTTCCCCTCGACGGTTGGCGTGCCCGAGCTTAGGGAGATGTTCAAGTGTTTGTGGGGTGTGAAGACGGGGGGAGGGAAGATGGGGCATCCGGCCACGACCGTCGTCCCTGCCAGCGCTGCCCCCTCCCCGCACCGGTACCCCTTCTTCGTCGACTATTTCTCTTGCGGGCTCTGTCCCCCCTTCTCCGATTTCTTCAAGGACATCATGCACACCTACGGCTTCCACCTCCTGGATTTTACTCCGAATGTCGTGGCGTGTATGGCCCTCTTCACCCATCTCCGCGAGGGCTTCGCTGGGTGCACCCCAAAGACGGCGCTCTTCCGCCATTACTTCTCCCCTCGGATCCAGGCGGGCGCCATTGCTTTGGCTGCGTCGCACTGGATCCCGAGGGGCCAAGGGGCGACCGTATGGCGCCATGAAGGAGAGGTGGGAAGAATGGTGGGGCCGGTGGTGCTGGATTGAGGAAAAAGACCCGCCAGCGTTCTGCGAGGTTCGCCAGAAGCCGCCGATTCATGGCGGCAATTGGGGTGATGTCGACGCCGACGACGCGAAGCTCACGATCGCCACCAGCAGGATTCTCCGGCTTACCCAGGCCGGGCTCACCCTCGAGATGATCGGGGTGGACTTCATCCGCCGCCGGATTGCCCCTCTGCATGACAAGGGGAGGCTGGCCTGGCTCTACGTGAACGCCGCCGACATCATGAGGCTTCGTACCGGCCTCGATAACAACCTGACGGTGTTGTGGCACGCCCATATTTGCCAGTGAATCTTCCAGCTCGAGGTCGATGACATGGGCGAGGTCGAGCGGTCCGGCAAGCTTGCCAGGGCCGCCGCGAAGGCCGGCAAGGTCGACAAGGAGCCTGTTTTCAAGCTACCGGCGGGAGTGGTTCCGCTGAGCAACAACTCTCATCGGAATGAGATCATCGCCATGATGCCACTCTTCAACGCGGACGGCCTCGACCCGAATTTGACTGAGCCGGACGAGCTCGCGGTGCAGGAGTTCTTCGACACTCTGCATGAGATATACGTCACCGACGAGCCGCGACTCATCCAGGACACTTCCCCGGCGGAGCTGGACTATATTGCCGCCAGGGTGGAGGAGGCAAGGCTCGTCAAGGAGGACGGCAGAGGCGGAGGAGGTGGAGCTCGCTCGGTGGGCAGCAACCGCTGGGGAGGCCAGCGGTGTCGACACCGGGGCTCCCCTCGTCGAGCATGCCGCCGACGGGTCGTCGGAGGAGGAGGGCGAGGAGGGGAGGACCGCAACCGCTGACCCTCTGACCACCGGAAGGAGGCGGGTCCTGCGGCGGGCCACCTCCGGCGAGCCGGTCCGCCTCGACCGGGTTGTGCAGCTGCGGCAAGCCCAGGAGGCGCCCGTGCGCCAGACGAGGGCGGTGGCGGCGAAGAAAACGGCGAATGTCGTGGCTTCGAAGAAGAGGACGCTTGCTTCTTCGTCGTTCAAGCGCGCCCGGACGCCATCGCCTCCCCCCTCGCCGGCAAACATCAGTGCAGGGATTGGGGGTGACTTGTTTGACTTCGGGCCTCTCAGCCCAGAGAGAGAGCTTGGGCCTCTCATCCCGGAGCGGAAGAGGAAAGCAACAGAGGAGGAGGAGGAAGAGAACAAAGAGTAAGCCTCTGCTTTCCTCCCTCATTCCTTGCTCCCCCCTTGACGGCGTTGCTTACCTGTCTTCGTCTTGCAGGGAGGTGGAGACGTTGGCCCAGAGGATCAAGAGGGCCAGGGTTTCGGTGAGCGGCCAGCCCCCGGCAGGTACCTCCAGTACGCCACTAGTTGTGTCGAGCAGACCGGAGAGCAGCCCCCGGCCCAGCCCCCAGTGTGAGTCCACCACCCACCCTCAATCAACGTGTGCCGCGCGTGACGCTTCAGTGTTAACCGTGCCGTGGATGCGGGAGGGGAGCAGCACCAAGGGGAGCCACAGGGGGTGTCGGTGTTAAAACCGGCGGATCTCGGGTAGGGGGTCCCGAACTGTGCGTCTAGGCGGATGGTAACAGGAGACAAGGGACACGATGTTTTTACCCAGGTTCGGGCCCTCTCGATGGAGGTAATACCCTACTCCTACTTGATTAATATTGATGATATGGGTAGTACAAGAGTAGATCTACCACGAGATCAGAGAGGCTAAACAATAGAAGCTAGCCTATGGTATGATTGTTGTTCGTCCTACGGACTAAAACCCTTCGGTTTATATACACACCGAATAGGGTTAGGGTTACACAGAGTCGGTTACAATGGTAGGAAATCTACATATCCATATCGCCAAGCTTGCCTTCCACGCCAAGGAAAGTCCTGTCCGGACACGGGGCGAAGTCTTGATCTTGTATCTTCATAGTCTAGGAGTCCGCCAAAGATGATAGTTCGGCTATCCGGGCACCCCTAGTCCAGGACTCCCTCAAGAGCCCCTGAACCAGGCCTCAATGACGATGAGTCCGACGCACCTAGTGTCTTCGGCATTGCAAGGCGGGTTCCTCCTCCGAATACTTCATAGAAGGTTTTGAACACCAGGATAGTGTCCGGCTCTGCAAAACAAGTTCCACATACCACCGTAGAGAGAATAATTCTTTGCACAGATCTGCTGACGTATTTATGCAGCGTGACATCACACCACGGCCAGGCCTTTATTCGAATCGTTTTTTACTGTCCCACCTCAGCGCGTTTAGCGAGGCGGTTTCCTTGGCACGTCTTATCAAAGCATAGATCGTGCCTCCTTATTCCAGGATTCTCATCAATACGGACGTGGGTAACCCATCCGCGCCATTGATTACGGCACTTGGGAGATAAGCGAGTTTTATCAGGCTGGTGGGGGATGTATAACCTCGTCCGTCCATATAAGGGGATAAGGATCCACCTTTTCACCTACGCCTTCTTCCTCCTTTGCTCATCCATTTCCGCGCACTTGAGCTCCAGCGCCCAAGTCCGCACATCCCACCTCAACCTTCTCCAACTATGTCCGGAGCGGGAGGCAGGTGGATGGCCTCCTCCGTCACGGAGGGGCACATCACAAAACTGCGGAAGGCCGTATACTTGTCCAGCGACATCGCGCACCGGCTACCCAACGAGGGGCAGCTCATTCCAACCCCCAGGCCCCATGAGAGGGTGGTGTTTCTCCCCCACTTCCTCCGCGGACTAGGTTTTCCACTTCACCCATTTGTCCGGGGCTCATGTTCTACTACAGCCTGGATTTCCATGATCTGGCCCCGAACTTCATCCTCAACATCTCGGCGTTTATCATCGTGTGCGAGGCATTCCTCTGCATCCAGCCCCACTTCGGCTTATGGCTCAAGATCTTCAATGTCAGGCCGAAGGTAGTGGGCGGCCGCCAAGCGGAGTGCGGAGGTGCCGTGGTTGGCAAGATGGCCAAAGTCCTATGGCTCGAGGGCTCCTTTGTGGAGACCATAAAGGGGTGGCAATCGGGGTGGTTCTACATCACCGAGCCGCACGACTCTAAATGGTGGCGGCCCCAATTCGATCTGGCTTCCCACACGGCTCACATCATGGAAAGAGACGGGCTGACGTGGGGGATTCGGATGAGCTGTCCGACTCCAAATCTGGCGTCCGAAACCTGGTGGACAAGAATCTCGGGCTTGTCAACGTAATCCAGGTGATGCTCATCCGCCATGATTCTCCCATGCCAACAACGGGCCTTCAAATTGTGGGAGTTTGATCCAGCACGACTTTCGACTCAAAAGGCTCTTCGACACTACGTGCGAAGATGCCCGAAGGTGCTGTTCAAGGGCGCCGAGGCTCCACATCTGCTATCGAAGATCGCGGATTCAGCTCGCAGCGTCAAGCCGATTGAGGTAAGTTATTTTACCCTTTATGGGACTCTTTTTTCATAGTTTGACTCTATGCGGGATCTAAAACTCCCTAACCTTTGACAGGACTGGCTGAAGACGTCCGGACAGATTAACTGTCCGGCCCCATTGCCAGAAGACCCAGCGGACGCCCGATTGACAGGGCTGCTGGCTCCGGCACCTCACGTGGTGCCGGAGAAGAAGGCCAAGAAGGAGGCCACGGGAACTCGAAGCAGCTCCCGGCGCCAGGGGATGTCGGACTCATCGCCCGACAACCCGGAGGTGGAATCCTCCTCTGAGGAAGGGGAGGAGGAAAAAGAAGCATCTCCCCCAGCAGGGACAGAGAAGAAAAGGAAGGCCGCCCCAACTGGGGAGGCCGGAGGGTCCAAGAAGGGAAGGACCCTTCCTCCGGACTTCTCCACCAAAGTCGACAATGACGAGGAGGAGTGGCCAACAAGGGCCAAGCCCCTGGAGAGATCGTAAGAGTCCGGATACCATGGCTTTTTCATTGCATAGTGTTCTCTAACGCCGAATAATCATGCAGCCCGCCCAAGGACGAGTTTGCCGCTTCGTCGAGCGGGTCCCTGAGTTCGTCGGAAATGGAGAGTACCTCACTTCCGGCCGCCTCCTCACCTCACGCTGCGGACGACGCCAAGGTGGGGCCCCAAGGGGGGCCTGGTCAAGAGGAGGTGGCGCAGGAGGTGCTGCAAGGCAGCCTCCCGGACTCCAGGCGCGGAGGGAGCGAGACCCCCAGGGGCTCTAAGCCCGACCCTAGTCCGGACCCCATACCGGAACCTTCAGTGGTTCCGAAATCCGGCAAGCGGCCCCTTCGTAAGAAGGGTAAGACGCCGGTGTCCTCCGTCCAACCGGAGGCACCGGATAGCTTATTGGAGGCGCTTAACAGCGCCTCCATCAAGGAGGAGCACCGCCTTTATTATGAGTGTGGTGATCCGAGAAAGTTCGATCCGCCAAGAGCGGGCTGACCAAGCCTGTACCAGCCTTCTAACAGGTTTTGAGGTAAGTTTAGGATATGTAAAAATATTACCGCATAGACAAGAGCTCTCGATGCTTAGTTCGGTGTTCGGAAAGAAAAGCCGGACTAAGGATCTAAAAAGATATCTGTGAGGAGTCTAACATAAGTGTGTCAATATGCGAATGCAGGCTGCGCTGCTGACCTCTGCCACACTGACTGTGGAGGTCAATGCATTAAAGAAGAGCCTCGAGCGGTCCGAGAACGAGCTCGGCCTTGCCAAGAAGCAGCTCGAGGACAGGGAAGGTAAGCAATACCTTATGAAAGAAATACCTTATAGAAAGGATTTGGTTGCAAAAAATGACAGGAATAACGTGGGTATTGTAGGGGCCACGAACGAGGTGGCGACCACTGAAGGAAGCGTGTCCATGTCGAAAGCAAAGCGGTCGCGGAGCACACCGAGCGAGAGAAGCAGGAGGAGCGGGTGGCGGAGGTGCGGCAAGAGCTCCTGGCTCTCGTGGAAAAGCACGAGAGTTTGGAGCATGACTCGAAGACTCGAGAGTCCGAGCTCGCCTCGGCTCTTGAGAGTGCCAAAGCCGCTAAGGCCGAAGCCCAAAAAGCCCTCCAAGAAATTGAATCATTAAAGAAGATAGCGGCGGGTAAGGCATTCTTTATGCAAAGTAAGCATGTAAAAGTGAATTATCTATTACTTACCCGGATTCGAGCTCTCCAGAGCATTCGCGCAGATCTGCCCCATAGTGTGTCCGATGCTGCCGCTGTTTCTACCGTGCCAAGGAGGGAGCTCGGCGGAGAAGGTGTTCGTCTCGGTATGCTAAGGCCGGACATCCGGTGCCCCTAAGCGACCAGCTGAAGCAGCTGGTCGAGCTCCACAAGGTCGCCGAACAGGCCATGAAGGGCCTTATAGTTCGGCTGTGGCCATTGGAAGCCATGCCTGGGAGCTACTTTGGGCTAGTAAGGCGGCTGATGGATGCCTGGCCATGGATTGAAGTCATCAAGCACTCCGTCTGCATTGAAGGTGCCCGTCGGGCCCTTGCCCGTGCTAAGGTGCACTGGGGCAAGCTGGATGCGGAGAAGCTTGTGATGGACGGGCCACCGAAGGGCAAGGAGCATCCCACGCCCGAAATGTACTATGAGGGCGTCCTGAAGGGTGCCCGCCGTATAGCGGATGAGTGCTCCAAAGATGTAATTTTTGAATAGACTCGCATTTGTTATCATGTATGCTGAAAACTTGTTCATATGCGCTAAGCAACGCTTGTTAATTTAAAATATTACCTTCTGTGCGGCCGTTTATCAAATTTGAGAGATGGCAAGTCGTTGGCTTCAGCCCCCATCCCACGAGTGCTGGGGTGTTCGGGATAAACTTGAGCGCTCGTGTTCCCATTCTTGGGTCCGTCGAGGGAGGCGCTCAATGCAACGAACAAGGCAACCGGACATATAATGCTTGAACACTCTCACTTAGCCATAGAATTCTATAATTTTAAATTTCGGTGAAGCCCCTAGTATTCGGAAGACCGAGTTCGGGGCGCTATCCACGCCTTGGCCGGACAATGCCGGTTCCTTGCTCTAAGAAGCATAAGTCTTTAGGGACCCGAAAAAACCTCTCGAACAGCGACCGGCTCTCGCCCTATCATGACGGTCAGTTTTAGCTTTCTCCACTGAGGTGCTCAACCCAGCTCAACCGGGGCACAATCGCAGTGGTTCTCCCAGTGCTACCTTAGCTGATATAACGGAATGTAAGGTACCAAAACATGGGAGTCGGGCAAACCCAACTATTGACCCAAGACATGATTCGGAGCCGATGCATATAATGCTAGAAGTTCGGGGTGCCGCACTTGTGAAAGTGTTCAGACTTATCACACAATACTTTTGGGGTACTTAAGCCCCTGGTGTATTGGCCGTACCAAAGTGTACGGGTGCAACATGTCATGAAATGAACATATATATAGATAAAGAAAGGAGTGCAATAATAGGCAAAAGCTATGTATTGGTTATTAAAAAGAAACTGCAAATAAAAGCAGAACGATACAAATTGTGCGATAAGCAAGGTATGGGATTATTTAACATGTCCCCCTCCAGGGGTAAGCTGCGGGATGGTAGGTAAAACAGGTATAATGCTCGTAGTAGAGACCACCTGGACACTTTCGGCGTAGCATTCATTTCCCTGGCTGTTGCATCGTGAGTTCCTGCGCGAATGCGGACAGGGCTTCCGGAGAGCAGAGTCCTGAAAGTAAGAAAAAGAAAAAAGAAAAAGCATGACACAATCGGGAGCCACAGTGCGGTTGAGCCGCGTGCAGGCGTGCCGTGGTCGTGCCCCTCCCCTTATGCCCATGGTATCTCCAGAGCGTAGTTATGTACGTGTAGTACTGGCTTCGCAATTTCGCGAGGGCTAGTGTTGGGGCCGGATTGCTACACGTGCTCGGATCGTGCCAGGCGGTCTTGTTGTAGGTTACTCCGGGCGCGCTTGACGGTGGCCGGACGTTTAATAGCCGGACTCGAGAATTGCTGTGAGAGGCTGCTTTGCACCTCTGCCGCGAGGGCCACCGTGTGCTCCTCCGTTCGGAGAGAGAGTTCGGTGTTTCCATTGACCGTGATTACTCCTCTAGGGCCTGGCATCTTGAGCTTGAGGTATGCATAGTGCGGCACTGCATTGAACTTTGCAAATGCGGTTCGTCCGAGCAGTGCGTGATAGCCGCTACGGAACGGGACTATGTCAAAGATTAACTCTTCGCTTCGGAAGTTATCCGGGGATCCGAAGACCACTTCGAGTGTAACTGAGCCTGTACAATTGGCCTCTACACCTTGTATGACGCCTTTAAATGTCTTCTTTGTGGGTTTAATCCTTGAGGGGTCTATGCCCATTTTGCGCACTGTATCCTGATAAAGCAGGTTCAGGCTGCTACCGCCGTCCATCAGGACTCTAGTGAGGTGAAATCCGTCGATGATTGGGTCAAGAACCAATGCGGCGAAACCGCCGTGACGGATGCTAGTGGGGTGGTCCCTTCGATCGAAGGTGATCGGGCAGGAAGACCATGGGTTGAACTTCGGGGCGACTGGCTCCATCGCATATACGTCCCTTAGTGCATGCTTCCGCTCCCTTTTGGGTATGTGGGTTGCGTATATCATGTTCACCGTCCGCACTTGTGGGGGAAAGCCCTTCTGTCCTCTATTGTTCGGCGGGGCTCTTCCTCGTCATCGCTATGCAGCCCTTTGTCGTTGTTTTCGGCGCTTAGCTTGCTCGCTTGTTTGAACACCCAACAATCCCTGTTGGTGTGGTTGGCTGGTTTTAAAGGGGTGCCATGTATCTGGCACAAGAGATCGAGTATTCGGTCCAAGTTGGACGGGCCCTGGGTATTTCTTTTGAATGGCTTCTTCCGTTGACCGGGTTTAGAGCCTCTGAATCCGGCATTTACTGTCGTATCTTCCGTATTATCACCGTTAATGCGGCATTTATTCTTGTAGCGACGCGACCTGCCATTGCTATCCTTGGTATCCGAGCTACCAGGGTGTTTGGCCAAGTTGTTGCTTCGAGCTAGCCAGCTGTCCTCTCCCGCGCAAAAGCGGGTCATGAGTGTGGTAAGGGCTGCCATGGATTTCGGCTTTTCCTGTCCTAGGTGCCGGGCTAGCCACTCGTTGCGGATGTTGTGTTTGAAGGCTGCTAGCGCCTCTGCATCCGGACAGTCGACGATCTGATTTTTCTTTGTTAGGAACCACGTCCAGAATTGTCTGGCTGATTCTTCTGGCTGCTGAATTATATGGCTAAGGTCATCGCCGTCTGGTGGTCGCACATATGTGCCCTGGAAGTTATCAAGGAATGCGGCTTCTAGGTCCTCCCAACAACCAATTGATTCTGCTGGCAAGTTGTTAAGCCAATGCCGAGCTAGTCCTTTAAGCTTGAGTGGGAGGTATTTGATGGCATGTAGATCATCACCGCGGGCCATGTGGATGTGGAGGAGATAGTCCTTGATCCAGACCGCAGGATCTGTGGTACCATCGTATGATTCGATGTTTACGGGTTTGAAGCCCTCGGGGATTTGATGATCCATTACTTCATCTGTGAAGCATAGTGGGTGTCTTGGCGCCTCTTGTCTTGGGCTATATCACGACTTAGCTCATATGAACTTTGTTCATCGTGTTCGCCCGGCCGGGTTTGCTGTATCCGGCGTGACGGTAATCATCCCGAGTCGCTACGCCCACGCCGATTCAGAGATCGATCTTGTATGTTTTGCCTTATCCTCCAATATATCTACAAGTCCGGTAGCGTTTTCCCGTGCCTTGGTACTTTTGAGCGGGCGTCGAGTGCGGCTTGAATGGAGGGTCTAGAGGCCTCTCTGTCGCGGCCACGGGGTGGCCGGTCTGCCATGTCGTGCGCTGGTGACTTGGGTGCTTCCTCCTCTGATCGAGGCGACGGCCTGCGTTAGGGGTAGCTTTGGGAGGGGCGTTCGAGTCCATACTCTTCGGCTGCAAGGACTTCAGTCCACTTGTCAGCTAGCAGGTCTTGGTCAGCTCTAAGTTGTTGCTGCTTTTTCTTGAGGCTACTTGCCGTGGCCATGAGCCTGCGTTTAAAACGCTCTTGTTCGACGAGATCCTCTGGCACGACGAATTCGTCGTCATCGAGGCTTGCCTCTTCTTCGGAGGGAGGCGCATAATTATCGTCCTCCACCTCTCTTTCTACCGCACTATCGTGCGGACTTGCTTCTCCCTCCTCCTGCGCCGAAGTCTTGCCGGAGGGGGTCGCCTTCAACCGTCCGAGATATTATTGTCTCGTGCGGAATCGCCGCTTTTCTTGTGGCGGGATTTAGAGCGCGCCACGACGTCAGGCGCTTGGGCTGTTTCTTGAAGGGGTCATCCTCCGCTGTTCCATCGCCGTTCCCATCTTTTGGGCTGTCCACCATGTATATGTCGTATGACGAGGTGGCCTTCCAGTGCCATGTGGGCGCTGGTTCTTGGTCGTCTCCAGCATCGTCGTCCATACCGTCGATGTCTTCGGAGTCGTAGTCGAGCATGTCGGTTAAATCATCGACACTGGCTACAAAGTGGGTGGTGGGTGGGCGTTGAATTTCTTCATCGTCCGCATCCCAAACTTCCTGACCGTAGTCCGGCCAGGGCTCTCCGGATAAATAGAGAGACTTTAGTGAATTCAGGATGTCGCCAAAGGGCGAGTGCTGAAAGATGTTCGTGGCAGTGAACTCCATGACCGGCGCCCAATCGGATTCGATTGGCAGGGGCGCGGAGGGTTCGGAGTCCGGAGAGGAGTCCGGCACCTTGGAGTCACGGTCTTCGCAAAGGACAGGGATGGTGTTAGGCTCAATTGCCGTAGAGATTTCAGCCCCCGAGGTGGTGTCCAACCAACCATCCTCGATCGGCGAGATCGGCTCCGAATCAATGGTCGGAGCGGACACTAGTGCGGCCTCCAGGACCTTTGACCGGCGGCAGAGTTAGATCATGCCCATCGAGATAGTGTGGCGCTGCTATTGCGGCTCGAATCCGTCGAAGATCAAGTCTCCGCGGATGTCGGCCGTGTAGTTTAAACTTCAAACCTGACCTGATGGCGGGCGAAGCTTTCGATCTGCTCCGTATGGCCTAGCGAATTTGGCCCGCAGCAAAGCCGCCCGAATCTGAAGATCTGTCCGGGGAGAAAAGTCTCACCTGGACTGTGTCGTTGCTGATGATTGAAGGAGCCATCGGGCCTATCGGTGACGACACAGGAACTCTCAATGAAAGCACCAATGTCGCGGTCAAAACCGGCGGATCTCGGGTAGGGGTCCCGAATCGTGCGTCTAGGCGGATGGTAAAAGGAGACAAGGGACACGATGTTTTTACCCAGGTTCGGGCCCTCTCGATGGAGGTAATACCCTACTCCTTCTTGATTAATATTGATGATATGGGTAGTACAAGAGTAGATCTACCACGAGATCGGAGAGGCTAAACCCTAGAAGCTAGCCTATGGTATGATCGTTGTTCGCCCCACGGACTAAAACCCTTCGGTTTATATAGACACTGAATAGGGTTAGGGTTACACAGAGTCGGTTACAATGGTAGGAAATCTACATATCCGTATCGCCAAGCTTGCCTTCCACGCCAAGGAAAGTCCTGTCCGGACACGGGACGAAGTCTTCAGTCTTGTATCTTCATAGTCTAGGAGTCTGGCCAAAGATGATAGTTCGGCTATCCGGACACCCCCTAGTCCAGGACTCCCTCAGGGGGCTTCTCCGATCGTGCCGCCCCCGTCGACTACATCGACCCAAGGGGCGTCCCCAGGAAGGACACCGAGCTCCATGGCTGTGCACACAGAGGATGGGGAGGGGAACGCAGGCACTGGCGGCTTTGCCTCGACGCCAGACCTTGGCAGAGAAGGGGCTTCTACCTCTCGGCCCGGCACGGGTAAACCACTCGCTTTCCACTTCCGCTTGCGTTCTCCTTTTTCCCTTATTGACCTTCGACCTTGGCTCCGCCCTATCTCTTTCGTGGCATCCAGACTTCTCCTTAGAGGACGTCGACGCCACCATCAAGGACGTTGCCGCGGATGCCGCGGCCGAGGCGGAGAAGATCGCTGCTGCGGAGGGAGTGTTGGAAATATGCCCTAGAGGCAATAATAAAAGGATTATTATTATATTTCCTTGTTCTTGATAATTGTCTTTTATTCATGCTATAATTGTATTATCCGGAAATCGTAATACACGTGTGAATACATAGACTACTATATGTCCCTAGTGAGCCTCTAGTTGACTAGCTCGTTGATCAATGAGATAGTCGTGGTTTCTCGACTATGGACATTGGATGTCATTGATAACGGGATCACATCATTAGGAGAATGATGTGATGGACAAGACCCAATCCTAAGCATAGCACAAGATCGTGTAGTTCGTTTTGCTAGAGCTTTTCCAATGGCAAGTATCTTTTCCTTAGACCATGAGATCGTGTAACTCCCGGATATCGTAGGAGTGCTTTGGGTGTACCAAACATCACAACGTAACTGGGTGACTATAAAGGTGCACTACAGGTATCTCCGAAAGTGTCTGTTGGGTTGACACGGATTGAGACTGGGATTTGTCACTCCGTATTACAGAGAGGTATCACTGGGTCCACTCGGTAATGCATCATCATAACGAGCTCAAAGTGACCAAGTGTTTGGTCACGGGATCATGCATTACGGTACGAGTAAAGTGACTTGCCGGTAATGAGATTGAACGAGGTATTGGGATACCGACGATCGAATCTCGAGCAAGTAACATACCGATTGACAAAGGGAATTGTATACGGGGTTGCTTGAATCCTCGACATCGTGGTTCATCCGATGAGATCATCGAGGAGCATGTGGAGCCAACATGGGTATCCAGATCCCGCTGTTGGTTATTGACCGAGAGCCGTCTCGGTCATGTTCCGCATGTCTCCCGAACCCGTAGGGTCTACGATTAAGGTTCGGTGAAGCTAGGGTTGTATGAATATGAGTATGCAGCAAACTGAAAGTTGTTCGGAGTCCCGGATGAGATCCCGGACGTCACGAGGAGTCCCGGAATGGTCCGGAGGTAAAGAATTATATATAGGAAGTGTTGTTTTGGCCATCGGGAGAGTTTCCGGGGTCACCGGCATTGTACCGGGACAACCGGAAGGGTCCCGGGGGTCCACCGGGTGGGGCCACCTATCCCGGAGGGCCCCGTGGGCTGAAGTGGGGAGGGAACCAGCCCCTGGTGGGCTGGTGCGCCCCCCCCCTTGGGCCCCCCTGCGCCTAGGGTTGGAAACCCTAGGGGTGGGGGCGCCCCACTTGCCTTGGGGGGCAAGCCTCCCCCCTTGGCCGTCGCCCCCCTTGGGAGATCTCACCTCCAGGGCCGGCGCCCCCCAGGGGGTCTATATAAAGGGGGGAGGGAGGGCAGACGCACCCTGAAGCATTGGCGCCTCCCTCTCCCCTGCTACACCTCTCCCTCTCGCAGAAGCTCGGCGAAGCTCACGGAACCCTCTTTGCATCCACCACCACGCCGTCGTGCTCTTTGGATCTTCATCAACCTCTCCCTCCTCCTTGCTGGATCAAGGTGCGAGAGGCGTCATCCGCTCCCCACGTGTGTTGAACGCGAGGTGCTGTCCGTTCGCATTTGGTCATCGGTGATTTGGATCACGACGCAGTACGACTCCCTCAACCCCGTTCACTTGAACGCTTCCGCTCGCGATCTACAAAGGTATGTAGATGCACTCCTATCACTCGTTGCTAGATGAACTCATAGATGGATCTTGGTGAAATCTGTAGGAAAATTTTTATTTTCTGCAACGCTCCCCAATAGTGGCGCCATGAGCTAGGTCTATGCGTAGTTCTCTATTGCACGAGTAGAACACAATTTGTTGTGGGCGTAGATGTTGTCAACTTTCTTGCCGCTACTAGTCTTATTTTGCTTCAGCGGTATTGTGGGATGAAGCGGCCGGACCGACCTTACACGTGCGCTTACGTGAGACAGGTTCCACCGGTCGACATGCACTAGTTGCGTAAGGTGGCTAGCGGGTGTCTGTCTCTCCCACTTTAGTTGGAGCGGATTCGGACGAAAAGGGTCCTTATGAAGGGTAAATAGAAGTTGACAAATCACGTTGTGGCTTTTTTCAGAGGTAAGAAAAGCGTTCTTGCTAGAACCCTATTGCAGCCACGTAAAAGATGCAACAACAATTAGAGGACGCCTAACTTGTTTTTACAGCAATTGCCTTGTGATGTGATATGGCCAAAAGTTGTGATGTATGATGAATGATATATTGTGATGTATGAGATCATGTTCTTGTAATAGGAATCACGACTTGCATGTCGATGAGTATGACAACCGGCAGGAGCCATGGGAGTTGTCTTAATTATTGTATGACCTGCGTGTCATTGATTCAACGCCATATAATTACTTTGCTTTATTGCTAAACCGTTAGTTATAGTAGTAGAAGTAATAGTTGGCGAGAAACTTCATGGAGACACGATGATGGAGATCATGGTGTCATGCCGGTGAAAAGATGATCATGGAGCCCCGAAGATGGAGATCAAAGGAGCTATATGATATTGGACATATCATGTCACTACTATATAATTGCATGTGATGTTTATTATGTTTATGCATCTTGTTTACTTAGAACGACGGTAGTAAATAAGATGATCCGTTATAATAATTTCAAGAAAGTGTTCTCCCTAACTGTGCGCCATTGCTAAAGTTAAATCGTTTGCTTCAAGCACCACGTGATGATCGGGTGTGATAGATTCCCACGTTCACATACAACGGGTGTAAGACAGTTTTACACATGCAAAACACTTAGGTTAACTTGACGAGCCTAGCATGTACAGACATGGCCTCGGAACACAACAAACCGAAAGGTCGAACATGAGTCGTATGGAAGATACGATCAACATGGAGATGTTCACCGACGATGACTAGTCCGTCTCACGTGATGATCGGACACGGCCTGGTCGACTCAGATCATGTAACACTTAGATGACTAGAGGGATGTCAAATCTGAGTGGGGAGTTCATTAAATAATTTGATTAGATGAACTTAATTATCATGAACATTAGTCTAAAATCTTTGCAAAATGTCTTGTAGATCAAATGGCCAACGCTCATGTCACCATGAACTTCAACGCGTTCCTAGAGAAAACCAAGCTGAAAGATGATGGCAGCAACTATTCGGATTTGGGTCCGAACACGAGGATCATCCTCATAGCTGCCAAGAAACAATGTCCTAGAAGCACTGCTAGGTGAAGCACCCATCCCAGAGAACCAAGACATTATGAACGCTTGGCAGTCACGTGCTGATGATTACTCCCTCGTTCAGTGCGGCATGATTTACAGCTTAGAACCGGGGATCCAAAAGCGTTTTGAGCAACACGGAGCATATGAAATGTTCGAGGAGCTGAAAATGGTTTTCCAAGCTCATGCCCGGGTCGAGAGATATGAAGTCTTCGACAAGTTCTATAGTTGTAAGATGGAGGAAAATAGTTCTGTCAGTGAGCACATACTCAAAATGTCCAGGTTGCACAACCGCCTATCCTAGCTGGACATTAACCTCCCGGATGAGGCGGTCATTGATGAGAATCCTTCGATCGCTCCCACCGAGCTACAAGAGCTTTGTGATGAACTACAATATGCAGGGGATGGTGAAAACTGTTCCTGAAGTATTTTCAATGCTCAAGTCGTGAGGTAGAAATCAAGAAGGAACATCAAGTGTTGATGGTCAATAAAACCACTAAGTTCAAGAAGGGCAAGGGTAAGAAGAACTGCAAGAAGGATGGCAAGGATGTTGCCGCGCCCGGTAAGCCAGTTGCCGGGAAGAAGTCAAAGAATGGACCCAAGCCTGAGACTGAGTGCTTTTATGCAAAGGGGAGGGTCACTAGAAGCGGAACTGCCCCAAATACTTAGCAGGCAAGAAGGCCGGCAACACTAAAGGTATATTTGATATACATGTAATTGATGTGTACCTTACCGATTACTCGTAGTAACTCCTGGGTATTTGATACGGTGCCGTTTCTCATATATGTAACTCACGGCTAGCTGCGGAATAAGCGGAGATCGGGCGAAGGGCGAGGTGACCATGCGGCGTCGGGAATGGTTCCAAGGTCGATGTGATCGCCGTTGTACGCTACCTCTACATTTACCTCACGGGATTAGTTTTAAACCTCAATAATTGTTATTTAGTGCCAAGTTTGAGCATGAACATTGTATCGGGATCTCGTTTAATACGAGATGGCTACTCATTTAAATCCGAGAATAATGGTTGTTCTATTTATATGAGAGATATGTTTTATGGTCATGTCCGATGGTCAATGGTTTATTCTTAATGAATCTCGAACGTGATGTTACACATATTCATAGTGTGAATACCAAAAGATGTAAAGTTGATAACGATAGTCCCACATACTTGTGGCATCGCCGCCTTGGTCACATTGGTGTCAAGCGCATGAAGAAGCTCCATGCTGATGGACTTTTAGAGTCTCTCGATTATGAATCATTTGACACATGCGAACCATGCCTTATGGGCAAAATGACCAAGACTCCGTTCTCCGGAACAATGGAACGAGCAACCAACTTATTGGAAATCATACATACCGATGTGTATGCGGTCCAATGAGGGTTGAGGCTCATGGAGGACATCTTTATGTTCTCACTCTCACTGACGACTTGAGTAGATATGGGTATGTCTACTTGATGAAACACAAGTCTGAGACCTTTGAAAAGTTCAAGGAATTTCAGTATGAGGTAGAGAATCAACGTGACCGAAAAATAAAGTTCTTCTGATCGGATCGTGGAGGAGAATATTTCAGTCACGAATTTGGTACACACTTAAGGAAATGTGGAATCGTTTCACAACTCACGCCGCCTGGAACACCTCAGCGTAACGGTTTGTCCGAACATCGTAATCGCACTCTATTGGATATGGTGCGATCTATGATGTCTCTTACAGATTTACCGCTATCATTTTGGGGATACGCTCTAGAGACATCTACATTCACTTTAAATAGGGCACCGTCTAAATCCGTTGAGACGACATCGTTTGAATTATGGTTTGGAAAGAAACCTAAGCTGTCGTTTCTAAAAGTTTGGGGATGCGATGCTTATGTCAAGAAACTTCAACCTGAAAACCTCGAACCCAAGTCGGAAAAATGCGTCTTCATAGGATACCCTAAGGAAACCATTGGGTATACCTTCTACCTTAGATCCAAAGGCAAGATCTTTGTTGCCAAGAACGGATCCTTTCTGGAAAAAGAGTTTCTCTCGAAAGGAGTAAGTGGGAGGAAAGTAGAACTCGACGAAGTACTACCTCTTGAACCGGAAAGTAGTGCAGCTCAGGAAAATGTTCCTGTGGTGCCTACACCGACTGGAGAGGAAATCAATGATGATGATCAAGGTACTTCGGATCAAGTTGCTACTGAACTTGGTATGTCCACAAGGACACGTTCCACACCAGAATGGTATGGCAACCCCGTCCTGGAAATCATGTTGTTAGAAAACGGTGAACCTTCGAACTATGAAGAAGCAACGGCCGGCCCAGATTCCAACAAATGGCTTGAAGCCATGCAATCCGAGATAGGATCCATGTATGAAAACAAAGTATGGACTTTGACAGACTTGCCCGATGATCGGCGAGCGATAGAAAACAAATGGATCTTTAAGAAGAAGACGGACGAGGATGGTAATGTTACCATGTATAAAGCTCGACTTGACGCTAAGGGTTATCGGCAAGTTCAAGGGGTTGACTACGATGAGACTTTCTCTCCCGTAGCGAAGCTGAAGTCCCTCCGAATCATGTTAGCAATTGCCGCATACTATGATTATGAGATATGGCAAATGGACGTCAAAACGGCATTCCTTAACGTCTATCTTAAGGAAGAACTGTATATGATGCAGCCGGAAGGTTTTGTCAACCCTAAGAATGCTAACAAGGTATGCAAGCTCCAGTGATCCATTTATGGGCTGGTGCAAGCATCTCGGAGTTGGAACATTCGCTTTGATGAGATGATCAAAGCGTTTGGGTTTATGCAGACTTATGAAGAAGCCTGCGTTTACAAGAAAGTGAGTGGGAGCTCTGTAGCATTTCTCATATTATATGTAGGTGACATACTTTTGATGGGAAATGATATAGAACTCTTGGACAGCATTAAGGCCTACTTGAATAAGAGTTTTTCAATGAAGGACCTTGGAGAAGCTGCTTATATACTAGGCATCAAGATCTATAGAGATAGATCGAGACGCCTCATAGGACTTTCACAAAGCACATACCTTGATAAGATATTGAAGAAGTTCAAAATGGATCAGTACAAGAAAGGGTTCTTGCCTGTATTACAAGGTGTGAAATTGAGCTCGGCTCAATGTCCGACCACCGCAGAAGATATAGAAGAGATGAGTGTCATCCCCTATGCATCAGCCATAGGGTCTATTATGTATGCCATGTTGTGTACCAGACCTGATGTAAACCTTGCCGTAAGTTTGGTAGGAAGGTACCAAAGTAATACCGCAAGGAACATCGACAGCGGTCAAGAATATCCTGAAGTACACGAAAAGGACTAAGGACATGTTTCTCGTTTATGGAGGTGGCGAAGAGCTCGTAAAGGTTACGTCGGACGCTAGCTTCGACACAGAATCTGGATGACTCTAAGTCACAAACCGGATACGTGTATATGTTGAGTGGTGGAGCAGTAAGCTGGTGCAACTGCAAGCAGAGCGTCGTGGCGGGATCTACATGTGAAGCGGAGTACATGGCAGCCTCGGAGGCAGCGCATGAAGCAATTTGGGTGAAGGAGTTCATCACCGACCTAGGAGTCATACCCAATGCGTCGGGGCCGATCAAACTCTTCTCAGGACAACACTGGAGCTATTGCACTTGCCAAGGAGCCCAGGTTTCACAAGAAGACCAGGCACATCAAGCATCGCTTCAACTCCATTCGTGAAAATGTTCAAGATGGAGACATAGAAATTTGCAAAGTGCATATGGATCTGAATGTCGCAGATCCGTTGACTAAACCTCTTCCGCGAGCAAAACATGATCAACAGCAGAACTCTATGGGTGTTCGATTCATCACAATGTAACTAGATTATTGACTCTAGTGCAAGTGGGAGACTGTTGGAAATATGCCCTAGAGGCAATAATAAAAGGATTATTATTATATTTCCTTGTTCGTGATAATTGTCTTTTATTCATGCTATAATTGTATTATCCGGAAATCGTAATACACCTGTGAATACATAGACTACTATATGTCCCTATTGAGCCTCTAGTTGACTAGCTTGTTGATCAACAGATAGTCGTGGTTTCCTGACTATGGACATTGGATGTCATTGATAACGGGATCACATCATTAGGAGAATGATGTGATGGACAAGACCCAATCCTAAGCATAGCACAAGATCGTGTAGTTCGTTTTGCTAGAGCTTTTCCAATGTCAAGTATCTTTTCCTTAGACCATGAGATTGTGTAACTCCCGGATATCGTAGGAGTGCTTTGGGTGTACCAAACGTCACAACGTAACTGGGTGACTATAAAGGTGCACTCTGTGTATCTCCGAAAGTGTCTGTTGGGTTGACACGGATCGAGACTGGGATTTGTCACTCTGTATTACGGAGAGGTATCACTGGGCCCACTCGGTAATGCATCATCATAATGAGCTCAAAGTGACCAAGTGTTTTTTCACGGGATCATGCATTATGGTACGAGTAAAGTGACTTGCCGATAACAAGATTGAACGAGGTATTGGGATACCGACGATCGAATCTCGGGCAAGTAACATACTGATTGACAATGGGAATTGTATACGGGGTTGCTTGAATCCTCGACATCGTGGTTCATCCGATGAGATCATCGAGGAGCATGTGGGAGCCAACATGGGTATCCAGATCCCGTTGTTGGTTATTGACCGGAGAGCCGTCTCGGTCATGTCTGCATGTCTCTGAACCCGTAGGGTCTACACTTAAGGTTCGGTGACGCTAGGGTTGTATGAATATGAGTATGCAGCAGACCGAAAGTTGTTCGGAGTCCCGGATGAGATCCCGGACGTCACGAGGAGTTCCGGAATGGTCCGGAGGTAAATAATTATATATAGGAAGTGCTGTTTCGGCCATCGTGAGAGTTTTGGAGGTCGCCGGTATTGTACCGGGACAACCGGAAGGGTCCCGGGGGTCCACCGGGTGGGGCCACCTATCCTGGAGGGCCCCGTGGGCTGAAGTGGGGAGGGTACCAGCCCTTGGTGGGCTGGTGCGCCCCCTTGGGCCCCCTGCGCCTAGGGTTGGAAACCCTAGGGGTGAAGCGACCCACTGCCTTGGGGGCAAGCCTCCCCCTTAGCCGCCGCCCCTTGGGAGATCTCATCTCCAGGGCGGGCGCCCCCCAGGGGGGCTATATAAAGGGGGGAGGGCAGCCGCACCACTGAAGCCTTGGCGCCTCTCCCCTGCTACACCTCTCCCTCTCGCAGGCTCGGGCGGCTCTGCTGAACCCTGCTGCATTCACCACCACGCCCGTCGTCTGCTGGATCTTCATCAACCTCTCCCTCCTCCTTCTTTGGATCAAGGTGCGGGAGGCGTCATCCGCTCCGTCACGTGTGTTGAACGCCGGAGGTGCTGTCCGTTCGGCACTTGGTCATCGGTGATTTGGATCACGACGAATACGATTCCCTCAACCCCGTTCACTTGAACGCTTCCGCTCGCGATCTACAAAGGTATGTAGATGCACTCCTATCACTCGTTGCTAGATGAACTCATAGATGGATCTTGGTGAAACCGTAGGAAAAAATTTATTTTCTGCAACGTTCCCCAACAGGGAGCCAGGGGCGCCGCCGAGGATGCCGCCAATGGGCCCGCCGAGGAGCCCGGCAAGGGGCCTGCCGAGGGAGCCGGCAAGGTCACTGCCGAGGAGGGGGCGTTTGACGACCTGCCCTCCTCCTCCGCTGCCTCGGGCTCTGGCAGGTACCTGAGAGTCAGCGACGACCTCTTCGTCCATCACCTTTGCGCGTCGAGCACTAGGGCTCCCTTTGAGGGAGAGGTGTTCGACGAGGAGGTGCTTGCCACCGCCGGGCTTGAGGTTGTTGACAAGCCGGGCGTTGGTGGCGCTGGCTCCCAGGAGGAACAGCTGCTCCAGGCCATGGGCGCCAGCTTCCAGAAGCTCCATGCGCTCCACCGTGCTCGCCTGGACAAGGCCAAGTCCAGGACGGCGGTGGTGGAGGGGATGGAGGAGGACTTTGGGGGGTGCATCGCCGAGGCGCAGGACTGGTTCCGCCAGGCTCAGGACGAGCTGAAGGCTGCCCGGGGCGAGCTGACCAACCGTGAGGTGGAGCTCGCCCTGAAGCTGGCCGACATCAAGAAGGCCCGGGAGACGGCGAAGAGGCTGGCCGATGAAGCCGAAGCCGTTCGGTCCCAGGACGAGGCCGCCCTGAAGACCCGGGAGGAGGACCTTGCCGAGCGTGAGGAGAAACTTGCCGCCACGCTCCACGGCAAGGACGAAGAGGTGGACAAGCTCGTCCTGCAGTGGACCCAAGAGCTGGAACGGAGGCATCAGGAGGCACTCAACGCCCTGGCTCAGGCCCATGCCGGCAAGGTGAAGGAGCTGGAGGAGCAAGCTCTGAAGCTAGCCCAGGAGAAGCACACGCTCAATGGTGCACTAAATGTGGCGCAGGGTGAGGTCATCAGCAAGTCTGGAGAGCTCTCCGAGGCCAACACCTCCATCATAGATCACAAGCTGAAGCTGGGAGAACTCAAGGAGACGCTGTCGGGGGCCATGACCCAGGAGGGGATCCTGGCCAAGGAGCTGGAGATGGAGAAGCAGCTGCTGAAGAACGAGACCGCCAACCTCAAGGACTATAAGGCGGGCGAGAAATGCTGGCTTGGGCGCCTTGCCGCCGTCGCAAACTCGGCCGCCGATCAAATGGACGTCATGGGGATGCCGGAGATGGGGTACGCCCCAGAGGCGAACCTGAGCCCCAACGCCAACCTGACCATATACTTTGAGAAGGTCGTCGACGCCCTGAAGCGGCTTCACTCCAACCGGGCGGCCTCCCTGGCCGAGGAATCCCGGATACTCTGCCGGGGGACCATGACCAGGGTGCTCACCAAGATTGCGCACTGGCACCCAGACCTTGACTTCGGAGCTGTGCTGGAGAGCTTGCCGGAGGATACCGACATCACGGATCTCAATGAGCGTATCCAGCCCATCCTCAGCCGCATCGACAAAATCAAGAGGGTTGAGGGCCAGCGCCGGGACTAGGCATCCCGTTCTCCGTCGCCGCTGCGGGTTCATGACCAAGACAAAGCTATCTTTAGTTAGAACCGCGGCGGCAATTTGTGTAATATAACTCTGTAATGCCCCTGAAACTTATGCATGTTATTTTCCTGTTTGATTTTCCTTTGAATGTCCACCCCATGTCAACTGGGTAAGCTTGCTAGCACGTAAACCCAGGGTGGCGTTTTGAGGACGGATCCTCATTAGCCTGCCGGGTGTGCTTGTTGCCAGGCAAAGCACCTTACCGCCCTTGGCGCGGCCGCTCGATCTGTCGAGCTTGACTCGAGTCAGAACCGAGAGCGTTGCTGATGGCGAAAGGCAACCCTGTCGCTCTCGACGCGGCCGCTTGAACTGTTGAGCGGACTAAACAGAACAAAGGCATTGTCGATCGCAGGAGGGCCTTCTGTGTACAGGTTTCCCATACAAGGCCGAACCATCGAGGATAATAACCTTATGTTTAAAGAGAAGAAACTTAAAGTTCAGCATGACTTAGCTCTCTCGTCACCGCCTCGGTGTCTCTGGCGCCACGGGCAGCGCCGCCTCCTTGGCCGCCTTCTCCGCAGGGGCCGGGGCGATGAAGAACAGCTAGGTCGACTGCTGGACCAGATTCTCATAATTGCGCCCCCTACCTGGCGCGCCAAAGATGTCGGTGGGAAACGACACCTATGGGATCACTAGAATCCCTTCTACGATTGCGGGGTGCGGGGATCATGAGAAGAGCGGGACGAGCAGACAACACAAAGGGATTTTACCCAGGTTCGGGCCGCAAAGGTGCGTAAAACCCTAGTCCTGCTTTGGAGGATGTATTTAGTGTTCTTGAGCTCTCGACCTAGCTCTAGGTGCTGCGAGGTTCCAAAGAGCCGAATCCTTTCTCTGTGTGCCATGGGACTCCTTTTATAGGTGAAAGGGGCTGCCACAGTGGCACACAGGAGGTGGAAAGTGCTACAGTGTCGCGAGGTTATCCTAGTATTACAGGACAAGATGCATTTAATGCGAGGCTTAGGTGTCCCTTCGCTTTATTGGGGACAGGGGTGAGGCCCGTCCCGTCCGTCGCCGCTCCACCTTGCTTCGACACGCGCCCTGGCCAGCGATGCATGCGGTGCCATGTAGGCAGGCAGGCAGCTGAGGTGGCGCGGTGGTGGAGCCTCCACGAAGGATTGCATGCCGCCACGCAGGTGCCTGCCCAGCTGGTTAGGTCGGCAGCTGCATGCGAACGGCGGCGAAGGCTTATCTGGTGCGGGCCTGGCAGTGGCCCTGCCGGTGCACTTTGGCGAAGGCCTTGTCGGGTGGCCCGGCAAGGGTCTTTCCGGGTGGCCTGGCAAGGGTCTTGCCGTGGCATGCTGGCCTCCCCGGCAAGGGTCTTGCCGGGGGTCTTGTGGGTTTCTTCGGTGAGGATGGTTGCCTTCTTATCCTCATTTGATCTTGAGCATTCTATGTCTTCACAAAGATCTGCATGCCACCACGGAGGTGCCTCCCGAGCCCTGCCCCAATGCGTCTGTTTGAGCCTTTGGTGGGCTCAAGGGTGGCTCGCCTCGGGTGTGGCGAGCTGCCCCAAAGAAGGGTCTTGCCGGGGCATTGAGGCTGCCCCGGCAAGGGTCCTTGCCGGGAAAAACTGCTTCGCCCATCCGATCCTTGT
This sequence comes from Aegilops bicornis, assembly GCA_021605145.1. Classification (NCBI taxonomy): domain Eukaryota; kingdom Viridiplantae; phylum Streptophyta; class Magnoliopsida; order Poales; family Poaceae; genus Aegilops; species Aegilops bicornis. Next base: position 94,111,687 of record CM038669.1, on the reverse strand, counting down.
GGCCTTGGTCCTTGCCATTGCTTCATTTGTCCTCGTGGCTTCGGCTTCTCTCCAGCTCCCCTTTCCTGCTATATCTATGTGTGGCCGTGGCGGGAGGCTCTGACTGCCCGTGCACAAGTAAAGGGGTCAAAAGCAGAGCCCCTACTTTTGTACACCGACACCTTGCGGGGCATCAGGCTCTCGATGAGCACTTGTGAGGGAGTTCCGGACTAGGTGGTGTCCGGATAGCCGAACTATCATCATCGGCCGGACTCCAAGACTATGAAGATACAAGACTGAAGACTTTGTCCCGTGTCCGGATGGGACTTTCCTTGGCGTGGAAGGCAAGCTTGGCAATACGGATATGTAGATCTCCTACCTTTGTAACCGACTTTGTGTAACCCTAGCCCTCTCCGGTGCCTATATAAACCGGACGGCTGTAGTCCATAGGGCACACAACAATCATACCATAGGCTAGCTTCTAGGGTTTAGCCTCTTTGATCTCGTGGTAGATCCACTCTTGTAACACACATCATCAATATTAATCAAGCAGGACGTAGGGTTTTACCTCCATCAAGAGGGCCCGAACCTGGGTAAAACATCGTGTCCCTTGTCTCCTGTTACCATCCGCCTAGACGCACACAGTTCGGGACCCCCTACACGAGATCCGCCGGTTTTGACACCGACATTGGTGCTTTCATTGAGAGTTCCTGCGTATGCGTCACCAACAGGCCCGATGGCTCCTTTGATCATCAACAACGACGCGGTCCAGGGTGAGACTTTTCTCCCCGGACAGATATTCGTGTCCGGCGGCTTTGCACTGCGGGCCAATTCGTTTGGCCATCTGGAGCAGATCGAAAGCTACGCCCCTGGCCGTCAGGTCAGATTTGGAAGTTTAAACTATACGGCCGATATCCGCGGAGACTTGATCTTTGACGAATTCGAGCCGCAGCCAAGCGCGCCGCACTGTCTCGATGGGCATGGTCTAGCTCTGCGGCGAGCGATTGCCACAGAGGCCGCACCAGAATCCGCTCCGACTCTTAATCCGGGCGGATTCCCGGTTCGAGGACGAGTGGTTGGACACCGCCTCGGGGGCTTTAATCTCTACGGCGATCGAGCCGAACTCCATCCCTGTCCTTTGCAAAGACCTCGACTCCAGGGTGCTGGACTCCTCTCCGGACTCCGAACCCTCCGCGCCCTTGCCAATCGAATCCGATTGGGCGCCCGTTATGGAGTTCACGGCCGCGGACATCTTTCAGCACTCGCCCTTTGGCGACATCCTGAATTCACTAAAGTCTCTCTCTTTATCCGGAGAGCCCTGGCCGGACTACGAACAGGAAGGTTGGGATGCGGACGATGAAGAAACTCAATGCCCACCCACCACCCACTTCATAGCCACTGTCGAAAGCTTACACGACGTGCTCGATTTCGACTCCGAAGACATCGACGGTATGGACGACAATGTAGGAGACAACAATGAACCAGCACCTATAGGATGCTGGACAACCTCATCCCATGATGTATACATGGTGGATACACCTAAAGGAAATGAAGACGAGGAACAACGGGACGCCACGAAGGATAAATCCCTCGAAAAGCAGTCAAAACGGCAACGTAAACGCCGAACAAAGTCCCGCCTCAACAAAGACCCAGCCATAGAGCAGGGCGAACCGGTGGACAATGAACAAGCTATCGAGCAATCGTCCGAACAAGACAACTTGGATAAACAATCTGTCCCCGGCGAAGACAACGATGCGGACAACCTCACGCGGACAAACCATTGGAGCAAAATGACCTCCGGAAAGGCTGCGTCGCCACTGCAGCGTAGCCTGAAAAAGCGAAGCGGAAGCTCAAAACAGCGGAAGATGCACTCGAGGATTAGATGGAGCAAAGTATTCAGCACCTTGAATAAGAAATGCAGCGATCGCCGAACAAAGAGCTACCCGAAAAGAAAGCTACTGCCTAAATTCGACGAGGAGGCCTTAGAGCCCCCACAATTCAAAAACAAGAAGGCCACCCAGTCGGATGGACGACCTTACGGCAAAAAGAGAGCGGCGAATGGTGCCGCATTACAAGCCAATATGCGACCGCCTAAGGATTCACATCAAAAGGATGGCCCAGTTAGGTCCATCTATGGGCCAAGAAAGCACGCCACAAAGCAATGCAACACGCCAAAATTCCAAAAACCACGGCACACCCAATATAGGGGCGCGCACACCCCTATGTTTCACCGATGAGGTGCTTTGGATCATGAATTTCCGGTAGGATTCAAACCCGTAAACATAGAGGCATACGACGGAACAACAGACCACAGATGCGGATTGAGGATTACATCCTCCACATACACATGGCTAGAGGAGATGATCTCCACGCCGTAAAATACTTACCCCTTAAACTCAAAGGGCCAGCTCGGCATTGGCTTAAGAGCCTCCCAGAAAATACCATTGGAAGCTGGGAAGAGCTCGAGGATGCATTTCGGGCAAATTTTTGGGGACCTCGTCCGCCCTCCGGACGCAGACGATCTAAGTCACATAACTCAACAGCCCGGAGAGTCAGCCCGGAAATTCTGGAACAGGTTCCTTACTAAAAAGAACCAAATAGTCGACTTTCCGGACGCCGAAGCCTTGGCAGCTTTCAAACACAACGTCCGAGACGAATGGCTTGCCAGATACCTCGGCCAAGAAAAGCCAAGAACAATGGCCGCATTAACAAACCTCATGACCCGCTTTTGCGCAGGGGAAGACAGTTGGCTGGCTATATGCAGCACCAGCGACCCGAGTACATCCGAAATTAGTGATGGAAATGGGAAATCACGACGCAGAAAAGATCAGCGCCGGAATAAGGAAAATGGCCCAAATAGTACGGCGGTCAACGCCGGATTCAAAAGCTCTCGGCCGAACAACAAAACACTGCCCCTAAAGGATAACCGTGACGAGCTATCCAACCTAAACAAGATTCTGGATAGACTGTGTCAAATACATGGTACCTCCGGGAAGCCTGCAAACCATACCCACAGAGATTGTTGGGTCTTCAAGCAGTCCGGCCGACTTAACACCGAACACAAGGGGCTCGACACACCAAGTGAAAGTGACGAAACCCAAAAGCAGCACTACGGAAAACAAAAGACTTTCCCACTAGAAGTCAAAACAGTGAACTCACTTCATGTGATAACACAGTAGCGGCCCCTGCCATACCGGGACACCGTCCGCATAATGGGGATAGAACCTACCAAAATTCGCTATAGCAGCACTTCCTTCAAAGGAATGACGCCAGGCCTTCTTTATTATACAGCTCTGTACCACTAGAGGTTGTGTTCGGTTCATCCGACAACCCCGTCATGAAAGCTCACTCCCCATCGCCCCATTCAGCAGTAGCCCTTAAGCACTACTGAGGCGTACAGCTTTCGCCCGCTTTTACGCAATACCGTATTATGCATCTCTAACACTTAAAATGCCCGGTCCACGCGGCATCATCTCGTTAAAAGGAAGTATTAAGTGTCACTTGAGCACGGAAGAACGGGAGACTGCCTTGACAGCCCACAGCTACCCGGCTCTGCCAGGCAAAGAACTTGAATCGGTCATTCAAACCCCGGACTCGGTTAGACGAGTCAGGCGCCTACTAGCGGCATACCCCCATACGAGGGGCCGCATACATGTATAACAAGAGATAATAAAGCTCAATTTTATTTAATTCTTCGAACCGTACTCTGTTTATTTAATATTAAGTACACCTTTCGCACGACCCTTTTTCTTTCAAACTAAGTTCCTCTCTTTTTCAGATGAACAACGTGCTACGCCCGTCCAGGATACGGCACAACGGAGACACAGGCGCAGACGTGCAGTAGGGACCCGTTGCAAGGATTCTTTTCAGATTAAGACCTGCGTAAACCTTTTTTCACATCTCTTGTTGATATACATCCCCGGTTCCTTAATATAACCGAGGAGGAGGCTGGTACTTTGGCATTGGCCGCACCAGAATTTTTATGCTGCGTACCTAGACACGGGGCTTAGGGCATTATTCTGCCCATTTTCATAAAGACCGAATACCTTAGGGAGTATTCGGCATCTCGAGATTAGGACTTATATGCATCAGCTCCGAATCATGTCTTTGGTCAAATGTTGGGTTGCCCGGCTCTGTGTTTTGCTGCCCACGTTAGCTTTTCATGGCTAACGCGGCACCAGGAGAACTACTGCGATTGTGCCCTGGTTCGGCCAAGCGAGCACCTCAGTAGAGAAAGCCGAAAACTGACTGTCATGATATAGCGAGAGACTGGTCAACCACTCGATGACTCACAGGAATGTTTAGGATTCCTCCGCATTAACGAAGGACCGGTTTTCGGTCAGGCACATACGCACCCCGAATTCGGGAGAGTGCGGTGCCCCCAGGGGCTATATAGTAGCCCCACCCTCGAACTCCTATGGCTAAGTGAAAGTGATAAAGCATTATAGTCCGGTTGCCTGGTTTGCTACGCTATCACCTCCTTAACAGGACCAAGACGTTGGATTAAGTGTGAAAAATCGCTTTTTTTTGCAAACACCCCCGCACTATGTGCGTGGGGGCTGAAGCCAAGGACTGCCATCTTTCAGGTTATATACACATATACATAAACGGCCGCACAGGGAGTAGTTTACTACTTGAACGCACAAGTATAAAACGCACTTATATTACATTGAAACATTGTTTTCACAAATCATACATGTCATTTAAACATAATATCCTTCGAGCACTGCGTCTCTATTAAACGAGCGCCCGGCAGGACTTCTTCAAAGTAGTGCTCGGCAAGTACTCGGCCTCTGTCCGAATCCTGGGATGCAACGTCAGTGGCCTTCATCTCTGCCCAGTATGTCTTGACACGGGCAAGAGCCATCCGCGCTCCCTCAATACACGGCGATCGCTTCATTGCGTTGATACGCGGCACCGCACCAAGAAACTGCTGCACTAAACCAAAATAGCTCTTCGGCTGGGGTCCGTCCGGCCACAAGTGAGTCAAGACATGCTTCATGGCAAATCCGGACAATCGATTCAGCTCGGCCCATTCGGCCAACCGATCGGTCAGCGGCAGAGGACGCTCCGGACTATGGAATTGCGACCAATATAGCTCTTCCCTTCTGTGCCCCTTCTGGCCCCGGAAGTGCTCAACCGCGTCCACAGCGCTCACCGCCAAGTCCAGATAAGCATCCTCTGAACTCCACAATTTATCCAACTGAGCATACTTTGGATCTGTATATTTCCTCCACAGCAGAAACGACTTTCCAGCCGCAATTGCCCCGGCCTGACTCAGCTCCTCCTTGGCAGCTCTCAAAGCTGATTGGGCATTCTTGGATTCGGCGGCGGCCTTCTTTAGGCCCTCTTGTTCCGCTTGACGTTCCCTTTCAAGAACCGCGCAGCGATCGGTAGTATTCCTTAACTTTTTGGCCATATCGGCCATCTCCTCTTCTTGGCGGTGAGCAGCCCGTTCAGCTTCTAGCTCTTGGCCGCCTTCTGACGCCGCATTACTAATTCTAGCTTGCTCTTTTCGCTCGGCGAAGTTCTGCCCGCAGCTCCTCCACGGCAGCGGCACCATCTGCATTTAGCATACAAACAGTAAGACATGGGCGTCAAGCTCCCTTACAAGGTGTCCGCATAGAGGTCGCATACCTTGTGACTCGTCAAACCGTTTATTGACCAGCGCGATGTCCGCATCCGCCTCGTCAAGTTGCCGCTTTAGTTTGGCATATTCAACAGTCCGGTTGGCCTCCGGACGCCCCGCCACCTGTTCAGGAGCAGCGATAGGTTATAACTGAGAATTTGATCCTCGGCACATTGTCAATTTTGACAACATACCAAGTCTCAGGGGCTACTATCTATACAGGGCGCATTTTATATGCATAACTGTCAGAAGGTACATCATTTTTGCGTACCTCAAACCCCGTCAGTAAGCTTCTGACGGCTTCATGCAATCCGCTCCCGGATGCAATTCTTTCAATCACCGTACCCATTAGAGCACGGTGATCCTCTGAAATAGCCGCTTCGCCCGGCAGATCCTTCAGCTCCTCCGACCAAGACGCCACTTGGCGCCGGACCTTCTTCGGCCCGGGACTTGGGGAACCCTCGCGGCGACACCTCCGGGTCGTCCGCCTCACATGAGGGTGCGACAGGTGGAGGCGTTTAGCTCTCCATCATCTCCGAAGAAGATCCCCGAAGACGAGCTCTCTGCTGAGAAGGGCTGAAGTCCGAACTACAAGGTACAATTTCGGTTATCCTCATGAATAAATACAGGATGTTCCTTATTTACAAGACCCTTCTTTTTACTTACGGCTGGTGGAGGGCTGATCCCTTGGGGAAATAATGTGGCTGGGTTACTTCCCAGCCGGACTCTCTGCCGAAGATTCCTTCCCCTCTTTGGGGCCTTGACCTCCGGATCTTCAAGCGGTCCTCTTCTCTCCTCGGAAGGTGGGACTCTTAATCCCTCCTTCCTTGATATCCTCCTTCGCAGAGGCGGTTGCTTCCCGCTCCCCCTTCGCCTTCTTCAAAAGGCGACCTTCAACATCTTGGTCAACATGGGATCCGGTGTGGTCTCTGGGAGGGGAGCCGGACACCTTATTAACTTTGCCTTGGCTATCCACTCCTGTTCAAGAAACGGCTCCTTTAAAGGGCATATATATATGAAGTAAATGAATGAACAGCTTGTCCGGTTACAGGACTACTTACTTGAGTATCTGGGCGATTGCAGCTTAGTCATGCATCCTCGGTCAAGTCCGGACACTTCTCTTGTGATCCGAAGAACAGTTTATACATCTCCACGGGCGTCGTGCCCATAAAATTTTGGAGAGCTTCGTGGTCCCTCCGGATTGAATTCCCACAAAGTGAGGGGGCGGCGTTCTGCAGGCTGAAGGCGCCGGATCACCATAACCTGCGCCACCGCAACCAGATTGACCTCTTTCCTGGAGATCTCGACACGGCCTGCAGCAGGGAACGTCCTTGGGCGGCCCCAGTCGAGCCCCTTGTTGACCCATGATGCCAACCGCTATGGTGGACCTGGCGGAAGGCAGGAGCGCCGCCCATTTGGTGCCCCCCGAGCGGTGATATAAAACCACTCCCGTTGCCAACCAAGCTCCTCTTGAAAAGAGCCCTCGGGCCCACGGAGCATCAGCACATTTGCTTATGACCGCCCCTCCGCACTCCGCTTGCTGCCCCTTGATCATCTTTGGCTCCACCTTGAAGGTCTTGAGCCACAATCCAAAGTGGGGGGTAATATGGAGGAAGGCCTCACATACGACAATGAATGACGAGATATGGAGGATGGACTACGAATTCAAGTCATGGAAATCAAGCCCATAATAAAACATGAGCCCCCGCACAAAGGGGTCCGTCGGGAAGCCTAAACCCCGAAGGAAGTGGAACACAAAGGCCACGTTCTCGCCGGGCTCAGGAGTGGGAATGACCTGCCCTGGAGCAGGCAGCCTATGCGAGATCTCGCCGGTCAGATACCTGGCGTCTCGCAGCTTTAGCACATCTTCTTCTATGACGGAGGAAGACATCCATCGGCCGTGCTGGTCGGAGCCGGACATCGTCGAAAGTCCGAAGCGCCTGAATCTGAAGCTTTGGGTGTTGGAACTCGAAGCATGAGGCGAACTCGATGGAGGGTGTAAAGAAGAAGAGGGCCTTGGTCTCATCATAAAGAGCTTGAATACCAAGAGCCCACCCCGTGGTCGATTAGGACTCGCCTTCGATAGAGAAGGCAGGCCAACGGGCATGGTTGGGTTACCCACGTCCGAATTGATGAGAATCCCGAAATAAGGGGGCACGATCTACGCTTTGATAAGACGTGCCAAGGAAACCGCCTCGCTAAACACGCTGAGGTGGAACAATAAAAAACGATTCATATAAAGGCCTGGCCGTAGTGTGATGTCACGCCGCGGAATACGTCAGCAGATCTGTGCATAAATTATTCTCTCTACGGTGTTATGTGGAACTTGTTTTGCAGAGCCGGACACTATCCTTGTGTTCAAAACCTTCTATGAAGTATTCAGAGGAGGAACCCGCCTTGCAATGCCGAAGACAATCAACGCGTTGGACTCGTCATCATTGAAGCCTGGTTCAGGGGCTACTGAGGGAGTTCCGGACTAGGGGGTGTCCGGATAGCCGAACTATCATCATCGGCCGGACTCCAAGACTATGAAGATACAAGACTGAAGACTTCGTCCCGTGTCCGGATGAGACTTTCCTTGGCGTGGAAGGCAAGCTTGGCGATATGGATATGTAGATCTCCTACCTTTGTAACCGACTTTGTGTAACCCTAGCCCTCTCCGGTGCCTATATAAACCGGACGGCTGTAGTCCATAGGGCGCACAACAATCATACCATAGGCTAGCTTCTAGGGTTTAGCCTCTTTGATCTCGTGGTAGATCCACTCTTGTAACACACATCATCAATATTAATCAAGCAGGATGTAGGGTTTTACCTCCATCAAGAGGGCCCGAACCTGGGTAAAACATCGTGTCCCTTGTCTCCTGTTACCATCCGCCTAGACGCACAGTTCGGGACCACCTACCCGAGATCCGCTGGTTTTGACACCGACAACTGGTGATGGCGGTTCCTCGGGTGGGTCGTCGATCATGCCGCCGAGCAGCTCTGGATCTTTTGCACGGTGGATGGCAAACTGCTCATCACACCTCCTCTGCAATATGTCGATTGAGCTCCCAAGGACTGTGACCCCGATATCGCTGCCGATGGGCTATGGTGCCTGCACCGGCCGATGAAGCTCTTGCTCCCAACCTGCTCTGGCTCGTTCTCCTTGTCGAAGATGTAACGCAGGTAGGTGTTGACATCGAAGCTTTGGTCGTTGCCTGGCATGCTTGGAATAACTAATGGTAGATGGGTGAGGACTAGAACTTCGCAGAGTGTCGCGGCGGTGCGTTGACGCCTGGGTTATATGCAGCAAGCCGTTACCTGGTGGCGGGAAACCGGTGAGGGAATAGGCATGGATTTTACAATTCACCCATGTGGAGCGCGGGAAGAATTCGCTCGAGCGTGGGAAGACTAAGTGGATCACACACACAACACGAATACCGTATCCAGTGCCACGTGTTATTTATCACACAAGTGTTAACATAAGGAAATGCATGTGTAACTTACTAATCATCGCACACGAGTACTCGCAGACGCATCGTGTGCGGTACTCCTACCAACCACAAGCAACTAGTTTGCAGTTTTTAAAGTTTTTTGTACAAATAGAATCGCACACGAACTAACTGTATTAATTGTCTGTGTTGTAAATTCTCATCGCAAACAGTTCATCCGAGTCGGCTGTTTGCCACGTATCACACACATCTTGTTAAGTTGAACCATTTTTGTTGCATTCGCTAATCGAAAACAATTCGTCCGAGTGAACCGTATGCCCTATATCACACACACCTCGATCTGGCTAACCGTTTATGTTGCACTCCCTAATAGCAAACGGTTCATCGGAGCGAACTGTATGCCGTATATTGCACACATATTGATATGGTTGCCCGTTTCTGTTGTTCTGGCTCATCGCAAACAGTTCGAATAGGTAAACCGTGTGCCCTACATCGCACACGCAACTAAAATCTGAACCGTGTTTGATGTGTCCTCCATCGCAGAAGTTTTGCACCTTTTTTGACGGGTTTTTACATCCCCGTTTGTGATTAATGCATCACATACAGTTTCGTGAAAGGGTGTCTGATCGTAGTGTCGCGTTAGCAGCATCCTGCATTAGTGCTCTAAGAGAGCCATCAGAATGGAACACTACTTCCACCATTCGTTTTCTGAGAGAGAACCACCTACTCATGTGTTGAGATCAAGAGACTCCATTCCTACCATTTTAATCTTGATCTCTTGTCGGCGTTCTAGGAACGGGGGTCCCCAGACTTGCCTGCCTGCAGCCTGCGGCGTGGCTCAAAGGAGGCCCAGGACGGCCCATCTTCATCAACGCAAGCTCAAGACCCTCGCGAGGGGCCAAGCCTCGCGGGGCGGACGACAAGGAGCTTCCTCAGGCACGGCCTCGTCGGTGGCTCACGAGGAGGCGGAGAGTTCAAGGCAGGGTACCTCGCGAGGTGCCCATGACGCATAAGCCATGACGCGACCAAAGGGCGCCGATGGCGCCAGCCCGCGCAGCGTCCTCCTTTCCTCTTTGGTGCAAAGGGAGCAAGCGCAGGCAAGAGCATCAAGCAAAGGCATCCGTTTCAGTGCAACAAGATCGAGACCAGCCCCAACGGCAGGAAAGGGGTCATCGTGGAGCCCAAGCAGGCATCATCACCAAAGTCTTTGGCAGGCGAGGACCAACTTTAGTCAGGATAAGTGTACCCGCTGTTCCCCTTCGAAATGGCCAATTGTTGGCGCCCTTCCCGCTCAATATTTGGGAAGAGGCCCAGGGCCTTCGCCTATATAAGTAGAGCTAGCCACCATAGGAGTAGACACATCAAGGGCGGCATTTAAGGATCCGCCATTCGGAATCCAGAGAGAGAGATAGAGACCCGATCCTCAAGCTAGAGCGACGGGACACCACTTAGCAGTTCATCGCTTCCACCAAGAACAGACCCTCGTGAGGCTGTTCTTCCCTGTACTGTTCTTCATCAGCCCCAGAGGCAATCCACCACACCACAACTAGAGTAGGGTATTGCACCACAACGGTGGCCCGAACTAGTATAAATCTTGCGTCTCTTATGTTGTTCTTGCTAGTAGTTTAGGTCCCTGCGATTCAGCGACGTACGAGACGGTGGAGGGTTGGATCTCCGCGCGCACCCCAGAGTTCGAACCTTAAGGGTCTGCCGGAACCCGAAATCCGACATTTGGCGCGCCAGGTAGGGGTGCGCCGGAATCCGCCTTCTGCCACCTCGTGTCCCGTCGCATCGTCATCACCATGTCCGGCGACCAAGCGGGCAACCCAGATCCTTGGGCGGCGTGGCCCGCCCACGCAGAGCCGCTCGCCTCGGGCGACCCCGTGCCCCAGGCAGCTCGCGGTCCGCAGGGCGCTGCGGGCCGCGGGTGACGCGGACAGGCTTCGACGGCTCTCACACCGCGGCAGGCGCGGTCGGCAGCAAGAGCCTCCAACCACGCCGCGACCACATCACCGTACACCCGCCGGGAGCAGGCGAACTCGAGGGCCGCGCTCACAGTGGCCCGAGAGCTGCTGCAGTGCAGGCTGCTGGAGAGCGGCTGCGACGTGCTGCTGGAGCGAGTGGCGGAGCTCCTGGGCTTCGCCGCCTCGGGGGCTCACCCCTTCTGCACCCAACTCCCACCTCAGGCCGAGGGCGGCCCGCACGGGGGCTCCGCGCTGCCGCCCTGGCTCCAGCTACTCCAGCACCGGCGAAAGTTGTCGGCGCCGGGCGGCGGGTTGCCCCCGCCCGCGGAGAAGAAGGACTCGACGCAACTCCACGGCCCTGGTGGACCGGCGCCACCACCCCACACGGGCGCATCAAGCAGAGCAGCAAGGCACGCTCGGCACTACGGCGTGGCCTTCGGGATGACGGCGCCGGAAGAATACGTGCCCCACATGATGGACCAAGGGCACCCGCATGACGGAGAGCAAGACTCGCTCCTCAGCCAAATCTGGGGGGATGAGGCACCAGAAGCCGCACTCTTCCAGGAGTCTCGAGACGGTCCCATTGATCACGCCGGGGGCGACAATTATCGGGTACCGCTACTTCCTCAAGAGCAAACATACGCTAACCATAGGTCGCAGGAGGTACAGGTCGCCATGGCGAGCAGCTGCCCCGCTCCCGCAGTCTCCTACCCCTCGGGAGGGGGGCGCAGGGGGCTGCCGGAGAGGGGCAGAGATCCGACATCACCACCGCGGCGTTCGGAGCAAGGCGTTCTCAGGAGGTAGGCCCTCTGCTGGGGAGGTGCCTCAGGGCCTGCCCCTGGCGGAGGACCCGTGGTCGTCGGGGGAACCGCTGGCGACCGCTCTACCCCACCGGCGGCGTCCTGGTTTCCGGTCGTCGTCGGTGGCACTAGAGTGTGGCGCAAGGCGGGGCCCTCGTCTAGCGATATGAAGCAAGGCCGGTACCTGTGAAGAAGGCCCAGTGCCTGTGAAGCTCGCCGTCCGTGACACTCTCACGTAATAATGAGTGGGTTGTACACGCCCGGAGTCTCGAGGTGCCGGCCTCAGGCCCTAGGGCTCCCTCCTACGCCCAGTAGCAGCACTTAGCTCCGCGCTGGTGAGAAGACGTCCAAGACTAGACTAGGTGCCGGACGCGGCCTTTTTCTGCTTTCATTGGTTTTCCCTCTGGCTGTCGTTTTCCCCTGTTGGTTTTAAGTTGAATTTGAGCTCGAAGATTTGCGCGTATTCGGGGAAGGGGTGCTTAGTCTCGTTCGAGCAAATTTCTCACGTTTCGGTTACAACTCCGCCTCAGCTGCCTCCCCTCGCGAGCCCCTCGCGAGCCGGGCCAGGCCAAGCTCGCGTGCAGCCCAGCCTGTCGCCGCCGCGTCCTCTCCGGAGGGTTTTTACTGCAGGTCCTACGGATTCGATTAGTAGACACTCAGATCGCCGCAATCTCCCACGGGCTATCTTGGGGCTCGTACGAAACAAAGGTAAACCATCCAACTAGCACGTCGCTTAGCCAATGTAACACCCTGGATGTAAACTTCCCCTTTTGGGCAATATATCAACTTGACCTCATCCAATTCTTGTGGGTTCTTGTCATGCTTGGCCTCTTTTGTTTGGTTATGTTGGGTTTTTCTCTTTTCTTTGTTTTGCTCTTTTACCATATTGCATTTGTGTCTCTTGTCATCTTGCATTCCATTCTTATCATGTGGTTGTGGTGTTCTCCCACATGTCATGTTGTGCATGTGCCATTCTCATTTTTGCATACCCATCTCCTCTTTCCCTCTACTTCTTTCCTTTTCAAGTGCCATATATTTCCTTTCCAAATTAATGTTCATCTTCTCCCTGCTAATCTTGCTCTTTGCACTAAACCTCTCTGCCAAATATCTCCTCATTTGAAGTTGTTATGGTCAGGTTCAAAAATGGCACAAGTTTGAAATACTTCCAAACTTGCATTATTTTTCTACCTCTAAAAATGCCCATTACAATTTATTGAAATTGTGGACAATTCCAGGAGTTTGGGGATATTTTCCTTTCACTCAAACTCTTTTCAATCATTTCTCAGACTTTCTTTTCTCTTCCTTTTGATTTTTTTTTAAAGGGAGAAGAGAGGCAGCAGCAGCGATGGCAGCCCAGCTACACCTCCCCACAGGCCCGGCCACTCGAGCCGGCCCAGCTCCCTCAGCCCGCAGCCCAGTGAGGCGCGCCCAGCCCGCTCGCTCCCTCCTCCTGCCTTCAAGCACCAAGAGCTCCCCCACTTCGCTTAGCGCCTGTCCACGTGGCAGCGCCGGGCCCGCTGGCAGCGTCGTCGCTGTGCCTCTCACCCACCTTTCCCTCTTCCTCTCGCCATCGCCATGGGGACCCGGCACGAGGGAGCGTGGAGCTCGCCCGTCGCCCTAGCCCCTACTTATCCCCTCTCGCGTGTCCAACCGAACCCTAGGGTTCCCCTCTCCCTCTCGCCGCCCGCGCGTAAAGGGAACCACCCGATTCGCCCGCCTCGGTCCCGGCGCATCTGGGAGCGTGCCTCATCGCCCGGCGTGCTCTCCGGCCACCCCAACCATCCGTACCACTGTCCATCTTCTTCCTCGTCGTCGTCTTCGTCCACGACGTCGACTCTGAGGGCCCGGATCGCCAAGTTCGCCGACGCCCTGCTTGGTCTTCTTCTCGGTCGGGTTCCCGTGAAGTTGAGCACGACGCCTTCGGTCGGCCACGTCTCCGTCGCTGATTTCTTGTCCTAGGGTAAGGAGGTATACACTACTTCCTCCCTGCTCCTCCCTCGTCGCCGTTAGTTCACCTTAAGCGCAGTTTCCGGCCCGTGGTCTTATCGCGCTCGGCGTGCTCCGGCATGTCCGTAGTTGTTGGGTTCAGAGTTGTTTTGGCAGCGTGTATGCCGCTATCCCGCCGGGCTTGTCCCTTCTTGCTCTGTGGTGCCCTCTCGTGCGTGCCAGTTTGTGCGAGGGCGCGAGCCCCCAGAGCCGCCGTTGCCTCGGCCGGGCGTCGTCTGCTCGTTGTCTCTGCCTCGAGTAGGGCCTGGCAGTTTTGGTCAAGTAGGCAGCGTCCGGATCCTACCGACTCCCCTAGCCTAGCCGAGCTGGTTGACCCCAGCTCTCTCACCATGGGCGACACTGGTTCGAACCCAGCGCGCCTCCCCTTTTTATTTCAGTTTTGCTCCTTCTCTGCTGCGTCTCCTCTGCAGTAGTAGCGATTAAGGGCCGAGGCCTTTCTCTGTCGCCGCCACGCCCAGCCAGGGTAGCAGGGCAGGATTCCAACGGGAGACCCGGGTTGAATCCCCGAGGCTGGATTTCTCCCCTTTTAAACCCATTTCGCCCTGTCTCTATGAAGAGGGCCACCTGTCGACCTCTCGGTAGCCCTCCTCCATATGCATATTTTTTCCTTTACCCTTGATTCCATTTCTGGATTGTTCCTTCTCTGTTTTAGGCAAGTCCATTTGGACATTTCCAAATCTGGAATTTGCCATTTACATTAACTTCCATTTTAGGCGGGGTTATGACTTAGTGCATTTGTGATGATTTCTATGCTGCAACCCTAACATATTATATATGTTTTTGGGGTGAAAAATCCCACCAACTCAGTGGTGGCAGTAGTTTCTGCATTTGAGCAAGTTCATGTCATGATTGTTGCATCATGTTGATTGTGCATCATGCCGTGATTTATTGTGGTTCCTTTGTTTGTGTTGTTGCTTTGGGTAGAGCCGGAGATGAGTACGTGAACGAGGAACCTGTTGAGAACGCTTACGAGGATCAAGCTTTCGACAACTCTGAGAACATTGCAGGCAAGATGACCATACCCTCGAAATCACTTCTATCTTTGCTATGCTAGATGCTCGCTCTTTTGCTATGCCTATGCTGCCATGCCTACCACTTGCTATATCATGCCACCCATATTGCCATGTCAGCCCCTAACCATCCTTTCCTAGCAAACCGTTGATTGGCTATGTTACCGCTTTGCTCAGCCCCTCTTATAGCGTTGCTAGTTGCAGGTGAAGCTGAAGTTGGTTCCTTGTTGGAACATGGAGATGTTGTTCCTTGTTGGGACATGTTTACTTGTTGGGGATATCACAATATATATATGCTATAATTAATACATCTATATACTTGGTAAAGGGTGGAAGGCTCGGCCTTTTGCACAGTGTTTTGTTCCACTCTTGCCACCCTAGTTTCCGTCATACCGGTGTTATGTTCCTTGATTTTATGCGTTCCTTACACGGTTGGGTGATTTATGGGACCCCTTGACAGTTCGCTTTGAATAAGACTCGTCCAGCAAGGCCCAACATTGGTTTTACCATTTGCCACCTAAGCCTTTTTCCCCGGGTTTTCGCGAGCCGAGGGTCATCTTTATTTTAACCCCCGGACCAGTGCTCCTTGAAAGTGCTGGCCCGAACCGAGCCGCTTGAGGCCACCACGGGAAACTTCGAGGCTTGGTTTTACTCGTAGCTTTGTCTCATCTGGATGTGCCACGAGAACGAGATATGTGCAGCTCCTATCGGGATTTGTCGGCACAACCGGGTGGCTTCTTTGGTCTTGTTTTATTCTTTGTCGAAATGTCTTGTAGTCCGGGATTCCGAGATTGATCGGGTCTTCCGGTAGAAGGAATAATCCTTCGTTGACCGTGAGAGCTTATAATGGGCTAAGTTGGGACACCCTGCAGGTAATATCTTTCGAAAGCCGTGCCCGCGGTTATGAGGCAGATGGGAATTTGTTAATGTCGGTTGTAGAAAACCCGAAGTTGACCTCAAATAAAATACACATCAACGGCGTGTGTAACCGTGATGGTCTCTTCTCGTGAGTCCGGGAAGTGAACACGATGTTGGAGTTATGTCTGACGTAAGTAGTTCAGGATCACTTCTTGATCGCTATTAGCTTCCACGACCGTGCTTTGCTCCTCTTCTCGCTCTCTTTTGCGAAGTAGCCACCATATATGCTAGTAAACTGCTGCAGCTCCACTATACTACTCATCCTTCCTATAAGCTTAAATAGTCTTGATCTCGGGTGTGAGATTGCTGAGTCCCGTGACTCACGAGATACTTCCAAAACAGTTGCAGGTTCCGGCGATGCGGTCAGATGATTCCACCGAGCTCAAGTGGGAGTTCGACGAGGAACGTGGTCGTTACTATGTGTCTTTTCCAGATGATCAGTAGTGGTGCCCGGTTGGGACGATTCGGGATCTGTGTTAGCATTTGGGGTATCTTCTTTATTTTGGTTCCGTGGTCGGACCTTGAGTGTACTACTGAATGATGGATGTTTAATTATGTCTTTGTGTGAAGTGGCGATTGTAAGCCAACTATGTATCTCTTTCCCTTAATTATTACATGGGTTGTGTGAAGATTACCTCACTTGCGACATTGCTTTCAATGCGGTTATGCCTCTAAGTCGTGCCTCGACACGTGGGAGATATAGCCGCATCGGGGGCGTTACAAGTTGGTAATCGAGCCTTCCCGACTTAGGAGCCCCCTACTTGATTGTTTCTTTGGCGTTGTTGAGTCTAGAATGGAAAATGTTTTGAGTCTTAGGATTATATATATCGGAGAGTAGGATTCTTTTTACTCCCCAGTCCCTTCATCGCTCTGTGAGGTTCCTGACGTAGAGTTTTGACTCTTCTCTTCTCAAATTTCACTAAAAAAAATTTTTAGGATCACGTGGGTATCTTGGAATCGTTCCGATGGTTTTGTGACGAGAACATTGTTCTTGGTGCCTCCTGACATTTAGGGGTTGTGGCAGTGTCCCGGGAGTTGAGCTCCAGGGTGTTGTCGTCACAATTTTATCGTTGCGATTCTGGAATACCCGAGTTTTGCCGACATCGAAATCTCTTTTGTGCGCTTGTTGGTGAGATAACCCTGATAGCCCGATCTTGAGGCGAAAAGGGAGTATTGCCATGACTTGTATAACGGATGTTTTTAGAGGTCGAGGTACCACGATTTCCGAGGATTTCTTGGTTATGTGTTGACGGATGGATACAATTTGGATCTAGGTATTGTTAGTTTGGGTGATATATTTTGTGTCCCTGTATCCCCAACACCAGTTGCATAACCAGAAAGTTTCGGGAGTTTATAGGTGGGAATTCTAGTAGCTTACGGGATATTCTTTCCAGCGGATGTATGATTTGAGATTGGGGTCCAACGTCTAGTGGTCCGCCCATTCACGGTCGATTCTGATTGGTCGCGAGACGTCTTAAAGAATCCTTGGCTATGCTGATTCGGGACGTCTTGTTAGTCATTCGTGACGTCCGCTATCGTCGTGCCGTGTGGGCCCCACCACGAACACTTTGGGCGAAATCTCTATCATGTGTTTGTTCCGGCTCATTCTAGAAGCCAACCTTTTGTTTTCAGTTGTGACATTCGAATTGTTTCTAAGACAGTTGTTGTTTCCATATCCTTATCTAAGTGGCTTCTCACCTTATTGGACGTGTGATGATTATCTTTGGAATTCATTCGTTCATTCTTGTTCGAATGTTTATTGTGAAGACTATATGTTGCAATTTCTATCCGTTGATTCTACTTATCAATTTGTCTATCAAAGGACTGACGGATGTCACCCTCTTCAGGATGGCTCCGCCAACGCGTCACGAATCCGGATCGCAATGATGGGGATCGATCAGAACCCTCCACCTCCACCTCCACCTCCGCCTTCGTGAGGCTCCGGGCAAGCTATCATGGCAGCCACCAATGCCAATGCTCGAGATGATTTTGCAGCTCTTGCAAGAACGCATTACTTTCGAGGCAAGGCAATCAAGGCAATCAAGGTCAAGGCAACAATCAGCCACACTTTGCTACTCTCGCCGGTTCCTCGCTAATCACCGAAGTCTTTCGGTTTACGTAGCCGAGGCCACGACGCTGACGATTGGCTTGTGGACATATGCAAGCATTTTGATTGTAGCAATGTCGGACACGAGGACTTTGTCAAGTTTGCATCGTTTCAACTCAAGGATCAAGGCTGGCGAGTGGTTCCGACAATACAAAGATTCGAGAGGAGGTCGTGTCATTACAGGATGAGTTCCGCCGTGATTTCAGAGCTCATCACATTCCGAAAAGTGTTGTTGAGAGCAAGCGTGAGGAGTTCCGCAATCTCAAGCAAGGCACCATGTCATCTATCAATACAATATCCGGTTCGAAGCTCGCTCGTTTTGCTAAGCAAGACGTGCACGATGAAAAGAGTATGATCTATCAATTCAGAGGTGGTCCGAGAGAAGATCTGCAATTAGCTCTTGTGCTTTTTGAGCGATTAAGTATGATGATTTCTACAACATGGCTCTGAAGCAAGAAGCTGCCAGTTCAAATGTGAGGCTTCTAAGAAGAGAATCAGGATGCGATTCAGTCTTCTTCTTCCTCTCAAGTGGCAGCTAAGCGGCGGAAGTTTTACCTTCCTCCTCCTCCGTTCGTCGACCTTATCGTGAGAAGAACTCAGTGGCCGTGGATCTTCCCACCCACCCAACCCAAGCTATCGTAACAAGTCTAATTCTCAAGCTCCAAGGTCAAGTGCTCCTTACCACCGTCCGCTCTCGAGGTGACTTGCAACAAATGTCGGCCAGAAGGTCACTATGCGAACAAGTGCTTCAACCAGAGGCGCCTTCCGCCTCCTCCTCTGTGAAATCTTCCAAAGCAATGCAGTGGTCAAGCATAATCCCAAGTTTGCAAAGGTCAATATGATGAATGCAGCTCAAGCAGAGGAATCTTCTGATGTGATAATGGGTAATCTTCCAGTTAATGATATTCCTGCAAAAGTCTTATTTGATACTGGTGCATCGCATTCTTTCATGTCATATCCTTTTGCACCGAAGCACAATTTTGAGACAGAGGCATTACCTAAAGCTATGCAAGTTATTTCTCCGCCAAGCGTTTGAGATCTACCATGTTGGTTCCAAATGTCGGTATCAAGATGGGTGATTATAGATTTCTGGCTAAACCAATTGTTCTTGGTGACTCGGATATTGATCTTATTCTCGGAATGGATCGGCTTTCTCAGCACAAAGCTCAGCTTGATTGTGCTGTCAGGGAAATTCAATTGACTCACTCTTCTAATGATGTGATCATCTATGCCGCTCGTGATGAAACCATTCGGTTGTTTTCTCTCAATGAGAAGGGCGAACTGAATGCCATCTCTCAGATTCCATTCGTTTGTGAGTACCAAGATGTCTTTCGTAAGAGCTTCGGGTATGCCTCCTCATCGGCCGGTTGAGTTAGTTATCTATCTTGAGCCTGTAACTGAACCCGTTTGCAAGCGTCCATACAAGCTTGGACCTGATGAGCTGAGGGAATTCAAGAAGCAGCTCGATGAACAAGAGCGTCTGGGTTTGATCAGACCGAGTTCATCTCCTTGGGGTTGTGGTGTTCTTTTTGTCCAGAAGAAGGATGGTACGGACCGACTTTGCGTCGATTACCGTCCATTGAATAAGAAGACAATCAAGAACAAGTATCCACTTCCCAACATCAATGAGCTTTTCGAGCAACTCAAAGGTGCTAAATTGTTCTCCAAGCTTGACCTTCGTATGGGTTATCATCAGATTCGCATTCGTGAACAAGATATTCCCAAGACAGCATTCAGAACAAGCTTTGGTTCTTATGAATATACTGTCATGTCTTTCGGCCTCGTCAATGCTCCTCCAACATTCTCTCGGATGATGAATTTCATCTTCAATCCCTACACTAATGAATTCGTCTTGGTCTATCTTGATGATATTTTGGTCTTCTCCAAGAATAAGAAGGATCATGCCAAACATTTGCGATTGGTGCTAGACAAGCTCAGAGTATCAATTCTATGCGAAGTTCTCCAAATGTGAATTTTGGCTTGATGAAGTGCTTTATCTTGGTCATATCATCTCGCCAAGGGCATCATTTGTTAATCCCGAGAAGGTGTCCGCAATTGTGAATTGGGAACCTCCTCGAGAATGTCAAGCAGCTCCATGATTTTCTTGGTCTTGCAAGCTATTGCCGAAGATTCGTTGAGAACTTCTCCAAGATTGCAAAGCCTCTTTCCAACCTCCTCCGTAAGCATGTGAAGTATGTCCGGTCTTACGATTGTGATGTTGCTTTCAATACCCTCAAAGAGAAACTTCGTCACAGCTCCTGTCTTGACTCCTCTGATGAATCCAAGCCATTTGAAGTTTTACTGTGATGCTTCTCTTCAAGGTCTCGGTCTTGTGTTAATGCAAGAGAAGAGAGTTGTGGCTTATACCTCTCGCCAGTTGAAGCCCAACGAGAAGAACTACCCCACTCACGATCTTGAGTTGGCGGCGATTGTCCATGCTTTGATTACTTGGAGACATCTCTTGTTGGGAAGGAAAGTGGACATTTTCACCGATCACAAGAGTCTCAAGTACATTTTCACTCAGCCCAACCTCAACCTCGAGTGCGGACTCGATGGGTCGAAATGATTCAAGAGTACAACCCAAGTATTGAATATACTCGGGCAAGGCCAATGTCATTGCAGATGCTTTGAGCAGAAAGCTTATCGCAACAGTCTAATCCTCAAGCCCTTTCACCGGATCTCTGTGAAGCTTTCCATAAGCTGAATCTTCAAGTTGTTCCTCAAGGCTTTCTTGCCAACCTCATAATATCTCCTACTTTGGAAGATCAGATTCGTGAGGCTCAACTTCTGGATACCATGGTGAAGAAAGTGAAACGTGGTATCGACAAGCGCATTTCCAAGTACAAGTGCTTCCACGTTGATGACAGAGACACTCTGTTCTTTGAGGACCGGATTGTGGTTCCTAAGGGTGATCTGAAAAGTCATTATGAACGAGGCCCATAATTCGCTTCTATCCATTCATCCCGGAAGTACGAAGATGTACCAGACCTCAAGCGATCATATTGGTGGACTCGAATGAAGCGAGAAATTGCTCAATTCGTGAATGAGTGTGATGTCTGCGAGAAGAGTGAAAGCAGAACACCAAAGACCAGCTGGTCTCCTTCAACCTCTTGCTATTCCTGAATGGAAGTTTGATCATATTGAAATGGACTTAGTGGACTGGATTTCCAAAGTCCAAGCGTGGAAATGATGCTATCTTCGTTGTCATTGACAAGCTTACTAAAGTGGCTCATTTTCTTCCTATCAAAGAATCCATCACAGCAGCTCGGTTGGCGAGCTATACACCTCGAGGATTGTCTCCTTGCACGGCATTCCACAAGTGATCTCTTCGCACCGTGGCAGCATCTTTACCTCCAAGTTTTGGGATTCTTTTCGAAGGCCATGGGCACCAACATTCGTTTCAAAGACAGCTTTCCATCCTCAAACAAGTGGCCAAGTCGAGCGAGTTAATCAAATCCTTGAAGATATGCTCGGGGCTTGTGTCATTTCTTCGGTATGAAGTGGGAGGATTGTCTTCCATATGCCGAGTTCTCCTACAACAACAGCTTCCAAGCGAGTTCGGGCAAGGCCCCATTCGAAATTCTCTATGGCGTAAAGTGCGTACTCCTCTCAATTGGTCTCGAGACAGGTGAACGCCAACTTCTTGGCAATGACTTGATCCGCGAAGCGGAAGAAATGTGCCAAGTCATTCGTGAGAATCTCAAAGCCGCGCAATCGCGCGGAAAGAGCTATTATGATGATAAGCACCGTGATGTGACTTTTGAAATCGGAGACCATGTCTACCTCCGCGTCTCTCAATGAAAGGCACTTTCGTCGCTCGGTATCAAAGGGAAGCTTGCCCCTAGATACGTGGGTCCTTTCAAGATCATTGGGAAAAGAGGCGATCTCGCCTATCAACTTGAGCTTCCATCCAACTTTGCAAACGTGCACGATGTGTTTCACGTGTCACAACTTCGCAAGTGCTTCAAGACTCCTGAACGCACTATCAACTTCGAAGAGATTGACCTTCAAGAAGATCTCTCTTATCATGAGCACCCCGTTGCTATTCTTGAAGAAACCGAGCGCAAGACTCGCAACAAGTCAATCAAATTCCTGAAAGTGAAGTGGTCACACCATTCCGACCGAGAAGCTACACAGGCGCGAGGATCACCTCCGTTCTGAATATCCGGAGTTCTTTCAGTCCTAGATCTCGGACGAGATCCTCTTGTAGTGGTGGAGTGTTGTAACACCACGGATGTAAACTTCCCTTTGGGCAATATATCAACTTGACCTCATCCAATTCTTGTGGGTTCTTGTCATGCTTGGCCTCTTTTGTTTGGTTATGTTGGGTTTTCTCTTTTCTTTGTTTTGCTCTTTTACCATATTGCATTTGTGTCTCTTGTCATCTTGCATTCCATTCTTATCATGTGGTTGTGGTGTTCTCCCACATGTCATGTTGTGCATGTGCCATTCTCATTTTGCATACCCATCTCCTCCTTCCCTCTACTTCTTTCCTTTTCAAGTGCCATATATTTCCTTTCCAAATTAATGTTCATCTTCTCCCTGCTAATCTTGCTCTTTGCACTAAACCTCTCTGCCAAATATCTCCTCATTTGAAGTTGTTATGGTCAGGTGCAAAAAATGGCACAAGTTTGAAATACTTCCAAACTTGCATTATTTTTCTACCTCTAAAAATGCCCATTACAATTTATTGAAATTGTGGACAATTCCAGGAGTTTGGGGATATTTTCCTTTCACTCAAACTCTTTTCAATCATTTCTGTACTTTCTTTTCTCTTCCTTTTGATTTTTTTTTAAAGGGGAGAAGAGAGGAGGCAGCAGCAGCAGTGGCAGCCCAGCTACACCTCCCCACCTGGGCCCCGGCCACTCCGAGCCGGCCCAGCTCCCCTCAGCCCCGCAGCCCAGTGAGAGGCGCGCCAGCCCGCTCGCTCCCTCCTCCTGCCTTCGCGCACCCGCAGCTCCCCTTACCCCCGCTAGCGCCCGTCCACGTGGCAGCGCCCGAGCCCCTTGGCGTCGTCGGCTGTGCCTCTCACCCACCTTTCCCTCTTCCTCTCGCCATCGCCATGGGGACCCGGCACGAGGGAGCGTGAGCTCGCCCGTCGCCCTAGCCCCTACTTATCCTCTCGCGTGTCCAACCGAACCCTAGGGTTCCCCTCTCCCTCTCGCCCGCCCGCCGGTAAAGGAACCACCCGATTCGCCGCCCGCTTTCGGTCCCGGCGCATCTGGGAGCGTGCCTCATCGCCGGGCGTGCTCTCCGCCACCCCAACCATCCGTACCTGTCCATCTTCTTCCTCGTCGTCGTCTTCGTCCACGAAGTCGACTACGGGGCCCGGATCGCCAAGTTAAATCGGCGCCTGCTTCGGTCTTCTTCTCGGTCGAGTTCCGTGAGATTCGAGCAAACCGCCGCCGTCGGCCCGTCTCCGTCGCTGATTTCTTGTCCTAGGGTAAGGAGGTATACACTACTTCCTCCCTGCTCCTCCCTGTCGCCCGTTAGTTCACCTTAAGCGCGATTTCCGGCCCGTGGTCTTATCGCGCTTTCGGCGTGCTCGGCATGTCCGTAGTTGTTGGGTTCAGAGTTGTTTTGGCAGCGTGTATGCCGCTATCCCGCTCGGGCTTGTCCCTTCTTGCTCTGTGGTGCCCTCTCGTGCGTACCCGGTTTATGCGAGGGCGCAGAGCCCCCCGCCGTTGCCTGCCTCGGCCAAGGCCGCTGCTCGTTGTCTCTGCCTCGAGTAGGGCCTGGCAGTTTTGGTCAAGTAGGCAGCGTCCCGGATCCTACCGACTCCCCTAGCCTAGCCGAGCTGGTTGACCCCCCGCTCTCTCACCGCGGCGACCTGGGTTCGAACCCCAGGCGCGCCTCCCCCCTTTTTATTTCAGTTTTGCTCCTTCTCTGCTGCGTCTCCTCTGCAGTAGTAGCAGTTAAGGGCCGAGGCCTTTCCTCTGTCAGTCGCCGCCGCCCAGCCCAGGGGTAGCAGGGGCAGGATTCCAACGGGGAGACCCGGGTTCGAATCCCCCCGAGGCTGGATTTCTCCCCCTTTTTAAACCCATTTCGCCCCTGTCTCTATGATGATGAGGCCCTCTGTCGACCTCTCGGCGCCCTCCTCCATATGCATATTTTTTCCTTTACCCCTTGATTCCATTTCTGGATTGTTCCTTCTCTGTTTTAGGCAAGTCCATTTCTGGACATTTCCAAATCTGGAATTTGCCATTTCATTAACTTCCATTTTAGGCAGGTTATGACTTAGTGCATTTGTGATGATTTCTATGCTGCAACCCTAACATATTATATATGTTTTTGGGGTAGAAAAATCCCACCAACTCAGTGGTGGCAGTAGTTTCTGCATTTGAGCAAGTTCATGTCATGATTGTTGCATCATGTTGATTGTGCATCGCACCGTGATTTATTGTGGTTCCTTTGTTTGTGTTGTTGCTTTGGGTAGAGCCGGGAGATGAGTACGTGAACGAGGAACCTGTTGAGAACGCTTACGAGGATCAAGCTTTCGACAACTCTGAGAACATTGCAGGCAAGATGACCATACCCTCGAAATCACTTCTATCTTTGCTATGCTAGATGCTCGCTCTTTTGCTATGCCTATGCTGTGATGCCTACCACTTGCTATATCATGCCACCCATATTGCCATGTCAGCCCCTAACCATCCTTTCCTAGCAAACCGTTGATTGGCTATGTTACCGCTTTGCTCAGCCCCTCTTATAGCGTTGCTAGTTGCAGGTGAAGCTGAAGTTGGTTCCTTGTTGGAACATGGAGATGTTGTTCCTTGTTGGGACATGTTTACTTGTTGGGGATATCACAATATATATATGCTATAATTAATACATCTATATACTTGGTAAAGGGTGGAAGGCTCGGCCTTTTGCACAGTGTTTTGTTCCACTCTTGCCACCCTAGTTTCCGTCATACCCGGTGTTATGTTCCTTGATTTTGCGTTCCTTACGGTTGGGTGATTTATGGGACCCCCTTGACAGTTCGCTTTGAATAAGACTCGTCCAGCAAGGCCCAACATTGGTTTTACCATTTGCCACCTAAGCCTTTTCCCCCCGGGTTTTCGCGAGCCCGAGGGTCATCTTTATTTTAACCCCCCCCCCGGACCAGTGCTCCTTCGAGTGCTGGCCCGAACTGAGCCGCCTGCGGGGCCACCACGGGGAAACTCGAGGCTTGGTTTTACTCGTAGCCTGTCTCATCTGGATGTGCCCTGAGAACGAGATATGTGCAGCTCCTATCGGGATTTGTCGGCACAACCGGGTGGCTTTGCTGGTCTTGTTTTATTGTTGTCGAAATGTCTTGTAGTCCGGGATTCCGAGATTGATCGGGTCTTCCCGGTAGAAGGAATAATCCTTCGTTGACCGTGAGAGCTTATAATGGTCTAAGTTGGGACACCCTGCAGGGTAATATCTTTCAAAGCCGTGCCGCGGTTATGAGGCAGATGGGAATTTGTTAATGTCCGTTTGTAGAAAACCCGAAGTTGACCTCAAATAAAATACACATCAACCGCGTGTGTAACCGTGATGGTCTCTTCTCGGCGGAGTCCGGGAAGTGAACACGGTGTTGGAGTTATGTCTGACGTAAGTAGTTCAGGATCACTTCTTGATCGCTATTAGCTTCACGACCGTGCTTTGCTCCTCTTCTCGCTCTCTTTTGCGAAGTAGCCACCATATATGCTAGTCGCCTGCTGCAGCTCCACTATACTACTCTGTCCTTCCTATAAGCTTAAATAGTCTTGATCTCGCGGGTGTGAGATTGCTGAGTCCCCGTGACTCACGAGATACTTCAAAAGCAGTTGCGAGTTCCGACGATGCGGTCAGAGATGATTCCACCGAGCTCAAGTGGGAGTTCGACGAGGAACGTGGTCGTTACTATGTGTCTTTTCCGGATGATCGATGGTGGTGCCCAGCTTGGGACGATTCGGGATCTGTGTTAGCATTTGGGGTATCTTCTTTATTTTGGTTCCGTAGTCGGACCTTGAGTGTACTCTGAATGATGGATGTTTAATTATGTACTGTGTGAAGTGGCGATTGTAAGCCAACTATGTATCTCTTTCCCTTAATTATTACATGGGTTGTGTGAAGATTACCTCACTTGCGACATTGCTTTCAATGCGGTTATGCCTCTAAGTCGTGCCTCGACACGTGGGAGATATAGCCGCATCGGGGGCGTTACAGCCAACCACTTGGCGCGGGCGTATGGGCGATGTAACACCTGCTAATACGAACAACACAAGTTTTACATGAGGGGCTCCCCCTCCCAAAATGCTCTCACCTCCATCAGGCCAAAACCTGAGTTCTATTCATGCAGGGTAATGGAACAAGGACAATACATGATCAGTCGGACAAATCCCCCAATGCATCCTCAGGAGCACCTCCCGAGCCGTTGCTGGCATCGCTGGCCTCGCCATCGCTGTCTGCGTGATCGTCGGCGGCGTCTGGGCCGTTCACCACACCGCCCTCATCGGCGGCCACGACCACGCCTTCGTCCGGGTCGAAGGCGTCTTGACGAGGGCATCCACGTTGTCTTCCACCCGGTCGCCAGTCGCCCGGACGGCTGAGGAAGCTGGGCGATGGCTGCGTCAAAATCGAAGTGAGGGTCCATGTCCCGGAGATGGATGAAGACACGAGAGAAGGCGCGCCCGAGCAGCGCCGCTCCTCTCCTCCACCAACCTGTCGGCTCGACCGACCGCCGCCTCCAGCCGCACCACCACGCCGCTGAAGAACCGAAGGTTGCCGCGTAGTTAATCAAGGCGGCGCGCTTATCGCCGCCGCCGCAGATATTATCCAAGGCTGCGTTGGCTCTTTCCTGGAGCGTGGCGAGCATGGGACCAAGCTCATGTTCCAGGATTCGCCGCTGACGCATCTCGTCCGCATTCTGGCGCGCTACGGCCTCGGCCTCCTCCACCCATTGGCGAAGAAGGAGCGCCTCGGCCTGAGAGGTGGTGGACTCCCTCTGCGCCACCTCGAGGGCGGCCCGAAGAGCATCGGCCCGCCGCGTCGCCTCCTCCAGTTTGGCCCTCAAGGCAACAGTCCTGCCCTCAGCCTCGGCCTTGATCAACCCCAACCGCTCCTCAAACTCGCGCTCGAGGTTCGAGCACGCCGCCGCCACTCGGTGTCCGACCTCCTCCATGACGTGGGCTTCCCGTGCCGCAACCTCATCCTCTGCCCGCGTCGCCGCTAAGCGCCTCGTCTCCAAGCGCCAGATTTCGCCACAAGATTCGGGCGACTTCAAGCGTTAGCGCCTCCTCACGCTTCGAGCTCCGCCGAGTCGCCAAGGCCACCTTCATCGACGCCGAGGCTGCCTCGCGCAGCTCCACTTGCTCCTCCAACGAAAGTGACACCGGGCCAGGAGTTCCCGTGCCACTCCTCCGCCGCCTCTCGCCACTGTTAGCAGCCCGGGCCTCCTCGGCGGCCCGAGAACAGGCCTCCCGAGAGGCTGCCAACACGCCTTGGCCTCTTCATCATCAAGATTACTGGCGGCGCGCGCAAGGGCGGCAGCGCCCTCCAGCTCGCGCCTCTCTGCGGCCAGGCGCAGGCCCTCGGCCTCAAGGCGCGCGTCCTCGTCAGCAAGCTCTTCACCAAGAAGGCTCACCGTGTCGGCCGCCCTTCAAAGAAATCCTTGGCGAAGGGTGCGGCGCTCCCGGGCGCGCTCGCGCACGTCCTCCACACCATCAACCGCCCAGCGGGCGCCGGAGCTACGAAGTCAACACTCCCCCTCCAGGCAGGGGCACTGGCACCCTCGAACAGTCGGGCGCGCTGCGCCAAGCCCGGCACAGAGCCAGCCCCTCCCGGACGAGGCGCGAGAAGCGCCTCAGCCAATCGCCGTCCACGACCAGGCGGGAAGCCTACGGCAGGCTAGCTATGCCTCGGGAAGGCTCGCGAGGAAGGATCGCAAGGCGCGCAGGGCCGCAACGCGCCTCGGGACGGTTCACCTCCCCGGTCGCCCTCACCACAAGGGCTCCACTGCTCGGAGCACTCAAGGACGGGGAAGGGGACGAAGCCGAGGGGGACGGCTCCTCACCCGTCTCGGTGAGCTCGGCAGGAAGGGGCCTCTGAGGGCAAGGATCGACGAGCAGCAGAAGAATCAGGAGCTGGAGAAGGAGAAGGCTTACTCATCAGTAGCGAAGTACTTCCTGCGCTTCAGCAGGCGACAAGGGTAATCATCGCCCAGGGCCTCCCTTCTCTTCCAGAGGGCCTCAATGTTCATGCGGAAACGACCCAAGATTTGAGCGCAGGGATCAGCCTGCGGCGAGGGAGGAGCATCAAGGCGGCTTGCGTCAGGGGTGTTCGCTGACGCTGGCCGCTAGTCGCCTCACCAAGAGAAGCAAGATGGGCCTCGGGGCTCCGTCACCAGCGCCGCGGGCGGTACTGCCGCCCTCGGCCGCAGCGGCATGAGCCTCGTGAGCTGCCCCTCACGAGCATCGCCCGGCGCTGTCACCCGGGGGGTCCTTCGCCTCTCGCGGCTCATGCCTCCCTGCCTCGCCACTTGAGGAGGAGCCGCCTTGGCCGATCGGGAAGGGCTGTCACCACCACCGGATTCTCGCGAGGGCCCTGAGACCAGCCGGGCGCAGCCCCCATTCATCGAAGATAGGCATCTGGTTCACCAAATCACCCCCTGTTCCGCAAAGGTACAGCAAGGCCCCTTCATGCCGGATGCCACCGGGTTAGGATCGCCAACAGACCAGGAGCACTTTCCTTAGCGCTTCAGCGTCCAGTCTTCTTCCGGAGCCTCATACGATCACCAGTGCCCGCCAAGGCCCACATCCGTGGGAATGGCGTTGGAGAGGAGCAATGCGGCGATCGGGAACTCCTTCACCACCTTGGGCACTGTCACAGCAAGCGACCTCGTGAACGCCGGGCGCGCACGAAGATGAGCCAAGGGCTTGAAAGCGTCTCCTGCCCCACCGAATTGGGGACCTGCAGCGGTTGGCTCCGATGGCGGTGGGGCTGGGCACCCCCACATCCACGTACAGCCACCTCTCGCGGAACTCAGCCGCGGGCGGAGGCAGGCTGAAGTCAATCCCTGAGGCCGCTGTCTCGGGCGCGGCGACGAAGCTCACGCACGCCGAGCATTGAGTGGGGTCGACAAGGCGCAGAGAGAAGAAGTGGCGCAGCAAGGCAACCGAGGGAAGGATGCCCATCATTGCCTCACAAACGAAGGCGAAGATCGAGAGGAGAGTAATGGACTCAGGACTCAGATGCATCATGAGGATCTGATAGTGGGAAAGCACAGCATTGAAGAAATCAGAGAAGGGGGGAACCAGCCCCGCCCACAGGGCGTCAGCAAAATACCGGACCTTGGTGACTATCCTGTCGATGGGGAAGTGGGACGCGGGCCAGGCCGTCGTCCTCTCGCATTCGTTGAAGGAGGTGGCCAGAGCCGAACTGACCTTGCCCAAGCCCTCCAGATTGAGTATGATCGACGGGTCGACAATGGAGGGCTGCCGGGCCGCGGCGGCGAAGGCGAGGTTTCTTCCCTTTCCCTTCTTCGTCGGAGCCATGGCGATCGAAAGGGAAGGGAGATTTGAGATTGGATTGGAAATGGAAGCTGGAGTTCGAGAGAGGGAAGGACTGGAGCGCACAAGCAGCAAAGAGGGGAACGGATGTGTGCAGCAGCTTGTCCGCCTAGCAAGGTGCGAAATAAGGAGGCGTGGGGGAACAGTGCCGCCCACGTCCAATCAACCGCCACGCGCCGCCCAAGACCGCAGGCTGTTAGGGCCCGCGACGCTTCGCACTTGCCCTTTCGCCTCTCTGCCCGGTCAAGTTCGGGCGCGCCATGGGCCCGGGCTCTTGTCGGCGTTAAGGAACGAGGGTCCCAGACTTGCTCGCTGCGGCTGCGGCGTGGCTCAAAGGAGGCCCAGACGGCCCATCTTCATCAACGCAGCTCAAGATCCTCGCGAGGGGCCAAGCCTCGGGCGGATGACAAGGAGCTTCCTCGAGCACGGCCTCGTCAGGCTGGCTCATGAGGAGGCGGAGAGTTCAAGGCAAGGTACCTCGCGAGGTGCCCATGACGCAAGCCATGACGACCAAGGGCGCCAGTCGGGCGCCAGCCCGCGCAGCGTCCTCCTTTCCTCTTTGGTGCAAAGGGAGCAAGCGCAGGCAAGAGCATCAAGCAAAGGCATCCGTTTCGGTGCAACAAGACCGAGACCAGCCCCAACGGCAGGAAAGGGGTCATCGTGGAGCCCAAGCAGGCGTCATCACCAGAGTCTTTGGCAGGCGAGGACCAACTTTAGTCAGGATAAGTGTACCCGTTGTTCCCCTTCGAAATGGCCAATTGTTGGCGCCCTTCCCACTCAATATTTGGGAAGAGGCCCAGGGCCTTCGCCTATATAAGTAGAGCTAGCCACCATAGGAGTAGACACACTGAAGGACGACGAAGGATCCGCCATTCGGAATCCAGAGAGAGAGATAGAGACCCGATCCTCAAGCTAGAGCGACGGGACACCACTTAGCAGTTCATCGCTTCCACCAAGAACAGACCCTCGCGACGCTGTTCTTCCCTGTACTGTTCTTCGTCAGCCCCAGAGGCAATCCACCACACCACAACTAGAGTAGGGTATTACACCACAACGGTGGCCCGAACTAGTATAAATCTTGCGTCTCTTGTGTTGTTCTTGCTAGTAGTTTAGGTCCCTGCGATTTGGCGAGGTACGAGACGGTGGAGGGTTGGATCTCCGCGCGCACCCCAGAGTTCAAACCTTAAGGGTCTGCTGGAGCCCGAAATCCGACATCTCTAGCCTCTTCAAGTTGCTTTCCTCTCCAATCCTTCTTCTACACAAGCCAAATCTGTGTGAGAGAGAGATTGAGTGTTGAGGAGACTATCATTTGAAGCACAAGACCAAGGAGTTCATCACCAACACACCATCTATTACCTTTTGGAGAGTGGTGTAATCTAGATTTGTTAGGTTTCACTTGGGAGCCTCCAAGATCATGTGGAGTTGAACCAAGGAGTTTGGGCAAGGAGATCAACTAATTCGTGAAGATCTACCTGAGTGAGGCTAGTCCTTCATGGACAGAAGCCATGGTGCAATAGACAAGGTTGCTTCTTCGTGGACCCTTCGTGGGTGGATCCCTCCATGGACTCGCGTTGTCGTTACCCTCCGTGGGTTGAAGTCTCCATCATTGTTCAAAAAATCTTCCAACTCAGCGATTTATTGTCTGATACATCGCTACTCTTGGGGTGACCGATAAGATTATGCCTTATCTTCACCGTTTATCGTTTGGGTCGATTTATCGCTATGACAACCGATTTATCGGTAATAATCTACCGATAAATCGGGCCTATTCATACCACTATATTTGCAAAAGCTATGTTTATTTTCATTTTGTGGACCTTGTTATGCTATATGTACTATTGTCCTATTATGATTGTCATTATACATGAATTCGAACGCTAGTAATCAAGGTAACACTTATGTCCAATGTTGTTTTCGTGTTGAATATAGCCTATTTTAGTGTTGGGAACTTGAGATTTGCGAAAATATATCCAATTAATAGTTGATCGATAAATTGATTAATCGTCCGGTTTCTGATTAATCTCTAATCTCCAGCGGACCGAGACGCTAACGATAAGCGATATCCTCAACAATGGTCTCCATCAACATTGACGCACGATAGCACCATCTATCGGAACCATGCCAAAAACCATCGTGTCTTCATTGCGTTTGAAATCTCCAACCCCCACCTTTACTTACATGTGCAATGTTTTACTTTCCGCTGCTATACTCTTAGAATTGCATGTGTAGGGTCATGCTTGACTTGTTAGTATTGCTAAAATTTTCCCACAAATAAAATTGGGAAAAGGTTAGGTTTTTATTTGGTCAAGTAGTTTAATCACCCCCTCTCTAGACATACTTCCGATCCTATAGTTCATGACTTGCATGTCGATGAGTAAGGCAACTGACAGGAGCCATAGGGTTGTGGGTTGTCTTTAATTTATTGTATGACCTGCATGTCAACTATTAAACGACATGTAATTGCTTTACTTTATCACTATGAGTTAGCAATATTCGTAGAAGAAATAGTTGGCAGAGACAACCACATGACAACACGATGATGGAGATCATGGTGTCATGCCGGTGACAATGGAGATCATGCCGATGCTTTGGAGATGGAGATCAAAAGCACAAAGATGATGATGGCCATATCATGTCACATATTCATTGCATGTGATGCTTAAATTTTTATGCATCTTATTTTCATAAGGATGACGGTTGCATTATAAGATGATCCCTTCACTTAATTTCAAGATAAAAGGTGTTCTCCCTAAGTATGCACCGCTACAATAGTTCGTCGTTTCAAAGCACATCGTGATGATCGGGTGTGATAGAATCTTTGTTCACATACAACGAGTGTAAGCCATTTTTACACATGCAGAATACTTGGATTAAACTTGGCGAGCCTAGCGTGTACACACATGGCCTCGGAACACGGAGGACGGAAAGGTCAAACATGAGTCGTATAGTAGATATGATCAACATGGACATGTTCACCATTGATGGCCACCCCATCTCACGTGATGATCGGACATGGGTTGGTTGATTTGGATCATGTAACACTTAGACAACTTTGGAGATGTTGATTTAAGTGGGAGTTCATTAGTAATATGATTAATTGAATCAATTATCATGAACATAGTCTTAATGTCTTTCCGAAATTATGTTGTAGATCGATGGCTCGCGCTGTAGCTCCCCTGAATTTTAATGCGTTCATATAGAAACAAAAGTTGAAAGATAATGGAAGCAACTATGCGGACTGGCTTCATAATCTGAGGATTATCCTCACTGCTGCACATAAGCCTTATGTCCTTGATGCACCGCTAGCTGTGCCACCCGATCCCGCCAATATAGACGTATGCTATGAACGTCTGGCAGACAAGAAATGATGACCACATGATAGTTCAGTGGGCTATGCTTTACGGCTTAGGACCAAGGCTCCAGAGATGTTTTTAGCACCACGGAGCATATGAGATGTTCCAAGAGCTGAAATTGGTATTTCAAGCTCATGCCCGGGTTGAGAGGCATGACACCTCCGACAAGTTCTTTAGCTGCAAGATGGACGGGAACAGCTCTGTTAGTGAGCACGTACTCAAGATGTCTGGGTACTACAACCGTTTGAATCGGTTGGGAGTTAATCTACTGGATGAAGTAGCAATTGATAGAGTTCTTGAGTCACTGCCACCAAGTTACAAGGGCTCCGTGATGAACTATAATATGCAAGGGATGGAGAAGACGATCCCTAAGTTTAAGTCTGCGGAAGTAGAAATCAAGAAGGAGCATCAAGTGTTGATGGTCAATAAGTCCACTAGTTTCAAAAAGGCAAGGGAAAGAAAGGGAACTTCAAGAAGAATGGCAAGGTAGTTGCAGCTCCCGTGAAGAAGCCCGAGGTTGGACCCAAACCTGATACTGAGTGCTTCTATTGCAAGGGGAATGACCACTAGGAGCGGAACTACCCTAAGTACTTGGTGTCGGGTTTACGATCCTGACAATGAGTGCTAGGGGTATGAAAGAGGGGGAAAGCCTAGCTACGGCGCAAGTGTCGCACTTGGTTTTTATGAGTTTGGGCCCCTCTTGGAGGAGGTAATAGCCCTACGTCTCATGCCCTGAGGCTTGTTTTCTCTTGGGGTATATGTTTGCAAGGAATGCTGAACCCTTGACAAGGAGGAGGAGGGCAACTTATATAGAGTGCGTCGCGGCCTCTCAACTCCCTAGTTACAAGGGGAATTAATGACTATAACTATGGCAGTTTTAGGTATAAACAACTATGACTACGATAGTTACAGGTAATGACAACCATAACTATGCTTGAAGTCTGACTTAAGACCACTCGACCATTGTAGCTCCCATGTCGTCGATGCGTCTTCTTTGTCCGAATGGTGGTGGCTGGGACGTCCGAGTGTCATCGGTCTATCTGAGTGGATCTCTAGTGGTGCGCGGCCGAGTGCGCCTATGGTCCAGGGACCTCCCAATGATGGTGTAGGACCCTATGTGGGTCCAAGATCTCAGGTCTGTTACTCTACTAGTAGTGGGTGACCCCATCACTTGGCAGATAAGAAGGTTGAACGTCAACAAAGGTATATTTGATATACATGATGATATTGATGTGTACCTTACTAGTGCTGGTAGTGGCACCTGGGTATTTGATATTGGTTCGGTTGCTAATGTTTGTAGCTCAAAATAGGTGTTGCAGAATAAACGGATAATAGCTAAGGGCGAGGTGACAATGCGCATTGGATATGGCTCCAAGGTTGATGCAATCACCATCGGCACACTCCCTCTACGTCTACCTTCGGGATTAGTTTTAAACCCGAATAATTGTGATTCGGTACCTGCGTTAAGCATGAACATTATATATTGATCTTGTTTATTGCGAGACGATTATTCATTTAAGTCAGCGAATAATGGTTGTTCTATTTATACGGATAATATCTTTTATGGTCATGCACCCTTGCGAATGGTTTATTCTTGTTGAACCTCGATCGTAGCGATACACATGTTCATAATATTGATGCCAATAGATGCAAAGTTAATAATATTAGTACCATATACTTGTGGAACTACCGCTTAGGTCATATTGGTGTATAGTGCATGAAGAAACTCCATGCTGATGGACTTTTGGAATCACTTGATTATGAATCATTTGAAACATGTGAACCATGCCTCATGGGCAAGATGACTAAAACCCTGTTTTTTTTTAACAATGGAGCGGATAAGTGACTTATTGGAAATAATACATACCGATGTATGCGGTTCAATGACTATTGAAGCACGTGGTGGATATCCATATTTTCTTACCTTCGCAGACGATTTGAGTAGATATGGGTATATTTACTTAATGAAACACAAGTATGAAACATTTGGAAAGGTCAAGGAGTTTCAAAGTGAAGTAGAGAATCATCGTAATAAGAAAATAAAATTTCTATGATCTGATCATGGAGGAGAATATTTGAGTTATGAGTTTGGCGCACATTTAAGACAATGTGGAATTGTTTCACAACTCATGCCACCTAGAACACCATGGTGTAATGGTGTGTCCGAACGTCGTAATCGTACCTTATTGGATATGGTGCGTTCTATGATGTCTCTTACCGATTTGCCACTATCATTTTGGGGTAATGCATTAGAGACAGTCGCAGTCACTTTAAATAGGGCACTGTCTAAATCCGTTAAGATCACATCGTATGAATTATGGGTTGTCTAGAAACCTAAGATGTCGTTTCTTAAAGTTTGGGGATGCAATGCTTATGTCAAGAGGCTTCAGCCTGATAAGCTCGAACCAAAAGTGGAAAAGTGCGTCTTCATAGGATACCCAAAAGAGACCATTGGGTATACATTCTATCACAGATCCGAGGGTAAGATCTTTGTTGCCAAGAATGGGTCCTTTCTAGAGAAGGGGTTTCTCTCAAAGGAAGTGAGTGGGAGGAAAGTAGAATTTGATGAGGTAATCGTACCTTATATTGAATTGGAAAGTAGCACATCACATAAGGCAATTCCCGTGATGCCTACGCCAACCGAAAAGGAACTAATGATGATGATCATGAGACTTTGGATCAAATTACTACTAAACTTCGTAGGTCGACCAGGACACGTTCCGCACCAGAGTGGTACGGTAATCCTGTCCTAGAAGTCATGTTGTCAGACAAGGGCGAACCTACGAACTACGAAGAAGCAATGATGAGCCCAGATTCTGAAAGATGTCTTGAGGCCATGAAATCCGGATAGGATCCATGTATGAGAACCACGTGTGGACTTTGGTAGACTTGCCCGATGACCGACAGGCCATTGAGAACATATGGATCTTTAAGAAGAAGACATACGCTGATGGTAGTGTCACTGTCTATAAAGCTCGTCTTGTGGCAAAGAGTTTCCAACAAATTCAAGGATTTTACTATGATGAGACTTTCTCACCCGTAGCGATGCTAAATTATGTTAGGATTATGTTAGCGATTGCTGCATTTTTCGATTATGAAATCTGGCAGATGGAGGTGAAAACCAGTTTCCTTAAGGAAGAGTTGTATATGATGCAACCCAAAGGTTTTGTGGACCCCAATAATACTAAATAGATATGAAAGCTCCAATGATCCATTTATGGACTGATGCAAGCATCTCAGAGTTGGAATATATGTTGTGATGAGGTGATCAAAGCTTTTAGTTTTATACAAACTTATGGAGAAGCTTGTATTTACAAAAAAGTGAGTGGGAGCTCTGTAGAATTTATAATACTATATATGAATGACATGTTATTGGTTGGGAATGATATAAAATTTCTGGAAAGCATAAAGGGTTATTCGAACAAGATTTTTTCAAAGGAAGACCTGGGTGAAGCTGCTTACATATTGGGCATTAAGATCTATAGAGATAGATCAAGACATCCAGTAGGACTTTCACAGGGCACATATATACCTTGACAAGATTTTGAAGAAGTTCAAAATGGACCAGTCAAAGAAGGGGTTCTTGCCTGTGTTTCAAGGTGTGAAGTTGAGTGGGACTCAAAGCCTGACCACAGCAGAAGAAAGAGAAAGGGTGAAAGTCATTCTCTATGCCTCAACCATAGGCTCCATAATGTATGCCAAGTTGTGTAATAGACCTGATGTGTGCCTTGCCATGAGTCTGGCAGGTAGGTACCAAAGTGATCCAGGAGTAGAACACTAGACAGTGGTCAAGAATATCCTTGAGTACCGAAAAGGGACTAAGGAAATGTTTCTCGTTTTTGAAAGTGATAAGGAGCTCATCGTAAAGGGTTACGTCGATGCTAGCTTTGACACTAATCCGGACACGTATTGAATCACGGAGCAGTTAGCTAGAGTAGCTCCGAGTAGAGCATTGTAGACATAGAGATTTGCAAAGTACATATGGATCTGAATGTGGAAGACCCGTTGAGTAAACCTCTTCCACGAGCAAAACATGATCAACACCATGACTCAATGGGTGTTAGATTCATTAAGATGTAAACTAGATTATTACCTCTATTGCAAGTGGAAGACTATTGTAAATATGCCCTAGAGGCAATAATAAAATGGTTATATCATATTTACTATTCATTATAAATGTTTATTATTCGTGCTAGAATTGTACTGGCTGGAAACTTAAATACATGTGTGAATACATAGACAACACTGTGTCCCTAGTAATCCTCTACTAGACTAGCTCATTGGTCAAAGATGGTTAAGGTTTCCTAACTATAGACATGATTGGTCATTTGATAATAGGATCACATCATTAGGAGAATGATGTGATGGACATACCCAACCGTAAGCTTAGCAGCAGACCGTATCACTTAGTTATTGGCTACAGCTTCCGTAATGTCAAGTATTTGTTCCTTAGACCATGAGATCATGCCACGGCTGGATATCGGAGGAATACTCTGTGTTCTATCAAACGTCACTTCATAACTGGGTGGTCATAAAGGTGCTCTACAGCTATCTTCGAAAGTGTCTGTTGGGTTGCATGGATTGAGACTGGGATTTATTGCCCCGTGTGATGGAGAGATATCTCTGGGCCCTCTTGGTAATACAACATCGTAAGAAGCTTGCAGGCAAGTGACTAATGAGTTTAGTCACGGGATCTTGTATTACGGAACGAGTAAAGAGAATTGCCAGTAACGATATTGAACTAGCTATGCAGATACCGACGATCGAATCTCGAGAAAGTAACATATCGCCTAGCAAAGGGAATTGCATACGGGATTAATTGAATCCTCGACATCGTGGTTCAACCGATAAAGATCTTTGTGTAATATGTAGGAACCAATATGGGCATCCAGGTCCCACTATTGGTTATTGACCGGAGAGGAGTCTCATTCATGTCTACATGATTCTTGAACCCGTAGGGTTGCACGCTTAATGTTCGGTAGCGTTAGGGTAGTATTGAGATATTAATATGGTGAAGTATGAAGGTTTTCTGGAGTTTCGAATGGGATCTGGGACGTCACGAGGAGCTTCGAAATAGTTCAGAGGTAAAGATTATATATGGTAAGTCACATTTTAGGCTCCGAAAAGAGTTTGGTTTTTTCCGGTATTGTACCAGGAAGGTTTTAGAATGTTCCGGAGTGGGGCCCACCTTCTCAGGGGACCCACATGGATGTGGGTAGTGGGAAAAGGCCCCACACCCCTGGTCTAGGTGCACCAAGATCCCCCTTACAAGGCATAGGATCATATCCCGAAGAGATAAGATCAAGATCCCTAAAAAGGTGATGGCGATCGGTGGGGAAAGGAAAGGAGGGATTTCCTTCCTCCCCCCTTGTCCAATGACCCTAGGGGCTTGGAGGGAAAGCCACCAGCCCCATCCACCCCTAGTGGGGGGTGCATGCACTATTGCAGCATGCTGCTAACGCGACACGACAATCAGAGACCCTTCAACAAAACTGTGTGCGATGCATTAATCGCAAACGGTGGTGTGAGAAAACCATAAGAAATGATACAAACTATTTGCGACACCAGAGACATCAAACACGATTCAGATTATAGTTGTGTGTGTGATATGCGGCATACAGTTCACTCGAATGAACTGTTTGCGATGAGCATAACAACAGAAACAGTCACCAGATGAAGGTGTGTGCGATATACGGCATACAGTTCACTCGGATGAACTGTTTGGGATTAGGCAACACAACAGAAACGGTCAGCCAGATCAAAGGTGTGTGCAATATACAATATACAGTTCAATCATATGAACTATTTGCGATGAGCGAAAACAACAGAAACGGTTAGCGAGATCAAGGTGTATGCGATAGACGGCATACACTTCACACGGATGAACTGTTTGCGATTAGCCACAAGAAATAGAAATGGTCAGACAGATCAAGGTGTGTGCATAGACGGGCATACATTCTAATTAAAAGAAGCATACACGATGGTACTCACAAGCGTGCACGGTTGATGGAACAAGTCGTGTGCTGACATCGCCGATTACGGTGCACCCTATGATGCAAACGCCACGTACGCATCCGAGAACGCGTGCCCACGTTACGCCATCCAGGAATCGTGTTGCACTTCGAAACTATAAGCCTCAATAAATTTTGAGCTTGTTTCCCGTCACATTCCAAATTACCACGCTATATTTAATTACAAACCTGTTCACACCAATCAAAACCTAAACGGTTTACCAGTTAGCAGCATATTACTTAGGTTATAAATACTACCTACTCCAAGATGACTGCACATTCCTCTCCCCTCCTCAATTCCTCATTAACAAACAAACAAGTCTCTCTTCGTCGTTCCTTGCGTCTGCCATGTCCCCCATGAGTTCTGGGCAAGAAATTACCAAGGAGAGTCGAGCATGGAAGCGGAAGCACTAGAGATGTCCCGCATCGCCCGAAAAGCAGCCGAGATATCCCGCCGCACTGACAAAGAAGCACGTAGGTCCCGTCGCTCTGCCAAAGCAGCACAGAGGTCCCACCGCGTTTTCGAAACAGCAAACTGGTACGGCCGTGCCACGGAAGCAGAACAGATGTCCCGTCGTGCCGCGGATGCAGCATAGAGGTCCTCCCGCGCTGCGGCGGCCTGGAAAGATCTCGCATGGGCAGGCGAGGCTCTCACCGCGCATGCGCACGATGGTAAATAACCTAATGGATCGGATCTCCGGCTGGGCGACGCTGCAGGAGGAGATGAATGCCTCGTTCAATAATGCTACCGGGGACTAAGGTCTGACAATGCGAAGCTCCGCACCGACCACGACTTGCTGAGGGCGAAGATCGCCGAAAGGGTGATGCAGCAAGAGGAGACCATTGCCTTGTTGAAGAAGACGGTCGTCATTGTAAAAAAACTTATGGACGAGAATGCCATGCTCCGCATCGAGCGTGAATGGCTGGTTGATGAATCCTTGGCTGCTACCAAGCAACGTATTGAGGACATGAAAGAGATCATCACCGCTCGTCGCGAGAACTAGTCGTGGAGGCGATGAAGAATGGTGTTGGAGGAACTTTGTGCCTTGCAGCAACGCATCGAGAAAGTAGAGAGCAGTGACCCAAACCGATGTCTACGTCTTCCTTCTTCTTTTGCCCTGGTGTCTTTCGGGCTTTGCCGCATGTGGCATTTTTAATTATTCTTCCTAAATATGTAATACAATTATTATCCATTGCCATCGTCATTATATTTATATCAGTCTTGCTAAGTCTCAGTCGATGCTATATATGTCCGTCACATCCTACATCAAGATCCATGCAAAATTTTCTTTTCAGATTTTCTTTTTTTTTCTCTTAAATATATGTCGAGTGAGACATAGCCACACCATTAAGGACCTATAAAACAGGGGCTCGGGCAACATTAATGGAGAAGTTGGGAGAGATGTGGGTGGCGGATGTAGGTCAAAGGGCTCGCCTCCCGATAAGCACGTGCAGGGGTCTGCTCACATGCCTCCCATACTCAAATAGCTACCCCATACGGTGCCTCCTAGCCAATAAAATAGGGGACGCATGGAGGCATGTAAATGGTTAGTAGAACGCCCATGGTTTCAATAATACTTGTGTTTCCGATTGTAATGTGGCACCTCTTGTTCCAAAATGACTTTGTTGGTTGTTAATGTGTGCGCCGTCGCAAATCAGACAAAAATTTTACCACAGCATGTTGGTGCCATGTGAAGGCAACATGTTGAGTTTCATGATTTTCAGGCGAGTTTTGGATTTACAGGAATTTATAATCCAGGTTTCTCGATGTTTCCGGCTGAGCCATGACGCTAGATGTTTAAAATTCATTCCCATTTCTTGCATGGGACCTAAACATTCACCCAAGGACATATATATGATTTTTCAACCCATTTTGGCGCACTCGAGCACGTGCATGTATTTCAAATTTGAATTATGCACATTAAATGCCTATAAAAATCAAATAATGTATAAAAAAGGCAAAACGAACCCTGAATAATTCCAAAATTTAGCATGGCACTCCTATTAGTCTATGTTGCCTCTCAAAAAAATCAAGGCGGGAAGAGGCAGCGTAAGTCGTTTCACACGCAAAGGTCGCAGGTTCCCTCTTGGAACCATGAGCCTTCTTGAGAGAAGCTCCGGCTTGCAAAAAGCTTATACCAAAACTTGTACCAAATCAGACAAATTTTTACCGCAGCATGTTGGTGCCATGTCATGAGACCATGCCAAATTTCATGATTTTCAGGCGAGTTTTGGATTTACAGGAATTTAAAACCAAGTTTCTCAATGTTTCCGACCAAGTCACGATGCCGAAATGTTTGAAATCCATTCCCATTTCTTGCATGAGACCTAAACATTCACTCAAGGACACACATATGATTTTTCAAATAACTTTGGTGCATTGGAGCATGTGCATGTAGTTAAATTTTGAATTATGCACATTAAATGCCTAGAAAACTAAATTAATGTATAAAAAAGGCCAGACGAACCCGGATTAATTCCAAAATTTAGCACGATACTCCTACTGGTCCATGTTGCCTTTGTAAAAAATCAAGGCGGGAAGAGGCGGTGTATGTCGTTTCGCACACAAAGGTGACACGTCCCCTCTCGAAATCATGAGGCTTCTTGAGAGAAGCTCAAATTTGTAATAAGTTTATACCAAAACTTGTCCCAAATCTGACAAATGTTTACCACAACATGTTGGTGCCATTTCATGATACCATGCCAAAGTTTCGTGGTTTTCAGGCGATTTTTGGATTTACATGAATTTAAAAACCAAGTATCTCAATGTTTTCGGCCGAGCCAAGATGCCGAGGTGTTTGAAATTCATTCTCAATTCTTGCATGGGACCTAAACATTCACCCAAGGACACATATACGATTTTTCAACTCATATCGGAGCAATGGAGCATGTGTTTGTAGTTCAAATTTGAAATATGCGCATTAAATGCCAAGAAACTCAATTAATGTATAAAAAAGGCTAAACGAACCCTG
Source organism: Aegilops bicornis (assembly GCA_021605145.1). NCBI lineage: Eukaryota > Viridiplantae > Streptophyta > Magnoliopsida > Poales > Poaceae > Aegilops > Aegilops bicornis. The sequence goes on along the minus strand of CM038669.1, from coordinate 94,069,988 downwards.
AATAATTCCAAATTTTAACACGACACTCATATAGTTGCATGTTCACTATAGATAAATGGTCTAGCAATTAATACACCGTCCTTTCCCTTCGTAACATCATTTTTTCTTTCAAGTCAGAATGAAGAAAAATCAGGTACACCACAAAGAGTTTACTAGCAAGAATCGTGTACGATGCGATATAAAATATCTTGGCACACCCTCTTGTATGGCTTACGCCGGAAGTTTCGTCATCTATAGTCCACCGCCCTACACTTACGCGCCAGTTTCTCGCGGCACCAAGCGAAAAAATTCGGCAACAGCGAAAATATCTAGCTCCGTGCTCCCCCCCCCCTCCCCCCGAGAAAAAAAAGCCACATTTTAACTGTTCCTCCTTCCTTTCCAAGTTCAAACCTTCACTGCTTACGTGCAGCGCTACCTCCTCGCCGACGACAATTCTTCTTGCCATGCAGCCTCATCAATATATTCAAGTAATCCACACCCCATCCCCATCCTCTTCCTCCTACTCCATCCCACATGCCTTGAATGATGGCACGACACCTTCCACCCAAATCACCGCCCGTACTCCAAATAAGTGCCGCCCACAGCCATTTGTAGTATAGCGAGCAGCTCAGGAGCATCTGGCAGCGGAGAAGCAAATCGCAGCCGGACGCATGGATGAGGTCGCGATGGCTTCCATGCGTGCCTACTGCCAGATATTGGAGGAGCACCTCCCCTTTGAGGCCACCATCGACGCCACCACACGATTGGTTACTTTAAAATACAGTCCGTGGTGTTTTATCAAGGCCATCGCCGGTGCCTTCTAGTAAATTGTCCCCTGTAATGTTAATATGCAATCTAATCTTTTGAAATGTAATGTTCATTTAACAGGTTGGTCTAACAATGGCTACATTTACTAGTACTTATCAAGCATTCTTGGTTTGGTTAATTGTCTTATCTTCTGCAGTGTGGTGCTCAGTTAACTATTTGATTCATTTGTTCTGTTGTCCAGTTAACTGTTTGGTTCAATTATGCAATCTGATGTTCATTTGTCGTGGGTACAGTTTTGTATTGTTATGCATGTGAGAAATAAATTGAATTTGGTTGTACTAAATACACGAGAAACATATACAATTGCTCTATTTCCAAGTTGTTTAGCAAGGTCGGTGTTATCCTTAGGTCTTGGTAGTGTTGCAGAGTTCTTCGGCGTTGGTGCGTAGCGGCTTGGTTGCTCTGTGATTTGCCTAATCTCCATTGGCATGTGGTTGGTATAGGTCGAGCATGTATTGTAGTACGCGCGATGGGTTTGTTTTGTGGATGTGGTTGCTAATCCTTGTGATTGGCGTTGTAATAGCCGGAAGGCTTGTATCCGGCTTTTTTGCCTCTTCTTTTATCAATATATGGTACGCATGCTTGCATGTATTCTAGAAAAAAGTTGTTTTGCATGCTTGGTTTGGTTAACTGGCTTTTCCATGTGGCTCAAATTAATATGTTGAATATGCAACATGTTTATTTTTCATCAACATATTTTACTGGTAGTATGCCAACCCTCACTTAACCTGATCAATAACGACATTATATGTGTTGCAAGGAAACAATGGGAGGCAATGAGGTTTACCATCGAGGTTTGCACATACATGGTCCTTTGGCTAATAGAACATTATTGTGCAGTTGCAGGAATCATTCTAATATTTAGGTTTTAACAATTTGGTCTTGCACATATAGGTCCTCCTGTCAGAGGTTTAGACCCACTATTCGACCCATTTTTCATATGGGGAAATGAGATGTCCATGAATATCAGTTAAGTCAAGAAACTCAAAAGGATTGTTAGGATAAAGAAATTCGCGATGAATAATAGCAAGATCTGTGTTTGCACAATGAAGAAGACATCAGTCAACTATAGGATGGTACTAACTCTTTTACCTTGTTTTTCCCCTTGTGCCATTTCAAAATTTATAACAACTATTTATGCATACCTTTGTTTTCAGTACTTTCCAAAGCAGTTCCCCGATGATTACCACTCAGACCACCTCCATGGTTAAGATGCGAGGAAGGTATTCATTCAACACCCACGGTACAATATTGAAGTCATCCTCAATAGGACGAAGGTTGGGCGGGCAATTTCCATAGCCACTGGCCTAAAGTTGCAAGGACATTCAACATCACTGAAGGCTCAATATTCGCCTTCTGCTTCTGCAGTTTCCTAGATGAGACTCATCTGTCTATTTACGGTGTATGATGCTACTTTCCAAAGGTTTTCGATGTTTCATGTGAAACTTGGTGATGTTGTGTAATGGCGTAGCTAGCTATATGCCTATATGGTGTAACTAGGTGCTGAAGCTATCTGATATAATTCAGTTATGAAATCTTGGTTGTTGTAATACATATATGAAATATATGGTGTGTTTTATAAGAAACATCAATTTGATTACTAAATGGATTATCAATAATAGTCCAATTAGCCTGCTTATTGCACTAGTGGAAAAACGGCTAGACACAACTTCCATCGGTGGCGCGCCATTTTCCATCAACACGAGCACTATTTTTTTAAATAGTGTTGGTGTCGGCCAAACTGGCATGCCAGCTACAATTTGGTAGTGCTGGCGTGGCTATTTCCGCTAGTGTCACTACTATGTGGTCCTAGCTGTCGTGGCCAATTGCAAGATACTGCTGGCGTGTGATTTATAAAAACGCCATAGATACTTAACCTAGTGCTGTCGTGCCACCGATTGGAACACGAGCACTAAGTTTTGCATATATATATATATATATATATATATATATATATATATATATATATGGAAAATCCATCCTACCACCCGGTGGTAGTTACCCCACATATCTAATATACTACCATGTAGGAAACATTTGTCCTATATAGGGAAAATCCATCCTATCACCCGGTGGTAGTTACCCCACATATCTAATATACTACCATGTGGTATTATATATACTATTTTATTATTTTAAATATGTTCATATACTATATTTAAGATATTTCAAAGCAAGTTACACAAAAAATTGCATATGAGCCCAAGTTTTTATTATATTTATGAAATACATATATATTTGTACGTAAAAAGAGCATACTCAAAACATGGTACATACTACCTAAAAATTAGTATATATACTACCTAATCATTGTTATATATTACATACTACACGCATATTACTCGGTTTCGATAGATACTACATACAACATACAAAACGCAAGTGGTGGTAACTACCACTGCTTGTAAGAAACATTTGTCCCATATATATATATATATATATATATATATATATATATATATATATATATATATATATATATATATATATATATATATATATATATATATAAGTGTTCGCAGCCCTTGTTTCTCAAATACATTCACTTCCATTCTCCACAAAATTGTACACCCTCTTAGTTAGCTACTTTGGTGACAATGGACCCACCGGAGGATGTTGAATCGGCACAAGTCCCGCTTGCGAGCCCACGTCGGCGGGGTGTGTTGAAGGTTTGGGACTTTGCCGCCTTGGCCGAGCTCTCTTCTGGACCAGTTGACTATGACATGAGCTCTCCACGGCCAATGTAGTCGGCTCTGTCCGGCGAATCATCTCGCTGCAGCGTGACGTCTGTTTGATCCGGCAGCTAGGTGCCGAAGTTGTCGGGAATCGAGCGAGGGCACATGTGCTGCATTGCGGTTGTCGATGCCCTGCTGATAAGAATATATCGCACACAGACTGGAATCCAGAGTGAGAGTTTTACATCTGCGCTAACTGTGGAAAGGTAATAACACAGAAAATACCTATTGATCTATTTCTGCTAATTTGCACAATTCAACTCTATATATCGTCTAGTGTGTCGCTCACATGAATATATGTGTGTATATTGTGATCCACCAGCGTTATGGACAAAATATTGCTACACATGGATATGGGTTGATCTCGTGCAGAAGTATGTGAGCGAGTTGCTCGAGTAATCCATTGGACCACTAAGACAACAGATACATGAGATGCAGCTCAAGACTGATGTGATGCACGGCCAAATCCAAAAATTCAAGATGCTTCAATATGCGCTTTTAGCTGGTGTTATGCTTGGCTCGTTCTCCTAGCTGGATCGGTGGCAGCATTTTTTATCATGGAGTCATTACACGGATGATGTTCTTAGCCTAGATCAAGAGTAGTATAGTAAAGTTATATATTTGTTATTATTTTCATCCTTCAACTATTCTGTATCTAGGCCAGATTCATGAGATCGATGTTGTGTTCTAATTATTGGTCTGTATGTTTACATATTTACACAAAATAATTAATAAAATATAATATTAACAATATAATAAATGGTAGGAAAAAACAATAAATTGTAAATAAAACATCTATACGGATATAAAAAAACAATGTGTGTAACGCATAAAAGTAAAAAGGGAAAATTAATAAAAACTAAAAGTAATAGCAATGGCGTTGGCAACATAGGCCAACGCTAGCAATTACCTCGCCACCCCCGGATTAAAATTAATGCCCCCACACACACCTCTCTCATTCTATCCCCACCCTTCCCAAACTGCCGCTTCCACCGCCGCCGCGCCCGTCGCCGTCGCCTCCGCCTCCACCGCGCCGCCCCCGTCGCCTCCGCCGTCATCATCGCATCCACCTCCAACCCGTCACCCGTCGCCATCGCCTCCATCTCCAGCCCGCCGCCCCCGTCGTCTCCGCCTCAACCGTCGCCGTCCCTGTCGCTATCGCTTCCACCCCGCCAGCCCCGCCCCCGTCGCCGTCACCTCTGGCTCCGCCCCCGTCGTCTCCACCCCGCAACGCCCCTTCGCCGTCCCCCGCCACCGCCGGTGAGTTCTACATAGTGTAGTGTAATAGTCGTAGTAGTTTAGAATTCTTAGTGTAATAGTAGTAGTGTAGAATTCGTGCATGTAAGATTTTTGTGTAGTTGCACACTTAGTGTAAGAATTTTGTGTTGTTGTAGTGTAGAATTTTTCGTGTAAGAATAATGTAGAATTTTGTGTGTAAAAATAATGTAGAACTTTTAGTGTAAGAATAATGTAGAATTTTGTGTGTAAGAATAGTGTAAGATTATAGTATATGATTTTAGTTAGTGTGCTTTTATTGTAGTTCTATGTAGTGTACTTGTAGTGACATAATTTAGTGTAGTTGTAGACTATGATTTTAGTGTAGCTGCAGTGTACGCTTTATTACATTGTAGATTGTAGGTTTTGCAGGTACTCATTAATATGCCCAGTTTTTACCAACTTGTTAGTTATATATGCACCGTCACAGATGGCTCCAAAGTTTCATGGTGTGTGACCGAAGGGATAAGTATTATGCCACCATTAGGAAGGACAATGTCGTCCATGAGCTTGGCCATTGGGACACCCCAGAGTTAGCGGCCCGCGCTTATGATGCCATGGCGGTAGAGTTCTTTGAGGAAGGGGCGACACTGAACTTCCCTAAGTGTCGTGAGTACGCGAAGTTGCTCGCGCTGGACGACATGAGGATACTTCAGTATGTAGTCAGGAAGAGCGCAAGGTGGATCCCATAGAATGGGATGCCTTGGAGCGTGAGGAGGAGGATCAGCAGGGGTATTGTCGTAGGTCCACTAGGCACGATCATGAGGCCGGTCCCTCTGGCCACTAGCTTAGCGCGCACTACCAATTTCATATGAACTGTTTAACTTTATGCATGTTATATGTTTGAACTACGCATGCTTTGTAGAACTATTTAATTACAAGTATGTGTTAATATCTAGATGGCCGGATACTGCTAGTTCGTACTAACTGGTTATGTTGCATTATATCTATATACATATGTTATGTATGCTTAATTTTCTCAACTTGATGAAAGAAGTAAATGGATGCCTCATGTGAGACATGTTCAGTGAGATGCTAAAGGGATAAGAAGTTCTTCATAGATCTGCCGAATGACTTCCTCACTAGGACGGTGTGTTTAAGTTCAACATGTTCTGATTGAGTTTCATATGTGATGTATGCGGTTGTGCCCGAAATTATCTAACTAGTTAGTTCTTTATTTCAATTTTTCTCAGGTCATCCCTTGCGGGGCAAGGCATGACTTCTTCACTAGTACGCGTCGGTGCTATACAAACGGTTTTTAACCCCTTTCCGCGACGGCATTTGGAAGCGTCGCCTAGTGAGTGACGGCGATAGGGGGGTCCTTCCCACACGACCCAGAAAGCGTCGGGGATAGGGAGCCTTGATGCATACAGTTGTCCCTATATAACTGTTTCCAATATCTTGAATATCCCAAACGCTTCATCCTTGCTACTCGTTTGTGCTCACATTGCCATCGCAGTCGGAGTTTTGTGGTTTTACCTAAAACCAGGCAGATTCCAGGCACGGGAGTTTTCCAGGCGGATTCCAGGCACGGGAGTTTTACGATGCCTGGCACATCACAAACAATTCATGATTATAACCGTGTATGATAGCTAGACAATCACACACATTTATTTTTCCCGCACCGTATGTGATAGTGTCTGACAACACACACGCTTTGCAAACGGCAACTGTGTGCATTGTTACACATGTTTCCTCTCCGTGAACCGTGCCGGATTATGATGTATATCGCACACGCTGTGCTTTATTAACCGTGTGCACCGTAATGACTTTTAATTTTGCCCTTGTTTAATTGGTGCTATTTAAAATTGTACCTAATTTAAACTTTAAAGTAGGCTATAGCTTTATTCATATCCATCAGTTCAAACAACCAACGCATTATTTGATTCACAGGTACATATGTTTAAGAATTACATAAGCATCAAATAAAGAATGATGAACCAGGGTTCTATACTTGTACTATTACAGATGCTAAAGAAAGAGGCGACAGACATTCCGGTTACGGAACAAGGTGAAGCGGAATGGCCCTATTGTGCTCTCCTGGATGCGGAAGGCATGCAGGACTCTAGTCCAATCCCTTGTGATGGCCGGCCGCCAATCATGTAGTTTGAGAGGTAATCTTGAGTATACTGCTTCAAGATCCACTGCAAAAGAAAAAAGATTCAGACATTGTCATCTAACACAACTCATTCGGGCAGCAAAAAGAAGGCTACAGGGTTCTAACTTACCATCCTGCAGTTCACTATTGTCTTGCATAAAGTGTAAACAAATAGTTCGATTGACATCTTTTGACCCATTTTAATAACAATCTTTATCAGTTTCCTCACTTGATGTTGGTTCATGAACATCTCATTGCCCCATACGCAGAAAGGGTCGAAGTGTGGATCTTTGGCAATGATATATGTACCTAAAAGCACCAAGTTAATATTAGAAGCTAAACAACAATTGAAAAATGACGTAGTACAACATTCCCTCCATCCCATTATATAAGATTTTATTACATGTATATCTAGACATGATCAGAACATTAAGGTCCGCACATACTAATCGTGTGCTATCAAACATTAAAACCTTCCAGGCGGTAGATATTTTCGAGATTACGAGGCAGAAATATTTTCGAGATTGCGAGGGATGCAGAGGCGGGAGTATTTGGGGAGCGAGCTAGTGTGCTTGACATGCCGGCTGTGGACTGTAGCCGACGCACCTTCTCGCGTAAGTCGTAGGCGTACTATACACCGACGGTGCTCCAGGATATTTTGTACTACATCTCACACGGTTGGTGATAATAAACTACGTGGGATCTACTTGATTTTTCATCTTGGTTTGAATTACATAATGGGGTCACAGCGAAAATGGACGGTGTTTGAATTGCTAGACCTTTTATCTGCAGTGAACATGCAACTATATGTGTGTCTAAAAGAATTCGAATTATTCAGGGTTCATTTGGACATGTTATACATTAAACTGGTTTTCTAGCCATTTTAGGTGCACAATTCAAAATTAAACTACATGCACATGCTCCTGTGCATATAAATTGGTTGAAAAATCAAATATGTGTTCTTGGGTGCATGCTTAGGTCTCATGCAAGAAATGGGAACGAATTTCAAACACCAGCGCACTGTTGATTGCCAGCAAAATGTTGAGATACCTGGTTTTTAAATTCTAGTAAATCCAAAACTCGTTTGAGATTCATGAAACTTGGCATGGTATCATGGAGCGGCATTAACATTACATGGTAAAAAATTGTCCCATTTGGGACAGGTTTGGGTATAAGCTTCTCACAACAAGCCTGGTGGTTTCGGTACAGAACGTGCCACCTTTGGGGACGAAACGATGTCCATTGCCTCTTATTGCTTTCCAAAATTTTCTAGTGTCAACATAGAACAACAGGAGTGTTGTATTAAGTTTTGGAATTTTTGGGGGTTCGTTTGGACATTTTTATACATTAAATGGGTTTTCCCGGCATTTTATGTGCATAATTCAAATTTTAAATACATGCACATGCTCCAGTGCATATAAATTGGTTGAAAACTCAAATCTTTGTCCTTGGGTGCATGCTTAGGTCCCATGCAAGAAATGGGAATGAGTTTCAAACACCAGGGACCTGTTAATTGCCGGCAAAACATTGAGATACCTGGTTTTTAAATTCTAGTAAATCCAAAACTTGTCTTAAATTCATGAAACTTGGCATGGTATCATGGAGCGGCACCAACATGCAGTGGTACAAATTTTGTCCCATTTGGGGCAGGTTTGTGTATAAGCTTCTCACAAAGCATAGCTTCTCACAACAAGCCTGATGGTTTCGGTAGGGAACGTGCCACCTTTGGGGACGAATCAATATCCGTTGCCTTTTATTGCTTTCCAAAATTTTATAGTGTCAACATAGAACAACAGAGTGTTGTGTTAAGTTTTGAAAATTTTCAGGGTTCGTTTGGATATTTTTATACATTAACTAGGTTTTCTAGGCATTTTATGTGCATAATTAAAATTTGAAATACATGCACATGCTCCAGTGCGTATAAATTGGTTGAAAAATCAAATCTGTGTCCTTGGGTGCATGCTTAGGTCTCATGCAAGAAATGGGAATGAATTTCAAACACCAGGGCACTGTTGATTGCCGGCAAAACGTTGAGATACCTGGTTTTTAAATTCTAGTAAATCCAAAACTCGTCTGAAATTCATGAAACTTGGCATGGTATCATGGAGCGGCACCCGACATGCCGTGGTAAAATTTTTGTCCCATTTGGGGCAGGTTTGGGTATAAGCTTCTCACAAACCAGAGCTTCTCACAACAATCCTGATGGTTTCGGTAGGGAACGTGCTACCTTTGGGGACGAAACGATATTCGTTGCCTCTTATTGCTTTCCAAAATTTTCTAGTGTCAGCATAGAACAACATGAATGTTGTGTTAAGTTTTGGAATTTTTCAGAGTTCGTTTGGACATTTTTATACATTAACTGGTTTTTGTAGGCATTTTATGTGCATAATTCAAATTTGAAATACATGCACATGCTCCAATGCGTATAAATTGGTTGAAAAATCAAATGTGTCCTTGGGTGCATGCTTAGGTCCCATGCAAGAAATGAGAATGAATTTCAAACACCAGGGCACTGTTGATTGCCGGCAAAATGTTAAGATACCTGGTTATTAAATTCTAGTAAATCCAAAACTCATCTAATATTCATGAAACTTGGCATGGTATCATGGAGCGGCACCTGACATGTCGTGGTAAAAATTTTGTCCCATTTGGGGCAGGTTTGGGTATAAGCTTCTCACAAACCAGAGCTTCTCACAACAAGCCTGATGGTTTCGGTAGGGAACGTGCCACCTTTGGGGACGAAACGCTATCTGTTGCCTCTTATTGCTTTCCAAAATTTTCTAGTGTCAACATAGAACAACAGGAATGTTGTGTTAAGTTTTGGAAGTTTTCAGGCTTCATTTGGACATTTTTATACATTAACTGGGTTTTCTAGACATTTTATGTGCATAATTCAAATTTGAAATACATGCACATGCTCTAGTGCATGTAAATTGGTTGAAAAATCAAATATATTTCCTTGGTGCATGCTTAGGTCCCATGCAAGAAATGGGAATGAATTTCAAACACTAGGGCATTGTTGATTGCCGGCAAAACGTTAAGATACCTGGTTATTAAATTCTAGTAAATCCAAAACTCGTCTGAAATTCATGAAACTTGGCATGGTATCAAGGAGCGGCACCAGACATGCCGTGGTAAAATTTTTGCCCCATTTGGGGCAGGTTTGGGTATAAGCTTCTCACAAACCAGAGCTTCTCACAACAAGCCTGATGGTTTTGGTAGGGAACGTGCCACCTTTGGGGACGAAGCGATATCCGTTGCCTCTTATTGCTTTCCAAAATTTTCTAGTGTCAGCATAGAACAACATGAGTGTTGTGTTAAGTTTTGGAATTTTTCAGGGTTCGTTTGGACATTTTTATACATTAACTGGGTTTTGTAGGCATTTTATGTACATAATTCAAATTTGAAATACATGCACATGCTCCAGTGCATATAAATTGGTTGAAAAATCAAATTTGTGTCCTTGGGTGCATGCTTAGGTCCCATGCAAGAAATGGGAATGAATTTCAAACACCAGGGCACCGTTGATTGCCAGCAAAACGTTGAGATACCTGGTTTTTAAATTCTAGTAAATCCAAAACTCGTCTGAAATTCATGAAACTTGGCATGGTATCATGGAGCGTCACCCGACATGCCATGGTAAAATTTTTGTCCCATTTGGGGCAGGTTTGGGTATAAGTTTCTCACAAACCAGAGCTTATCACAACAATCCTGATGGTTTCGGTAGGGAACGTGCCACCTTTGAGGACGAAACGATATCCGGGCCTCTTATTGCTTTCCAAAAAATTTTAGTGTCAGCATATAACAACATGAGTGTTGTGTTATGTTTTGGAATTTTTCAGGGTTCGTTTGGACATTTTTATACATTAACTGGGTTTTGTAGGCATTTTATCTGCATAATTCAAAATTGAAATACATGCACATGCTCCAGTGCGTATAAATTGGTTGAAAAATCAAATGTGTCCTTGGGTGCATGCTTAGGTCCCATGCAAGAAATTGCAATCAATTTCAAACACCAGGGCACTGTTGATTGCCGGCAAAACGTTGTGATACCTGGTTTTTAAATTCTAGTAAATCCAAAACTCGTCTGAAATTCATGAAACTTGGCATGGTATCATGGAGCAGCACCCGACATGCCGTGGTAAAAAATTTGTCCCATTTGGGCAGGTTTGGGTATAAGCTTCTCACAAACCAGAGCTTCTCATAACAAGCCTGGTGGTTTCGGTAGGGCGTGCCACCTTTGGGGACGAAACGATATCCGTTGCCTCTTATTGCTTTCCAAAATTTTCTAGTGTCAGCATAGAACAACATGAGTGTTGTGTTAAGTTTTGGAATTTTTCAGGGTTCGTTTGGACATTTTTATACATTAACTGGGTTTTGTAGGCATTTTATGTGCATAATTCAAATTTGAAATGCATGCACATGCTCTAGTGAATATAAATTTGTTGAAACATCAAATCTGTGTCCTTGGGTGCATGCTTAGGTCCCATGCAAGAAATGGGAATGAATTTCAAACACCAGGGCACTGTTGATTGCCGGCAAAACATTGAGATACCTGGTTTTTAAATTCTAGTATATTCAAAACTCGTCTGAAATTCATAAAACTTGGCATGGTATCATGGAGCGGCACCCAACATGTCATGGTAAAAAAATTCTCCCATTTGGGGCAGCTTTGGGTATAAGCTTCTCACAAACCAGAGTGTCTCACAACAAGCCTGGTGGTTTCGGTAGGGAACATGCCACGTTTGGGGACTAATTGATATCCGTTGCCTCTTATTGCTTTTCAAAATTTTCTAGTGTCAACATAGAACAACAGGAGTGTTGTGTTAAGTTTTGGAAAATTTTCAAGGTTCATTTGAACATTTTTATACATTAACTGGGTTTTCTAGGCATTTTATGTGCATAATTCAAATTTGAAATACATGCACATGCTCCAGTGCATATAAATTGGTTGAAAAATCAAATCTATGTCCTTGGGTGCATGCTTAGGTCCCATGCAAGAAATGGGAATGAATTTCAAACACCAGGGCCCTGTTGATTGCCGACAAAACGTTGAGATACCTGGTTTTTAAATTCTAGTAAATCCAAAACTCGTTTGTAATTCATGAAACTTGGCATGCTATCATGGAATGGCACCCGACATGCTATGGTATTTTTCATGTCCATTTTGACAGAAGGCGCACTCGAATAACAGCCAACAAAGGCATTTTGAAAAAATAGTGCCACTTTAATATCTCAAACATTTGTATAATTCATACCGTGTGCGTTCTGTTCACCATTCATGTGACCCCACGTGTCTTGGTTTTAATGGCTATAGGAGGTGCCGTGTGGACAGTTGCTTGACTGAACAGGAGGCGTGCGAGCACACAGTCTGGTGTGCAGCACGAAGGACTCCCTGGTTCAACTCGCCTCGGCCATCATCGACCTCTACTACGAAAAGATGAAGCAGGATGCCTAGAGAACAAGTCCCTTATCCTGGCACAGGGCCTGGATGCGGCAACTGGATGAACCTCACCTCAGGTCTGTGGCCAAGAGCGTGTACACATGCTACGAGATGCACAGGCGGATCGTTGACATGAGAAAGTGCCTCATTACCCAAATCGAGGAGCCTAGATCGAGCCACAAGGAGAGCAAGCGTCACAAGAAGTAGATGATGATCAGATGATCGTTTATGCTAGTTAATCATGCATGTAATATATAGTTTACTTTATTGGTGTGTGCAAATGTCATGTGTGTAGTAGCCACCTGTGTAATTATGCATGTAATAGTTTACTTTGGTGTGTGCATATGACATGGTTGTAGTAGCCACCTATGTAAGTGGATGTTTAGTTTGGTTATGCAACCATGTCCTTATAAGTGTGTGTGTGTGTATATAAATATGTTGTTGTTCTGTATGCAATCCCATCGCACAACACACACGTCATATTAGCAGCAACCGTCTATGTTATTATTGGTCTTCGCACACATTTCTGACTACAGACCTTTTTTCCGTGTATCACACACATCTTGTTATATTGAACCGTTTCTGTTCTCTTGTCTCAACACAAACAGTTCATCCGAGTGAACCGCATGCCGTATATCGCACACACCTTGATCTAGCTGACCATTTCTTTTGTGTTGCCTAATCACAAACAGTTCATCTAAGTGAACCGTATGGTATATATCGCACACACCTTCATCTGGCTGCCCGTTTCTTTTGTTCCTCCTCATCGCAAACAGTTAATTGAACTAAACCGTATGCCCTGCATCGCACACGTACCTAAAATTTGAACCTTGTTTGATGCATCCGTCATCGCAAACGTTTTGCACCTTTTTTGACGGTTTTTTACACCATCGTTTGCGATTATTGCATCGCACATAGTTTCATCGAAGGGTCTCTGGTCGTAGTGTCGCTTTAGCAGCATCCTGCAGTAGTGCTTAGAGAAGTTTCGAGTTCCATTAGATGCCACCATCACATTCCAGTGCACACTCATGAAGATGCTGACAGCCCAACAATTCAATTGTCTTGTCACCAACGAAGCGAACCGCACCTATTTCGGTTCCCTTGTTGGAAAGCCCTTGCCCTGGTTGGAAAGCCCTTGCAACTGCTTATGAGATGGAAGCTGGGGAGAGAGCCACGTTCTACCTTGACTACGGTCATGAAGAGATCATGGTTTACTATAGGCCTGCTGGCAGCGACTATGGTTCACTTACTACGGACTATGACCCTGACTCCGCCCGCTGAAAAGTCCTAGTTAGCTAGTTGGCATGCATGGAAGATGTCATGTTATTATCACCTCTATTTATTTGAACTTGTACATTCATGTGTGTTACTTTGCCTACTTTTTTGTGCTATATAAATAAGTGCATTGTTGAACTTAAATGTTGTTATTGGGTCTATTTATAGTTGATTTATTTACTGTACAACTTTTTTTCAAATTTGAAAATCAAATTACTAGCATCGCGACAACATGGAACATCACAACTGATGAATATTAGTGATGGCTTTGTCCACGTGGCACGCCATTACCGTTCAAAATACTTCTGGCGTAGGGTACAACCTCAGCACTAATTTTTAACAATGGTGCCATATTTGTGGCGTCGGGTGTCCACGCTACCAAGGCTGTTTTTGGCACGCCATAGCTAGGCTTTTCTGCACTAGTTTTGGGGTTTTTCTATTGCAAACGGTTTCTCAGACAACACCGTGGGCGATGAACTCAAGCAACCCACACGGTTTCTAGAAAATAGGCGTGTTGGATCAATGAAGAATCACACACGACTTCGGTCAGAGAATATGTTTGCGTTAGGCCACCTTGCACAAGTGTTTCCACATAAAAAATTGTGTGTGATATACATATGAACGGAAACGTTTTTCTAGGATTCACTGTGTGGGATGTACATATGAACGGAAACGATTGTGCCTATATAATTGTCTGCGATACCTCGCCCGATCGTACACGAGCTCATTTTGCCCCGCATGTGATCGAAGGACCTATCCCCGACAGTTTCTGGGTTGTGTGGGAAGGACCCTTCGCACACACTGGCAAGGCGACGGTTTAAAACTCCATCATGGAAAGGGGGTTAAAATTGTTTGTATAAGACGTCTTTGCACCAGTGATGGGGAGCTTCACCCTTCCACCCTTGCCCGTCTCCCTCCCGTTACACCTCCACCTCATGCAGACTCTTGGTGAAGACCTGTTGCAGTTCCGCTACTGCCAGCACCACCACGCCATCATGGTTGTTTATATCTCATCTACCTCCTCTCCCTCGCTTGCTGGATCAAGAAGGAGAGGACGCCACCGAGTTGAACGTGTGCTAAACTCGGAGGTGTCGTTCGTTTGGAACTAGAGGTTGGATCATGAAGGGTATGACTACATCAACCGCTTTACGACACCGACGCTTTCGGACTACAAGGGTACGCAGACACACTCCCCTCTCATTGCTATGCATCTCCTAGATTAGCTTTTGGGTGTTCGTAGGATTTTTTTGATTTTCATGCAACGTTCCCCATCAAAAGGCTCAGCAGAGGAGCAAAATGGTGGCCAGCGATGGAGTATGCTCGACCTCAGTCCGGATGTCCATGGCGAGCTCGGGCCAGAGAAAGAAAGATAGAAAGAAAGGGGCGGGCGAAGGAAGAGGGAGGAAGAGGAGGAAGGAGAGAAAGAGAGGCGGGAAAAGGGCACGCTTGGGGTGGAGTGTGTGCGTGGTGGGGGTGGTAGCCCCTGCCATGTCACTGATCCGTGGGAGGTGGGCCAAGCCAACATGAAACAAGCAAAGAGTTTTCCATGGCATCGATCTGTGTAATGTGTTTTCTCTTTACCGTCTGCCAAATAAAAACATATGGCAAAGTCCGTGTTTGTAGACAACCAAAATAAAGCAGACAGGCAGACTACAAAGCATGTCTTTACCGTCAGCCAAACTAAAACAGATGACAAAGCCTGTCTTTGCCCTTAGTCAAATAAAAACATACGCAAAGTCTGTCTTTGCCATCAGCCAAATAAAAATAGACAGCAAAGCACTACTAGGAAAAGGCTAATTAGTGGCGCACCTGTTTTGGCCATTAATGGCGCACTATAGGTACGCCACTAGTAACAATTACTAATGGCGCACCTCTGGTGCGCCATTAGTATTGCAGGTAACAGTGGCGCACCATGTAGTGCGCCATACTATTGCTACAGGTACGCCACTGGTAACTTTTTTTATTTTTTGATTTTTTCTGAATTTTGAAGGCGGGAAAATAGTAGTGGCGTACCGTCTAACCCCCACCGTGCGCCATTGCTATTTTTGAATCTTGAATTTGGATCTGGATCGTGATTTTTTTGCCCTTTTTTTGCTCTTTTTTTGCACGATATTTTTTCAAATTTTGTTCTCGTTTTTGGATCTTGTACGTTCTTTTGCCGGAGAGGAGGAGGAGGTCACCGGAGAGGAGCTCGCCTACATCGCCGGAGAGGAGGAGGAGGTCGTCGGAGAGGAGTTCACCGGAGAGGAGGGAGGAGAAACCGTGAGGGGATGAGAGGAGAGGAGGGAGGAGGAGCTCACCGGAGGGAGGAGGAGATCACCGGAGAGGAGGGAGGAGGAGATCACCGGAGAGGAGGGAGGAGGAGATCACCGGAGAGGAGGGAGGAGGAGCTCACCGAAGAGGAGGGAGGAGAAACCGTGAGGGGAGGAGAGGAGGGAGGAGGAGGTTGTCGGAGAGGAGGAGGAGGTCGCCGGAGAGGAGGAGGAGGTCGCCGGAGAGGAGGAGGGGAGTATGGTGGAGGAGAGGAGGGGAGATGGAGTGGAGGAGAGGAGGAGATGGAGTGGAGGAGAGGTGGAGTGGAGGAGAACAATGAAGAGGTAAGGAGGAGAGGACCCCGCCCACCATATATCAGCATAGTAGTAATGGCGCACTGCAAGGCAGTGCGCCATTACTAACTTTTTTTTATTTTTTTTATTTCTTTTGAATTTTAAAGGCGGGAAGATAGTAATGGCGCACCGTGGGCAGGTGCGCCATTACTAACTTTTTTTTAAATTTTTTTTTGATATAGTTTGAATTTTGAAGGCGGGAAGATAGTAATGGCGCACCATGGGCAGGTGCGTCATTACTGAGTTTGATTTTTTTTTGAATTTTTTGCCTCTTCAGATCTTGAAAGCCCCGTAACTTTTTTCTGTTAGGTTTTTAGGGATTTTGGTGTAACTTTTCGAGTAGATGATTTTTCATATAAAAAACTTTTCCATCGGAGTTCATATGCAAAAGTTATGCCCATTTTACAAATTCTCGAGAGATTTTGCAAAAAAGTCGAAAATTCATGTTTGTAAATTTTGCTAACAACTAGACCACATATCAGATGGGAATATTTTTTTTCTTTTATTTTTTTGACATTTCTATCATTTTCTTTTATTTTTATTTTTGAAACTGAAAAGGCGGTCCATGGGGGGGTGCATTTGGTGAATTTTTTGTAAGGCTCAGACGTGTGATGTGTAAATGTTAGTAGTGGTGCACCAGGGTACAGTGCGCCATTACTAGTTAAAACTAATAATGACACACTGTCCCATGATGCGCCATTACTAGTTTTGAAAAAAAAGTAAAGAAATTGTTAGTAGTAGCACACAGAATGTGTGGTGCTCCATTACTAGTTAAAACTAGTAATGGCGCACTGTCCTGTCCCCTGGTGCGTCATTACTAGTTTTGGAAAAAAATTGTTAGTAGTGGCGCACCGTAGGTGTGGTGCGCCATTAGTGATATGGACACTAATGACGTACCTACACATGGTGCGCCACTGCTATATAGCAGTGGTGCACCACATATGTGGTGCGCCATTAATGTCCATATTAGCTATAGCCCTTTTCCTAGTAGTGAAGTCTGTCTTTGCCGTCAGCCTGACAAAAAGCTGACAACAAAGAGGTGACCAGACGACAAATTTCTTAATTCCTATAGTGGGTGACTTAAGGGAGAATAGGGCGAGCCACTTGGTGACACTCCAAAGCTTTGGTTTCGGCACACCTCAACGGATATTAGCACTCCCAAAAGAGTGTGAACTTCAGAATACATTCTACATCCTGGACTCACTTGTGGCTATCTCTTTCATGTGCATTTAGTTTTGCAGTATGCTTGTGGACTTGCTAATTATCTTGCTGCTTAGCTTAGCTTGTTACCTTATTGCTTGCCATATAAGTTTCTCTCACCTAGTTACATATCTAGAGAACCTGCTTTATCTGCTTACCCAAAAATTGGCAATTAAGTTAAAATTTGTAGTCGCCCATTCGCCCCTCCCCCTCTTGTGGACCGATTCAATCCCTTCACTGGCATTGCACTGGTGTCATAGTGGTTCACCCATGACGCCAAGGCTTCGAGCTCTGGCAAGCCGTCTGTGATCGACCTCAACTCCGACGAGGATGAGTGTAGTTTAGCTCTAAATAAGCTCGTCGTAGCTCTAATTTAGCTCTAACTAAGTGTTGTCTAATTTAATTATGGACTATGATGTTTAGTTATGAAATGTTATGTATAATTAGGCACTATGTGGTCTTTAATATAATTTCAATTTTAGTTTTGTATGGGTTGTTTGCGCATGATATTAGTTTTGAGGAGTTAAGTTTAAAGATTTGGTTGCTTGCACATCTTTTTTAACTTTTCTCGTATATGATAAGTTCATAATTTTGGAGTTAAATTTTGACCGTTCCTTTAATGATGAACTTGGTATTTGCTAAAATTACCAATGACTTGCAATCCATTCACTGTTTGCTAGCTCTTGCCAGGGAGAAAGGAACTCAGGCGAACACATGCATTGAGGCGAGAGCCAAAGAGCCGTGCCGAGCGTGATACAACAACTTCAACTATTTTGCGATAAAATTACATCGATCGACCTTGGACTTGATGGCACATAACAAAAAAATCCTCAAACTTTAGGAACACTATAATACATTACTTATACATGGAAATACGTGACAGCTACGATCCTGCGTATAGTCCCAAGTATGTACAGAGCACTGCCATGTTGTCTTGTGGAGTCGCCTTTTTGCAGAAAGGCCCCTTGCTTTTCCAGGAATTGACCCACACCCCACGGCCATCTTCATCAACATTATGAAAGGAAAATACCATCATCTCCCCTATTGTTTCCCTTCCCTACTATCCCTAACCCTAGCGACTAGCGACGATGGAGATCACTCCATCGCTGGTGGGAATTCTTGTTCAGGTGGCAGAGCGCGATGCCGGGAAACCTGCCAGGCTTTATGAAATCTACAGCTGGTTTTCGAACTTGGCGATGTTGTACGAGGAATCATTTGGGATTGCATTTGCTGCCACAAAGGAGAAGGTGCGGATGATCAAAGATGGAGTCATTCCGACAAAGATAATCTACGCGATGATGGAGGTGGAGGGGGAGGATCCGGTGTGGACAGGGCGTTGTAAGGCATACATGTCTCGTGTTTTGCACCCTCCGGACATGAGGAGGGCATCGTGACAGTGGTCATGGCGATGTCAGCACCGGCACTAGGAAATTAGGTGGTACTGGACTATGATGAGTGTGCACCACTGACAAGGAGGAAGCTACAGGCGAGAGACGCCCTAGGTAGCTCCATCGACAAGTAGTAGGGGCTACTCTGTCTGGCAGCGAACGCCCAACTCATGTATTCTGATCCCTCATTCTTCTCATTTTTTATTGATTTAAATTTAAATGTATTGACTGACTCCTCAATGTTTGTAGATTGATTGGTGATTTGGTGGAGGCTGCTACTTGTTGGATTGATGGAGTCAAAGAGAGATTTATGTAGTAAGTCTGAACAGATGATACCATCCCTATGAAAATGTTGTGTGTAGTTAGTTATGATGCCAACCCTTAGAAGAAGTTCATCTAGTTAGTCTGAATAGATGATGCCAGCCTTGCTGGATTCAAGGTTATGTATAATTAGTTATTGAACAAGTTATGGTTACTTAGTCATGTCAAGTTATGTTTGATGTGCTGCCATATGGCTTGTTTGTTGCGTTTTGTATTGCCAAATAAGATGCAAAAATTCTCAATTTTGTTTATATATGATTCAAGGCTGGAACATGATCATGCATGATCTTGTTCTTGTATGAACACAGGCTTAAACTGTTCATATATTGTTGCTGAATTTTGCAATGGAAACATTGCGGTGGTGCTGACAGAAAAGATGACTTAATATTGCAATGGCACATTGTGTTCATATGTTGTAGTTGTCTTTTGAAATTTGGATCAAGTCTGCATCAGGTTTTGTATTGTCGAATGGAGCAAATTTTTATCAAGCCTGCATCAGGTTTTGTATTGTCGAATGGAGCAAATTTGTATCAAGCTTGTATTGCTGAATGGATCCATTTGTATCAAGTTTGTATCAGGCTTGCTATTGCTGATGGACCAAATTTGTATGTTCCTGGATTTGTATGAACTTTGTATATTATTGAATTTTTGACAATTTTTTATATTATTCAATTTTGCTATATGACCCAAAAATAATAGTACACAAATGTTGTGGGTACTGGGGCTCGAACCTAGGATCTAAAGTCATTAGCTCTTCTCATGTAAATGATGGGATATTGAGAGAGTTTTCTTTAAGGAGCCCATATGTATGTAATATATGCCTGTCGTGCTTTCCATAAAAAAAACTGCGACCTCCTATTACCTATCGGTTGATATGTCTCCAATCTATCCATAATTTTTGATTGTTCCATGCTATTATATTATAATCTTGGATGTCTTATATACATTTACAAGCAACTTTATATCATTTTTTGGGACTAACCAATTAACTTAGTGCCTGGTGCCAGTTGCTGTTTTTTGCTTGTTTCTGGTTTCACAGAATATCAGTACCAAACGAAGTCCAAATGCCACAAAACTTTTTGGATATTTTTTCTGTACGTAAGAGACACTAGAAGCTTCGGGAGAAGACCAGACGTGGGAGCATGGGCCCACTACCCACCAAGGCGCGCCCAGGGGGAGCAGGCGCTCCCTAATGAGTGGTGGGGCCCACGTGGCTCCGTTTGACCTAACTCCGCCTCTATAAATACCCAAAAATAAGAAAATCTACCAGGGAGTCCACGAAATACTTTTTCCGCCACCGCAAACCTCTGTTCTCGAGAAATCCCATCTGGGATCCCTTTCTGGCACTCTGCCGGAGGGGGAATTGATCACGGAGGGGTTCTTCATCAACCTTGCTGCTCCTCCGATGATGTGTGAGTAGTTTACCACAGACCTATGGGTCCATAGTTAGTAGCTAGATGGCTTCTTATCTTTCGATGTTTCTCAATACAATGTTCTCCTTGATGTTCTTGGAGATCCGATGAATTGTGAGTTTATGATCAGATCTATCCATGCATATTATTTGAGTTTTCTCTGAAATCTTTTATGTATGGTTAATATAGCCTCATATTTCTTCTCCGATTTATTGGTTTGGTTTGGCCAAGTAGATTGATTTATCTTGCCATGGGAAGAGGTGCTTTGTAATGGGTTCGATCTTGCGGTGCTCAATCCTAGTGATAGAAAGGGACATGAGACGTATGTATCGTTGCTATTAAGGGTAAAAAGATGGGGTTTATTCATACATGAGTTTATCCTGTCTACATCATGTCATCTTGCCTAATGCATTACTCCGTTTTTCCTTGAACTTAATACACTAGATGCATGCTAGATGGAGGTCGATGTGTGGAGTAATAGTAGTAGATGCAGAATTGTTTCGGTCTACTAATCTTGGACGTGATGCCTATATACTTGACCATTGCCTTGGATATCGTCATAATTATTTGCTTTTATATCAATTGCTCAACAGTAATTTGTCTACCCACCGTATGCTATTTTCTCGAGAGAAGGCTCTAGTGAAAACTATGGCCCCCGGGTCTATCTTTTATCATATAAAAATCCTAAAATACCTTGCTGCAATTTTCTTTTATTTCTTTTATTTTGTATTTTAGTTTGATCTATCTATAAAAAACTATACCGTTTAATCTTGCTCGTAACCGTTGAGGGATTGACAAACCCTCTACGCGTTGGGTTGCAAGTATTTGTTGTTTGCGTGCAGGTCTTGTTTACATAGTGTTGCTTGGTTCTCCTATTGGATTGATAAACTTGGTTTTATAACTGAGGGAAATACTTATCTCTACTGTACTGCATCATCCCCTCCTCTCCGGGAAATCCCAACGTAGCTCATAAGTAGCAGGAATAATTTCTGGCGCTGTTGCCGGGGAGACATCATCAACATCTATCAAGTACCTACACATAAACTTTCATCTTCTTGCAATTATTTATTTGTCATTTGCCTCTTATTTTCATCTCCCCCACTTCTAGAAAGTTTTAAAATAATACAAAAATATTTTACGTCTGCCTTTTTCTTGTTCGATCCTTTGTTTGCTTGATATCTTGCCTTGTCATTATGTCTAGCATAACTATCCCTCCTTTGTCACCGGATTTTGAAGTTCTATACTTCAAACAGAAACAAGGAGAAAATTTGAAAGATGCTTGGTATAGATTGATGCCAACACTATAAAAGGGGATGTGAAAATTTTGCTTCGTAATTTTTACATCGGATTAACCATGTCCCATAGACAACTCTTGGATTTTGCTGCAAAAGGTATTTTTATTGAATGTGATGCCAACGCTGCTTATGAAATAATAGAGGGCATATTGGGAGTTCCACCTCCACAAAAGGGATTTGTTCTCACTTAAGAGGGACTTCAAATATTAGACAAACTGGGTGAGATGCATAAAAATTTGGTTGAGTTACAAAAAATCTAATGAACCCCTTAAAAATATTAGTGGAAACCTCAATCGCACGAATACCTTAATCACCCTTTGCAATAAGCGGTTGGATATTTTGGATATTAAAATTGCCTCTTTTTCAAAGAATAATAGGAAACGTAAAGAACATCCTGGATTTGAGAAAACTCCTACAAAGATTATTAAAACCTGGTAGGACTAGGGTTCCTACCGACTCGGCTCCTCAGGTTGTAGGGGCAGGACAGCGAGGGTTGGGGGCGAGGGCGGCGGCTCCGACGCGTCGGCGCCATCGCGAGGGAGGAGAAGGGCGACGGCGGCTAGGGCAAGGTGCGGTTAGGTTTCGGCTCCTCCGAGCCGGGCAATATGATAATATCTTTATTGCTTGATTCCAAAAAGAGTCTTACAGCCTATATTTATAACCTAGATAACTTGCATAAGAATTAACCTAAGATAACTTGCATAAGAATTAACCTAAGATAACTTGTGGGCTAAGATTGCCCGGTGGGCCTCTACGGCCGTAACACTTCTCCCCTTTTGCACAAACAGCTCGTCCTCGAGCTGTAAGGTGAGAAGCCATGAACTCCTCGAGGCGATCAACCAGCGCCAAACACCTTCTCGACAAATTTGGGCGCCCAGTCGGGCGGCGACGGCGTCCTCCGGAATGTAGTCTGCAACCTCCAGGTAGAAGAGTCGCGGGCAGGCATGGCCGGGCATGTAGGGCTCGTCGCAGTTGAAGCACAATCCTTGGCGGCGACGCTCGAGGAGCTCGGCTGAGGTGAGCCGGCGGAATGGGCATCCAGCGGTCGCGGTGAGGGGTGACGCAGAAGCCTGCGCAGGCCGACCCTGCGTGGAATCCGGCCCTGGTAGCGACCCAGCGGTCCGGGACGGTGATTCCTGCTGGATGGCCACCGCGCGGCGCTCGAACGCGCGGGCGTAGTACATGGCCGACTGGAGATCCTGGGGTCCGCGAAGCTCTGATACCAAATTGGTAGGACTAGGGTTCCTACCGACTCGGCTCCTCAGGTTGTAGGGGCAGGACAGCGAGGGTTGGGGGCGAGGGCGGCGGCTCCGACGCGTCGGCGCCATCGCGAGGGAGGAGAAGGGCGACGGCGGCTAGGGCAAGGTGCGGCTAGGGTTTCCGGCTCCTCTGGAGCCGGGCAATATGATAGAAATATCTTTATTGCTTAATTCCAAAAAGAGTCTTACAGCCTATATTTATAACCTAGATAACTTGCATAAGAATTAACCTAAGATAACTTGCATAAGAATTAACCTAAGATAACTTGCATAAGAATTAACTTAAGATAACTTGTGGGCTAAGATTGCCCGGTGGGCCTCTACGGCCGTAACAAAACCAAATATGACAATACTTGAAAATATGCATTATGCCTAGCTAGCTAGGGGCATAAAACAATAGCGTTTGTTGGGAAGTAATCCAATAGTTATCTTATTTTTTCTTGTTTACTTTCTGTTTTCTTGTGTTCGCATAATTATGCTACTATTATGATTGTGTTTTTATGTTTTAATTAATGTTTGTGACAAGTAAAGCCTTTAGGATTATGTTGGATGATAGTTGACTTGATTCTGTGGAAAAACAGAAACTTTTACGCCCAGTTCTAGAATTTTGTAAATTCACAGAAAACGTGTTTTTGCTCTGATTTGTTTTCCACATAATTGATATACAAATTGCCCATGCCGTCCTAGTTTTTCAGATTTTTTTACAGAATTTCATAATTGGACTGGTTGAGGCACCCGGATTATATGATCAGTATTGATGTGAGGTCTGGGCAGGCGACCACGATCATGTGCACCCACTTCATCAAGTTGGTAGGAGTAGCGACAGATGTTGCCACGAAGGTGGCTTCAGATTAATTGATGTATTACTATGTAAGGCTTTGTTGACTATTTAATAAAGAATGGTTGTGTGCATAAACATAAACACAAACTATGTTGTGTGGTATGATTAGCTGATATGAAATGATAGGACAGAACACAAACTTTCTAAACAAAAACATGATAAGATGAGAATTCTAAGTTTTCACAATAGATGGAATGATAGACTGGAACTTGGGGCTCATATTGGGTCAGCATGAACTGTACTCGCGGCTGAAAATGCAACAATTTTTCATTTTGTAACCATGCAAGAGAACTGCATTTTGCAACCATGCAAGAGAACTGCATTTTGCAACCATGCAAGAGAATTGCATGTGATCAAAGAGTATAAGATGGCTGTGCGCATCGCTTGATGCAGAGGTCGGGGGTAATCCTCCTTAAAAAAGACCTCACAACGACCTACATAGGAAAGCAAAGGAACTGTTGAAACACAAACCACAAACCTATTCGAACAGACATACACAAGCACGAAGCACCGGCCTTGAACCATTAAAAGCTGTGCCAAAGATTACATTAACCAGCGATGGTTAACTGAAGGTAGCATACCTTCAGTTAAGTGAACCATTCAAACGACAACTGAAAGTAGCATATCCTCAAACACCCTGATGTTACATTCTTTCTGAATGGACCATGCGACCAAGCGACCTCATACCTGACCAAATGTCCACCAATCCACGAGGAACTATCGACTTTGCAAATAAATGCTGGATACTCCAGAACATGCTTCTGAAATATGGGATAAGCTGACAAGAACAGAGCCGATCATCTTAACCAAACAGCTGTGCAAGACATTTGGGCCCTGCCCAATACCAGTTGTGCGTATCACACTTAATTTGTTCGATCATGCAATCCAAACAGAATGATTTTCCTTCAAAAACTCTGTTGCTTCGTTTCTTCCAAATCATCCCAACGACCAAGACAGACTCCATTCCTAGTGCTTGACCACCAATGAGAGAAAGAGCTGCACGGCACAGTGCAGGAGAGACCGTCGGCGTCCAATCCAGTCAAAGCCTGCCTTATTAAGGATGATAGAATACTTATATCAACAAGGAATTTCTTCTTTACCGGCGTCCATTCAGGAGAACTTCAAAATTAAACGTGCTCAGCATGAAGCAATTTCAGGATGAGTAACCGACTGAGAAGTTGATTCCAGATGAATACAAGTGAGGACAAAGTGCACAGAAAAGACTAGTATTGATCTGCGGGACCAATCTAGATTCTGCCAGGAGTAATGGCCAGGGACCAATCTAGATTCTGCCAGGAGTAATGGCCAGTAACCGGCGGGTGTGTTCACAAGCAAAGGATCACCGATCAGCATCTTCACGATCAGGGCTAATTCAGAGATTTATCAACTGAATAGTGGAGTACACGGCAACAAGGTTGGTGATTCCAAAACCTCCAAAAATCTTAGGCTTGCACACATCGTCCTAAAATGCAGCAGTTGCTGGCTTATCAGGATCAATATGCTGTTTCAAACCGAAACGAGCATCAACATTTGGAATCCAAAATGTTGTGCATAGTGATACCAAGTATAACTAACAGTACATATATCATCATTCTTTTGCCGGCAAAAAATGATAAAGAGATCCAAGTCATTATACATGATCAGCCTGTACCATGCTGGCTCTCTCTACTTGCAAGCTCAGAACAAAATGTCCTAGCAACCTATGTAGTACATTTACATCTCTGCATGAAGCAAAATGGCGAGGCAGCGGATGGAAGTACTTCCAAACGCTAAGCCTCCTCCTTCACCTTTGATGATCCAGCCAGGCATGGATGACATTGGATCATTGGCGCAGCATTCATTCCCATGCAGCTGAGGAAGCCGGCTTGAACGCGAGGATTGCCACGGTTCTGTCTATCGCGTTCGTCTCCCGTTCTGCACGGTCAGATGTCGAGGTGCTGAAATTGTCCAGTGAAAACCATTAGGATTAGCAACACATCCACACTACAGAAAAACAGGACCATACTATCAGGAGGCATAGCATATGGTGAACATTCTACAATTGCTCCGGACTATGTACCTAGATTCGGTGCCCTCTGATTGCTGAAAACTTTGCTCGTTTGAGCACGTCAGTGTCCCTCCATTTACAGCAGTGCACTGCGCTTCCGAGCTTTCAGCCAGCCTGTAGAAAGCGTCACGGAGGCATACACGTGTCTTCTTTGTCAGCTTCAAAAGCAGATGTTTTATAGTTACAGACATGTAAAGATGCAAAGGTTACATGAACAAACTGGACATGCCAAAATGGTAACCCCTCTTCCGGTGAACATACCTGAAACATGACATCTTCAAGTTCCTCAAGCACTGCTACTTCCCCGTTGGAGGAGCTCTCTATATCGGCCACTGATCTACTCCTCTTCATGGTGCTCACCTCAGCCTGCAATTTAACAAATTTTAGTTTAAGCCAGATAAGTATTTTATTCAGTAACTATAGATGCTTGAACAAACAATCTGCTGTACTGGAGCAGGATTATACCTTGTCCTGGGAGGCACTCAGTAGTGTTTGTAAGCTGCCATCAGCACTGCTAGGATCATTTTGCAAGTCATGGCTGAACAAAGGAAAGCCGCAAGTATCCATGGTGTCCATTTCATTATGACCCGGATTTGCTTCTTGATTTTGAGAATCAGTCAATACTCCACTCAGCATGTTCTCATAGGACAACAGCCTGTGCATGGAGCCAGGGAACATATCAAGTGCCTGAAACGGCGCATCCATCATCCTCATTTCATCATCCGAAAATTGACTCCTGAAAAAGTTTTTGGACAAATGGGCTTACAACCATGCATAAGATCTACGGCGATCACTCGCACATTACTTTCTATATGAGCCTTTAGTAAAGCACTGCACTAGTGTTGTGTACATACAAGAAGATGTCGTTTGTTTCCTTGCAGTGTTGTAGTTCCAACGGCGCTGGCCCCTCAGATTGTTCTTCTGAAGGCCCTGTGCTGCAATCTGAAGATGCAACTCTGGCACATGCTGACGACCTCTCCTGTTGGCTGCTCCTCTCATGTTCATCGGCGGCGTCGAAACATTGCTCGATGCCATTCTCATGCTCGTCTGAGTATAGGCTTGTTGTGTTCAAATCATCAGATAGCCTTGAATTCCATTGTGTCCAGTAATTTCCTTGCTCTGTCTTTTGATTCCCAACGAGTTCGTCGCCAGATGGGAAGATGCTTCCACCTTCTGCCAGGGTATAACACGACATGCTACTCATCTGTAAGAGGAATGACACTATTAGAACATCAACCAAACTACATGTATGTCAGACAAGCAAATTTTGTATTCATAGGTGACTGCTGGAGTTATAATTCATCGATTCAGGATCTCTTTCAATTCAGGGTTAACCAGTTTGCAAATAGCCGAGCAAAAAGGGACAAGTCACTCGTGCGTACTCGAGAAAAAAAAAGGGACAAGTAATCAAATCTAAGCATCAAAAATGATTTTTGTTTCTTTTAAAGCTAAGCGAAAGGCAGAACTTTCAATTCAGGCCGGGGGAAGGTGGAAGTCGTGGACTCTTGGACGGGTAAATCTTAGCATCTCCATGAATCAATCAATCCTTCCCTTCTGTTACCTGTTGTTGGCGACGGTGAGTTGGAATCGAGATCCACTGTCGTCGCTTTGGTTCGCTGAATGTCGTTCCATTCTAGCGTCCGACTCGTGGCGTTCCCCATGTCGACACCGACCCTCGATCCGGATCGACGAACCCGGTTCGAGGATCGCTGCCTCCTTCCCCGTTCCCGGCAACTATATTTCCACATGAGGGACAAAGCTAGCTAGCTACCGGCAGAGGTTAAAAAAAAAACAAGCCTTACGGACGAGATCTTATGGGGAGAGCACGGAGTGGAGCAATTGAGCGGAGAACAAATCAACAGAGGAAGAACAGATGAGTAAATCAGCAAAGCACAAACCTTTTCTGTCTTCTCCTGGGCGGGGGGAGAGGAGCTGTTCTTGTGGATGCGCTGAAGGAAGCGTCTAGGCGGCTGCTGCTTAAAAATTGTGGTGGACGGGGAGAAGAGAAGATGAGGAGGGGATTGCTCTACTTAACGACCAAAGCGACACAATGACAGGCGGGCCAGACGAGCGGTTGGGCCCGCGGGTCAGTGCTGCGGTGGGCCCGGGCTGGTGAGGTGTGAGCCGCTGGGCCAAGCAAAAGGTTGAGTGGAGGCGGAAACTTGTGGCTGGAGAGGGTGCTTATCTAAATCAAGGCTGCCGCTGCGCCACGTCGGCCAAAGGATCCTTTGCTCAAATATAATGCGCTCTATCCTCCCACGTCATTTGCCTACGGGAGGCGGAAACACCCCTGCCTACGAGCATCTCCAACAGGCGTCTAAAAGAAGCTCCGCGCGTTAAAAGTTTGTTTTTTTGGCGCCGGACAGCTCCAGCAGGTTCGTAAGGCTAACAGTTTTTACAAGACGAAAAAACGCTTATCACGCCGCAGATATTTAGGGCGTCGGATTGCTACGCTTCACAATTTACACCGCTCACGCTGCTTTTAAAAGACCGCTAAAGCAAAGTTGGTCCCGACGCTTTAAAAATGCTACAGTGACGCGCTATAATGTTTATTGGGCGCGGAATTTTTATGCGGCCGTTGGAGATGCTCTAACTACTATTTCCGCTCAGCCCTCGAACATGCCAAGCATCTGGTGGGTGGTGTAAACTAGCTGTGGTATCCCAAAAAGTATTTTGTCGTTTGGGTCACTTTATATGATATAGAAAACAGCGCCAACACTTGTGACTGCTTGGTTCGGACATTTTTTGTCATCCAACATCGTCTTCGAAGTCCGGGCGTTCAAAATCCCGCAAACCAGAAACAAAACGGTTGAAGGTTTGCGGGCTTCCGAACATGCGCTATATAGACGTCCGACTGAGCGGCCCCATCCAAAACTCTTGCCACGCGGATTGCTTCAGGAGGCTCACCGCACATTAACTATCCACTTAGAGCGGACGCGACAGAGATGACCATTTACGGGATGACATAACTGCATAGGAAATTATCTACAAGTTGTTTAGCTTGTTTTGGTGTGAAATGACTAGGAGGTGTCCGCGAGAGGTGGAGAGAGAAACATGATCTGCGTCAAAGCATAATTTGAAGTAGTTGAGGCAAAGACATTAAGTGACGATTTCAAAACAATAGAAAGTACTCCCTCCTTCCCAAAATATAAGGCACGGTTTGACTTTTCTGGTCTTCGTTGCACAACTTTGACTATATTTTTTATGTATTATATGTCTATAAAATTATTATACATACATATGAAAAAAAATTGCTTTGCAAGGCAAATACAGCGATGTCATTTATACATGTTCAATCCATATACTTTGATATATATTAGTGGTCAAAGTTGTGCATCAAAGACCGTAAAAAGTCAATCGCGCCTTATATTTTGGGAAGGAGGGAGTACACTTCATGGTGACTAAGACAATATCTAATACAAAGTGAACATGCTTATTACCATGCGTAAAAATGCGGTGGCATAATCGGTACGATACTTCCGAATAAGAAAAGAAGGGTGAGAGAGTTGATTTTTGCTTGGTCTCCATGGAGCCTAGAAATTTCAAAAATTCAAAAGTTGATTTTTTTTAGATTAAAAAAATCTGAAAGTAAATACACAATTACTTAGAGATGTATTCTACGTGTGTGTAAAATTTCATTATGAAACTCTTTTTGTTGTGAGCTGTAAAAAAACAAAATCATGTATATCATTATGTTGTAGTACATATTTTTGTATTCTCTGCCATACCCAATCCAGGGAGGATAGGAATCATCTTTTTTTTTTCAGTGTAATTTTTGGTATTAGAGTTTGGAGTTATCTTAAAATCTATTGGCCGGCTGTAAATGATATGACTGATATTGTTGTCAAGGCCAGGAAGGACTTTGCCAAGCCCTTCTTGTTGGAGGAATAAAATGAAGTGAGATGTTGTGTTTTTTTTGCCGTGTGGTTAGAGCTTCAGAAAAACAAAAAATATGTTTTATAGTGAATAGTATATGTGCTAGAAACACATGATTCTATTATTAATGTAGCTCGCGTGAAAATGAATTTCACCATGGAAGCGTTTGATCCAAACGCTCTTATATTTCTTTACAGAGAGACTAGTATACATCCATAGGTATGTGTGTATTTTTCTCTGAATTTTTTCAAACCTGAAAATTAGACTTCTCAATATTTCAAAAACCGGGATCCATGGAGCCTCTGAGCAAGACGCAATTTCGGGCAAGTCTTCCGTTATACAAGGGATGATATCGTTCTCCCACGAAAGAAAGATGATACTCCCTACATTCTATAATGTAGTGAGCATGCGCTTTTCGAGATTTAAGTTTGACCATACATTTAACCAACGAGACCGACTGCGACGGGAGCAAAAATTATACCACTGATTCATATCGAAAATATGAATTTAGCGGTATAATTTTTGCTCCCGACGCAGTCGGACTTGTTGGTTAAATTTATGGTCAAACTTAGATCTTGGGAAACACGGGCACACTACATTATGGAATGAAGGGAGTATCGTTTATGTGTAAGTGATGTCGATTTTCTTTATTCTACCAGATAACATCTTCTGGTCAGAATTCACAAAAGAAAAGTCTTCTGGTTAGATCTTTGCTTAATTATCAAATAGTCTAATCTTGAAACCACATAAACCAATTAGACTCGCAGCTAAACAAACAATGTACAAGACGGCACAAATAATCAACAAAGCACTAACACATATAATCAATTTAGGACCAATTTATAACAAACCGCAGATGCTGTTCCGGTCCCTAGAATTATACTCCCTCCATTCCTAAATGTAAGTCTTTGTAGAGATTTCACTAGATGGACTACATACGAAGCAAAATGAATGAATCCACACTTAAAATGCATCTATATACATCCGTATATAGCTTATAGTGAAATCTTTATAAAGACTTATATTTAGGAACAGAGGAAGTAGCAATTAGCCGATTACAACCTCTAGGAGAATTTGTCGACATACAAGTGGGGCCCGGGATGGCGGGTGAGCTGTGCGCCAAGCAAAAGATGTGTTCGAGCCTTGAGACGATTCTTGTGGCTGGAGAGCGCGACCGGAGAGATTGAGAGGGAGGCTATCTAAATCTAGGCTGGCGCTTTGCCACGTGGCCTTTGACAAGATCCTTTCCCTCCGCCCACTTGAGCCGGAAACCACGAGCATGTTTCTCCAAGCAAAACTGGCAATTAGCGAGTGGTGTGTGGTGAGAAGTAGAGCGTCAGCTAGCAGGAACACGGTCGTACTCGTGGGTTCAGAGCTGGCATCATTTTTCGCCCCTTGCTTGTCCGTTGGATAAACATGTACACTGATTAACATCAGCTTTATCTTAACGAGATTAAGTAGTATACTAGCAAGCGGAGGCGCGGCGCCACGCCGCACCCGTGCTTAAGCCTTTTGTTGGTTTGTTTCGTTGATGTTTTGGTTTGAAAACTTGAGTAAAGCTAGCATATAAAAAGGGCGACGTGGCAGCGCAGGTGGTGAGGCTAATATGAGGAGGTTATTTCTCTACTTCTAATAAAGGAGTCTGCGGTCGTGATGGTACGTTCGTACGTCGTCGTTGGTATCGTTCGCTTCGTCCCCTGCAGAGTTCCATCGATCGAACGAATGATTTTCTCATCAATTTTTTTCCAAACAAATCGTACTTCCCGTCAATTTGTTTTCATATAGATTTCAGTTTCATGGTATGGCAACCGATTGCTCTCCATCCTACTCTTTCCTTACAAATCTCTACTTCTAATGGAGGAGTCTGCGGTCGTGATGGTATGTTCGTACGTCGTTATTGGTATCGTTTGCTTCATCCCCTGCAGAGTTCCATCGATCGAACGAATGATTTCCTCACCAATTTTTTTCCAAATAAATCGTACTCCCCGTCAATTTGTTTCCATATAGATTTCAGTTCCATGGTATGGCAACCGATCGCTCCCTATCCTACTCTTCCCTTGCAAAAGCATAAAAGAATCGAAACTTGCCTTTCCTTGAACGATACATCCTAGCAGATTTCACAAACCAATCTTCATCCAATCCACCGCAATTCCCGCTAATCCCCTTTCCTCATCCCGTCCGCCTCGCCTTCCAATATGCTGGTTAGCCCTCTTCCATTGCAATCGTCAAGCCGTACCATGCAAGCAGTCCTACGACCATTATGGTGCTGGTGGCCTCTAGCGCGCTTGCCGGTGTCAGGGGTTGACTAGGTTTCGGTGTTGTCTATGGTGGAGACGACGGGATGCGGCTGCACACGCCGAACCTGCAGAAGATGATGCCGGTGTGGACGTAGAGGCAGACGGACCAGGAGGCGTCTTTGACGCTGCCGCGGGCTCAACTTGCGTTGACACAGATTTGGGAAGAGGCTAGCTCGGTGACGGCTCGTGACCTAGGAGACGCGCTTTGCACACGATGAGCCCGACGACCATCATGTGTGCGCTCTGGAAACACCATGTGGTGTATGCCACATTGCCTCGTGGATTGGGCCTGCATGGATCTGCAGGCTGCAGCACATCCTCTGTCTCCTCATCACCGGCCGAACCTGTGGAGGTCAGCATCAGATGATCACCAGGGCTTGTGACAACATCTTCAGTCCCAACTCTCACTCCCCTGTCGCCCATTCAGCACACTCGCCGAGCTTAGGGGTGGATGGTTCTTTGATGTTGGCATAGCTAGAGACGGCAAGAAGCAGAGGGAAGGAGGCAATCGTGCTCAAGAAGACGTCGGCGCCCTGACAACAGAAATGCGGTTTCTCGGAGCTAGCGGGAAGGAGGCTGATGGCATCCCGTTGTAGTAACGCGATGCAGAAGAGACAACACACCAGGTTCTATTCTTTTTCATTTTTTTAAGATCGCACTAGGTTCTATGTGTTCACCATTTTTCTACTACCAGTAATTACTCGAGTATGTGAACAAAATCTGAACTGTAATTTGTGATGTTTGAGATGTCTATAAGTGTACAAGTAGAAAGGCGCCAATTCAATTGATAGTCAGATTCATAATAGTACATGTGCAGTAGCTTCTATCTCAACTTCATTCTTATGTCGTTTGTGTTTGAATTAACTAGCACTCCATACCATCATCGTGTTTGTTCAGCCTGCAAGGTGATTAGCACTCAGCAAACTATGGAAAGATGTTGGTACCTTGTTTTTTTCAAACTCGACATGCACATTCAAGAATAGGTATGGCTGCTCTCCTTCGCCAGATCTGAAGACGACGCCACTGTGCTGCTGCTTCCTCCTCGTCAGTCCGGCCGGATCCGGTGGCGGACTGCGCGGATGTGGGGTTGGGAGCTTTGGATTGGAGTAATTTCTTGGCTGGCTGCGGCGGCCACGACGCCGGCGGCGCTCCAGGCGTTGTTCCCTTCTTGAAGGCGGCTTCGAGATCCAGCTCCCTCCCCCTCGTCCTCCCCTTGCACCCGGGTGAAAACCCACAACTTTGGTTGGGCGGCGGCGGTGCCCGGCTCTGTCACCTTCTTGAAGGCGCCGCTTTGGGTCCGCGGGGAGGTGGGACTGCTGTAGCGCGTTCTTGGCGTTCCTGATGGCGGCGGCCTCTGAGTGCACACCGGACCGGTGAGACCCATGCCCGGCATGCGTCCTGGATGGGACCTCGGGTCTTAGATGTTAGGTTTGGCTGCGATGTCTGTTTGGTATTAGGCCCAGGCTACTGCGCCCCTTCATCAACTGGATAGAGTTGCTTAGACGGCGACTTTAGTCTTACTGTTGTATTACTTTGTAAGGTCTTGTGAGAATAGTTAATAAAGTGGCAGTATGCATCGCTCAGATGCAGAGGCCGGGGGTCATCCTCCTTTCCTAATAAAAAAATATCTATTAGCTTCATTAAGCATTTTGGAGAGGTGCATCTTGTTGGAGAGGTCTGCTATGCATATTTAATTGAAGAAAACAAAAGTTTTTTATATAATAAAGATTGATGAAAATTTGGACCTCAGACTCTATCAGGGACAATTTTCATGATAAGTTATACGAAGTTTGTATCTTGGGGACATCTTCATGCCGACTTACGTTTAATATTAGAATATGTCACCTCATGTGTGAGTTTTGAGATTTTGTTAGAAGTTCATGATCTATTCTTAGTTCCTGCATGTTTTTCACCTTTCTGTAGGTGTGAGCATAACTTAAAGTTCTAGATGCATATAAGCTTGTGAGTTAACTAAAGCTCACTTGATGGTTCTAACTAAATTCTGCAAACATATGACCATCACAGGTAGATAAATGGAGGTTCTGAGGGGATGCCCGCACCAAAAACTTTATAGATTGAACTACATTTTGCTAGATGACTCAAATTTTAGAACGCGAGCATTATTTTTTGGGAATGCAGCTAACAATAGAATCAAGTCAAGCTGAAAACAAGAGATCTATTGTTCGATATTGTTCTATACTGCAAGCTTGCACCTGATCAGGTTTCTAACTCAATTCATTTTTATTAGATCTGTCAATGAAGAAAACAACACATTTCACGATATGATGATTGGTACTTCCCGTTTTGTTGTACTCTGGCATTTGCCTTTGTGGGAACGACACTGCTCTATTGCTTGCTTATTTAAGATCATGGTAATCATTTTTGCCAGCGATGTCGGCGGCGCACGTCTGGTGGAGCAACTGCCGATGAAAATCGCTCCGACTACGGTCATGACGAACGATGGCGGCGTCTTAGATGTTGTTCCCTTGTCGAGGCATCATCGTTGCAGTCTGCGTTATCAGGCTCGGGATGCTCCGGGGGAAACCCTAGATCTGGATCTTCCGGATCGGACGATGATGTCGCTTTATTGCTTTCCCTCATGGGGGCATCGTTTTGGAGTAAGTGTTGGCTAGGGGGATGGTGGAGCGGTGCTTCATCTCACACATCGATGGCGGCAGATATCGGCGGCATGGCGCTGTGGAGGCTCGGCGTCCGATGCACGGAGATGGACTCGCGCAGGAGGAGGTTGCTGTCTGGCGTCATGGTGACGTCGATGACAGAGTTGCCAGACAAGGTAGAAGCCTCAATATGATCTGAAGACGGACCTGTGGAAGATGGCGGCGACGACACACGAGTGCGTCTGACCGGATTGTGCCCACATACCCGGTATGTGGCTCGGCTGGGGCTTCCGAATATGTTTCAGCTTCCAGCTTTTGATGTTAGGCTTAGATGAGTGGTTTGGGTAGTGGCCCAGCTAGCACCCCTTCATCATTTAGATAGGAGTAGCGGCATGTGTTGTCAAGATGGTGGATTCAGGCACATGGTTGTAATACTTTGTAAGGTCCTCGAGAATAATCAATAAAGTGGCAGTATGCATCTTCCAGATGCAGAGGCCGGGGGTCATCCTCCTTTTTTTTAAAAAAAATTCTTCCCTTATGGATGCAGGTTAGAGTGCAGCTTTCAGATAACTTTCTTTCCTTGTGATAGTTGGAATACTATGACTAGATATACAATGGTAATGTTATCAGTGTTAGGCCCTTGCATGATTTATGTGTAGCATGTTTAGACTATCAGCGGCAATCTGAGCCTCTTAGTAAATGGAGGGGCTCTATATAGCAATAAAAAGAAGACAACTGTTACGGTGATTGACGATTTTACGAGCCGTCCATCCACCTAAATCTGACGGTAGAAAAATAGAAGTTACAAGGAGTTACAAAACTAAAATTACGAGAAATTACATATAACGGCGGGACCATTACAAATTTTGGTGGGGCCAGTTAGTTATTTCAAGGGTAGATCGGTCATTTTCTTTGGAAAATTTCCAATGGCAATGTCATCTCCCGATCCACTCAGTCTCATCTCACCGGCACCTTGCCCCGCGGCTGCCCTGGAATACCACCGTCCAGAAACTCCCCGGCTACCTCGCGCAGCGCCGGCGCGAGGACCTGGGCGACGGGGCGGGGCGAGGTCCTGGAGGCAACCCCCGGCTGTGCTTGGTCGTAGTGGTCGCGAGAGGGAGCCGCGGGCGCGAGGACATGGTGGCCAAAGACGCCGGTGCGACCGTGCGAGGACCTTGGCTTGGGGCCGCTCCCCCACGGCCCTGCCGACGCCGGCGCGAGTTCCTGGAGTCGAAGCCCCGGCTGGGCTTGGCGTAGTGGTCGACCAACGGAGCAAGGTACCTCGCCCCTGCTCTCATCTATTCCCACCCTCCCTGCCTGCACGTTCAGCGTCGACCAACTGCTCCTTTCACCACCTTGAAATAAAGATTCAGTCAGTAGTTGAGTAGTGACCACACCTAATTGTAGCTATTGCAGAACATGGTTCGTATTGTTCCTCTGAAACTCTGAATCTTGTGTTTGGTGTTATTTGTAAAACCAAGTACTAGTAGAACATGATTCCTATTTGATCAAGCTGACAGTTGGTAATACCCCTTTGCTGCCATGACTTTCACAGTTGTCAAGGCCTATAAAATTTTCATTCAGGAGACTACAACCATTCCTGCCATTGCCTGGCTTTGGAAAGCCTGCACTCAACTGAAACATAAAATCTTTTTCCGGTTGTTGATTAACAACATGCTGAACACCACAGAGCTCCTTCGAACGAAGAATTTCTTCATTCAGGACACAGATGTGTCATGTGTGATCAGTATGTCCTAGAAACCAGAGATCGTCTATTTTTTGACTGCGATTTTGCACAAATTTGCTGGAAATATGTTTGCCCCAATTCGTCTCCTCTGTCAGAAGGGATTCAGGATCAGCTTAGTAACTTCAACACCATGCTTCATATTTCATTTGCCATGAACAGAATCATTTTGATTTCTTGGGCCATATGGAACACTCGCAGTAAGTTCATTTTCAGAGATATCACTCCCAGTATATATGCTTGCAGAAGCAGATTCAAAGATGGGCTTCAATGGTTGGTCCACAGAGCCAAAATAAAATCATATGCTACACTCTCAGATTGGGCTAAATCTTTCAGATAGCAAGCACTAGCAGGCCTCAGTTGATTGTTGTACTTTCTTATTGTATTTGTACTTTGTAGGCCTAGCTTTTTCTTTTCTTGTACATAACTATATACTTCTAAAAAATCTACAAAAATGCTCTGGGGAAGAAATTCCTACAGGTTCGGGTCAAAAAACTAGTGAAAGTGAACTCATTTTTTATGTCATAACCCCATACGTTATTTCCAATAATCTTCATAGCCACAACCTCCAAAAAAAAAATTTGTATCATAACCACATGTCGAGTTCCACCGAAGTATTAAATGTCTTTCACTTATAGTGCCAGATACCAATTTTGATGAATGTCTTTTTGTAAGTATCCATACGTTTGTAGGCATCTTTCCTCAAGGATAACTGACGTATCCTAATAAATGTACTCCATTCGCTTGAATTTACAAGGCTTATTTGATTTTTCTTTACATTAAAATAGGTTGGCAAAAAAGGAGCATTTCAAAGCTTGGCATTATCTGAGCATAGTCACGATGTAGTGGGAGCACGTCGTCAGCAACTTTGAAGGCCACGTTGTTGCAATCTTCCAAATGTGCTAGCAGCAAAAAAAGGTGAGTGCATATTGTTAATCTCCTTGAAGCAAAACTCTTATATTTTTCTTCAAATTGCTTTACTGACCATGCTCTGTTTCCAAGGATGAGTAAATTACAGGCAAGCAGGAACCACCAGCTGCTTCTTCCATCAATTCTTCAATCTTTTGCTCCATATTTTTGCTCATAACTATCCAACAGTTCCTAGTTTGCATAGATGCTGAACTTCTTGTTTAAAATACTTGGAGACGCTTTTGATCCAGTGGCAACTTTCGGGCGTAAATAATGTACGTTATAATGTCACTGAAGGGAGTTTCACAGTTCATATTGTATGTCATGGACGCTGCAGATTATGGTCAATCTATTTCATGCAGTTTACTTTCATTTCTTGCAAACATATGTCATGTGAAATAAATTTCAGAGTCCAGACAGAAATCTAGAACCAATGATGTTTATCGAGTGAAAGAAATTGCATTATGGCATGTTTACAGGGATCAAATCTCTGCGCCGATGCTCGAATTGAAGCGGTGTTTGTTCAGACTAATGCTATCAACATACATGAGAACAGAGTTTCATACTTGAAGTGAGCAAGGCATGCTCCGAGGTACATCCCCTGAGCCTGAACCAGTGAACGTTAAATGCCTGAAGACAAGTGCCCGATTACGGGGTGTTTTTTTCGCCGCCCCGCCCTCCCCTCAACCTCTCCCCACCACCGTGCAACAACCACCCCCGGCCATCCCTCTACTACTAACCCCTTGAAATTCTCTGGTGAACCTGCACCACCCCCACCCCTAAGATAGACAATGGGGGAGATGCTACCCCTGTTGCACCCCTGCAGCCTAAGATGGGCCCGAACGACTAAGATGGATACTTGTAATCTCGAAACGAGTTAGATCCATACTTACGAGCTTGAACAAGTAAGATCCGTACTTGTGTGCCTGAACGCCTCATAGTTGTACTTGCAAGGACTCGACATGCTAGTTAGTAAGCAAATGAAGAAAACCATTAAGTACACAAGATCGTCATGAACATATACAAAGAGAAGTGATCCACCTCTCTTTCTCTGAGAGATTGCTTGAACAACAAGTTTTCGTACATCTATCTGACGCTAGTAGTTACATATATACAATATAAGATCTCTTACAATCCCTAGCATATGATGTCAAGTTCCACATGGTATTCTCCGTCTTTATCTATGACGTGGTCAAAAAGAATCCCGCCAATTTCTCTTGAATTGCTTTTATGCGATCTTGTGGTAGGAGTTTCTCCCGCAGCTCCCAAAGCTAATTTGAAGAAGG
This sequence comes from Aegilops bicornis, assembly GCA_021605145.1. Taxonomy (NCBI): domain Eukaryota; kingdom Viridiplantae; phylum Streptophyta; class Magnoliopsida; order Poales; family Poaceae; genus Aegilops; species Aegilops bicornis. Next base: position 94,031,256 of record CM038669.1, on the reverse strand, counting down.
AGGTCAATACATATATATAAATGAAACTCAACACAAATGATGGTAATAAAATAAAGTTGTGAATATTATTGCTTACGCACTTCAAAATCTTCTTTAGAGTAGCCCCGCTTAGAGGTCGTCGCATTGTAGATGTACTCGCAAACGTAGTATCCACAAAATTATTTTCGCCTTCCCGCCACAACCACTTTACGAGAAAAAGAGGTCAATCAAACTGATAATCAAGCATTATAAATGGTCTTGATGAAACTAGCTACAATCAACGGGAGATGCGCGGAACTAGCCAGTAGTACTTACTTTCGGGTGTGTAAATCACAGCTTCCTCGGCAGTCTCGGGGCTTCTGCGGTGAACACTTTTCAAACCCTACGAGGCAAAGAAAATAATTATTACTTGATATGAGGAAATGAACAAAGTTGCCGATACGGTGCGATAGTGATCGATTGAACTTACTTCTAGAGCATTTCAGTCATGTCCGCATACTCCTTGGGATCTTTTCGTCTTGAGTCTAAGACGGTTACTAGTCCCTGCTCAAGCTCAATCTCTAGGAGAATAAAGTGGAAGTTGCGCTTGTTGCGCTGCGTCGATATACTACTGAAGCTTCTTGACGGGTATGTCAAGTTGGTCGTTCGTCCAAACACACTTCCCTGTTTTAGGGTCCAAGGTTCCCCAACCCTGAAGAACCAAGTCCTTGAACGGTCTGGCCAGTGCAATGTCTCTGGTTCGACCCCTTTATCAAGCAGGTCATTCTCAGCCTTGTCCCACAACGGCCGGGCTCTGAGGTAGCCACCTGACCCCGTGCGATGGTGAAGCTCCTTCTTTGCAGCAGTTTTCTTGTTTGTCGCTGACATCTTCTTACTCTTCTCCGATGTCTTGTGGGCCACAAATGCGTCCCAGTGATCTCTTATCTTCTCAAATCGGACGGTGAATTCTGGAGTCTTGTCTTTGTCGACAAACGTTGTTTTCACCTCATTCTTCCACCCCCTGAATAGATCTGCCATCTTCTTAAGAGCATGAGACTTGACTAATGGCTCCGTAGCTGCCTTCTCCGGATCCTTCTCTGGCGGTAGGGTGAAATTTGTCTTCAGCGCTGTCCAAAGATCATCTTTCTGCCTATCGTTGACGTAAGACACCCCAGATCCACCCCATGACCCCTCGTTCTTCCTTGCCTGGACATCGACGTCCCCTCTCCTTCTCCTGGGTGGCTGCGTCCGTCCTTTGCTCTGAATCGCGAGGAAGAGAGGGTGGGCAGAGATGGTCGGCGATGAGCAGGGCCTGGCGATGAGGCGGCGGGGTGGCCGTATTTGGGCCACCACGCGACACGGACGAGGCGCGGCTGGCTGCTGCCTCCCTCGTCCTGCCGAGTCGCTCCTCGGCTTGAGCTCAAGGGGGCCAGGGCGGCGAGGTGGAGAAGGAGGGCTGGGAGGTCGCCGGTGGCCGGTGAGGGCGAGAAAGGAGAGGAGGCGGCGGCGGCGGCAGGAGAGGCGACCGCGGGGTTCGCGGGGGAGACGCGGGTTAGGTTTTTTCTCTCTCGTTGACCGCTCGCTTCTTTTTCTTTTCTCTCGCTGCTGCCCCCTCGCTCCTGCCCGCTCGCACTATTGATAGCGATTTAGGTGCCGACGTGGATGGCGCCAACCTGCCTAGCACTTCTTGAGGCTTTATATGTTCAATTTCGTCCATGAATGCAAGATGGTTGCCAAAGTGGACGTGTAGATAGCTCGCTACCAGAAACCACCTTATATCGCACTGGCAACAATCTGCACTTCTACCGTTCAAGACAAGTTGACCATTTTTTTGGAATGTTTTTCTTTCGAAGAATAGGGATCGAATCTATGACAGAACTGTACTTACCCACCAAACATTATTCTTTGCATAGCACAATTGTGATCTCATTGTATTATGCACCAGCAAAATATATAAGGAGTCAATGGCATAGCAGCCCCAACTTTATCAATCTTCAGGAGCCCCGGCAATACAACGCCCAACAAGATCATGCGCCCGTCTAAATTTCTTTAAACCGCAAGGCGAGCAATACAACCCCCAATACACACACACAAACCCACAAAAAAAATGCAACTCGTTACTTCGCCACATTTGAAGAATGCAATCAAGCTACAGGGATGGAAAACCACACGGCCTAGTTCATCAAAACAATGTTGCTCATATAACCGTAAGATTAGGCATTCGCCATAGGCAGATAGCAGTAGGGAAACCTGTTATGATCCCAAACACATCCCATTCAGATCCGTTCCACCTCACCAACAGTATTTCCAATCTTCATATGTACATGACCTCAAAATGTCGCCGTTGAAACAAGTCCCTGCACCGCAAACGCCCACAATCACAGACCATGTGAGCAAACATTAGTCCTACTTCTTTTGGTCAAAAGTATTAGTAACATTTTCCTAAATAAATGAGGCAGTAACTTTGCTAGAATAAAAAGACACTTGCAACCTTGTAAATCCCTGAAGTCCAACTCTATTAAGTTCCATTCGATAAAAATCAATAGGAGTAGATATTTTAAATGAAAGATAGATCCCGGTTCCCTAAGAAAAGCAAACAGCATTAAAGGAAGTTCATACTGAAGTATCACGTTCTGATGACAAGATTTCATTTGCTCTCTACTCACTTTCACGGTCCAGTGCTATTATCTTTGAGCACTAAAATTTGTAGAAAGCATGATTAAATAATTTATGATATGAAGGATATAGATGCACTGGTCAGGCTTCATGGTAAGTAAACTGTAATCACTAGCAGAATTCGTTGTAAGCTGGGAAATTGAACATATTAACCTGAGTACCTAACAAAATAAATAGCCACACTTTGAAAAGGGCATGTTTGAGTCATTGTCAATTTAACAGAATTTTCTCCTTTTGACCTTACATCAGCAAATACACAATTGTATCACAAACTAGCAAATGACTGGAAGCATGCAAAACAATTGTATCTAACATTTCAGATTAAACACTCACCATGCAAGGCAGAAGTCGAGTATTTTGTATCTAACTCCAGAACAGCATCTTCATAAGTTCATGATTGTGTATTTGTCACCAGCAACAAAGTGTCAACCAATTAGAAGTAGTATTACTAAAGACTTGAGCATGCCTAGTTACAGAGAATGGAATACTTGCAGAAAATTAATAGTACTACCACAAAATAGGAGTACCTAACAGTGCATGATACAAAAGTTGTAGATTAGATTGATGGCAAGGGCAGTTCAGACTGTTATGTACACGTATCATATGCATATGCCCACACAATCAGGACTGTTTGCATCATCCTACCACAAAAACATGCTTAGTTACAGAGAATAAAATACTATTAACCTGTGATTACTTGATAACAGGACCACAAGCGCAATAGTTTCCTATCACGAAACCTCTTGTAGCTAAAACTTTGCTGCCATCATCTCCTACACAACATGTATGCACCTACCTTTAGTGGGCGGGAAGGTCGCCGGCGGCGCTGACTAAGGCAGTAGGGTATCTGACGTACGGTGTAGAGTAGCAGTTCTTGTGAGTAACGATTTATACTGAATCCCAAAACAAGAAAATGCAGAGCAGGAACTGAACTGGGGATTGATTAATTCCTGAAAAAAAGAACACATTTTGGTGTTTTCCAATCTTCCATTACTCAGAGTTGAAGTAAACATAGATCAATCAAGAACCAAAGAGAAAAGGGGTTGTGGGGGAGACGAACCTGGATGGCAGTCTGGCCACAGGGTCTAGGGAAGAGGCCGGAGCCGTTCCACGCCTTGCCGACAAAGTTCCCGATGACGGCGTACAGGGTCGGCCGGCACGCGGATTGGATGCGCCGTGACGTAGGGCCTGCAGTACTGCTGACCGACCGGAACCTTGGCGGCAGGAGCGACAACAAGGTCGCGGACTGCCGCTTCTCACCTGGATCGGGTCGCCAAGTGGGGATGATCCAAAGAGCGCACGGCGGCTATGCGATGGAAAACTGGTACCGCCTGAACGTGCCGTGCCGTGAGGAACGGAAACGGACGAGCGATTCAAGTACTATTATACCCTTTTAGAAAGAAAAAAAACTTAAAATGATTTTCCCAGATCTAATGGCTAGAAATAATCAGAGGTAGAGTTACATGAAATTACAAATTGTAACTCCCCAATCATCGTAAAAGAGCAAGAAATGACAGATAGTTTAGTGGGGAGCGAACTCAGCAAGGCAAAATAGTATAATCATTATCCTTTCAGATTACTCCTATTTGCTTATGCATGTCCTTGTCCAGATCGGTCCTGATTGTTTGACTTCTCGAAGAAATGAAGCTGCATATCCCCAACCTCAATTGTTGTGTCATCATCGAGGGCACCTAGCTGCTTGTTGTTCTTCAGTTGCTCTTAAGATTAATGTCTTAGATATTCTTAGGAGAGAAATTGTATGGAATTTAAAGATCATTCATTTCAACAAATACACATGATATTTCCTTGTAAAAGGTTACCTTCCAATTTATGGCCTACTATTAAAGGGGAGTTAGTAGGTTGTTTTGTTTCCACCAACCCGATCGATCCTAACATCCTTTGGTTTTTTCCCTTGCAGCGATTCCTGACTCCCATCAATTTGTTTAGGAACAGATGCCCATCCTCCCATGTCCGGTTTTTAGTACGTGTTGGTTTTTGGCTCTAATGATCTTGTTCGACCGACTGCTACAAACAGATGCCCCACCGCTCCTTTTGTTATGGACTCATGTGGGGCCTCGACAGATCCACTTCCTTACAGAAAACGAAAACAATCAACCATCAATCAGAAATCTCCCCGTTATTACTTTCCTTACGATGCATACACAGCAGCCCCAGGCGCTCATGCCTTTTCTTTCCTTTCTTTGTTACACCTTTTCTCCTCCTATATCATTTCGAAAAGATTGATCTAGACGATTGTCGTCTATTCGAGACTCATCTAGACATGACAAATATGTGTATAGGATACAAATATGAGTTGATTCTAGCATGTCATGTCGGCTCTAGGATACAAATATACTCTTACCCCTCAAGTTCAGGAAAACCAAGGGTATCATATGAATTGGATTACGTAGAAGACAAAGAGATAAAACGTACATGGTTGCATTCATATAGACACTGATTTATTCTTAGGAGGGCTTAGTAAGGTCATGTATGGTTCATGAATCTCGGCTATTTCTTTACAATTCTTTTTGGAAGTTTCTAGATCATATGTCCAGCATGTGCAATTAGGAGGTTAGCGTTATTCTGAATGTATGAACTTAAGGAGGCCCCGATGTTTTGAGTTTAGATGTGACAATTTAATTTCACAATTTGTCATAGATTTGTGCAGTAGTAGCATAGTTGCGACGCCTCTATAACAATTCTATAATTGAAGGGGTATTTTATCTATTATCTACTCTAACTAAATTATTTTTGGTTTACCTGACGAAAATTCTGTAGTTTTTCCAGAATTGTGTTATCTATCTTGCGCCAATTTAACCACTTCTTTCTGAACTGTAGAGTCCACAATGGTTAATTTTATTATCATAGTAAATACTTTTTTCCTATTTTAATCATGATGGCGTGGAGGGGGGAGAAGGGGGGCAATATAGTGGAGAGGGGTGGGGGCGTGGCAGTGAGAGCAAGGTGGGGGGCAACAATGAGAAGCCGTGGTTGGCAGAGCAGGCCGGGGAAATGAGATGTGAGTTTCACCGCTACGTCGTGGGATGAGTGAGGGGGTGAATTGCTTTTTTTAAGATAAGAAGAGAAGGAGCGGTTGTTTGCTTTTAAGGGAAAATCGGTTGTTTGTTATGAGAGAAATGTCACATACTTTTTATATAGTGAAAAATATCACAAACTCTAAAATTACCAACAAATGATTTATAGGTGAGCCTACATGTTAATAAAATTGGGATGCGCCTCACTCCACTAAAAAGCATGTCATTCACTTCGACTAAAAACGGTCACCTACTTGCATCTGGCAGCTCACCAATAAATATATATTTTATATGAGCTTTGTTTAACTATGTTTATATGTTCATCTTTGTATATCAGAGATAAAAACCGAGGTATCGGGTGATGCTTTGAAAATATTGATTGACAAAGTCACTAACATAGCTATGATGGACTGGACTAAAAACTCATCGAGTTCTACAGAATTAGAAGAGATGCATACAGATAATTGTTCTTCTTTGTAGAGATGTTGCACGTGATAATACAGAATGTGTATTTCTATATATTTTATTTTTATAGATTATGAGAGAGATGAAGATGGATTATGTCGATGTTTAAAAAGTAATCCGATGTACGACAAGGGTCCCAATGCGATGACATTGGAAGAAGCCAAAAATTCACCAAGTTTAGTACATATATGCAATAAAAAAAAGGCCCGTAGCAACGCACATGCATTCTACTAGTGATAATAAGTGGTGGGTTACATTGTCTACTTGGATGGTACATAGCTGCAAGTAATGAGAAACAAATTGTTTGGATATATATAACACCATAACATGAAGCTCATCAGCAGGTAGCAGCCATAGAAGATAACATAATCATCAAGACTGAAACAGCAGCGGTGGTTTAGCATTCATTTGCTGATAAAAACGTTAAAAATAACAGAATTGATGGTATTCATCAGAAGTTAGGACACAATCCGATCCAGCTACGACCAACTATAACTCATAGTTGATGGAGTACAGAATCCACTGTCATTCAGTTGTGATACGTCAGGCTGGCTAAATGTGCATGGTCATCAACCAAACTTAGGAGAATGAACTTATCAAATAAATCTCTCAGACACAGATGCAAACTAAAATAGAGTTGGGGTGATCTTTTACCGCATCTCTGAACAAACCACCCAAGATGAAACGGAGGCCAACATTTCAACAACCGGCGTTGCTTTTTGCCTTATCTGAACCACCCGAAAACTATGTACCATTTCAGTATAGACAAAAAAAAGATTAGTAACCTCGGAAGGTAAAAAAAAGGCCAATAAACATGGGAGGTAGGAAAAACAGGTCAACTTACTTAGAAGGAGACCTATCATGATGCAAGCCTAAACATTTCTCTAGGAACGGTAGTGTCCAACTGCAAATGATAGGTTAGATGCTAGTTGGTGAATTAAGAGAGAAACTATTTTAACTGGTATTTCTCATGTTTGCAATCAAAACATTCATAAAGAAGGTTGAAGCCTTTTCAGAAATTGCCCCTAAAAAAGGTTTAAATTTTTGAACATTCATTTTGTATGCATCCTAAAATCTTCTGGATCCACTATGAGATTGAATTTGATAACTGTGAACCAAAACATAACCATGGTTAAAAGTCACAGTTAGATCAAATATGGATGAGGAAAGCAGTAAAGCCAAACCTATGACGTTTCTCTCGGTAGAGCACAAAATCAAGAACCAAAACTTCAGTTACCCATGAAGCAATTCTTTCATATCTGACCTACCAAACCTATGACACGTAGTGCCTACACTTGTTGCGTAAGTGCTCCAAACTGAGCCAATGCTCAGCCTCTCATGGTCCTTCAACAACTGTGTACACGTTGCGTATGGGACTTTGAAGTAGGAGCACACTGCTGTAGCATGGTCTGCCTTAAATATGTAGTTTGAAAGCTTGCAGAATTCCATTTTGGTAAGACTACAGAATTGAAGACTGAAGACTGTTTTTTGAATTCTACAGTATAGAGAGCAAAGTAAACTAAACAGGAGATTGGCCTAAAATAACTATGATGCTATAAATTTGATGAGTTAAAAAAATTAGGGGAAGGGCTAGAGATGCTCTTACCAATTGAAGTGGGGGATAGTAGTTCAAGTATAGTTCAAAATTATTTAATGCGTACAGTTTATAAGGTCACTTAGAACCCACATTTTCATAGCCGTTCAAAGGCTACCATTTCATATTCTCAGAACAATTGGACAGAGATTGAAGGCTTCCAGTCCCCTGGTAAAACTGACAGCAGCTTTGTACACATGGGAGAAATGTTGCCATGGTGCTCTTCTGATAAATCATACTCTATACTTACCGCTGAACTAACTAAATCTAGGTCACTGCCGATTACAAAAGAAGTTAGGTTACTATAGTAAGCGCTTCTATACTCTAATTCTGGATACTGTCGCTATGCACGGTACCATTTGGAGACCCTAGTGCTAAACTGGTATTGAGATCACATGGCTATTCTCGGTACCATTTCGACAACTACACTGAACCCTGACCAATGCCCTGTCTTTCTGGATGTTGAACTGCACTGAAGCAGAGTGCTCTTTTACCAAGAAACTTTATTCAAAAGAATCCAAAATTCCGGTGACTTCCGTGAGGACCGACATATTTACATTCAGTGAAAAAACAGTGATACCTCAACTCGATCCAAAAGGAAATAAGAGTTTAATTGTTTGGCCAAATTCCTCAAAAAGTGATTGAATTTCTGTCAAATCCCAGAAAACAGAACTGGCCCTTTTCGCTGAACTGGAGACCAAACATCGGTGTTTCCTAAATTTGGCCAAACCAAAGTTTAAGAATCCTTTCCCCTAAATTTCAACAAAGTACAATAAATGGCAGACATGGTAATTAAAACCTTGATGGAGTTGGTCTCACAAACATGGAAGTGCATCTCAAAAATGAGGTACGGATAGGAGAAATAATTTGCACTACTGGAGACTAACATTATTGTTGCCTATGGGGATATAGCATTAATAAGTCTCAGGTGAATGCTTCATTCTGAATAAAAAAAGGTACGCCATTTCCATTTTCGTAGAAATTGTATTTTGAAGGCAAGAAAAGTGTGCCAACAATAAGCTCACCATGATTTGTGTACGAATTATGTGATGAAACAGGGGAATGCTTTTTTTTACCAAAGTGAGCCATCAAATATATTACTGAATGATGAACATGCCAGCATGATTCTCTGAAATTTATGGCACAGTATAACACAGGGATTAATTATGTCCAGGGAAGGGAGCCAACAGTGCAAGGTATAAGATGGATTCTGCATAAGGAAACGCCCAAAACATTCTAGTAGTTAGAATTGAAGGAAAATCAATGTGAACATGGCATATCTGATGCTTTGCACCATCTCACTGCTGTAGGCTAGCAAATCTACTGACTACTGCATGTGCACATATTTTGTACCTACAAATATGGGTGCATGTTCATTTGATTATGCTAATTTTTTTAATTGACTGCAAAACCATATACATAGAAAACATACCTTGGAAACGGAGTTGGTTCAGTGCATATATGGCACCTGTATATGTTTCCCTCTTTTAGTAATTTTCTCCAGCATATTTGGCATCCCATGTCAGTCGGTAGTTGAGATAACCTCAGTGATTCTTATCTTCGAGCTTATAATATTGAGTCTGTGATGTAATGGAACTATAAGTTAGAGGCGCGCATGTAAACGAAGGCATTGATAGTGTAAGGTGGGTATTTATACCATGGCTTTACTGGGGTCAACAGCTGCCAAAGCTGCAACAGTCCATTCAGTTGCCTGTCGTTGGCCCTGTCCCATATTTCACAGCTCAATTTGGTAAAACATGCCACTTGTACTGCATATGGGTTACCATAAGCAACCAGTGGATACAAATAAACAAAAGTCATAATTAGATCCAAAATATGGACAGTACCTTGCCACCATGGCCTTCATCTCAGGGATGTTAACATTGATGTGCCATCTGGGTGATGAGGTGTTTTTAAAAGCCAGTGTGCCTGTAGATTTCAATTAATTATGTGTTCTAAGAACTCATCTTGTTGTTGCAAAAGGAAGATCAACTATCATAAAGGGAAGCACAAAATATCATTGCCTGCATAGTGGTCCACCATCACTCCGACAAAAGTAACACGACAGGTTTAGTTCTGGACCATTCACACAATGTATCGCCATCAAATGATTCCGCAAATTCCCCCAAAGCGCCGCAGTTGTGGACTTTCTGCAAAAAAGACGTATTCATTTGAGAATACATTATGTTTCATCGAAGAAACAAATAAAGAAGTATGAAAAAATCACATACTGTCCATCTGTAATGTAAATTTGACGCCTTGACTCATGAACAGAGCCAATAGGAGGTAAAACATATGTTACCCTAGTGATTAGTGCAGCCATGTCTGAAAAATAAAGATAGACATAATGTTAAGAACCGTCATGAATAGCAAGAGAACTAGAAAATAGGGAACTTCGTCGGGTCAGGAACAACTGGTTCGGCCAATGTCTTATGAATGAAGCTAAGCCAATGTCTTATGAATGAAGCTAATTCTGTACGAATGATCAACTGCTCTGTATTTGTGTCTGACTCTAAATATTTGGTAGCCTTCAATTGTATAGATGACCACTTCATGGAATGTATCTTTAAACATAGCCATTTTATCCTTTGGTATTGATCCTTCTGCTTTACCCCCCGTGCAAATAAAGGAAATCTAAAGTGTACCCATGGATAGAGCAAATCTTGTGACAGAACAATCAGTACCGTTCTTACTTTGGAATTGACCATGATGAAGTTCAGACCATACAGCTTCAGTGTTCCCATATTGAAACAGTGAACTTGAAATCAAACGTGTCTTTCCAGATTTCTTAACATGGGGCCCTCCATCAGAGGCAACCTAAAGATGGTACACTGGATTATGAAATGAATGGTTATAGATATGCTACCAAAAGTTAAGCAGTATAACCTTTTTTGACAATTAAAGGCTAGTTGATATCAATAAAGAGAGCTAATAGAATGGCAGTGTGTTAATCAATTTCTTCGCTGATTCTATGGTTCCGAATTTGAAAAGAATTCCAACGCCAGCATGTCAAACTATTTTTTCGCACATTCTAATGGAGGGAGAAATAGGATAGACAAATTTGATGGATGACATAATGGAGAAAGAACAAAAGAAGTGTATTAAGGAGGGGTGGACGGGGGGAGAAATAGGGTGGCCTCACCTAGTCAGAAGTGCCCGTGTAGAGGTGGAAACTCAACCTGCATCGCCATCATGTGCCGCGCGCCATCAGCGTCAGCTATTCCCCGTCGTCCTGCAGTAGCTTGTGGCCAGAATTTGTGGTTGCAGACCTCCGTGGCCGAGGGGAGGTGAAGGTGCTAGTGGTGGTGTACTAGTGTTGGTGGAGGAGGCGAGCAGTCAGCGGCAAACGGGCGTGCTCGAGTGGCGAGGTCGCGGGAGAGGCGCGGCTGTGGGGCTGCAGCGAGGGAGGCAGAGGAAGGACCCGGACTGGGCCCGCGTCGCCCTAGGAGGTGCGGTGGAAGGCGAAGGGGAACACGACGGGGCTGCAAATTTGCCCACCTCCGGCTGTAGGCCGGGTCTTGGACCGACGGACTGCTGGCTTTCATGGCCGCCAGGGGGAGAGGTCGAAGGAGGGGCGTCGCCGCTCCTGCTGCCGTCCCCCGAGAGGGATTTTTTTTTTCTTTTTTTGAGAGGAGGAAAGAAACCCAACACTCGAGAAACGTCCCGGTAAAAGTGGCAGAAAAACGGGACATGCGGAAGTTACCCGTTAAGGGGAAACCAACTACCGTAAATCTAGGATCGCATCAGGGGATCGGAGGAGGCGACAGGGATCCCTTGCGCGCCGCTGTTGACGTCGCCGGTTCCCTTTCTCTTCGTCGGCCGCTCCGGCGGCGGGAGGGAGGGGGAACCCTGGGTCTGTTTGCTAGGTGGGTGTGCGATAGGGTTAGGGTTGAGGAAGACGCTGCCGAGGCCGTTGCGGTGGTGTCGCTAAGTTTCTTCGGGCTCCGTTCACGGTCAGGCGAGGCTTTTGCCTTCTTCTAGGAGCCAGCGGTGTTGGGGATCCCCGGATCTCGTCGAGGTCGCGGGCTATGGTGGTTGGAGGTCCATCGGCACTGGCTGTTTGGATCCTCGGATGGGCGATGGATCTTTGGGAGACGAAGACCTTTCTTCTTCCTTATTGGTATGATTTGTTGTCTTTGTTCTTCTCCTTCCTCTGCGATCTTTGGTGGAGATCCCGCTTTGTCGGGCGGATGGCGGCATGATCTTTGGACCGGTCGGATGATCGAGTTCTCTTCCTTCGGAAGGACACTTTTTCGCAGTACTCAAAGCCAAAGATGACGGCGGCTGTTGCAGGTGTGTTGGATTGATGTCCATGCCCTCTCAGCGCCGGTGTCAAGAAATGAGGAAGCAGCGTGGCGGCAATTGTACCGTGGTCGAAGATGATGACCTGTTTGCGACTGGTTGCAGATCCTTCTGCTGCAGGGGTCTTCTCTCAAGATTCAGGGATAATGACATAGGGCTCCGGAGATCTTCTTGTGTTATGGTTGTCTTGGGGTACTCTAGGTGTTCATAATCCTTTGTGTTTGCGTTTCAGTGTGCTTGTAAGAGTCAACTATTTTATACTGATTCGTAATTTAAATGAAGAATTTCTCTCAAAAAAAAAGATCCCTAGTTACACGCGTTCTCTTACGGTAAATTGTCATTGCAAGTGAAAAAAAATCAAAATTAGGAAAAAAATCATTAACTTAGCCACTTTAATTCTTTGTTATATATAATCTCTATTTTTTCGTGTGAACTAGTATAAAATTCGTTCGGCCCTCTCAACTAGTTACAGAAATATGAGCAATATTCAGATCTCTACACACTGTTCTGTTTTTGACAGATTCTATTTCCGCTGCATTGTGTGCTTATTTTGATGAATCTGTGGATTGTATCGTGGGAGGGGGGGTATAAGTCATGGTAAAGTTAGAATACAGTAGGTATAATGCAATAACAAAATTGGAATGGTGCAAGAGCCTAAGCTTGGGGATGCCAGAGGCACCCCAAGTTAATATTTAAGGACTCCCAAGCAACTAAGCATGGAGATGCCATGGAAGGCATCCCCTCTTTCTTCTAACGATTATCGGTAATTTTACTTGGAGCTATATTTTTATTCGTCACATATCACGATTTTGCTTGAGTGTCTTGTATTATATGAGTCTTTGCTTGTTTTACATTTTTGATTGTCGCAAGCATCCTTGCTGGACACACCTATTTGAGAGAGCCATAATGATATCATCATTTGTTAGAATTGCTCTATGTGCTTCACTTAAATTCTTTGAGCTAGGCAATTGCTCTGTGTGCTTCACTTAAACTTTTTAGAGCACGGTGGTGATAAATTATTAAAGAAACTAGATGATGCCTCGCGCGTTGCTGCGGAACATCTTTTGTTAATCAGTTGCTGCATAGATATGTGCAACGTAACAAAATAGTTTATGAGCAAAGGCAAAACAGGAAAAGAATAGCGAGTAACTTTTCTATTTAGCATCCCTTACTTTTGACAAAACTCAAGGGCAACATATAACTTATCAGTAGTTGTACACAAAAAAGTGTGATAATGTATCCATAATTGAGATTTGCAGTAGCAACCAAATGATAAAATGTTAGATTACTAATCAAAATGTTCAAAAAATAGTATGCCTAGAAAACCAATAAACTTTACATTATTATATGGACATTATGGAAACCCCTTGCACTGCTCCAAGTATCCATGAACAGTTCCCTGAATCCATGGAAGATGGAAGTAGGGAAAATCTTGACGTGCAACTCTGTCCAAGATAATAAAACAATTGGCATTTAGTGTGATTTAACTCAAGTACTATAGATAGTGTGACATGCGTAGCGACCTGAACAACCAATGATGTTCCTTTCCATATGAAAAATAAGTAAACTGAGCCAATCAACTGATCCATGCATATATGCAAAAAAACATGGTGAGTTCAATCAATTAATCTTTAGAAGCTAAAGACAAAAGGAAAAACATAGCTGAATGGATGAGCGAATAGGAGGACTAGGCAGGAATGTTGTATGTACCAGAATAGGGTGCCATCAGCCACGTTTGAGGCACACTGCAGGGAATTTGTGTTAATAGGAGCAGCAACAGTACGAACAAATATGGAAACAAACTTGCCATCGAGCACAACAACGGTGTTGTAATTTTTGACTATAATAAATACAATCCAACAGAATCTTATGCCCTCTAAGTAAGTATGAAAATTAACACAGTATGCATATGATAAGTCAATGTAAAAATAAAACTCAGATATGGGAGCTTGTGCACCCGTGCGATCAGCAAGAGTTATATGCAACAATGAGAAATCATCAACTTTGCAACACGAAAAACTAATCCTCCCTGCTGACATGACGTTTAGCACCTTTGAACCACGAGTGGTACTTGAAAAAAAAGAACAAATAACCTCAGACATATGGGGGAAATAGAGGAGACTGACAATGACGAGCAGACGTTTACTAGATTGGAGATGGCGTTGGGGAAGGCGACTTGAGCAGTTGGCAGAAGAGACACAATGGAAGTCATCACGGAGAGATGTCGCACATGAAACAAATCGGAGGAAGAAGATAGAGGGGGAAAGCGGCTGCAGCTTGCCTTGTAGTCCAGTGCATAATGCTGGTTGCGGTATGGAGGATAATGGAGGCACCCCAGTCCACAAATTGAGGGTGTCTGGAATAATAGAATGGAGAATGAAGTACCGCCAATGGTGCAAGGCACTTGTGTCTAGTCGTCCAGTATAAAGAATTACAATGCAAGGTTACATATTCAATCAAGAAAATTTAAATTCAGATTTAAATTAAGCAAACAAAAATCTAGAATTAGCAACCGAAGGGAACTTGGGTAGATTATGTACCAGTAGGTGCCTCAAATCTCTCTATATGAGGTGATGGTGGAAGACCAATGAACATAACTACTTGGGCGTCGTCCGGCAGGCACCACCTGAGAAAAGGCGATTTTGTGATGCAAGCAACAACATGTCATAGGGAATCTGAAGGTAATGGGATGGAGTTGCTGACATGCGGTTGCAATAGGAGTCGTGTTGTAGACAACCACCGTGCTGAAGGACGGTGGTAAATAAGGTGAGGCGCAACACAGACTTTAAACAACAATCCACCAATTACATGTGGAGATTATGGGGAGAGGAAGTAAAGCGCCATCTCGGGTATTATTAGGAGAGGGAGCGCCAAATGTCAATTACTGGGTAACTGACAGAGGCTATAGAATTTTTAAGTTTTTTGAGAAAAAAATAGAGGCTATAGATGTGGGAGGTTGTTCGATAATTCTCAGAAGAAGGTTGTTCCATGGTGACTGGGGAAGATAAAGAGTGTGGGTCAGTGGAAGCACTGGGCTGCAGAGGACCTAAAGTAGTGGGTTGTGTATGTTTTGTGCAGAAGAAAGAAATACAATCAGAATACCAAATACCAAATTTCCCTAATAAAACAAATACCAAATCCTAAAGAAAACAGAGGACAGAACCTGAACTCAGTTTTCGTCATCATAGTCGAATGTTTGACGTCGTCGCCCATGTTCATGAAATTTTATACATGTATACTACAGATATATGTCTATATGTATACTCTTTTTAGATTTTTTTAAGATGTGGAAAATATATTTTCGCTGAAAAAAAAGAGCAATGGGCATGTTTCGACGAACTATTTTGTGTGCAATTTACTCCCCGTTTGGTGCAACTGTTTAGCCTTGATGTGCAACTAGCTGCCAGACGATGTGCAACTTTTTTCTCTAACCGTGGACATGCAGGTTTCACCGATGACACCACCCCATACTACTTCCTAATAGTGAAATGTGTAATTTCGTCTGCTGGCCCGATTAACTATCCTAGCCAACTGCCTGGTAGTCTCCGCATTTGTGCAGCCCCCACAGTTGCGCATGAGAGACTATCCTATAACAGTGTACCAACCCGCGGTCCATGTGTGAACAACTATGTCGACCAGGGTATGCAACTCCGCAATTGCGCGTGAGCAACTATCCCATGGTGCATGTGCAACTCCGGTAGCAGTGTGTGTGCAACTATGCGAACAAGAGTGTGCAACTCCATGACCATGCTTGTATGACTATGCTGACGAGAGTGCAACTCCGCGGCCGGGCATGAGCGCCTGCCCCAGTAGTACGTGTGCGACTATGCGGACGAGGGTGTTGATACGTCTCCAACGTATCTATAATTTTTGATTGCTCCATGCTATATTATCTACTGTTTTGGACATTATTGGGCTTTATTATCCACTTTTATATTATTTTTGGGACTAACCTATTAACCGGAGGCCCAGCCCGGAATTGTTGTTTTTTTTCTATTTCAGAGTTTCGTAGAAAAGGAATATCAAACGGAGTCCAAACGGAATGAAACCTTCGGGAACGTGATTTTTAGGAAGATTATGATCCGGGAGACTTGGACCCTACATCAAGAAACAAAATAGGAGGCCACGAGGTAGGGGGGCACGCCCACCCCCAGGGCGCGCCCTCCACCCTTGTGGGCCCCCTGTTGCTCCACCGACGTACTCCTTCCTCCTATATATACCTACGTACCCCCAAAACGATCAGATACGAAGCCAAAAACCTAATTCTACCTCCGCAACTTTCTGTACCCACGAGATCCCATCTTGGGGCATGTCCCGGAGCTCCACCGGAGGGGGCATCCATCACGGAGGCTTCTACATCATCACCATAGCCTCTACGATGAAGTGTGAGTAGTTTACCTCAGACCTTCGGGTCCATAGTTAGTATCTAGATGGCTTCTTCTCTCTTTTTGGATCTCAATACAATGTTCTCCCCCTCTCTTGTGGAGATCTATTCGACGTAATCTCCTTTTTGCGGTGTGTTTGTTGAGATCGATGAATTGTGGGTTTATGATCAAGATTATCTATGAACAATATTTGAATCTTCTCTAAATTCTTTTATGTATGATTGGTTATTTTTGCAAGTCTCTTCGAATTATCAGTTTGGTTTGGCCTACTAGATTGATCTTTCTTGCAATGGGGGAAGTACTTAGCTTTGGGTTCAATCTTGTGGTGTCCTTTCCCAAAGGATGAGGGGCAGCAAGGAACGTATTGTATTGTTGCCATCGAGGATAACAAGATGGGGTTTTTATCATATTGCATGAACTTATCCCTCTACATCATGTCATCTTGCTTAAGGCGTTACTCTGTTTTCTGAACTTAATACTCTAGATGCATCTTTGGATAGCGGTCGATGAGTGGAGTAATAGTAGTAGATGCAGGAAGGAGTCGGTCTACTTGTCTCGGACGTGATGCATATATACATGATCATACCTAGATATTCTCATAACTATGCTCAATTTTGTCAATTGCTCAACATTAATTCGTTCACCCACCGTAAAATACTTATGCTCTTGAGAGAAGCCACTAGTGAAACCTATGGCCCCCGGGTCTATCTTCATCATATTAATCTTCCAACACTTAGTTATTTCCTTTGCTTTTTACTTTGCTTTTATTTTATTTTGCATCTTTATCACAAAAATACCAAAAATATTATCCTATCATATATATCAGATCTCACACTCGTAAGTGACCGTGAAGGGATTGACAACCCCTTATCGAGTTGGTTGCGAGGAGTTATTTGCTCTGTGTAGGTATGTGTCGCGACCAGACCCGAATGGATCTAGCGCTCTGTGCTCAGTGTCATCCCTGGATCAAGAATGTCGACACCACGCTTGATGCCGAAGGATTTATAGCGAGTAGCAATCACACACTTATTACATCGTTGTCCACAAGGGAACTTAATACAATAATATGGCTTAAGGCCATCTAATAATAACAGCGGAAGGCTTGGAAAACGAGTGAGTCCATCAACTCCAACGGCATCACTGAGTATAGAACCACGACCTAACACCTTACTCGACGTCTGAAAAGTCTGCAACATGAAAAGTTGCAGCCCAAAAAATGGGTCAGCACATGGAATATGCTGGCAATGTAACACATAGAGAACAATGAAACAACAAGACTATGCTACATGCATATATGGCTGGTGGTAAGGCTCTACGGTTACATTTTTGCATAAAGCTGATTTTTCCCTACATCAAAGGAATAATTTTATTTAACTATCATGGTGGTTGTTAAACATTGAGAATGGTTGACAGATCCTCAATCCCAATTAAAAAGTACTCATTAAAACCCAATAACTTTATTATTAGAAGTAACATGTTGAGATTCACATGATATTCAAGTACTAGATACTCAAGATTTGTCCATAACCGGGACACGGCTAATCATGATTAGTTTATACACTCTGCAGAGGTTTGCACTTTTCCCCACAAGACTCGATCGCCTCCGCTTGGTTCTCGCACTACATGGTGTTTGAGAGACGGATGACCGAGACATAGTCTTTCGTAAGCGCTAGCACCTTACATGTGGGTAGACCGTACCAACCTACATCCCCTACATCAGCTAGCCTACCCGTAAGAGTTCGCACAACTTAGTCAACTACGCCAGAGCCCATAATTGGCTTGTGGCTGCACACAGAAGTTTCTAGTTTGAATAATCTCATGATCCCTTTGGGCCTGGGTGGCGGTCCGAAGAAATACAGGCAAGTCCTGATAGAAACCAGTGCCTCAATCCACCCAGATGTGTGTTTAGGTTGCCACCTTAGATAAACCATTAATTAACAATCTCACATCTGTCATGGATATTCACTCACCCAATCCACGCCTACTAGCATAGCATGGCATAATCAAGCAAACGTAGAAGTAACTCCCAAGGGTTTGATAATAAAGCAGGTAATAGGTACTACCTCAATCTACTTCCCATCCCACAATTTAATTAGATCCTAATCATGCAAGTGTTTGAGGGTTTGATCTAATGCAATAAACTGGGTAGTAGAAAAGATATGATCAAAGTGTTACTTGCCTTGTCGATGATCCATGAGTCCTAGAGATTCAAGTAACAAGCGGCGCACTCGGGTGATCTAACGCAGACAAACAACAAGCATACAATAAGTACTCATCTAATGCACAGGGAAATCTCGAATAAAAGATCTAACCAGATAGTTCAACTTAAGAACCCTGGTTGCAAAATAATCGAATCAAATAAAGCATCGAAAGTCGGAACTCGAGAGAGAACGACTCGGTTTAGCAATCTGAAATTAGGTCAAAATTCCATAGTAGCAAAACTCTGTAAGTAGGGTAGTTTGAACGGCGGTTTCATATTCTGAAACTCGAGCGCTTGAATCACACGATTCGATAAACGAGCAAGAAATAAAACAGATTTGAAAATCGGATCGAAATCGAATCAAAATTAACGGATTAAATCCGATTTAAAAGAAAACGACGAACGGATTAAATAACGGACGTTCGTTAACAGAACTAATCCAACGAACGCGTTCATTGAAACGAACGGGTCGGTGAACGTTCGCTAAATAAGAAAACCAAAAAAAAAACCAATCTAGGTTTTTTAAAAAAAACCGAACACCTTTTTTTTAAATAAACCGGATCGGGTTTTTTTTAGGGGAAAACCGGATCGAAACGGCGCGGGGCGGTGGCTACCTCCGTGGGCGGGTCGGCCGGGTGGCGGCGGTCGGCGAGGCTCCGGGCGGCGAGGCGGCGGGTGCTCGGCGACGGGCGGCTTCAAGTGGGCGGCGCTCGGGTCGAGGGCGGCGACGGCGGGCGAAGTTGAGGAGAGAGGGGGTCCCAGGGTTAAATAGGAGGGCTCCGGTGCCTTGGGGAGGGGGCACGGCGGGTGTCCGACCCGGACACGGGCGGCGGCGGTGGCGTCTTGGCGGCGGGGCTCACGGGCGGCCGAGCCGAGAGGAGAGGAGGAGGTGGGCCGGGCGCTGGTGGGGCCTGGTTGGCTGGGCCGGGCCTTGGCCAGTAGCGCGTTTTTTTAATAAAACAAAACGAATTAAAAAAATATCAAACGAACTCCGATTTAAATAAAACCAATTTTCCCCGACTCCTAAAAATGAGTCGAACAAAATGAACTTTAAAAACGGCAAACCTGCATAAAAATTTTTAAATGCTCATTTTTGCCTAAGCAAAATAAATCTTCCAAAACCAAATTTGATTTATTTATAATATCTTCATTTTTCCTAAATATTGGGAAAGTCATATTATTCCCTCTCTTGAGATTTTTATAGGAAAAACTTTATGAAGATAATTAAATAAATCCAATGATCCTATTTTCAAAATTTGAGAAATCCCAAATATGAAAATAATGAAACTTCCAACTCTCCGAGGGTCCTTGAGTTGCATGAAATTTTCTAGGATCGGAAAATGCGAGAAAAATATGATATGCATGATGAACTAATGTATAACATTCCAAATTGAAAATTTGGGATGTTACAAACCTACCCTTAAGATGAATCTACGCCCTCGAGATTCGGGTTAACTAGAAAATAGGTGAGGTGGTCCTTGAGCAAAACTTCCTCTCTTTCCTGGGTGGCTTCATCCTCGGTGTGGTGGCTCCAATCGAACTTTGCAAAACTTGATAACCTTGCTGCGGGTAACTCTGCTTTGGCATAATCGAGAATCTTAACCGGTTTTTCCTCATATGTCAAATCATCCTTCAACTGAATTGCTTCCGGTGGCACCTTTGTATCTCTTAACGGTACCTCTGCTATCTCGGGTGACATTTCTTCAATCGAGAAACATGGAATACATCATGAACTCCTGACAGTCCTTCCGCAATTCCAACTTATAAGCAACTTCTCCCATGCGTTGCAAAATCTTATACGGTCCAACGAAACGTGGTGCTAACTTTCCTTTAACTCCAAAACGCTTAACTCCTCGAAGCGGGATACTCGAGATATACTCTGTCTCCAACTTCATACTCAATCGCTTTGCGCTTTGAATCGGCATAGCTCTTTTGTCCGGACTGGGCTACCTTGAGCCTGTCTCGAATCAACTTAACTTTCTGCTCGCACTCCTTAATCAAATCTGGTCCAAACAAGCGACGATCTCCGGTTTAGTCCCATAACAATGGTGTCCTGCACCTTCTTCCATACAAAGCTTGAAAGGTGCCATCTTCAAGCTGGTTTGGTAATCGTTGTTGTAGGAAAATTATGCATACGGCAAATTATCATCCCAGCTAGATCCATAATCTAGGGCACAAGCTCTCAAAGATATCTTCCAAAATCTGATTGACTCTCTCGGTCTGTCCATCGGTGCGTGGGTGGAAAAGTCTTTGAATTCCAATCGGGTTCCCAATGTTTCGTAACCGGTTCCAAAATTTCGAGGTAAACTGGGTTCCTCTATCTCGATATGATGCTCCTCGGAACTCCGTGTAAGCACACAATTACGGTCATGTATATCTTTGCCAACTTAGCACTTTGCTATAGGTAGTCTTGACGGAATAAAATGAGCTACCTTGGTCAAACGGTCGACTATAACCCAAATCGAGTCATATCCTGAACTAGTCTTTGGCAATCCGTGATAAAATCCATGCCTAGTTTATCCCACTTCCATTCGGTATCGGCAATGGTTGTAACAATCCTGGCTTCGATGTTCTGCCTTTACTTTCGACATACATCGCAAACTGCTACATACTCATAATATCCTTCTTCATTCGGTCCACCGTAAAGTGTTCTTCAAATCCAAATACATCTTGGTATTTCTGGGTGAATCGGATAGGGTGAATCATGGGCTTCTTGTAAAATCAACTTCCTGATCTACGGGTCATTGGGCACATAAACACGGTCCTCAAACCATAGGGTATCGTGCTCATCCTCCACGAAATCCTTTAGCTTTTCCTTTGCTCATTTTCTCCTTTATAGAGGCAACTTCCTTATCTGCCTTTTGGGCTTCTCTGATTTTGTCCATCAGCGTTGACTGAATCTCCAATGCTGCTACATAGCCCCTCGGAACTATTTCCAAACATAGCTCTCGAAGGTCCTCGGCTAACTCATTGCGTATTCCTCCCAACATTAGGGTATTGACGTGGCTCTTACGGCTCAATGCGTCTGCTACGACATTAGCCTTTCCGGGGTGATAATGCAATCTCATGTCATAATCCTTGATAAGCTCTAACCATCTCCTTTGTCTGAGATTCAATTCCTTCCGTGTGAAGATGTACTTCAAGCTTTTGTGATCCGTATATACTTCACAATGATTTCCAATGAGAAAATGTCTCCACGTCTTCAAGGCATGTACAACGGCTGCTAACTCCAAATCATGAGTGGCATAATTCAACTCATGGGGCTTAAGTTGTCGTGAAGCATACGAAACAACTCTTCCTTCCCGCATAAGTATTCGCTCCAAGTCCTCGGCGTGAAGCGTGCAATACACCTCATAATCCTTAGTCCGATCTCGCAATATCAAAACCGGTGAGGTGACCAATCTTTTCTTCAACTCCTGAAAACTTGCCTCACGGTCCTCAGTCCATATGAATTTGTTTTCCTTCTTCAACAATTCTGTCATAGGCTTGGCAATCCTTGAGAAATTCTCAATGAACCTTCGGTAGTATCCTGCGAGTCCAAGGAAACTCCGAATCTCTCCAACTGTCGTAGGTGCTTCCCATTTGGTTACGGTCTCAACTTTTGTGGGGTCAACTGCTATTCCTTCTCCGGATATAACATGTCCGAGAAATCCAACTTCCTTTAACCAAAACTCACATTTGCTGAACTTGGCATACAACTGGTGTTCCCTCAGTTTCTCCAAAACCAATCGCAAATGTTCCTTGTGTTCCTCTTCATTCTTCGAGAAAATTAAAATGTCATCAATGAACACCACGACGAACTTATCCAAAAACTCCATAGACACTTTGTTCATCAGGTTCATGAAATAGGCTGGTGCGTTAGTCAGTCCAAACGACATAACGGTATACTCGTATAGTCCATATCTCGTGGTAAATGCTGTTTTGGGTATGTCCTGCTCCCGAATCTTCAACTGATGGTATCCTGATCGCAAGTCGATCTTGGAAAACACCTTGGCTCCTTGCAAGCGATCAAACAGGTCATTTATCATAGGTAGTGGGTACTTGTTCTTGATTGTTACTTCATTCAATCCACGATAATCAACAACCATTCTTAAAGATCCGTCCTTCTTCTCCACTAGCAAAACGGGTGATCCCCAAGGTGAAGAACTTGGGCGTATAAAACCTTTATCCAAAAGTTCCTTAATCTGCTTCTTGATTTCCGCCAAATCCTGTGCTGGCATCCTATACGGTCGCTTCGATATCGGGCCTGTTCACGGCAACAGCTCGATCAAAACTCAATGTCTCTATCCGGTGGCATTCACGGCAACTCTTAGGAAATACATCAGGAAAATCCTTCACCACCGTACTTCTTCCTGTACCACTCCTGATAAGCAATTTACTTGTGCTCTCCTCGGCTCGTGCCGTGATACATACTTAATCCTTCTTCCTTCTGGTGTGGTGAGCAAAATTGATCTAGTGGAGCAATCAATGTTTCCTCCATATCTTGATAACCAATCCATACCTAATATCACATCCAATCCTTGGGATTCCAGAACTATTAGGTCCGAGGGGAAAACATAGGGTCCAATCCTTAATGGCAGTCGATCACACCATTTACTAGCCATGTACTCTGCTCCGGGTGAGGTTACTAGCATGGGTGACCTAAGGGCTTGGGTTGGTAACTTGTACTTATCCACAAATCCCTTGATATGTATGAATGCGATGCACCAAGATCGAAAAGAACAACTGTAGTAAATGACTTAACCAAAACTTACCGACATCATCGGGCTGATCTTCAACCTCCTCCACTTCAATGTGGTTCACCGTCCCCTATTGAAAGGGTTGGGCTTCTTTCCGAGCTTCCATTGCCATTTCCATTACGGCCTTACGGGCCGATACCATTGGCATAATGCCCATCTTGCGGCACTTAAAGCAAGTAATATGACTCGAGTCTACTTTGGATGGTGTTGACGGGTTGGTGCGATTACATCCATTACTTCCTCCATTCCCGTTCCCATTCTTGGTGCTTTGTTATGGTTATGCGAATTACCTCCTCCATGGGTATGCTGAAACTGAATTCTGATTTAGGGGTATAACGAGGTTTCTCTTTGAGCTCCGAGTTATACTTCCCTTGCCCATACTTCCGCTTGCAGTTCTCAATTTGTCAGCTGCTTTCCTTCAATCATGAGGGCTCGGTCTACTAACTCTGGTAGTTATTGAAACTGGCTACCATCAACGGCATGTCTTGAACTCATCATTCAGTCCTTCTAGAAACTTCTCCTGTTTAGCTGCATCAAGAATAACGTCATCCGGGGCATAACGTGCTAGTTTACTAAAGTCATCCACGCATCGGCCAACAGTCCTTCCTCCTTGGCGTAAGTTGCGAAACTCACGCTTCTTCATGGCCATAGCTCCTGCTGAAACATGGGCGGTCTGAAAAGCTTGCTGAAATTGATCCCATGTGGCCGGTGTCTCTGAGGGTAAGTGGCTGTGAAATTCTCCCACCATGCTTCTGCGGGTCCTTCAAGCTGATGTCTTGCAAACTTCACTCTTTCTCCATCCGTGCATCCCAAGTGGTCAGCTCCTTCCTATCTTGCGGAGCCGATCGTTGCCTACAATTGGCTCGGTGCTCTTTGGAGTACACCGGCGGGTTTAGTCTAAGGAAGCGAGTCGGATGATCCGCAGTGGTGGTGGCGGTGAGTTGTTGTTGTTGTTGTTGTTGCCTGGTTACGCACCAATGTTTGAATCGTGGTATTCTGCCGCTGGATCAGTTGGGTGATCTCTGGCGGGAAAAGCGAATCCGGGTCGCGTCTCGGAGGCATCTGATGGGTTTAGAAAAGATGAGAATTTAGAATAGAATGAGGTCTAAGGGGAATCACTACCCAAATGCACATGAGCAAATACACACAAAATCACTTCATTCAATCAAACAAATGCTTACAACGATCTAACTATCGCAAAAGTGTGTGTACTATAATGTTTACATGGAGGGAATACTACTAATATGTGGGGACTTCTACTAATTTGAACCGTGTAAGACTCCATAATGTCTGCTCCACTTCGTCTTCAAAGTCGGGTTCACTTGGATCCGAATCGGTGTAAATGCGATGTTGATGTAGTCGCTGGGCAATTGACATCTTGGCCTTCATTCCTGGCGCCAACTTCTTCTTCAGTTCTTCAATCTCGTACTTAAGATCGTTATTGTGTCTTGCTAGAGCTACGATCTCGTCCATATAGTCCTTGCGAAGTTGTCTTTAGTTCTTCTTCAAGCTCGATGATCCTTCCCTTTGCATTCTGCAACTCCAACATATCATTGCACATCCGGTTCTCCTGGCGTCGAATGTCTTTGGTTTAACTCTGGATAAATGCTGCAATGGATCTATCCTTCTTGGTGCCGACGACGTCCCATTTGTCATCTCGGCGTCCGCAAATCCGGTAGATTGTGTCCTTGAGGTCTTCTTGATAAACTTCTCCAATGCGTCCCATGGTGATGTGAGCTGCCATGCTCTTTCCCAGACTCCAAGTTGGTGCATTGAAAACACTATCTATAGGCTTGGTGATTGGGGCGAATGTCCTTCCAGAACGTGAGCGTGAATCTTCCAGCTCCTCTTGAGCAGAGTGGCGTTGAAAGTCCGGTGAAGCTTGGTAATCCGATGTTCGGTATTTGGTAACTTCCTTCAAGTGAAATCCAAAAGGTGTGCCTTCATCCGGTTGGGTGTACTTGATCTTCGCGTCCTTCATCCTAAAGAGAGTAGAAAAGATGAGGAGTTAGAAAATGGGAAGAGAATAGTGATCTATGGCTTTATCTTAGTGGTCGTGTCTCTGATCGGCGTGTGCTCGATACCATTCTCTGTCATGACCGGACTGAATGGATCTAGCGCTCGTGCTCGGTGTCATCCACTGGATCGATGTCGACACCACACAAGATTTGAAGGATTTATAGCGAGTAGCAATCACACACTTATTACATCGTTGTCCACAAGGGAACTTAATACAATAATATGGCTTAAGGCCATCTAATAATAACAGCGGAAGGCTTGGAAAACGAGTGAGTCCATCAACTCCAACGGCATCACTGAGTATAGAACCACGACCTAACACCTTACTCGACGTCTGAAAAGTCTGCAACATGAAAAGTTGCAGCCCGAAAACTACATCAGCTAGCCTACCCGTAAGAGTTCGCACAACTTAGTCAACTACGCCAGAGCCCATAATTGGCTTGTGGCTGCACACGGAAGTTTCTAGTTTGAATAATCTCATGATCCCTTTGGGCCTGGGTGGCGGTCCAAGAAATACATGCAAGTCCTGATAGAAACCAGGTGCCTCAATCCACCCAGATGTGTGTTTAGGTTGCCACCTTAGATAAACCATTAATTAACAATCTCACATCTGTCATGGATATTCACTCACCCAATCCACGTCTACTAGCATAGCATGGCATAATCAAGCAAACGTAGAAGTAACTCCCAAGGGTTTGATAATAAAACAGGTAATAGGTACTACCTCAATCTACTTCCCATCCCACAATTTAATTAGATCCTAATCATGCAAGTGTTTGAGGGTTTGATCTAATGCAATAAAAGCTGGGTAGTAGAAAAGATATGATCAAAGTGTTACTTGCCTTCTGATGATCCATGAGTCCTAGAGATTCAAGTAACAAGCGGCGCACTCACGGGTGATCTAACGCAGACAAACAACAAGCATACAATAAGTACTCATCTAATGCAGGAAATCTCGAATAAAAGATCTAACCAGATAGTTCAACTTAAGAACCCTGGTTGCAAAAGAATCGAATCAAATAAAGCATCGAAAGGTGGAACTCGAGAGAGAACGACTCGGTTTAGCAATCTGAAATTAGGTCAAAATTCCATAGTAGCAAAACTCTGTGTAAGTAGGGTAGTCGGAACGGCGTTTTATTCTGAAACTCCAGCGCTTGAATCACCGGTTAGATAAACGAGCAAGAAATAAAACAGATTTGAAAATCGGATCGTAAATCGAATCTGAAAAATAACGGATTAAATCCGATTTAAAAGAAAACGAGCGGATTAAATAGCGGACGTTAGATTATCAGAACTAATCCAACGAACGCGTTCATTGAAGCGAGCAGGTCGGTGAGCGTTCGCTAAATAAGAAAACCAAAAAAACCAATCTAGGTTTTTTAAAAAACCGAACACCTTTTTTAAATAAACCGGATCGGGTTTTTTTAGGGAAAACCGGATCGAAACGGCTGGGCGGTGGCTACCTCCGTGATCGCCGGGCTGGGCTCCTGGTCGGGTCGGCGGGTGGCGGCGAGGTCGCGAGGGGCTCCGAGGCGGCGGCGGGTGCTCCCGGCTGACGGCTGACCTTCAGCGGGCGGGCGGCTCGGTCGAGGGCGGCGACGGCGGGGCGAGTTGAGGAGAGAGGGGGTCCCATGAGGTTAAATAGGAGGGGGCTCGGTGCCTTGGGGGAGGGGCACGGCGGGGTGTCCGACCCGGACACGGGCGGGCGCGTGGCGTCGGCGGCGGGCTCCGCTCGGGCGGCCGAGCCTTGAGGGAGGAGAGGAGGTGGGCCGGGCGTGGGCTGGGCCTGGTTGGGCCGGGCCGGGCCTTGGCCCAGAAGCTGCGTTTTTTTAAATAAAACAAAAGCAATTAAAAAATATCAAACGAACTTCGATTTAAATAAAACCAATTTTCCCCGACTCCTAAAAATGAGTCGAACAAAATGAACTTTAAAAACGGCAAACCTGCATAAAATTTTTTAAATGCTCATTTTTGCCTAAGCAAAATAAATCTTCCAAAACCAAATTTGATTTATTTATAATATCTTCATTTTTCCTAAATATTGGGAAAGTCATATTATTCCCTCTCTTGAGATTTTTATAGGAAAAACTTTATGAAGATAATTAAATAAATCCAATGATCCTATTTTCAAAATTTGAGAAATCCCAAATATGAAAATAATGAAACTTCCAACTCTCCGAGGGTCCTTGAGTTGCATGAAATTTTCTAGGATCGGAAAATGCGAGAAAAATATGATATGCATGATGACCTAATGTATAACATTCCAAATTGAAAATTTGGGATGTTACAGTATGCTACCTCTTGAGCACTGCGTTGGATTTCCCCGAAGAGGAGAGGATGATGCAGCAAAGTAGCGTAATTATTTCCCTCGGTTTTTGAGAACCAAGGTATCAATCCAGTAGGAGGCTACACGCAAGTCCCTCGTACCTACACAAAAACAATAGCTCAATGCAACCAACGCGATTAGGGGTTGTCAATTCCTTCACGGTCACTTACGAGAGTGAGATCTGATAGAGATGATAGATAATATTTTTGGTATTTTTGATATAGATATGCAAAGTGAAAAGTAAAAGGCAAAGTAAAAAAGCAAAGCAATAATAAAGTGATGAAGATTGATATGATGAGAATAGACCCCAGGGCCATAGGTTTCACTAGTGGCTTCTCTCAAGAGTATAAGTATTCTACGGTGGGTGAACAAATTACTGTTGAGCAATTGACAGAATTGAGCATAGTTATGAGAATATCTAGGTAAGATCATGTATATAGGCATCACGTCCGAGACAAGTAGACCGACTCCTCCCTGCATCTACTACTATTACTCCACTCATCGACCGCTGTCTAGCATGCATCTAGAGTATTAAGTTAAAAACAGAGTAACGCCTTAAGCAAGATGACATGATGTAGAGGGATAGTTTCATGCAATATGATAATAAAAAAACCCATCTTGTTATCCTCGATGGCAACAATACAATACGTGCCTTGTTGCCCCTTCTGTCACTGGGAAAGGACACCGCAAGATTGAACCCGTAGCTAAGCACTTCTCCCATGGCAAGAAAAACCAATCTAGTAGGCCAAACCAAACTGATAATTTGAAGAGACTTGCAAAGATAACCAATCATACATAAAAGAATTCAGAGAAGATTCAAATATTATTCATAGATAGACTTGATCATAAACCCACAATTCATCGATCTCAACAAACACACCGCAAAAATAAGATTACATTGAATAGATCTCCACGAGAGAGGGGGAGAACATTGTATTGAGATCCAAAAAGAGAGAAGAAGCCATCTAGCTAATAACTATGGACCCGAAGGTCTGAGGTAAACTACTCACACTTCATCGGAGGGCTATGATGATGTAGAAGCCCTCCGTGATGATGGCCCTCTCGGTGAGCTCCTAACAGGCCCCAAGATGGGATCTCGTGGATATAGAAAGTTGTGGCGGTGGAATTAGGTTTTGGCTCTGCTACGATCGTTTGAAGTACGTAGCTATATATAGGAGGAAGGAGTACGTCGGTGGAGCTCTGAGGGGCCCACGAGGCAGGGGGCGCGCCCTAGGGCGGCGCACCCCCACCCTCGTGACCGCCTCTTTGACTCCTTGGAATAGGTTCCAAGTCTCCTGGATCACGTTCGGTGAGAAAATCACGTTCCCGAAGGTTTCATTCCGTTTGGACTCCGTTTGATATTCCGTTTCTTCGAAACACTAAAATAGGCAAAAAAAACAGCAATTCTGGGTTGGGCCTCCGGTTAGTAGGTTAGTCCCAAAAATAGTATAAAAGTGGAAAATAAAGCCCAATATAGTCCAAAACAGTAGATAATATAGCATGGAGCAATCAAAAATTATAGATACGTTGGAGACGTATCAGGCATCCCCAAGCTTAATTCACCTTCATTCCTCGAGTAGGTAAATGATAAAAAGAGAATTTTTGATGCGGAGTGCTACTTGGCATAATTTCAATGCAAATCTTCTTAATTGTGGTATGAATATTCAGATTCGAAAGATTCAAGACAAAAGTTCATATTGACATAAAAATAATAATACTTCAAGCATACTAACTAAGCAATTATGTCTTCTCAAAATGACATGGCCAAAGAAAGTTTATCCCTACAAAATCATATAGTTTAGTCATGCTCCATTTTTGTCACACAAGAATGTTCTCATCATGCACAACCTCGATGACAAGCCCAACAATTGTTTCATACTTTAATAATCTCAAACTCATAAACCTTCGCAATATATGAGCGTGAGCCATGGATATAGCACTATGGGTGGAATATAATATAATGATGGGGGTTATGTGGAGAAGACAAAAAAGGAAAAAGTCTCACATCAACGAGGCTAATCAATAGGCTATGGAGATGCCCATCGATTGATGTTAATGCAAGGAGTAGGGATTGCCATGCAACGGATGCACTAGAGCTATAAATGTATGAAAGCTCAACAAAAGAAACTAAGTGGGTGTGCATCCAACTTGCTTGCTCACGAAGACCTAGGGCACTTGAGGAGGCCCATTGTTGGAATATACAAGCCAAGTTCTATAATGAAAGATTCCCACTAGCATATGAAAATGACAAAACATGAGACTCTCGATCATGAAGATTATGGTGCTACTTTGAAGCACAAGTGTGGAAAAAAGGATAGTAGCATTGCCCCTTTTTATTTTTATTTTTATTTTTATTTTTTTGGTCCTTCTTTTTTTCTTTGGCCTTTCTCTTTTTTTGGGACAATGCTCTATTGAATAATGATCATCACACTTATATTTATTTACAACTCAATGATTACAAATCAATACTAAAACAAAGTATGACTCTATATGAATGCCTCTGGCCGTGTATTGGGATATGCTATGAACCAAGAGTGACATGTATGAAAGAATTATGAACGGTGGCTTTGCCACAAATACTATGTCAACTACATGATCGTGCTAAAGCAATATGACAATGATGAATGTGTCATGAAGAGCGGTATGGTGGAAAGTTGCATGGCAATATATCTCGGAATGGCTATGAAAATGCCATAATAGGTAGGTATGGTGGCTGTTTTGAGGAAGATATAATGATGTTTATGTGTGAAAGAGCGTATCATATCACGGGGTTTGGATGCACCGACGAAGTTTGCACCAACTCTCAATGTGAGAAAGGGCAATGCATGGTACCGAAGGGGCTAGCAATGATGGAAGGGTGAGAGTGCGTATAATCCATGGACTCAACATTAGTCATAAAGAACTCACATACTTATTGCAAAAATCTACAAGCCATCAAAAACCAAAGTACTACGCGCATTCTCCTAGGGGGATAGATTGGTAGGAAAATACCATCGCTCGTCCCCGACCGCCACTCATAAGGAGGACAATCAAATAACACCTCATGTTTCAAATTTGTTACATAACGTTTACCATACGTGCATGCTACGGACTTGCAAACTTCAACACAAGCATTTCTCAAATTCACAACTACTCAACTAGCACAACTTTGATATTATCACCTCCATATCTCGAAACAATTATCAAGCATCAAACTTTTCTTAGTATTCAACGCACTCAAAAGAAAGTTTTACAAATCTTGAATACCAAGCATATTAAGGTTTTTAAGCAAATTACCATGCTATTTAAGACTCTCAAAATAATCAAGTGAAGCATGAGAGATCAATAGTTTCTATAAAATGAATCCACCACCGTGCTCTAAAATATATAAGTGAAGCACTAGAGCAAAACTATATAGCTCAAAAGATATAAGTGAAGCACAAAGAGTATTCTAACAAATTCCAATTCATGGATGGATCTCTCAAAAGGTGTGTACAGCAAGGATGATTGTGGTAAACTAAAAAGCAAAGACTCAAATCATTCAAGACGCTCCAAGCAAAACACATATCATGTGGTGAATAAAAATATAGCTCCAAGTAAAGTTACCGATGGAAGTAGATTTAAAGAGGGGATGCCTTCCGGGGCATCCCCAGGCTTTGACTTTTTGGTGTCCTTGGATTATCTTGGGGGTGCCATGGGAATCCCCAAGCTTAGTCTCTTGCCACTCCTTGTGCCATAATCCATCAAAAGATTTCACCCAAAACTTGAAAACTTCACAACACAAAACTCAATAGAAATCTCGTGAGCTCCGTTAGAGAAAGAAAACAAAAGACCACTTCAAGTTAATGTAAATAACTCATTATTTATTTATATTGGTGTTAAACCTACTGTATTCCAACTTCTTTATGGATTATAAACTATTTTACTAGCCATAGATTCATCAAAATAAGCAAACAACACACGAAAAACAGAATCTGTCAAAAACAGAACAGTCTGTAGTAATATGTAACTAATGCAAACTTCTGGAACTCCAAAGAATCTACTAAAATAGGAAGACTTAGATAATTTGTTTATTGATTAGCAGCAATTGGAATCAGTATTTTATCACGTTCTGGTGATTTTTAACAATTCGGGCACTGAGCACAAAGTTTCTGGAAATTACAGCAAGATCAAATAACTATCATCCAAGAAGATCCTATAGGTCTAACTTGGCACAAACACAAATTAAAACACAAAACCACATACAAACAGAAGGTAGATGGATTATTTATTCCTCAAAATAAAAAAAAATAAAAAAAACTAAAAATAAAATTGGGTTGCCTCCCAACAAGCGCTTTCGTTTAACGCCCCTAGCCAGGCATTGAGATTTCGATGATGCTCACAGGAAAGACAAAAATTGAAGCACAAAGAGAGCATCAAAGAACACGTGATAAACACATCTAAGTCTAACATACTTCCTATGCATAGGCATTTTATAAGCAAACAAATTATCAAGACAAGCAAAAACTAGCATATGCAAGGAAGTGGAAAGAAACAATAGCAATCTCAACATGACGAGAGGTAAATTAGTAAGATAAAGATTTCTACCACCATATTTTCCTCTCTCATAATAATTACATGTAGTATCATAGGAAAATTCAACAAAATAGCTATCATATAACATATTCTCAACACGATCCACATGAATGCAAAGTTGACTCTCTTCCAAAATAGTGGGATTAACATTAACTAAAGTCATGACCTCTCCAAGCCCACTTTTATCAAAAATTTCATAATATTGAATATTCTCCAAATATGTGGGATCTAAAGTTGACACTCTTCCAAACCGACTTTCAATATTATTGCAAACACTATTATCAATCTCATATTCATCATGGGGCTTAAATAAATTTTCAAGATCAAAAGAAGAATCACCCCAATCATGATCATTGCAAAAAGTAGTAGACATAGCAAAACTAGCATCCCCAAGCTTAGGGTTTTGCATATTATTAGCATAATTGACATCAAGAGAATTTATAATAAAATCATTGCAATCATGTTTTTCATCAAAGGAACTACCAAGTGCAATAGCAACGATCTCATGTTTAACATAAGGAACTATAGCAAATTCATCTTCATAAATATTGGCATCCTCGCCACAAGAATAGCAAGCATCATGTTCATCAAGGGATATTTCAATCAAATCATCGGAATCATCATTATCTATAGATTCATGCATATCATTATTTCCTTCCAAAGCAACGGTCATTCTCTCAATAAGTTCTTTGACATAGACATTATGAGCATAATTTTTATAGCAATATTTAAGTATGTCAAAATTTTCAGATTCGTAGAGATTAATATCATACTTTTCAATCAAAGAAGCAACTTCATAAGCACCCTTAAAAGCAACAAATTCTTCAATTTGTTTGATATCATAGTAACTATAAACACCCTTTGCATAAGAAGATAAGATTTCATTTTCATTAAACTCACATAGGTAAGGAAGGTGTTTTTTTAGGGTTCTTAGAGCAACAAGTAAAATCACAAATTTCACAAAGATTCCAATCATAACACAACAATCTGTTTATTTGACTCCATAAGAGTTTCCCCTTTCGATACAAACGGTGGCGCACAAAATGAGCATGCTCATCTAAAGATTTCCATCAACTAGGCTAGTTGGGGTTTCAAAGACGAAGCATAAGGATCGAAGATGATCCAAGTAGAACACTTTAAGTGGATCCATATCAATAGATTTTTAGCAAGCAAAGATGCAAGCAAATAGAAGGCACATGGAAACACAAACAAAAAGACATACGGGAAGAAGGCGAAGAAAGGGCGAATAAAACGACAAGGGTGAAGTGGGGGAGAGGAAAACGAGAGGCAAATGGCAAATAATGTAATGCGAGAGATAAGGAATTGTGATGGGTACTTGGTATGTTGACTTTTGTGCAGACTCCCCGGCAACAGCGCCAGAAATTCTTCTTGCTACCTCTTGAGCACTGTGTTGGATTTCCTCAAAGAGGAGAAGATGATGCAGCAAAGTAGCGTAAGTATTTCCCTCAGTTTTTGAGAACCAAGGTATCAATCCAGTATGAGGCTACACGCAAGTCCCTCGTACCTACACAAAGACAATAGCTCAATGCAACCAACGCGATTAAGGGTTGTCAATGCCTTCACGGTCACTTAAGAGAGTGAGATCTGATAGAGATGATAGATAATATTTTTTGTATTTTTGATATAGAGATGCAAAGTGAAAAGTAAAAAAGCAAAGCAATAATAAAGTGATGGAGATTGATATGATGAGAATAGACCCGGGGGTCATAGGTTTCACTAGTGGCTTCTCTCAAGAGCGTAAGTATTCTACGGTGGGTGAACAAATTACTGTTGAGCAATTGACAGAATTGAGCATAGTTATGAGAATATCTAGGTATGATCATGTATATAGGCATCACGTCCGAGACAAGTAGACCGACTCCTGCTGCATCTACTACTATTTCTCCACTCATTGACCGCTATCCGTGATGCATCTAGAGTATTAAGTTAAAAAGCGAGTAACGCATGTAAGCAAGATGACATGATGTAGAGGGATAGTTTCATGCAATATGATAAAAACCCCATCTTGTTATCCTCGATGGCAACAATACAATACGTGCCTTGCTGCCCTTCACATCCTTTGGGAAAGGACACCGCAAGGTTGAACCCAAAGCTGAGCACTTCTCCCATGGCAAGAGAAACCAATCTAGTAGGCTAAACCAAACTGATAATTCGAAGAGACTTGCAAAGATAACCAATCATACATAAAAGAATTCAGAGAAGATTAAAATATTATTCATAGATAGACTTGATCATAAACCCACAATTCATCAATCTCAACAAACACACCGCAAAAAGAACATTACATCGAATAGATCTCCACGAGAGAGGGGGAGAACATTGTATTGAGATCCAAAAAGAGAGAAGAAGCCATCTAGCTAATAACTATGGACCCGAAGGTCTGAAGTAAATTACTCACACTTCATCGGAGGGGCTATGATGATGTAGAAGCCCTCCGTGATGATGGCCCTCTCCGGCGGAGCTCCGGAATAGGCCCCAAGATGGGATCTCGTGGATATAGAAAGTTGCGGCGGTGGAATTAGGTTTTTGGCTCCTGTTCTGATCATTTGAAGTGCGTAGGTATATATAGGAGGAAGGAATGCGTCGGTGGAGCTCCGATGGGCCCATGAGGCGGGCGCGCCTAGGGGCGCCCCCCACCCTCGTGACCGCCTCTTTGACTCCTTGGAGTAGGTTCCAAGTCTCCTGGATCACGTTCGATGAGAAAATCACGTTCCCGAAGGTTTCATTCCGTTTGGACTCCGTTTGATATTCCGTTTCTTCGAAACACTGAAATAGGCAAAAAACAGCAATTCTGGGCTGGGCCTCCGGTTAGTAGGTTAGCCCCAAAAATAATATAAACGTGAAAAATAAAGCCCAATATAGTCCAAAACAGTAGATAATATAGCATGGAGCAATCAAAAATTATAGATACGTTGGAGACATAGCAAGGTACGAGGGACTCACGCGTAGCCTCCTGCTGGATTGATACCCTGGTTCTCAAAAACTGAGGGAAATACTTACGCTACTTTGCTGCATCACCCTTTCCTCTTCAAGGAAATCCAACGCACTGCTCAAGAGGTAGCAGGTGTGCAACTCCGTGGCCACACATGTGCGACTATGCCGACGAGAGTGTGCAACTCCGAGGCCCTGCATGAGCTAATACGCCAACGAGGGTGTGCAACTTCGTGGTCCTGTGTGCGCGAATACGCCGCTGCGCGTGTGCAACTCCCGCAATCTTGCATGAATTACTATACCAACGAGAATGCAACTCCCGCAGCGAAGGAGAGTGGGCACCTATGCTGACGAAAGTGTGCAACTCTGCAGCCATTTGTGTGCGACTATGCAAGTGAGATTGTGCAACTTCGCTGTCACATGCGTCCAACTATGCCGACGAGAGTGTACAACTTCGCGGTCATACATGAGCTACTACGCCGACGAGAGTGTGCAACTCAGTGGGCGTGCATGTGCAACTATGCTGGCACATGTGTGCAACTCCTGCTGCCGTGCGTGAGCTACTATGCCGACGAGAGTGTGTCACTCTGCGGTCACACACATGTGTCACTATGCTGATGAGAGTGTGCAACTCTGTAGTCATGTGTGTGCGACTATGCCAACGAAAGTGTGCAACTCCACGGCCATGCATGAGCAGCTATGCCAACTAGAGTGTGCAGCTCCGTGATCATGCGTGTGTGACTATGCCGATGAGAATGTGCAACTCCCGCAGTCATGCATGAGATATTATGCCAACGAGAGTGTGTATCTTCGCGGCCATGCGTGTGCGACTATACCGACAAGACTGTGCAACTCTATGCTCGTGCGTGTGCGACAGTCTTCTAGTGTGCAGCAGTAGTTGATCGAGCTTACAATGTCGCTCGTCTAGCTATACTTAAGCAATGCAAGCGCGAGACATCGTCTAATCATTTTTGTATTGTCGTGTTGTGCAACTTTTTAATGTTCATATCCAACTGAGAACTACTATGTGTGCAACTATAATTACTGCAGATGCCAACTAAAAATATGTGAAAGTATATCAACTTAAGCAAAAATATCGTCTAGCCAACTTAGTACTACTGTGTTGTACAACTTCCCAAATCTTATATGCAACTAAAAACTATTATGTGCGCAACTACAACTATTTGATAATTTTCTCAAGAAAAAAGCACTACAAAATGTAAGATCGTGATTTTCAACCAAGAATGAATTCTTGGTTGTGCAGCCATGCAGGAATTATAATCAAATAACCTAAAGAGTTGGCAGTAGGACATTGAGAGCCACAAAGCACACTGAAATATTTTATTAGCATTCTTGCGAGCACCATGCTCCTGGGCACTAAATACTCACGTTGATATCCAAATCGAAAGGATCACCATTATTCCTGCTCTGTCTGATTTGATAATGCACACACGCCTGACGCTTCCATGACAAGGCCTCCTCCGGCATACCCCTGACCATGTGGTCACCGCGAAACAGCGGAGGCGGCAAGACCTTGAGGCTCGCCTCGGGGCATATATGCACGAACTGAGCACCGGGAAGCAGAAACATCACGACCAACCTGATATGCTTCCCCGCGAACCCAGAAGCCTCCACATGCGTGGGCGCCCCGGAGAATACCTCCCGAAATACGTGGAGCTCCATGAGTGGTCTGTCCTCGCCGAAGATGAAATGGATGGTGTCAAGACGGGGCGAGATCCGAGCCTCGCGGCTGTGGCACGAGGGGTGGCGGCGCAGGACTCACCGGTGTCGAGAAGGCGTCTAGATGGCCGAGTTGAAGGAAATATGCCCTAGAGGCAATAATAAAGTTGTTATTTTATATTTCCTTATTCATGATAAAGGTTTATTATTCATGCTATAATTGTATTGACCAAAAACCGTAATACATGTGTGAATACATAAACAAACACACCGTGTCCCTAGTGAGCCTCTACTTGACTATCTCGTTGATCAAAGATGGTTAAGGTTTCCTAACCATGGACATGAGTTTTCATTTGATAATGGGATCACATCATTAAGAGAATGATGTGATGGACAATACCCATCCATTAGCTTAGCATAATGATTGTTCAGTTTTATTGCTATTGCTTTCTTCATGTCAAATACATATTCCTTCGACTATGAGATTATGTAACTCCCGGATACCGGAGGAATGCCTTATGTGCTATCAAACATCACAACGTAATTGGGTTATTATAAAGATGCTCTACAGGTATCTCCGAAGGTGTTTGTTGAGTTGGCATAGATCGAGATTGGGATTTGTCACTCCGAGTATCGGAGAGGTATCTCTGGGCCCTCTTGGTAATACACATCATAAGCTTGCAAGCAAACGACTAAGGAGTTAGTCACAAGGTGATGTATTACGGAACAAGTAAAGACACTTGCCGGTAACGAGATTGAACTAGGTATGAAGATACCGACGATCGAATCTCGGGCAAGTAACATACCGATAGACAAAGGGAATAACGTATGTTGTCATAACCGTTCGACCGATAAAGGTCTTCGTAGAATATGTAGGAGCTAATATGGGCATCCAGGTTCCGCTATTGGTTATTGACCGGAGAGGTGTCTTGGTCATGTCTACATAGTTCTTGAACCCGCAGGGTTCGCATGCTTAACGTTTGATGACGATATTATATTATATGAGTTATGTGATTTGTTGACCGAATGCTGTTCGGAGTCCCGGATGATATCACAGACACGACGAGGAGTCTCGAAATGGTCAAGAGGTAAAAATTAATATATATGACGATGGTATTCGGACACGGGAAGTGTTCCGGAGGGTACCGGGTACATATCGGGTCACTGGAAGGGGTTCTGGGCACCCCCGGCAAAAGATATGGGCCTTATGGGCCAAGAGGGGAAATGCACCAGCCACAAAGGGGCTGGTGCACCCCCCCCATATAAGCCGAACCAGAGGAGGAGGAAAGAGGGGAAGGGAGAAGGAAAGGGGGGACGGCCTCCCCCATCCTTCCCTCCTCCCTCCTCTTTCCTTCCCCCTCCAGTAAATAAGAAAGGGGGGCGCCGGCCTAGGAGGAACCCAAGTAGGATTCGGTCCTACTTGAGGTGCCTCCTGGCCTCTCCCCTCTCCCTCCCACTGATACGTCTCCGACGTATCAATAATTTATGAAGTATTCATGCTGTTATATTATCATTCTTGGATGTTTTACAATCATTTTATAGCAACTTTATATCATTTTTGGGACTAACCTATTGACCCAAAGGCTGCAGTGCGATTCTTGTTTTTGCTTGTTTTTTACATCGCAGGAAATCAATATCAAACGGAGTCCAAACACCATGAAACTTTTTGTGGATTTTTTATGGACCAGAAGACTCCCGATGGGCCAGAGCAGCACCTGGGGGTGCCCCGAGGGGGGCACAACCCACCACTACTAGGGAAAAGCTTATACACAGAATCTTAGCAGCAACGAGGTTTAAAAACAGACGCTACTGCTAATTAGCAGTAGCGAGCTCCAGAAAACCGCGCTACTAATAGTACGGTAGCAGTAGCGGCCTAGGTGAAACAAGCGCTACTACTATAATTGCCACGACGTTGCCCCCAGGCTAGATATAGTAGTAGCGCACTTCCGAGGACGCGCTACTACTAAAGTACTTAGTAGCAACGTTTTTCTTCAAAACATGCTACTGCTAAGTATTGCACCTAATTAAGTTTAGTCCCATACTGCTAAGCGAACAAGGTGTTTACCACCTTAAATATGTTACTTCTCAAACTATCTCGAGCACTTGGTCTTCATTGAACTATATGTGTAGGATTTATGGCTGCAATATGAATCTTCACCAGTGCCTATCACAGTCTTGTGAGGATTCATGTTGACTATTTAGATTCTACACAAAAAGATCAATGATGACCAATGTATATTTTTGAAGTTTTACATGCTTAGACTTAGCAGTAGCGTGTTTATAGGGCAAAGCGCTACTGATATTATAAAACAGAAAGGAATAGTTGTAGCGCATTTCGCTTGACACACTCTAGCTAACTTAGCTATAGTGCATTCCGGCAAAACGCGCTGCTGCTAGTTTGACTTAACCCTCGGCCGTGCGGGCTCAAAATTTCACTAAGTCCTTCCCCTCCACTTCCCCCTCTCCCCCAACTACTCCATCACCACCGTCGCCCTGCCGCTCTCGACCTCACCGCCGCCGCCCGCCGCCGCCCTCAACCTCGCCACCGCCACCGCCCGCCGCACACCCTCGACGGCACCCTCGACCCCGACCTCGACGCCGCCCCCGAACTCGACGCCACCCCCGACCCCGACATCGACCCCGCCCTCCGCCACGCGCCCGAGCCCCAACCCCGTCCTCGACGCCGCTTGCCCCTCCCTTGCCGCAGTCACCATAAGGCTCTGCCTCTCCTCTCCCCTACCCTACTCTCTCTCTACTAGGTGTTCATATGTGTTGATGTTCATATGAACCCTAGGTGTTCATATGAACCCTAGATTTGTTTAGGGCAGTAGGCGTTTTTTAGCATTTAGGAAAAATGATTAGCAATTTTTTTTAGGAAATTAGCTAGGGCAAATTTTTATGAAAATGCCTAAACAATAATTTCATTCAAAAAACAAAAAACAGAATTGTTTTTCTTTCAAAAACTTGGTTAAACTAATTGTTGCTATGTAAACAAAAAACAAGATTGTTGTTATATGATATATGTCATTGATGTTCATTTGCATATTCCATTATTGAAGTGATTCAAATGTGCCCAAGTGGCTTTGTTGTTTCCAGGGAATGAAGTCGAGTGGCCAATGTTTTGCCGGAATGTTGATTCATTTCCGTTCCGGCAAATTTCAGGTTCTCGATTTGTCCACTTTTTAGTAAAAGTCATGCCGAAATTTTCCGTGAATTTCGGCATGACTTGTGCTACAAACTAGGACATATTGATTGCCCAGGATTTGCCGCACCGGGAAAGAGTCAACATTCCTGCAAAGCACAGGCCTTTTTTAATACTAATTTGAATACTTATTTATTTTATGATTTGGTTTTGCTTATTGAATGCTCATGTCAATATGATTCCTACAAGATATTTTGAGTATCCTGGTAGTTGTCTTCGATTGATTTTCAATTAATGTTTCAACTATGAACATAGGAAATGTCTGACAACGAAAAGGATTTCGGTATTTGCAAATACTGCAAAGAAGAGCGCGGCCTGTGTGACGAAATCTTCCTAGATGATGATAGGCGCTTGACATCAAGCTGGGCGTGAACTTCAAGTGGATACGATAAGTCACAACGACAAGTCTTTTTTCGTAATTAAGCATGACATCTGCTTCATTTGCTTCAACTTATAATTTAATTTTTTTACTATTCTACTAGTGTATCCCCTGCCATGCAAGATTTTTTGTCTTGGACAAGATAGGTTTCAGTCGTTCTATGGAGGTAAAGAAAGTTTACTTGAAGATCGAGCATGGTTGTATTTTCCATGCAAAATTATACAACGCAGACGACTACACCTATTTTGGATGCAAAACTTGGCGAGCACTATGCAAGACTTATGCATTTGAGCCTGATATGGTTATCACCTTTGATATTCGTCCTTAAGATGATATTGAAGGTAATATCGACATCTGGGTCGATGTGCAGACGCCTCCAGTTATACCATTATGTGAGTTTCTCAACCATATTTATGTCTTTGATATTGTTTATTCAAAAATAGTTGACAACTAATTTCTATTGTCAGCTTATTTTCGTTCAAGCAAACATGTCTAGCGCTTGGTAGACAGAACCTACTACTGTCCCGGGGCTGAACTAAACTGCGAGGAGCTAAGTCATTATGTTTCATGGCTTGAGGATCTTGATACTGTCAAGACAAATTTTCTTCCTGCACTTAGAAATGTTAGTACTGAAAACGTGCGACCAATAGTGTTCGTACTGAACTACAATCACATATATTTAGGAAAGATAGTAAGATTTTTACTATTTGTCCTCAGTGCATCTTTTGCATACATTATTTTTTGAGCTAAACTTCATTGCTAAGTATGTTACTATACGATGTTCTTCAACAGAGACTCCTGATGAATGTTGTGCCTCATGGGATCGAGCTAAAGGTACCATGTGTATTGTTAGCTTACGACCAAGATATCCTACAATGCACTTTAGTGCATTCAGGATTTCTAATAGCGAGGGATGCTTAATAGTGAATGACTGGACCAAATTTGTGATGGAGGAGTGCAGAGAAATACTAGGGGGCAACAATCATAAGCGCAGCCCACGATTAGGAGACAGGTTCATCTGCATAGTCCAACTTGATGAAGGAGAAGAGATACACATGTTTTATGTTATTTTACCCGAGAGAGAGCAACAGGAGTGATTAGCTAGCTAGAAATGAGTTTGAAGATGATGATGTGCTACACTATGACTATGATTATTATTAGCTAGTGTTGGTGGTGATTAGATAGCTACCGCATCTAGTGTTGGTGGTGATTAGCTAGCTAGAATGAGTTTGAAGATGATGATGTGCTACACTACGACTATGGTGATTAAATAAATATTGTTGGTGGTAATGACTATGACGATGATTAAATAGCTTGTGCTGGCGGATTAGATTCAAGTGGAGGCAACATGTGGTGCACATCTAAAGTACTAATAGTCCAAACTAGATCAAGTTTGGATTAGTAGTATACTTTTGACATGCACCACATATTGCCTCCACTTGAACCTAATCCACCTTCATTTGACACACTGTTATGGAAATAATGATATAAACCTCATAACTGTTATTGTACCAAAATTTGTATAACAGCGTATAAATACACTAAAAATAAAAAAATGAAAAAAAGAATACTAGTAGTGATGGATAGTAAACACGCTGCAACTAGCTAGATTAGCAGCAGCGCGAGAGAGAGCAAGCGCTGCTGCTATGTGTCTTAGCAGTAGCGCGTGTCGCACGCGCTACTGCTAAGTAATAGCTGTAGCGCCTTATTAGTAGCGCGGCAGCCCGCGCTACTAGTGGGCATTAAACCCACACTACTACTAGGGTTTTCCCTAGTAGTGCACCAGGGCGTGCTTGGGGGCCCAGGCGCTCCCAGGTGGGTTGTGCCCACCTCGGTGGCCTCCCGCACCCCCTCTTTGCCCTATAAAATCCAAAATATTCCAAAAACCCTCGGGGTTAACCCTAGATTAGATGTTTCGCTGCCACAAGACTCTATAGCCACCGAAAACCAATCTAGACCCCGTTCCGGCACTCTGCCGGAGGGGGAAATCATCATCAGTGACCATCTTCATCATCCAGGCGGCCACCACGATGAGGAGGGAGTAGTCCACCCTTGAGGCTGAGGGTTTGTACCAGTAGCTGTGTGTTTAGTCTCTCTCTCTCTCTCTCTCTCGTGTTCTTCAGATGTCACGATCTTGATGTATCGCGGGCTTTGTTAATATAGTCAGATCATATGGTGTTTTCCCCTCCCTATCTTGTTGTGATGAATTGAGTTTTCCCCTGTGAGATTTCATTGTTACCGGATTGAATACTTTTATGGATTTGAGAGCACTTGATACATGTCTTGCATATGAATACTCATGGTGACAATGGGGTATCATATTGATTCACTTGATATGTCACTAGTACAGCGAGGTGCTATACAAACGGTTTTTAACCCCTTTCCGCGACGACATTTGGAACCGTCGCCTAGTGATTGTGGGCGATAGGGGTGTCCTTCCCAAATGACCCAGAAACCGTCGGGGATATGCCCTACTGGCATACATGCTCGGCAAAATGAGGTCGTGTGTGACCGACGAGCGCTCAAATACGGTTATACCTACAGTAGTAATAAAAAAAATACAATTGTACAGGCAAAATTATTTCCAGTCGTAAGTACATCCCACACAGTTAGTCCCCGCTAAATGTTTCCGTTCGTATATACATTCCACATAGTCGCTCCAAGGAAAACGTTTCTGTTCGCAGGTACATCACTGCTACCTCTTGAGCACTAGTTGGATTTCCTTGAAGAGGAAAGGGTGATGCAGCAGAGTAGAGTAAGTATTTCCATCAGTTTTTGAGAACCAAGGTATCAATCCATTAGGAGGCTACGCACAAGTCCCTCGTACCTACACAAAACAAATAGCTCCACGCAACCAACGCAATTAGGGGTTGTCAATCCCTTCACGGTCACTTACAAGAGTGAGATCTGATAGAGATGATAGATAATATTTTTGGTATTTTTGGTATAAAGATGCAAAGTAAAATAAAAGGCAAAGTAAAAAAGCAAAGCAATAATAAAGTGATGGGAGATTGATATGATGAGAATAGACCCGGGGGCCATAGATTTCACTAGTGGCTTCTCTCAAGAGCATAAGTATTTTACGGTGGGTGAGCAATTACTGTTGAGCAATTGGCGAATTGAGCATAGTTATGAGAATATCTAGGTATGATCATGTATATAGGCATCATGTTCGAGACAAGTAGACCGACTCACCTGCATCTACTACTATTACTCCACTCATCGACCGCTATCCAAAGATGCATCTAGAGTATTAAGTTCAACAAAACAGAGTAACGCCTTAAGCAAGATGACATGATGTAGAGGGATAAATTCATGCAATATGATAAAAAAACCGTCTTGTTATCCTTGATGGCAACAATACAATACGCGCCTTGCTGCCCCTACTGTGACTGGGAAAGGACACCGCAAGATTGAACCCAAAACTAAGCACTTCTCCCATTGCAAGAAAAACCAATCTAGTAGGCCAAACCAAACTGATAATTCGAAGAGACTTGCAAAGATAACTGATCATACATAAAGGAATTCAGAGAAGATTCAAATATTGTTCATAGATAATCTTGATCATAAACCTACAATTCATCGGTCTCAACAAACACACACATAAAAGAAGAGTACATCGAATAGATCTCCACGAGAGAGGGGGAGACCATTGTATTGAGATCCAAAAAGAGAGAAGAAGCCATCTAGCTACTAACTATGGACCCGAAGGTCTGAGGTAAACTACTCACACTTCATCGGAGGGGCTATGATGATGTAGAAGCCCTCCATGGTGGATTCCCCTTCCGGCGGAGCTCCGGAACAGGCCCCAAGATGGGATCTCGTGGATACAGAAAGTTGCGGCGGTGGAATTAGGTTTTTGGCTCTGTATCTGATCGTTTGGGGGTATGTAGGTATATATAGGAGGAAGGAGTACGTCGGTGGAGCAACGGGGGCCCCACGAGGCAGGGGGCACGCCCTAGGGGGGTGGGCGCGCCCCCACCCTCGTGGCCACCTCCCTTCTTTCTTGACAGTCCAAGTCTCCTGGATCATGTTCGGTGAGAAAATCACGTTCCCGAAGGTTTCATTCCGTTTGGACTCCGTTGATATTCCGTTTCTTCGAAACACTGAAATAGGCAAAAAACACAGCAATTCTAGGCTGGGCCTTCGGTTAATTGGTTAGTCCCTAAAGTAATATAAAAGTGGAAAATAAAGCCCAATAAGATCCAAAATAGTAGATAATATAGCATG
Organism: Aegilops bicornis; assembly: GCA_021605145.1. Taxonomy (NCBI): domain Eukaryota; kingdom Viridiplantae; phylum Streptophyta; class Magnoliopsida; order Poales; family Poaceae; genus Aegilops; species Aegilops bicornis. Next base: position 93,986,560 of record CM038669.1, on the reverse strand, counting down.
GAGCAACCAAAAATTATAGATACGTTGGAGACGTATCAGGCATCCCCAAGCTTAATTCCTGCTCGTCCTCGAGTAGGTAAATGATAAAAATAAAATTTTGATGTGGAATGCTACTTGGCATAATTTCAATGTAATTCTTCTTAATTGTGGTATGAATATTCAAATCCGAAATATCCAAGACAAAAGTTTAATATTGACATAAAAATAATACTTCAAGCATATGAACTAAGCAATTATGTCTTCTCAAAATAACATGGCCAAAGAAAGTTCATCCCTACAAAATCATATAGTTTAGTCATGCTCCATTTTTGTCACACAAGAATGCTCTCATCATGCACAACCCCGATGACAAGCCAAGCAATTGTTTCATACTTTAGTCATCTCAAACTTTATAAACCTTCACGCAATACATGAGCGTGAGCCATGGATATAGCACTATGGGTGGAATAGAATATGATGGTGGGGGTTATGTGGAGAAGACAAAAAGGAGAAAGTCTCACATCAATGAGGCTAATCAATGGGCTATGGAGATGCCCATCGATAGATGTTAATGCAAGGAGTAGGGATTGCCATGCAACGGATGCACTAGAGCTATAAATGAATGAAAGCTCAACAAAAGAAACTAAGTGGGTGTGCATCCAACTTGCTTGCTCACGAAGACCTAGGGCACTTGAGGAGGCCCATTGTTGGAATATACAAGCCAAGTTCTATAAAAATTCCCACTAGTATATGAATGTGACAAAACAAGAGACTCTCTATCATGAAGATTATGGTGCTACTTTGAAGCACAAGTGTGGAAAAAAAGGATAGTAGCATTGCCCCCTTTTTTTGGGCCTTCTTTTTTTTCTTTGTCCTTTCTCTCTTTTTTGGGACAATGCTCTATTAAATGATATCATCACACTTCTATTTACAACTAAATTATTACAACTCGATACTAGAACAAAGTATGGCTCTATATGAATGCCTCCGGCAGTGTACCGGGATATGCAATGAATCAAGAGTGACATGTATGAAAGAATTATGAATGGTGGCTTTGCCACAAATACTATGTCAACTACATGATCATGCTAAGCAATATGACAATGATGAATATGTCATAAAAAAATGGAACGGTGGAAAGTTGCATGGCAATATATCTCGGAATGGCTATGGAAATGCCATAATAGGTAGGTATGGTGGATGTTTTGAGGAAGATATAAGGAGGTTTATGTTTGTAAGAGTGTACCATATCACGGGGTTTGGATGCACCGGCGAAGTTTGCACCAACTCTCAATGTGAGAAAGGGCAATGTACGGTACCGAAGAGGCTAGCAATGATGGAAGGGTGAGAGTCGCGATAATCCATGGACTCAACATTAGTCATAAAGAAATCACATACTTATTGCAAAAATCTACAAGCCATCAAAAACCAAAGCACTACGCGCATGCTCCTAGGGGGATAGATTGGTAGGAAAAGACCATCGCTCGTCCCCGACCGCCACTCATAAGGAGGACAATCATATAACACCTCATGTTTCAAATTTGTTACATAACGTTTACCATACGTGCATGCTACGAGACTTGCAAACTTCAACACAAGCATTTCTCAAATTCACAACTAATCAACTAGCACAACTTTGATATTATCACCTCCATATCTCAAAACAATTATCAAGCATCAAACTTTTCTTAGTATTCAACGCACTCAAAAGAAAGTTTTACAAATCTTGAATACCAAGCATATTAAGGTTTTTAAGCAAATTACCATGCTATTTAAGACTCTCAAAATAATCAAGTGAAGCATGAGAGATCAATAGTTTCTATAAAATGAATCCACCACCGTGCTCTAAAATATATAAGTGAAGCACTAGAGCAAAACTATATAGCTCAAAACATATAAGTGAAGCACAAAGAGTATTCTAAAAAATTCCAATTCATGGATGGCTCTCTCAAAAGGTGTGTACAGCAAGGATGATTGTGGTAAACTAAAAAGCAAAGACTCAAATCATTCAAGACGCTTCAAGCAAAACACATATCATGTGGTGAATAAAAATATAGCTCCAAGTAAAGTTACCGATGGAAGTAGATTTAAAGAGGGGATGCCTTCCGGGGCATCCCCAAGCTTTGACTTTTTGGTGTACTTGGATTATCTTGGGGGTGCCATGGGAATCCCCAAGCTTAGGCTATTGCCACTCCTTGTTCCATAATGCATCAAAAGATTTCACCCAAAACTTGAAAACTTCACAACACAAAACTCAACAGAAATCTCGTGAGCTCCGTTAGCGAAAGAAAACAAAAGACCACTTAAAGGTATTGCAATTAACTCATTCTTTATTTATATTGGTGTTAAACCTAATGTATTCCAACTTCTCTATGGTTTATAAACTATTTTACTAGCCATAGATTCATCAAAATAAGCAAACAACACACGAAAAACAGAATCTGTTAAAAACAGAACAGTCTGTAGTAATCTGTTACTAACGCAAACTTATGGAACTCCAAAAATTCAGCCAAAATATTAAGACCTAGGAAATTTGTTTATTGATCAGAAGCAATTTGAATCACGATTTTATCATGTTCTGGTCATTTTTAACAATTGTTTTCGTGAACGGAAAGTTTCTGGAAATTACAGCAAGATCAAATAACTATCATCCAAGAAGATCCTATAGGTTTAACTTGGCACAAACACTAATTAAAACATAAAACCACATCTAAACAGAAGATAGATGGATTATTTATTCCTAAACATAAGCAAAAGCAAAAAAAAAAACTAAAAATAAAATTGGGTTGCCTCCCAACAAGCACTATCGTTTAACGCCCCTAGCTAGGCATAAAAGCAAGGATAGATCTAGGTATTGCCAGAATAGTGGTACGGCAAATCATGAAAACTTCTCTCATATTCTCTATGTTCAGCATCAAGTTTTCTTTGAGGCAAGCAAAAATAATCAAAAGGGCTAAATTTAATGGGACAAAAGTCCCCAAGATCAATCACTGGAGATATTGGTTCCTCCCAAGGCCCTTAGAATTGCACGCACCAATTCATCATTAAGAGCATTGTTTTGGCAAAAGCTACAAGCCTTCGCTCAAGAGGAAAACCTAGTCCATTATTCTGAATAGCAAAATCATCATTAAGCTCGGAAATTTTATCAACTAGAACATCGGCAGAACCTTTTTCCTAAGATTTTCATTATAAGCAATATGATCTAAAGATTGTAAACGCATCATGTCTTCTTGATTAAAAGGATAGCTTCAATGGGAGGATGACCGCATCTACCCTATAATGTAAAGATTTCTTTGGCCTCTTTTATTATAAATCTAAACTCATGAGCCAAAAAGATAGTGGCGGCACGCTTGACAGAAGAATGCTAAATATTAGAAAATTCTAAGAAAATTCTTTGTATGCAAGGATGCATGTGCATAAATTGCCTTTCAAGATCAACTATAAGCATGGCAATAGCGTCCGCAAGACTACTAGATCTATGAAGAATAGAACCGCCCATAGAAGGCAAAGCACCGACACAAGTAAAGAAATCTTGAATAACTCCTTTTCCAATAATATTACCACTACCAACTCGATTTTTTTGTATGCAAGGTAGGGGGTTCTTCAAATAGGAGCATCGAGAATTTTCCATGATATTATTATTGTCCATATCGGCAATAATTTTCCCAAATTCGCACATAACGACAAGGCAAGCGAGAAAAAGGCAAACAGAAAAGAGAGGGCGAATAAAACGGCAAGGGTGAAGTGGGGGAGAGGAAAACGAGAGGCAAATGGCAAATAATGTAATGCGAGAGATAAGGGATTGTGATGGGTACTTGGTATGTTGACTTTTGCGAAGACCTCCCCGGCAACGGCGCCAGAAATCTTCCTGCTACCTCTTGAGCACTGCGTTGGATTTCCTTGAAGAGGAAAGGGTGATGCAGCAGAGTAGAGTAAGTATTTCCCTCAGTTTTTGAGAACCAACACTACGAAAAAAAGACACATCCGTGACATTTTGGGCCGAACAATTTTTTTCCTGTCATACATATGACACTTCTATGACGATAATTGTGATAAAACCCGGTATCATCATAGATGTGGTGGGCTCCTACTTCTATTGACAAAAAATCATGACAGAAAATAGGCTTTTCGTCCTGGGCGGGCCGGAGACGCAGCTGCATGACATTCTTTGGGCCGTCCATGACAGAAAAAACCATGGTAGAAGCGAGGGCGAGGAAAATTTCGGTGAGTTCCCGATTACGGTGGGAGGTCGGGGGCCGAGCGATGCACGTTTCTCTCGTACACGTCTGCAGCGTGTGCGTAGGCGTTGGCTCTAATCGAACCCGGCGAGGTGTTGGGCTCTAATCAACCCGAGCAATTGCTTTGCGAACTCTGGCGTTCTTGAACCCGAGCGATCGATCGATGGCTGTTAACTGAATCCGATCGAGCGATTCCTTCGCTACTGCTGCTAACTGAAGCTGATCGATGCTGCCTCTGGGATGAACAACGAGTGTTGTGGCGGGGGGGGGGGGGGGGTTGGATGAACAGTGAGCGGTGGCGTTGCCTCTGGATGAACAGAACCCCGTGGTGTGGTGGAGGGGTGGATGAACAGGACCCTGTGGTGTGGAGGGCTGGATGAACAGTAGACGGTGGAGGGGTGCCCGTGGAGGGGTGGTTGAACACGACCCCGTGGTGTGGAGCGCTGGATGAACAGTAGACGATGGAGGGGTGGTTGAACAGTAGCCGGTGGAGTAGCGCGCGGTGGAGGCTGTATGAACAGGAGCCCGTGGAGGCTGGAGGAGGTCGACGGTAGCCCGTGGAGGCTGGAGGAGGTCGACGGTGGAGATTAACAGTATCCCGTGGAGTCCTGTTTTGCGGTACGCCACACCCCTCCCGATGAACAGGACCCCGTTTGACCGTAGCGCTCCAACACAAGTCCGTTTCATCCGCTTTTGCGGTACGCCACACCCTCCCGATCGACAGGACCCCTGTTTGGCCGTAGGAGGTCCGTTTAAATCCGCTTTTGCGGTCGCCACACCCTCCCGATCAACAGAACCCGTTTGACCGTAGGAGGTCCGTTTCATCCGCTTTTGCGGCACGCCGGACCCTCCCGATCAACAGGACCCCGTTCCGAACGTAGGAGGTCCGTTTCCTCCGTTGTGCGGTACGCCAGGCCTCGTTTCCATCGCCTGTTTCGTCCAAGCCCTCCCGATGAACACGACCACGCATTCCGTTCCGACCCACGGTTGGCTCCCACGCGTTCCGTTGCCTCCCAATGAACACGACACATTCCGTTGCCTCCCGATGAACATGACGCATTTCGTTGCCTCCCCATGAACACGACGACGACGCTTATTCTCCGTTCCGACCCAGCCATGTACACGATCCCTGGCCGTACATATGCGCGATAGGCGTTTGAGACCCCGCCCGTATGTACACATACGTGGCCGTATTTTCTTTCTTGCACCCTGGCCGCTGTACGTACGTGCACATGCTATGCGCGTGCCTCTACTAGGACACGTGCACGCCTCTACATCCACTAGTATATATGTACGTACACGTTCGCGACCAGAATGACAACGTTACGTACGCTTCGACCAGGTGGGTCCCGACTGTCAGGCACTTCCTTACGTGTGAAGATGTAGCTGGTGGGTCCCAGCAGTCAGGGGGGCGAATCGTTTGTTTTTTTGCCCGGACGCACTTCCTTGCGTGCGAAGGTGTAGCTGGTGGGTCCCAGCATTCAGGGGGGAAACGTTTTTTTCGCGAAATACGGTGGCCCGTCCGGTGGATCCCCACTGTCAGGTGGAGGAATAATTATTTTGCACGTAATAAGGAGGCACTTCCTTGTTTGGCCATGGACCCGGTATCGCCTCTCCACGTACAGTCCACGTCCGATGGAAGCCGTTCCTTGACCATGTTGACCATGCCGCGCCGAGAGCACCAGGCCGGTGGACGACGACGAGGCCTAGGAAGGGGATGACGCAGAGCCGGGGAAGACACGGCAGTGGATGCCCACGCGTAGAGGAGTACGAGGGTTCACTGGTTCGCTGCGGTGTGAGGCTGCCGTCGTTGCAGAATAACAGGGGGTGTGGGTGAGTAGAGGGATGGCCTGGCCAGCGGTGGGAGTAGTAGGGGGCGGTGAGGCATCTGCCGCATCGCAGCCGGCCACGGGAGGTAGGAGCACGAGGAACGACCGGTGCTGGTTTGGGCGACTGGAGCAAGAAGACCAGAGGTTGAAGAAGCACTACGGTCGTTGGATGGACATCGTACGATCACTGGAGCTAGAATCGTGCATATTGACTAAGTTGACAAAGCCCTCCGTCCCCGTCAACTTAGTAGGCCCTAAGTCAGCTTGCCACTATACTGGGTCCCAGCTAACAGGGGGAGTATTCATTTTTTTGTGCATAATAAGGAGGCACTTCCTTGCGTGCGAAGATATAGCTGGTGGGTCCGAGCTGTCAGCGGCGGTAACATTTTTTTCACAAAATACAGAGGCCGTTTCGGTGGGTCCCTGATGTCAGGTGGAGGAATCATTATTTTGCGCGTAATAAGGAGGCATTTCCTTTCGTGCGGCCGTGGACCCGGTATCGGCCTCTCCGTAAAGTCCACTTCAGATGCATGTGGTCGCTGACCACGTTGACTAAACAGCGCCGAGAGCACCGTAGGCGGTGGACGACGGTGATGCCTAGGAAGGAGCGACATGGAGGCGAGGAAGACTCGGCAATTGTTTCCACGCGGAGGGGAGTACGATTGTACGAGGGTTTATCGTTTCGTCTGCCGTCATTGGAGAATAACAGCAGTGTGGGTGAGTAGAGGGATGGCTAGGCCAGCGATGGGAGTACGGTGGGGCGGTGAGGCTGCTGGCGGCAAGACCGACCATGAGGAGGAGGAAGCAGGCTGTCCATGGCGCTTGTTTGAGCGGCTGGAGTAAGAAGAGCAGAGATTGAAGAAGCACGAGGGCCGTTGGATGGACATCCAACAGTCACTGCTTGTGCGTCAACCTTTTTTAGGAAAGCCTCAAATCTGTGGAAAACAACATACAACCCATCTGCCATTATTTCTAATAATTTTCAGCCCATTTGCTAATTCTTAATGTTTTTTTGGAGCCCATATTCTTTTTGTTAGCATTACAACCCATATTGTGGCCACGGTTAAAAAACCATACAAAATTTTGCATATTTCGGTGCGGTCCGAACTGTTTTTAATCCCGAAATTTCGACTCAGATTCAAACTGATTCTAAAAACAAATGTATATCAATATAAAATCCAACAAATTCTCCACGCATAAAAATTAATGTAATTTAAAATCTTGAAATGAAAAAAAAGATATTTGAAACTAATTGCTGGTTTGATGTGTTTTAAAAATGTACAACCCATTTCTCATTACTGATGGGCCATTTTCTCGGCAAGCCGAATGAAAGCTCTCCTTGTCTTGAAAGATTTGTAGCCCAACATGCCTGACAAAGCGACTTACTTGGAAAATCAGAAAAGAACTGGGCTGTGGCCATGGACCCAGCTGTCAGCCTCTCCACGTACAGTACTCTTCCGATGGAAGTCGTTCCTTGACCACGTTGACCACGCTGTGCGGAGAGCACCACGGCGGTGGACGACGACGAGGCCTAGGAAGGGGACGACACGGAGCCGGGGAAGACGCGGCAGTGGAAGCCCAGCGGAGAGGAGTACGGGGTTCACTGGTTCGGTGTGGTGTGAGGCTGCCGTCGCCGGGGCTCGGCCAACGGTGGGAATAGTAGGGGCGATGAGGCCTTGGCAAAGACCTGACCCACGGGAGGCAGGAGCATGCGGCACGACCGGCACTGCTTTGGGCGGCTGGAGCAAGAAGACCAGAGGTTGAAAAAACACTAAGGCCGTTGGATGGACATCGTATGGTCACTGGAGCTAGAATCGTTCATATTGACTAAGTTGACAAAGCCCTCCGTCCCCGTCAACTTAGTTGGCCCTAAGTCATCCTCCCACTATGGTGGGTCCCAAAGCGTGGGGGTATTCATTTTTGTGTGTAATAAGGAGGCACTTCCTTGCGTGCGAAGATATAGTTGGTGGGCCCGACATGTCGGTAGGGGAACGTTTTTTTGTGAAATCTGAGAGGCCCTTCCGGTGGGTCCCATTTGTCGGTGGAGGAATCATTATTTTGCGCGTCTGATCCACGGCCGATGGATGTCGTTCGTTGACCAAGTTGACCAGGCCGCGCCGAGAGCACCATGGCGGTGGACGACGGTGAGGCCTAGGAAGGGAACGACACGGAGCCGGGGAAGACTCGGCAATAGTTGCCCATGCGGTGGGGAGTACGAGGGTTTACTGGTCCGGTTGCCGTCGCTGGAAAATAACAGGAGGTGTGGGTGAGTAGAGGAATGGCCTGGCCAGCAATGAAGTAGGGTGGGGCGATGCGGCCTGTGCGGCAGCACAACCAGCGATGGGAGGCGGGAGCAGGCAGTCCCACCGGAGCTGGTTTGGGCGGCTGGAGCAATAAGATGAGATATTGAAGAAGCAGCACGACCGTTGGATGTCCAACGATCACTGCTACTAGAATCGTTTGTGGACTAAGTTGACAAAGCCAAAGTACATGTCAACCTGGTAGACCCACAAGTCAGCCTCCAAATATGTCCCAAACGGCATACAACCCGAAATTTCTAGCCAGATTCAAATTAATTTTAAATCTAAATATACCTTAATTTAATTCAATGAAATTTTACCCACACAAAAACAATGAAATTTAAAATATCAAAATCCGAAAGAAAATAGTATTTTGTAACTAATTGCCTGTTTGCTGTATTTTTTCATTTTACAGCCCATTTATTATTACTTATAGCCCATTTCTTATTACTTATAGCCCATTTTACGGGCAAAATACATCCTCCTCGTCTTGAAAGATTTCCGGCCCGGTAGGCGTAGAAAAGCAAGTAGGCCTACGTTGGTTATTCTCAAAAAACAAAATAGCTGGCTAGCCATTTTCGTAAAGAAAAAAAAACAAACTGGGCTGGTCATGTGCTAAACATATGAAATAAAAGCACAGGCTAGACGGGCCATGGGTCCCTTACAACCCAGTTGATACCCTTCTCCGTCCCGAAAAAACAAAATTATCGCAGCTGTCATTGGTCCCTCTCGTCATCCTCACCATGTACAAATATCTCCTTATTCCTCTCGGTTGTTGACCATGTTGACAACACCGGAGGCGGCCTTGGCAATGAGCGAATCAAGGCGGAGGGCGATGGTGAGGCCTCGAACGAAACGAACAGGAGCCAGGGAAGATCATAGCCAGCCGTGGGAGGCGGGAGCAGGCGGTCCCGCTAGCGCTGGTTTGGCTTTGGCGGCTCGAGGAAGAAGAGACTGAAGAAACGCGACAGACGTTGAATGTCAATCCAACAGTCAAGGCTGGCACGATCATTTGTTGACTAAGCTGACACCAAGTAGCATACTTTTTTATATATAGGAAGAAAACTGCGAGGAAAATGCGTTCGTCTACCATCCTCCTCACAGGGAACGTTTGCCACATAAGTGACTAGCACCCTTGGTTTTCAACCGAGAGGTCTTGGGTTCGAGTCCCAGGAACTCTCAATTTTGTCCTCCTTCCTTCCTCGCAAAAAAAGGGAAAGAAAATTAAAGACTTGGGAAGGCGTCTGAGAACAAGCTAGTGTACCAAGAAAGAGATGTTGCCGAGTTTTAGAAAAAAGAAAGACGTGCTCCTGTAGCTGGTTCGAATCCAAACCTAGACTATTAATATATATGGTGCTATGCTACTCTGCAAGTAATGAAACTGACATATCCAACGTTCGCTTCTTCTCTTCTCTACTTACTTTGCTTAGCATCAGAAGCTCTGGCCGCAGCAACCATGTCCGCTGGCTGCTCGTCCACCTGCTCTTCAGCAGGCAACAACCAGATATGCGCCAAGTCGCCACCCGTACCATCGCCTGTGGGTCTCATCACACCCTCGCCGGCACGCGCACCGCAGCCGATTGCTCATCACAACCCGCTGCCGTTGGTGTGGTGCCACTGCTGCAAATCACGCAGAGTCATCCGTCGCGTCTCAACCACAATCCGCAACCCTGGCCGAGTCTTCTACAAATGCCCGAATCATGGGGTAATAATATGTTTAAGTGTTGTTCTGCTGCTTTCGATTGCTGATTTTTAATAGTTTGGTTGATGATCTTCCAATTTGATTCGTGCGAGAAAAGGGAAGATTCGTGTGATTTGTATTTCCGGAAGTTCTTGATGTGGGGAATGCAACTACACTGATTATTTGGTTATCCGAGGAATCTCAATACCAGCAGTTTGGGGTGTTGGACAAGTAACTGAAGGAACGACAGAAGAGGAAGATGCAGAGCAGAAGGTTAAAGATGCAGTTCCTCTGATCATGGCCAAGCAACAGCTGCTGAACGACCTTGACAACAATGAGGAGATGAAAGAGCTTGTGAAGATAATGGGCAAAATCGATGTGCTCTGTGGGATGATTGTCTCTTTATTTGCAGTTTATGTAGCACTCGTGATGTATTCGATTAGCTACGACATGAGCAATTCTTTGAAACTAGTAATGAATGAAACACATGTGTAGCATTTGGGCATATTGTTGTGAACATCTAATGATTTCTATTAATGGAAATCGGTATCCCCTTTGCTCATATAAATAAATAAATAGCAGAGGCCCTGCCGTCAGCTTCGTTCTCATTCAAGACGTCGAGAAAATTGCAGTCCAACAGCAAACTATGTCATCAAATTCAAGTTTCACAGCCAAATATGAGTACAACTAAATAACAATGTCATCATGTTTTAGTTGTCATACAATCACCAAACACAAATCAGCATACATAACAAGTGATGTTCTCACAAAGAAAATACTAAACAACATGTTCATCGTGTTTCAGCTTGTCATAGCAAACACAATTTCACATAGTAGATAAAAAACGTCTTCCGGCCAAATCTGGCAAAAACAATGTAATCATCATCCACAGCAGCAGCGGCGTCAACATATTCGCCATGTGTATCGATCAATCGTAATTCCCCATGGTGTCATCTTCTTCTTCGTCCTCAACGTCCTCGAACGTTGGCTTCTTCTTGATCAACTCTTGTATGTCCACAACACGATAGGCAATCTTTTCGCCGGCGTCATTGACGTGATGGTTCTCAAACATATTAGGAACATCTGTGTTATCTTGTACATCGAGAGCAAGTAAGCATCATCTTGTTGTGCAACTTCATTAAACGAATTCCTCTGCTCAAACCTTTGCAATACTCTCCAGTCATCGCTACGTGCGAATGTGTCTTCCAAGAAAAATATCTCTGCTGCTTGATTTGCCAAAATAAAAGGCTCGTTGGTCTGGTACGCCGCCTTGACATTGATGGATTTGAAATAATCATCAACCCTGGGTTTTGCTATCCTGGAAAATAGGTTATACCAATGACAGCACAACAGAACCACACACCGATGATCCTCGAAACTGGAGATATACTGCAACTGAACAATGTCTGTTATGTTAGCATACATTTCAGTTGTCTCTTTGTCATACATATCCATGCTCATGATGGCACTGCTTTGTGTCTTCCTGCCTTCGTCTCGTGCAAGGGTGTTGTAGCGCACATCTCCAACAACGCAAGATTCATAATGTCTTACCCGAGTATCAGGACCCATTGCTAGTGAGTAAAGGGCATCATCAACTGCCTGCCCATCCTCCCGCATCTTCTTAACCTATGGTTAGAAAATAGACAAGCTGATCATCTTATGTACTCAATATATTAAAAAAACTAACAATGCACTTCAAAAGCTTACATGGTTCTTGAACCATTTCGCAAATCCTGCCATAACCAGTTTGTCAATGTTTCTTGGATTTTGCGGCAGTAACTCCTCTTTGTAGATGCTGCACAACATAGAGATCGCGTCAAACATCTAAATATATAAGAATGTGCTGCAAGTTTAGTAGATTACGATGTATAAGCTACAGTACTGCACTTACTTGATATAAGGTAGTATCTCAAGACAGTTATTCAACACATACCAAACCATTTTGTCCAAATCTTTAGGTTTGTCCTCTTCTCGACTCTTCCCTGTAACTCGAACAGAATAATCAAAAACATTGAGCCCGGGATTGTCTTCACCCACCTCTTTGCTAAGCTGATCAACTGTTTCAATGTATTTTGAGCAGAATGTCAACGCTTCTGTAGCAATGTAGGCCTCTGCAATGGAACCCTCGGGTCTAGCTCTATTTCTAACATAGCCCTTGAAAGTGCCTAACCGCCTTTCAATAGGGTACATCCAGCCATACTATACTGGACCTCTAAGTAGTGCCTCATCAGGTAGATGAACAGCCAAATGCACCATCACATCAAAGAAGGCTAGAGGATATATCTTCTTAAGGTCGCATAGGATAGTTGGTATCTTGTCTCTAAGACGCTCCAAAGCATCTGTCCTGATATTCCTACTGCAGAGTTCCCTATAGAATTGTCCCAACTCTTGCAATCGCTCAGATAAGTCGTATGGCCCAATCCTCTAAGGATAACAGGTAAAACCCTTTGAAGTAGGGCGTGGCAGTCATGAGTTTTCAACCCTTGTACCATGTTTCCATCTCAGACCGACTCTCCTTTCGTGGTTGGAAGCAAATCCATGTGGGAATCTCACACGTGGCCGGGACCTCGCAGAATTCTTTTCTTTTTACCTTGGCCAAGACGTACACAGCTGGTGCCATATCCCGTGGTTTACCTTCATCTTGCACCTGCAAATCCTTTCTGATACCTAGGTATGTCAAATCAATCCTAGATTTTAAGGTATCTTTCGTCTTGCCTTCAATGTTAAGAAGTGTGCTGATGAAGCGGTCACATATATTTTTCTCGATGTGCATCACATCAAGATTATGCCGCAGATCCAAATCTTTCCAATACTCCAAGTCCCACAAAGTGGACATGCGGGTAAACAATAATCTCTCTTCTACCCTGCCACGCTTCCTTTTCCCGCTACCATTACCAGGATGGTTTCCTGGTGTAATATGCCCGAGCTTCTCTAATTCCACTTGCAACTCATCGGCGGTGAGCCTCTTTGGCGCATCATGGTTTTCATGCTTTGCATTGAACACATGTCTTTGGTATTTTCTAGGATGCGGCTTGTCCTTGGCAAGGAAACGGCGGTGTCCAATGTAACAGATCTTGCTAAGTATTGCGTATTACAGCGGATTCCTGTCACAACGAACTCATGCATTGTAACCATGTGTCGTTCGCCCTGACATAGTGCGCAAAGCCGGATAATCATGGATGCACCAAATTATAACAAAGATGCGTAAAGAAATTAGCCGGTGGGCTGCTATATAGGTCTCGAGTGAGAACACCCTTCCATAGCTGTTGAAGTTCCTCCACAAGAGGCTCCATGAACAAATCAAAATCCTTTCCGGGACTTTTTGGACCTGGGATGAGCAAGGCCATCATGTAGTTTGATTCTTTGGTGCGTACATTTGGAGGCATGTTGTAAGGGATAACAAGCACGGCCACATGCTATATGTGGCGCTCTGTTAGCCAAATGGGTTAAATCCATCTGAAGAAGCCAAGTCTAATGTTTCTCGGGTCAGCAACAAACCCTTTGTGTTTATCATTGAAGCTTTTCCACTCACTACCATGAGATGGATGGCTCATTACATTTTGATCTCTGTACTCCTCACTACTACAAAAACGGCTATAGATAATATGGACATTAATGGCGCACCATATAAGTGGTGCGCCACTAGTATAGCAATGGCGCACCAGATATGGAGTGCGCCATTAGTAACCATATTACTAATGGCGCACCTAGTGTGTGGTGCGCCATTGCTAGTTTTGTCCTCGCCCACATCCCTCCTCGAGACTTAGCGGTGGCGCACTAGGAAAAAGTGCGCCATTGCTAGTTTTAACTAGTAGTGGCGCACTATTAAGAGATGCGCCATTGCTATCTATCGTATGGCGCACCCTACCGATGCGCCATTGCTATCACCCTTATCCCTCCCTCTAGTCACGTTCTCTCCCCTCCCTTCCTCCGACACACCCACCCACCTCCCTCGACTTCGATCTAGATCGGGAAGCCCCGGCCGCATCTTCCCCCGCCGCCCATGCATCACCCCCCTTTCGTCGCCGCCGCCAGCCTCCGCTGCCGCCTACTCCTCTTCTCACTGCTCGCCTCCTCCTGCACCCGCCGCTTCCTCCCTCGCGCCATGGAGTCCTCCTACTCCACCAACCCCGCCGCTGCGGAGCACGCAGGTGAGCGACGCGACCCGATCGGGGCTTGCTAGCTTCGTGGAGTGACACTAGTGGTGCGTGTTGGGCTGGGTCAGATCTTGATGGCTGCAGCGTTAAATGCGGCCGGGTGGGGATTTATGTGCAGTGTGGCTGGCGGCGGGGAGTACGAGGAGGCCTGGCAGCTCTCCTCGCTCATCACCACGTAAGGTGTCTTGCAGACACCGGCAGCCATGGCAACCAGTGGGACCTCATGGGCCACTACCTCCAGTACTCCGTCCCTCCTTCATCCTCCTCCTCAACCGCGATGTGGGTGGGGATGTGTTGTCGATCTATGGCGGGGTGGGGATTGATGTACAGGCAGATGTCTGGTTCAGATGGGGAAGCTACTCCGGTAACCCCTATTTTTCCTTCTTGCCGTGGCAGAAATCATCAATAGCCGCATAAAGCTCTTGAATGTCGATCGTATAATTAGCACCAGAGGGGACTCAGATTGTGGTATAACACAAATCTCTACATCTTCAAACTGTCTAGGTTTGGGAGAGGCAACACAATGATGCAGGCAGGCTAGAGGATGGGTCGGAAACTCTGCAAGGAACCTGACTACAGCACCATTAGATCTGCTCCCCTTCGAACTACTCGAGGGTAATATTTCTCTGCTTCCTTTTTCTTCCATATTTTCCTGATGTAGGATTTGTGATATGGAATTTGATTCTTCTAACCACGTATTTGAGATCTCCTTTACCTAGTTGCAGTTCATGTAGATAAGGAGTAAGATCAATTTCCTTTGGTCTTATCAAAGGTATGCATGGTATATACTTAAAATGTTCTGTTGTCTATAAATTTCTACAATGAATAATTTCAACTCAAGTTTCCCTTTTAAGCTGCAAGATTATGCAATCTCCATCATGCTCAAGAACATCTAATATGTGACTAGACTCTACATTCAGAGAATTAACAGTGAAACTGTACTAGGAATAGCCTTTTGTTAGTAACTATGCACAAGAAGTCAATATTCTGTGATTACAGTTAACAAGGTAAAGATATGTCAAGGGCCAAATTCATGGGCCATATACTAAAAGGTTCATTCAAAGAGAAAATGATTATGTTATCCCGTTTTATTCCCCTAATAACGCAGGCGCATTAATCGACTGCTCACTATAGGTAGCAGGACTGGGTTTGCAATATCAAGATAATCTTATCAATCTTGCTATGTTGGTAAAGTCTGAAGCTTAATATTTTTACTACTTGCTTGTTGATTCTTCACTTTACGTAGACACTACTAGTAGTTGCTTATGGCACTTAGTTATACATATATAAGGTGATGAGCGTCAAATTCAAAGCATGTCCGAATCAATTCGTAAATGAGAAAACACGAGTTGATAGGAATTAGGTGGCCTGTAGTGGTTGGGTGATGACCTCTAGATACTGCATTATTCTCGAGATTATTCAGTATTTTGAATGGATGAATGGATGTCACTCCTTACTAAAGAGACATTTTTGTGTTTGATGCATGATCTTTTAGTACATTCTTGATATGTTTTTCAGTGATGTGTTGATCTAAACTTTTGTAGGGCCTGTTTGGATGGCAGCCCACGGTTGCCCTTCAAAATATTGGCCGTTGACCAACAGTGGCAAGTGTTTGGATCGCATCCAAAATTTTCGGATCCCAGCCAAATTTTTTGCCACTTGCAATTCTATACCAGCGTCTTGAGCGAGTTGTTGGCGGCGATTTCTTTCACCAAAAAGTTTACACACCCTCATTTTGGAAGGGCTGGTGGGGGCTGAAACTAAACAGCCCTGTAGTAACCAAAGTGTCAAACAACTATACTTATGCAACTAATTATGAAAATGTTCAGTAGATTACTATAGTTCATTATCATATCTTTGTCGTACTAGACGCACTAGTTTTTCACTTGCTATTTAAAACTTTTAAGTAGCAAGTAGTTAAAAATACAACCTTTGATCCATGTAAATTATTTCAACAGACAACTATTTATACAAGTTTGTGTCTTCTTGTAATGCCCGATTCGAAATCGTACATCTTTGTATTTTCAAGTGGTGCCCACATGTAGTAACATTATTTTCACATACATGCCTGCGTTGAACTTGATACCGGCAATGAACCAGTCACTTGTCTCTCGAGTTGTCAGAGGACCGTTTTTCATGTTCCGCATCTTGGATTGGTTACTACATGTATAACATTTTCCACATTTTTTTCCTGCAGCAGCAGCAACCTAGTCGTTGTCGTCGTCGATGGCAGGGTTGTAACCTCACTGACACGCTAATGGACGCAAAAAGAAGAGTGGTAGTGCTATCAATGGTTCAGTCAGCGCCTCAACAACGTCTAGATATTGTTTTTTAGTAGCTTTTTTCTGCACCTTTTTCTTTCAGTTCTTAGTGCTGCTGCCCCATGAACACATTTTTTTAATTTGACTATACATTCAAATGAAGCCTTTGTTAAGTATACACTCCAAAATTCAGTTAACAGTAGCCTAACTGAATATTATGTTTCTGAATTTATAAACTCACTTTATATTCAGTTTATAAATTAACAATAGCTTCAAAATTAAGTATCATTCGCATGGATCAACTGTTATTTTATTTTGTGAGGATAAAGTTCAGATCATGAATAATGGCATTACAAGTGAACTTGGCACAATTACACATGTCCTGAACCTCATAGAATCTGACACTAGCAAGTCTTCATTGGCATGCAAGTACTACTTTTACATTGTCATGACAGAACAATTAATTTGACATGTATTATTGGTATGCTAAAACATTTCTTTCATGTTTCAACAAATTTGGTGAAGACCACTTCATATGTATTTTGCATATATGAATTATCTCTTGTTGCTTTCTAAGATGTTAGTTCTTTTAGTTATAGCCCTCCTATCTTTAATTCCTGGCTACTGGACTACCTGCAGGACAACCAGTTCATCTGCGGCAGCTATCGCTGTGAGCAGTCTGTCCGCGATGCGCTCCGCAGCTTCTTCGTCGGGCACAACGAGATCCTCAACGTCTGGACGTAAGTCGTCGGCCATCTGTTTCGTGATGAATTTTCTTTCTAGCTCAATGTGTACGTTCAGATTTGCTCTTGTTTTCTTTTCAAATAGTAATAGTAGTCTATATTCGAGCTGTGCGACTTTAGCCTCTTGAAACGATGAGAATTATTCAAGCCTACCTATAGCCACTTGAACATATGTCTATCTCAGATCTGCTCATCTAAAAAATCCAAGTGGAGTAGTATACTGGTAGTATAGTATAATATTATTATCAAAAGGTAAATGCCCTGATTATTTAGCTCTGTTAGATAAATACTCGTCAAAAGTGGGCTCCTATCAAAATTCATTTCCATTATAATCTTACTCATACAATATTCACACCATGTAATTACGGAAATATATGCTCATATCTAGTTCTGCATAAAAATGACAGTATTGACATGTTATAAATAGTTTGTTTGTCTTTACTGTTTATTTTGTTACATTTTGCGAGGATAAAGTGAAGAAAAAGAAGAAAATATTACTAGAAGATTAGTTTTAGGATTTTCTTTTATTTCCTTGCAATTTTCCTTTTATTGGATACTTGTGAAGACATTGTAATATTCTTACTATAATAAAAATTATGATTCTATTTCATTTTTTGTTTTTAAATTATTTTTCCTTTTAGGTTGTTTTACGTAAATTTGGATTTTTTGTTTTCCAGATACATTACTAGTGGCACATTTAAGCCCTTATTAGTGGCGCACCTTCCTTTTTTACTAGTGGCGCACCTATAAGGCTATTAGTGGCGCACCTGGAGGGAATACCAGTGTTGCACCTAAGGGTTAGTAGTGGCGCACCATATGGTGCGCCATTGGTATTTGGATTACCAATGGCGCATCAAAGGTGCGCCATTACTAACAATTACTAGTGGCGTGTTAATAGTGGCGCACCTATAGTGCGCCATTAATAGCAAAAACTGGTGCGCCACTAATAGCCTTTTTTCTAGTAGTGCCTGGTTCCTAGAATGCCACAGTACATCCTCTCTTGTTTCAGCATCATGAAACAACCTCTGCAATCTTGGTGTAATTGGAAAATGTCTCAGAACATTATGAGGAATCCTCTTCACAGCATCGCCATCTTTCCATCTTGATGATTTGCATTTCGGGCATTCACTTAAGTTGGCATAATCCTTCCTAATGTAACACAATTATTCTTACAAACATGGATCATATCATATCCAATTCCAACCGCATCGAAGGAAATTCTTCATTTTACCGTAGGTGTGTGGCAGCTCGATGCATCCGGGAAAGATTCGTGGAAAGCAGCCAACATCACATCGAATGATTTGTTGGTCATCCGCTCATATGTCTTCACCGAAGAAAGGTGACCATAGCTGAGAATCTTGACAGCTTATTTCACGGGGTGACAGCAATGTTGCATTGTTCCAACATGCGGGCCCACCATTTTTCTTCTGCAGTGAAAGTTCACGGAATGCACGAGCATTTCAGTAGCATTGTTTCAATGTTGGTCAAACTCATCGGCTCCGCCACCACCACCTCCTCCTCCTCTTCCACACGAGCATCGAGGCAGATCAAGATGGTGATCTGCTGCTTCCACGTAGTCAATTACATTGACGTTCACGACTTCACCATGATGAACCCACCTAGTATATGTGACCGACATCCCATACAAGTGTAAATGATTTTGCACAGTTGATTGGGTCTTGTAATGGCGAATTCATACAACTGCTACACGGGCGTAGTACATCTGATTTCGGACCACCGTACTCAGCTCTAATAAAGTTCATGAAGTTTTCAACCCCTCGACATATGCAGCGGAGAATCTTGAGCGAAGTTATCCAAGTCCCGTCCATCTGTTAGACATACAAATTAGTTCTTCTACTAGATATTACAGGAAAACATATATGCTTTTTATGAAGTCCGAAAAAAAATACCTAGGTCGATGTCTAAAGCCATGGCAAGATATTTGGACGAGCAGATCTAAGTAACGAAATATATGTAAAGCTAATTTAACAAACATATTTGAGTGCCACACTATGGCAGGCTGTTTCAGCAGTCAATGAGGCTGAGCACACAGCCATCGAACAATCGAAGGCCATCGCAGCAACAAAGATCGAGTATAAAACGGTGTAGAGCTATTTCACCTAACAGATTGGCTACTAGACCATGGCAATCTACGTCACAATAAATATATGGCAGGATATTTTAGCAACTAATCGGCCTTGGCATGCCATCTCAGCTAAGCAGATTGAGTGCGAACAGGGCAAGGAAGCTTCTTAAGCGAGCATAATGACAGTAAACTACTTCGGCAAATAGTGAGATTAACAGCGTCTATCAGCTAACATTCAGCGCTACACCGACATGAACGGGGCCTCAGTCTAGAATGCGCGTACCGTGGGAGAAGCTGACTGCCGTGCATCTCCACACGAACGTCGCCAGCGGTGGCGGCGCTGGCCGCCGTGCGCCTCCACAAGAACGTAGCCAGAGGTGGCGGCGCGGCTAGAGGACGGCAGTCTACGAGAGCGTACCGTGGGAGCGAGAGGGTCGCCGAACCGCGGCGCCGATGTATCACCTTTTTTGGCTATTTGGCCGAAGGGCGGTTGAATCGGATTTGGGGGGAATTTTTGGGTGTGGGGGGGGGGGGGGAGGATTTTCGTGAGGTGGGCGGGGGGAGTTTGGCGCATGGTCGGTTTCTCCAAGTGCAGTCCCACGTGTCAGTGAAGAGGCAAGCTGAGCCGTGTGAAGGACCGAACGTGTGTGGGGTGCAATGCGACCGCGACAGGAGTGCTGTGAGTGTACCACCTTTTTTCCTTTTAAACTAGGTGCTTCGCCCCCTAAAAAAAATTGTTGCTTCACGCGATCTATCGATACTACTACTAATAATCCGGTAATCCCGACTAAAACGGCGTGGCCGGGTCTTTTCCCGCGCGATATGCTGGGAGGTTGGCTTAGTTGGGTTTTTTAGGACGAGTAATGCTACACCTACGTAATCCCGATTCACGTAATTAACGTAATGTGAAACGTGTGAGCTGTTGATTATAGATTGGGGGAGGGAGGGCCCACCACCATGAAAATCGGGGAGGAGAGAGAGAGGCAATTTACGTTAACCCTTTCGTAGGTTCCGTAGATGTAGAAAGATGTAAAATGCGTGAATGTGTAGTGGACGTACTATTGGAGTGCCTAAGATAATTTGTGTATGTATAGACCCTATGTGTTTATTTTACTTTGCATGTTAGATTTGTCTCGGTTCAATAAAAGCGAGTTGGTGATGATGGTGTGCTGTCATCATCCTGCAATATAGGCCGTCCGATCTATATCTAACGGATAGGAAGGAAACTATGACAATTTACCCACTCCTCTCCACATTTGCGTATAAGGCTTTCCCTCGTTCATCCTTTTCTCCCACAGGATCTTGATCTTCCGTGCAACACACGGGCATCTTGCTAGTACTCCTACAATATGTATATTATTGTGAAAGTTCATATACACCGGCCGAGATTAATGCAAACACGACAGATTTTCATTACATTTCGAACTTTTATAGGACAAAAAAAATAAAAGAAACCCGACCCTAAACCTACTCTACGGCGGCGATCGACGTCCTCCATCCGTGATCTCCATGTACGGGGGCGGGGTTCAAGACCCGTGAAGTGAAGGTGCGGTCTCCGGCGAGGAAAAGTAGAACACGGGAGACGGGCCGGCCAGTTGGCACACCATGCCCTGCCGCCTCCCATGCCCTACTCATCCTCGGAGGAGTCCCCGACCTCGGCGGTGCGGGACGTTGGACGGTGGCAAGTAGGACGCATGGCTGACGGTGCTCCCGTAGTCGGCCGCCAGCGTGGCCACTACTTGTGCGGCAACTTGAGCGAGGGCGGCGACCTCGAGCTCCATCCCCGAAGACAAGCTCTCCCGCAGAGCGTTCGCGCTTGCGGTCATGGCGGATCTGGTTCCAGGTAGGAGGACGATGCGCTATGGTGTGGAGGTTAGCTGGGCATTGCCACTTTAAGTAGCGCATTCCGATGAGGCCAAGCGTCCTGGTGCGTCATTATGTCACCGGAGTTGGTTCCTCGGGCACCGAGCCTCTTAACGACGGCATACGGAAGGACGACATGAATGCGGGCAGCTGGCGCCGGCTGGGAACGCACCGCGCAACGGCACGAGGGACGAGGGTTTTTGGTGTGCCAGGGTAGTCAGCTGCAGTCGTGGCAACGTTGGAGATGCCCTTTGCTCACATGCGATCGAGGCATGTCATTGAAAAAGCAAGACGACCCGGCATGGTCTCAAGTCCAGAGGATGCAGTTGGCCGCGCTACACCACTCCACGGACGCGTCGCGGCGCCCCGTGCATCCTCGATGAGCCGGGTGTTGGGGTGTGTTTGGATTGTGGCCAAAGTGCACCTCACCAAAATTTTGGTCATGACCCAAAGATTGGTCTTTGTTTGTATGGTTGCCATTTTTTTGGCATGCCAATGAACTCTAGCCAACTCTAGTTCATTTTTCTTGCCAATGTCGGCCAAATCATGGGCAACCAATACCTCAACAAAAATTTTGGTCATGACCGAAGGATTGGTCTTTGTTTGGATGGTTGCCATTTCTTTGGCATGCCAATGAACTCTAACCAACTCTAGTTCATTTTTCTTGCCAATGTCGGCCAAATCATGGGCAACCAATACCTCAACCAAAATTTTGGCTACCCAATGCTTTGATGGGGCAACCTTGGGCAACAAACCAAACATACCATTGGTCGTGCCACAACACTAACGCCACCCTCGGCATTAATCGAAACCGACCGTGTCTAGCGACGATATGAGCGTGTCGCTCACAGCGGTCGCCGTGTCCAGAGGCGGTGCTGGAGCTGCGCCCCATTGTTGGCCCCAACGACCCACATGAACGATTGTCGGTGGCGAGGAGGTCATGGGCCAGCTCCTCCATTGGACTAGTCTATGCTACGTCGTCCCGACGGGTGTGCCCCACATGTCGTCGGTTTCCCAGTTTTCCCGGCCATATTCGAGCGTCAGTGCTCCGCGTTGCGCATTAGGCCTTTCACTATGTAGGCCAAGCGAGACAACTTATTGTTTATTTGACCCGTTCAAGTATAATCATGTGGCGTTTGCTTATTTCTCATTCCTCTCCAACCCTCTTCTCCATCGATCATGTCGCCCTCCGATCGAGTCCATCCTCCCGCATGCCTCATTTGAACATTCCATGAGTATCATTCACATGTACCCATCCTAGTCCTCTTTCAATAGATCTCCGGACCCGTGATGAAATCGAGAGGGAACGAGTGGGGCACATGATACCAAGGCGGATTCAAAATTTTGAACCGTGATCATAGCATCCGCAAATCATATATAAAGGGTATTCAATGTTCGTTTCGTTTTTGAACGTACAATATACTCCCTCCTATCCTTTCTAGTATACATATAAGTTTTATGTGTAGTCAAAGTATCTCTACTTTGATCAAAAACGTATCAACATTCAACAACGCCTAATCAATATTTTAGATTCGTACGTACTCCTAGATTTGTACTCGAGATGGTTTCCAATTTGACTATTGACAAGATTAATAGTACATGAGATGTATAATGTGAAAATTATATCATTGGAAACTCCTTTCACATACGAATTTGACCGTATGCTTTGTGTAAGTTGCATGTCATATATTATTACTCTAACATTTGGTCAAAGTTAGCCTCAAAAAACGCATTAGACCCTGTATGCTTTGTGTAAGTTGCATGTCGTGTAAGTTGCATGTCATATATTATTACTGTAACATTTGGTCAAAGTAGTATAGTGGAAGTGGATCCTCTGACGTAGGTATCCCTGCCTTACC
Organism: Aegilops bicornis; assembly: GCA_021605145.1. NCBI lineage: Eukaryota > Viridiplantae > Streptophyta > Magnoliopsida > Poales > Poaceae > Aegilops > Aegilops bicornis. Next base: position 93,963,564 of record CM038669.1, on the reverse strand, counting down.
CTCCCTTTCGGTCACTTACTGGTGGACCCCATGCTTGCTAGGCCCCGCATGTCAGTTATTCAATGGGTTCGGCCACGTCAGGGGATCCTCATCCATAGTATACTCCCTCTGCTTTTATTTACTCCACATAAAACGAAGGGAGTGGTGGTATAATAAATGACGCGGGCGGGGGAGGGGAGGGACGTCGTTTTGCTCTCAACTGCGGTCCCACAAGCGAGCGAAAACGCAAGACAAAGCACGTTCCATTCAGTGAGCAACGTGGAGGGTCCAGCGTGCCGGGCTGCAACGCGAACGCGACAAGAGCGATGTACAGTCAAAACCGATTGACCGGTCATCACCGGAACCACTATTCACACCAGAACCTTCGCTGCTCGGCCTACGCCAGCCACTGCCCTAAAACCACACGAAATCTCCAGCCCATTCCCCCACCTTTCGATCCCCTAGCCCGCATCAAGCGTCCCCTAGTTCCCCAGAAAGCCATGGTGTGCCGCAAGATCACTTACTACAAGATGCTGATGCCGGAGCGCCGCACAGAAATTGCGGCGGCGGTCGATGACACAGACCTCCGTTCCCAAGCTCGCTTTGCGGCGGGCCAATCCCCCAGTTCTCTGGAGCCAAGCTACAAGGAGGAGGAAGCCAATCCAATGTTCATGGCGGAGGTCGCGGCGCAGAAGGCCCCAGATGGGTATGAGATGATGGACGTCGACTTCGTGCCGGTGTCCGAGTCCCCCATGGTGCAGGCGGACTAGCGGTTCAACATGGCGATACTAAAGGAGGACCGGGAGGCAGAGGCTCAACTCGACGCAGAGCGCGTGCATGCCGCTGCCATCGAGGCTCTCCTGCAGGCGGAACCGGATGTCGTGGATGTGAACCGGGCGGCGGAGGCTCAACTTGAGGCGGAGCGCGCGGATGCCGCTGCCATCGTGACCCTCCTGCAGGCGGAACCGGACGCCCCGGACTTGAACCGGTGGCGAAGGCTCGACTCGACCGCAGCGCGTGGATGCGCTGTCGCCAGCGCCCTCCCTGCAGCGGAACCAGACGTCACAGACTTGAACCGGGTGGCGGAGGCTCGACGCGGAGCGCGCGGATGCCGCTGCCATCGAGGCCCTCCTGCAGGCGGAACCGGACGTCCTCGACTTGAACCAGGCTGTGCTCTCGTCCGTGCAGAGCGCCCGCACGCTCCGCTTGAACGAGTAGCTGGAGGCCGAGGACAACCACGGTGCAGAGACACACGTCGGCAACGACGGCTGGTTCACGCCGACAGCCAAAGACGACGAGGCCGTCTCTTTCCACGAGCAGTGATAGTTTTTATTTATGTTGTTGTTTTCATGGATCTTTTGCTGTGTAAAAACATATATTTGTTATGGAAGTCGCCTGACTTGGGTCAGTCTACCATTTCAGGCGGTTGGATGAATATCCTACGTCTCCTAACCCTTCTTTCCTTCTTCCTCACCTCATCTTCTTCCCCAACAAACCACCGCACGGGCCGTACGGATACTCCCCAACATGCGGTTGGAAACTCTATGAACGAAAATTATGTGTCAGCGATAGGATGGATGAGTTTGGTTTGTTCACATGCGACAGCACGTGTCAGTGAGGGTGCGTTCCCTTGGTTGGGTTTATGCATGCGGGAGCGGTATGTGAGGGTGCGGTGCGACCCGCGGTGTGCAGGAAGCGACCGTGTGAGGGTGCGGTGCGACGCGACAGCCATCGCAAGTGTACCTCCTTCTCGTTTGAAAACTTTAGGCAAGCTTGGCAAAAATGTGTGGCAAAGTTTGGCAATGCAAGGCCTAGACCCAAACAGGATAAGTAATGCGTACATCGGGAGTACTAGTGTTAAAAAAGAAAGGCGGGGTTTTCCTTCGCGGGATTTAATCGATACAAATCCTCGTTTCACGTGTCAATTAATGCGTATTTTTTTCTCCAAAGACCAAAGAGCTAACTATCTCACTCCTCATTGCTTGATTAATGCAGCGCCATTGCAAACCAACCTTCTCACTTCCGCATGCATGCAAAAGGATATTAATGTCCTTGGTTGCTAACCCCATCAATTTTGCCTCGATTAGTGTTAGTGGCCCTTTGCAAATTGTAATTTTGATATACTGGCCTTGTGTACAAAAAAATGGAGGTAGTAACTATATTTGACTTCCTTCCCCATTGCGGTGACGTTGATGATATCTTTTTTTTGTGGTTTGGCGAAGTGCGTTCGACAGAGAACACCATTGAGGGAGACCACGGTAAGTCGTTCGCAAGTGCCGCCTGCAAGCCGAGACAACCGCCTTATTTGCATCCAGGAAGTCCTTTACTAGTACTACTAGGAGTACTAGTGCGGTGAGATGGCTTCTCGAAGAAGACGATGGAGAAGCAGAGTCAGCGAAGAGTGAAATGATGGTTGCTTCGTCCATGCTTTTGTGATTTGACGCCTCACTGCTTTGTGATTTGTGATAGAAGGGACAGGGGAGTAGACTCTGTGCTCTATACTGTGCTACATGCGTCCAAGCATGGGAGAAAGAGGAGAGACGTTGCATTTTTCTATTCCTTCAATCAATCAATCAGGGAGCTTCGGTTCCATCTTTTTGGCTTTGGCAACACCGTCCACAATGGTTCCCACGATGCCAAAAGCTATTTTCACATTTGGCTACACATTGTGGATGCCCTTAACCGTACCACTTGGTTTTGCTCCAGTGTGCTTTCTATACAAATCTCAATTATATTGATCTAAAAAATTATAGAATCGAGATTAGTGAAAAGGAGGTGATTTTGCCGCGCGGATGGCGGGGGAGGTTTCTTATTTGAGCAATGCTACATCCACATAATGGTTTACGTAAAGTTACGAACTGATGTGATGTGGGACTATTTGATTGGATTAAAGGAGAAGATTAGGCCCACCCCACCTGAAAATCAGGGGGCGCATATATAGATTAGATGGAAAGTATACGTAGCAACTACGTAGCCCTTTGTAAGTCTAGGATTAGGCTTCTTATTTTCGTAGGACGTTGTCCTGGCGGTTTGCTAACATGCGGTCCCACGTGTCAGTGCTTTACCAAGCCGATCCGCGTCCCGCATGAGGCAGAACAACGACAGAAGCAACACGTGGTTAAGTTGAAGAAGATGAGGGAGAAGCGGATTCAAAGAACGAGTGAAAATGATGGTTGCTTCGTCCCTCCAACTTAACTGCGGGAAGGTGCAGCTTTGTGATTTGACGCCTCATTGCTCATTACTACACCGGCGCCATGACTGAGGTGCTTCACCCCGGCTGCTCTGCACTATATTCCGGTATGGCACGTGGACACGGTAGCTTGATATCCCACATGTCGGCGAAAGGAACTAGAAGATTTATGAAAGTGAGCGCTCCACTCTCACGACGGAGGAGTAGACGACACGACGGCCCAGTGAACTGTCACTTGTACTGTATAGTACTATAGTTTTGCTGTTTCGCACGATCCATCGATACAAACCCGATTAAACAGGAAAGGGCGGATTTTTCCCATGTAGATGATAATCTTGGCCATACATTTCAAAGGCAATTTTAATGTATGCAAACTAAATAATTATAAGTAACAATATGATATCTAGTAAAACTAAAAACACATATGATTTATTGTGTTAGAGTGCAGTAGTAGTGTTGTATTGCATAGTTGTTAGATGTAACATGCGAGAACGTGTAGAGATGTAGTTTTGGAGGGCCTACAGAGAGAAAAGCGTAATATAGTCACCGAACTTCAGAATAAGCTGATTACAGTCACTATATACGTTTTGCGGTGATTATCTGATCACTTGCTCACATTTCAGCATCGGATTGCACTCTGTTGACCGGCCAAATAGTCTGCGTGGCGCCATGTTGACTAGTTAAATTGACCATGTTCCTTGTGGGTCCCACCTGTCAGTTCACATAGGCAAAAGGTCAGATAAACACAAATTTACGCAGGCGCGACAAGGCTCCAACCCGTGCGCGGGAATCACCTGGTTGTGTATGTGTCTGTCAGGGCTTGATGTGTGCGCATGCACGTGTAGGTTGAGCACTTGAGCGTGAGAGTGTGTGTTGGTCATGTGGTGTACTCGTGTGTGCATGCATGCATGTGCGCGCGCGTGTGTGTGTGTGTGTTTGAGTGTTGTGTGCGTGCGTGTGAGTGTTGCGTGCGTGGCTGCGTGTGTACGTGTGAGTGTTGCGTGCGTGCGTGGGTGCATGTGTTTGTGTGAATGTTGCGTGGATGCAGTTCGTGTGCATGCGTGCGTGTGTGTATATAATCACCACACCAGCTCCTGTGTGTTAAAATAGACAGCTCAGCATACCAATACAAGGCCACCTTGTCCGCTGTGCCCGCGGTCATGACTTCGAACCACCGTCCAAAATTTTTTTTGTCGTTTGTTTTCATTCTTACTAGCAAGATGCCCGTGCGTTGCACGTAACATCAAGATGCATTTGTATGACTTGTTTATCTTGTGAGAGAAAAGGATGAACGAGGGAAGGCATTATTTTCAAATGTGGAGAGGTGTGTGGGTACCTTTTTGCAAAATTGCCATAGTTTCTTTCCTATCCGTCAGATATAAATCGGACGACCTATATTGCAGGATGGCAGGCACACCATCATCACCAACTCTGTTTTTTATAAGAGTGTAGATGTAGAGTAGATACAAGTCGACAGGTGGGCACGATGGTAGTGAGATAATGTGATGCAACACTAGAGGTGCCACGTGGAGCGTTTAACTGGTCAACTAGTCATGTCATGAGCAAATACAGAGTTGTACGGTGAGCCCGTGACTGTATAATAACCACTAAACATAAATGGTGACCGTAATGAGTGGATTCTGAAGTCCAATGTACGTATCGTGCTTTCGCTTCAAATACAATGATCGTCATTGCATATATCATGAGAGAAAGATGAAACATGCGTGAATTTTACGGGGCTTACTTTTAGAGGACACGGAGATAGTTTTGTGTGCATACGTGAAAGGCGTCTGAGGGGTATGCGATGGAGAGAGATGCTCTTTGTTTCTCTTTATTATGACTAACTTTGTATATAGTATAAAAATATACAAATTCACGGTCTTGAATAAATATCATTTTGTGCATCATGCAATGCAAATTAGCGTTCGTACTCCTCCATATAACTTTTTAATGTTGTATATATGTAGAAACTCTAAAATAATTTTTTGGCCACACTTTATTCAATAGGAATGTTGTATGCGAAATAAACGTGAAGAGAGGGCTTTTTAGATCAATGGGGTATGTAACATGTGTGAATGTGTAGTTGATGCATTTGGCGGGGCCTAGAGAGGTATGTGTGTGTATTACGTATTCAAGAGAGGCATGGATAGAGGGGCCGACGGGGCGGGAGAGAGAGCACGAAAAATGAGAGTGGTCTAGAGAGAGAGAGAGAGAGAGAGAGAGAGAGAGAGAGAGAGAGACACGAATATGACGTCACGACAAGAGATTCCATTCCTTTGAGTGTGTGTATGCAAGGGGGGAGGGAATAGAGGCACCAGGAGAAATTTTCTGTGTGTGTGGTGTTTGTGTTGGTATGTGTGGGTGTGAGAAGATAATGAGACGTGGGGGCAGAGGGTGTGTCACCGCGTGAGGTCCGGTGGGTCGAGGTGAGGCCCTTCGTTCGGTTCCATCCTGCGCCACATTGGTCGCCCCTTGACGCATTTAGAAAGACCCATGGATGACTAGTCGTACAAGACAAAGATAGCAGAATTGTGAAGGACTCTGTGTCCGCTGACAAAGCCGGCTAGGATTTGTAACCCTAGGTTCTCGGACTAAGGTAACCCCTTTATCTCTGATATTACTATTCATCCAACCTAACTTTAAGGGGCATCCTACAGAATGCTCTGCTAGAATCATACTCGTCGATTAGGAAGAGAGGTATGATACAATGCGTGAGAGACATGCGTAAAGATAATGTGCGTACATGAGACACGTAGGCAGGTCCATGTATATAGAAAGGGTCGATGAGGATTGTGCGTGTGTATGTTTGCGAGAGGAAGAGTGCTTGTGATAAAGGTTAGTGAAAACAGTTGTAAATGGTTACGAAAGGGAGGGAGGGTTATATCTAGAGCATGTGTGCGAGAAAGACACCTCGGGAGAGAGTGTGTGAGCATGTGTGAGAGACCACCAATGGAGAGTGAAACTACACGTAAAAGACTTCTCTACACATTGATTAAAGATATAAATTGTATCCAAATATTAGGATGGGATCATGATATTTGCAATTCACATAAGGAGCGGTCATTGATCCATCAGACATCTAGATTCTATCGAATTTGAACATGTCTATGTTATTATTCGACACAACTGATCCACATAGTTAGTATTTTGAACTCCAGACAATGCATCGCTTTAGCAATCGAATATAAACGTGAGTATAGTTCCTGTTGTGTGTGTAAAGCATATTATACATACAAAAGTTACACAATGGACATTATAAATAGCTACTACCTATGAACTAGCATACATTTGAATTCAACTTAAGGTGGTTTAAAAAATCGAATTCAACATGAAGTCCATTCAATTATTTGAATTTGATATCATGTCATTTGTACAACATACCTAAATTATGGGGGCACAAATCTTTTCTGATTTTGTACATAATAGCATATGTAGTCGTGTACAAAATAGATTCAAATTTAGCTCCTCCATTCCAAAATAATCGTAGTTATAGGATTTTCAAGTGTCAAAATTTCAAAAAGAAGCGGATAATTTAATGAGGTTTTCAAACATACAAGGTCAAATATAACATTGTCTATTTAGGTCAATCCTCATAGTTCAAGAGTACACTAAACGTGAATGCTTGTGTTTCAAAATTTCGAACGAAGCACCAAAAGAGCCTCTACTACTTGAAACCACGTGAGACCAATGTTTGGTAGTACAAGGAAATTACTTTTCTAATAACTCTGACCTGTGAAACCTACCGGCCCGACGTCCAAAGGTCTAAACCGGGGTAGGTTTGTAGCTTCATCTAGACGCTACGCAACTGCATCCGAAAAACATTCATACACAATGGCCGCCTAAGCACACATGCACGCGGTCGAAATTGCTCCCGCCCACTATTTGGGACACCTGGGATTACCATCCTACCCACGACCCATGATGAGTCCGAAATTTAAGAGGGGGGAAAAGTTTGTACTTTCCCCAAATTTCAAACAAGCGCGTCCCATCTTCTGTTCAAAAAAGCAAAAAACAAGCGCGCCCCAGACCGAAACATGGTTCCCCCCACCTGTTCGATTCCCCATTCGTACTCCGTGGGCGCCAAAACTACCTCTCCACCAGCCGCAAAACCCCGGCGTCCTCCGTCCGCCACCCCATCCCACCCATCAACCGCCGCCCTCCTCCATCACGCCGGAGCCGATACCCCGATGTCATCGTCCACCGCAACCTCAACCGCAACACCCTCCATGGATAGTAGTTGAAGCCGAGGCCGAGCCATCCGTACCCGAGCCAGTTCAACCACGCCGTCCTGCGCCTCACCGCTGCTGCTCCAACTTCGCCACCCTCCACCGCACCGGAGCTGTTCCTGCTATGCCGTCCTTCGCCGCCTCGGATCTGCTTCCCCTCCGCCGACATACAGCCACGACAACACAATCAACAATTTGGCTGTCGGAGTAATGGGCCACAGGTAGGCTAACCTGAAGCCCAGAACCTTTCAAGACATCGGGGCTGACTGCGCCCTTCAAGAGCCAAGATAAAGAGCCGCCTTTGGAGGCCAGCTGAAGGAACAGTCGACTGCCCACATGCGGCTGAGTCCTGGAGGCGAGGTCAAGACGGGCCGACTCTGTGACGCCCCAAGACCGGAGCTTCAGTTGCCTTCCAGGGTTTCCGAGTTTTGTCGTGCGATTTGTTTTGTTTGTGCATTCATCATGTCATCTCTTGCATTGCATCATCTCATCATGCCATCATATCATTAATTTTTATTACTCAACTAAATAAATTGTATGGATTTTTCTCGATCCATTTAAACCGAGGGATTCACATGGTGACTTCTCTTTATAATATATCCTCCCAATATTAGGGAGCTATAATCAATATTCCATTGTTTTGGAATCACCATAACCCACTTGCAAAATAAATCCCATGCATTTTCTGCTCCGAGTTGACCTCAAAACCTTGCCAATATTATTTCATCATTTTCCGGAGCTCCACCAAAAATCCTTGGGCCATTTTTGTTAAATTCTTCATATTTTTGTGAGCCCGGGAAAATTGTCCTCGTTCCCAAATTCTTTCCCTAACCCTCTCGTTCTTTTTGTCTCTCTTTATTTATTTTTCTGCTAAATATAAGAGAGAGAGATGTAAGGAGCCCCAGCCTGGGCCTCCCAACCTCCAGCGCTGCCCAAGGCCAAGGCCCAGCCGCCCCCACCAATCCCTCCTAACCCTAGCCCGACCTCCACCTCACTCCCATCGATCTCAATCTCTCCCTCTGTTTTCCCCTCGGCGCCGTCACCTACCCTCGCTCCCGCTCGCCTCCCTCTCGATCCCTTCTCTCCCGCATCGCTCAGCCCGAACCCCGCTCGATCCCCTCGGCCTCCTCCTCGGCGCCTCCTCCCTCCGCCTCCCATGTCCCCGTCGCCCTCGTCAGCGACCAGGCCGGACCCCAGTGGCCTCCCTGCGCCGCCCTCAACCCCTCGCCGAGGACACGGCCGCCCAGCCTTGCTCCCTTGGCCGCCAAGCAGCGTCGAGCGCGGCCGTTGCCGGATCGCCGTCCTCCGCCATGGCGCGCCTCCTGCGCCAAGACCGGCCGCCGTGCCGCCTTGCTCCGTCGCCCGCCTCCCGTGTCTCCTCCCGCCGGCCCGGGAGGTGGTGACCCTCGCCGCTCCTGCCGGTACTCCCTCCGGCCACCAAGCATCTTCAACTCCGGCGCCCCTGCCTCGGGAAGCCTGCCCGACGCCATGGCCGCCCCATGGAGTCCCACCGCCTGGACCCGGCCGGGAACCAGATGAGCCCCTGCCCGCCTGCTGCCTCGTTCGAAAGGGTGGAGAACGCGTCCTGTTGCCCCTCTCGTTGCTGCCGAGACTCGGCAACCGTGGAAGCCCGAGGACGCCGTGGATTTCGCCAAGATCCTCTCCGAACAAACGAGTGACTACACGGTGATGCGCCAAGTACCCCCTCGGATCGTCAAGTTCGACTACACGGGAACGACTACATCCGAGGTGGATAACGACAAGTACCCCTACGCGCGAAGACGCCAAGTCCGTTTCGGGATTCTTCAAGTACCGCTATCGCCGACTCGAACATCTACGAAAAACGTGTACAACTACCGTCGCCACGTGAACAACGACTTCCACTACGCCGTGTACGACTACTTCCCTCGACGACCCGTGAACGTCTACTTCCCTCTACGAAACGTTTTCCGCCCCGAACGCACGCTTCGAAGGTATAACCACCGAGATGACCGACCGTGATCGAATCATCCTTGCGATGCCCCTCTGTTGCCATGCCACCGTTCCGTGGGAACCCGGTAACCGGGAGCACCCCACCATCCTTGCATGACTCGCTTCCACACGCTTTCTTTTGCATCGATATCTCCGTGAGCTACCGGAACCGATATGTTGCCGTGGCATCATTTTCGGATTTGTTGCCGTGGCACCATTTTCGTTTTACGCCCGTGGCACCCTTTTCGTTCCGCCACGGTGACATAATGCCTCGTAACATGCTCATGTTAACATTTTCATAAAAAAATTGCATAAACTTGCACATGTCATCCGCATCATGATAACAACAATTAAAATGTTTAAAATTGTTGTTTGCATTAATTTGCATAATTGCCATGCTAAAATGATTTATTTCATAACTAAATAACCGTAAATCGGATTTAAATAAATTATATATGTAAATGGGGTGGAAAAATGCATAGATTAACATGGTAGCATTACTTTGCATGTTTAACAACTCTAAAATTGTGTTTACGGCAGAACAGTACCAAATTCGAAATATGCATATGAGGATTTTTCCGGAATTGTTGTTGTTGTTTCCGGCCTCATTTAATCTTGCCTAAATAGTTAGTTTCATATGCTTCACCCCCTTGACATGTTTAATAACATTTAATATTGTTGGGTAGCCTAAACAAGAGTGAACTAAATAAGTGTTGTGGTGTTCCGTCAATATGCAACTCGTTGCATATTGAGCTCCACTTAACTTGTAGTGTTGTTTGTGCATATTGCCATGCCATGCCTCATTAAACTGGTCATGCATCATACTTGTTTGTGCATCATGACATGTTTATGTGATGGTTGTTTACTATGTTGTTTGTTTCTTTCCGGTTGCTTCTCTCGTTAGCTTCGGTTTCGTTCGGAGTTGTGAGGATTCGTTCGACTACGTCCGTTTGTCTTCTTCATGGACTTGATCTTCTTCCTTGCGGGATTTCGGGCAAGATGACCATACCCTCGAAATCACTTCTATCTTTGCTTGCTAGATGCTCGCTCTTTTGCTATGCCTATGCTACGATGCCTATCACTTGCTTATCATGCCTCCCATATTGCCATGTCAAGCCTCTAACCATCCCTTCCTAGCAAACCGTTGTTTGGCTATGTTACCGCTTTGCTCAGCCCCTCTTATAAGCGTTGTTAGTTGCGGTGAAGATGAAGTTTGTTCCTTGTTGGAACATGGAGATGTTGTTCCTTGTGGGAACATGTTTACTTGTTGGGATATCACAATATATCTTATATTATTAATGCATCTATACACTTGGTAAAGGGTGGAAGGCTCGGCCTTATGCCTGGTGTTTTGTTCCACTCTTGCCGCCCTAGTTTCCGTCATATCGGTATTATGTTCCCGGATTTTGCGTCCCTAACGCGGTCGGGTGATTTATGGGACCCCTTGACAGTTCGCTTTGAATAAGACTTTTCCAAAGAAGGCCCAACATTGGTTTTACCATTTGCCTCACCTATGCCCTTTTTCCCTTGGGTTTCGGAGCCCGAGGGTCATCTTTATTTTAGCCCCCGGACCGGTGCTCCTTGAGTGTTGGCCCGAACTAGAGCCCTGTGCAGCGCCCCCTCAAGGCAACTTGAGGTCTGGTTTTAGTTGTATGGACTGCTCATCCGAGTGTGCCCTGAGACCGAGATATGTGCAGCTCCTATCAGGATTTGTCGGCACATCCGGGCGGCTTTGCTGGTCTTGTTTTATTGCTGTGAAATGTCTTGTAGCCGGGATTCGAGACTGATCGGGTCTTCCTGGGAGAAGGAATATCCTTCGTTGATCGCGAGAGCTTATCATGGGCTAAGTTGGGACACCCCTGCAGGGTTTGAACTTTCGAAAGCCGTGCCCGCGGTTATGTGGCAGATGGGAATTTGTTAATGTCCGGTTGTAGAAAACCCGAAGTTGATCTTAACTAAAATACACCAACCGCGTGTGTAACCGTGATGGTCTCTTCTCGGCGGAGTCCGGGAAGTGAACACGGTGTTGGAGTTATGCTTGACGTAGGTTGTTCTAGGATCACTTCTTGATCATAGTTGTTCGACCGTGCTTTTGCCTTCTCTTCTCGCTCTCATTTGCGTATGTAGCCACCATATATGCTAGTCGCTTGCTGCAGCTCCACTATACTACTCTGTCCTTCCTATAAGCTTAAATAGTCTTGATCTCGCGGGTGTGAGATTGCTGAGTCCCCGTGACTCACAGATACTTCCAAAACCAGCTTGCAGGTGCCGATGAAACCGTGCAGGTGATGCATCCGAGCTCAAGGAGAAGCTCGAAGAAGACTTTGTGAATGGTGTGGTTTCGTTTCAGCTGATCAGACGTGGAGCCCAGTTGGGACGATCGGGGATCTGTGTAGCATTTGGGGTAGTCTTCTTTTATTTTGGTTCCGTAGTCGGACCTTGATTGTATCTGTATGATGTAATGTTTTACTCATGTATTGTGTGAAGTGGCGATTGTAAGCCAACTATGTATCTCTTTCCCTTATGTATTACATGGGTTGTGTGAAGATTACCTCACTTGCGACATTGCTTTCAATGCGGTTATGCCTCTAAGTCGTGCTTCGACACGTGGGAGATATAGCCGCATCGAGGGCGTTACAAGTTGGTATCAGAGCCTTCCCCGACTTAGGAGCCCCTGCTTGATTGTTTGCTGGCGTTGTTGAGTCTAGAACGGAAAATGTTTTGAGTCTTAGGATTATATATATCGGAGAGTAGGATTCTTTTTACTCCTCAGTCCTTAAAGCTCTGGTGAGGTATCCTGACGTAGAGTTTTGACTCTTCTCTCCTCAAATTTCACTAAATTTTTTTTAGGATCACGCGGGTATCTTGGAATCGTTCGATGGTTTTGTGACGAGAACATTGTTCTTGGTGCCTCCCCGACATTTAGGGGTTGTGGCGGTGTCCCGGGAGTTGAGCTCCGAGGTGTTGTCGTCACAATTTTATCGTTCTGATTCTGGAATACTGAGTTTTACCGACATCGAAATCTCTTTTGTGCAGTTGTTGGTGAGATAACCCTGATAGCCCGATCTTTGTGGCGAGTGCGGGAGTATTGCCATGACTTCGTATAACGGATGTTTTTGAAGGTCGAGGTACCACGATTTCGAGGATTTCTTGGTTATGTGTTGACGGATGGATACTTGGATCTAGGTATTGTTAGTTTGGGTGATATATTTTGTGTCCCTGTATCCCCAACACCAGATTGCATAACCAGAAAGTTCCGGAGTTTATAGGTGGGAATTCAAGTAGCTCCTAGAATATCTTTCCGACGGATGCATGATATGGGATTGGGTAAATCTCTATCATATGTATTTGTTCCGCTTATTCGCAAGCCAAATCCTTTGTTTTTGTTCCGTTTTGTGGTATTCAAGTTGCTTCAATGTCAAGTGTTGATTCCATACCTTTCCTAAATGGTGTTCTCATATTGCTATGTGAATACTAATCCTTCTTGATCACTGAGCTTGTCATGTCAATTCTTTTCTCAACCGCGTGCTTCTCTTCAAGTGGATCCGATCATTCCAACATTCGCAAGATCAATTCTAAGCTTTTTTTTCAACGGTGTTCGTTTCATCCGACCTAAGTTGCCTTTGTTTTCCGCCCTCCACCCCTTTTTCTTCAAGGACTCAGATTTCTTAATCAAGTATCAATTTTATTGAGGGAAGTTTCTTCATTCTTTTCCTTAAATGTTTTATCCGGTGATTTCTCATGAAGAAGCTAAGGAAGCTTTTATCTTATCATTGTTCCATTCTAATTTTCTTCTCCGGTGGATTTAAGTCAAGTTTTCAGTGTTGATCGTATTCTTTTCATCGTTTCAAATGCTTTCTCATGTCGGTGCATCTCTTAATCATCCATTTCTCGCTATTCAATTGTTAGGAGTGTTGAAGATATCTCAGAAGATTCTAGTTTCCATTCTCAATTCACTCAAGTTCTTTTGAGGATGCTATCTCATTCAAGCCATTTAATTCTACCGGTGCAATATCTATTTCAAGCAATTGTTCAACGGTGGTTCTTTTGAGTGGGCCCTAACCCACAGGTCTTTTCCCAGGATCTTACGACTCTTCTAATTTTTCGTGAGCTATTCCCAAATTCATTTGCAAAGTTTGGCGTAAGAATGAGTTATCATCAGTCAAATGTCTTTCTCCAAGATCTTTCAAATTCTTTTCATCTTGTGGTTCAACCTTTCTAATTTTCATTCCGGAGTGCTTCAATAATTCATGGTGATGTTTCTCGTCGTCATTCTCGAATTTTGAAGACCGAAGACGAGTTTCTCTTTAATCTTGCTCCATTCTCTTCAAGATTCATGGTTTTAGCTTGATGCCATCCTCTCATAATTATTTTCGGTTGTGAGAATTCTTTTAACCCACCCGGAGCATTTCAGGAGTCTTTTCAGTTTGATTCTTCGGAGCCCATCTTCTCGTAATTATTCATTCAAGCGTTCAACTCTTGTTTTCCAAATCTCACCAGTGCATCGTCGAAATATCCTCTAATCAGCTCGGGATCTCTGCGTTCATTTGTATCTAAATCCTCTCAAGTATCTTCGTTCGTTTTCCAATTCTTCCCGGTGATTTGTGCCTTGCTACTTTCATTTTCAATTCTTACGGTGGTTCGTTCAAGATTTCACTTCCTTCGTTATCATATAGATTCATTCGTTCTTTCCAATCCTACCGGTGGTTCGTTGAATACCTTCTCAAGTTTGCGCTGTATCTCTATCTGTAATCATTTTTCAATGAGAATAAGTAGTATGCCAAATCCATTGCTTGTCATCAGTTTAATTGGTGAAGGATCAGCATAATGTAATTCTTATTCTTGTTTCATCGAGTAAATTCAATCCCTTATTCCGGAGGTTCATCAAAATTCTTGGTTTCATTTGTTCATCTTTCTTTCCGGAGTTCCAAGTTTTCTCGATTATATCATTTCAAAGCTTCATCGTAACACTGCAAGGCTTCACCTTGTGTTTTCAACTTCTCTTTCTTTTATCATCCTTTTCTTACCGGAGTTCTTCATGGAGGCTCTACATGATGGTTCGTCAAGGATTCTTTTAATTATTAATTGTTCTTCAAGATTTCTCTCGGAGTTATGATCCGTCAAGCTATACTCTAAAATAAACATGGTGCTCAACACATGTTTTGTTTTGAGGAGTTCAAGTATTCTTCTTCTTGCATTTCGAAGTGCAATTCGTTCTACCTTATCATTTGAGGTGGTGTTATGTCATTCTCGACAATTTGAGTTCGTGTTTCATGATTCACATGTTGTCAAGAATGAGGTATTTTAAATCCATCAATCTCTTCATTGGACTTGTCTTGGGCTATATTTCACCTAAAGCTTTCCCTAAGGGTTGTTGCTATTTATGGTGCTTATAAATGACCCAAGCTCTTCATTTGTCCTCCCGGTGATATAAGTTTCTCGCCTCCTTGTTGATATCAATCCAATCAATTGTTTCCGTTGGTGGCAGAAGCTCGCCTCATAATTTTGAGATGTTTACCATAAGCCCACAACAAGCTTGTGCTTTTCGTTGTTGATAATCCAACAACTCCGTTCTATCCTTCTTTTAAGGGTGCTTTCCAAACTCATTTGTGATGGAAGTTGTCATTTTCTTCTCCATTCCTTAATTCCAATGACCTATCTTCAATTTTTCTTCCGGAGGCATTGTGATGTTGCACTCTTCGACCCATCATCTTCTTTTGTCAAGATCATGTTCTTTTCTTGCTTATCCATTTAACCGGAGTGTTGTGTCATCCATTCAAGTTTTCTCATCTTATCAGGTTTTGCCTCCTTCCTCAACCGGAGAGCTGTCTGAAATCTTTCTTACCCCTTGTGCCATTCTTTCAATAGTTTCGGAGGTAGTGTGTTGTTGATCTCATCAAGTATCCTCTCATCTTGTCAAGTTCATGTTCAATTCCTTCCATTTACAAATGAGTGCTGTCCAAATTATATCATTCTTATTCCTTCTCTATCTTGTTTTAACTTGGAGTGGTGTCAATATCTATGTTATCACTTAACCTCTTGGTTCTCGTCAGTATCCCATGTTCATCTTTTCTAACAGAGTGTTTTCAACTTTGTTCATCTTCGTTGTTTTCTTTCTTTCAAGTTTTAAACCTCTCGAGGTTCATTGGTTTCACTTTCGTTTGTCGGAGAAGCAACTTTGTTTTACCTCTTCCTCTTCCGCTTTTCTCCGGTGCCATCCTAGATCTCGGGGCGAGATCCTCTCGTAGTGGTGGAGTGTTGTGGCGCCCAAGACCGGAGCTTCAGTTGCCTTCGTGGTTTCCGAGTTTTGTCGTGCGATTTGTTTTGTTTGTGCATTCATCATGTCATCTCTTGCATTGCATCATCTCATCATGCCATCATATCATTAATTTTTATTACTCAACTAAATAAATTGTATGGATTTTTCTCGATCCATTTAAACCGAGGATTCACATGGTGACTTCTCTTTATAATATATCCTCCCAATATTAGGGAGCTATAATCAATATTCCATTGTTTTGGAATCACCATAACCCACTTGCAAAATAAATCCCATGCATTTTCTGCTCGAGTTGACCTCAAAACCTTGCCAATATTATTTCATCATTTTCCGAGCTCCACCAAAATCCTTGGGCCATTTTGTTAAATTCTTCATATTTTTGTGAGCCGGGAAAATTGTCCTCGTTCCCAAATTCTTTCCCTAACCCTCTCGTTCTTTTTGTCTCTCTTTATTTATTTTTTCTGCTAAATATAAGAGAGAGAGATGTAGGAGCCCAAGAGACTGGGCCTTCCAACCTCCCGCGCCCGCCCAAGGCCAATGGCCAGGCGGCCCCACCAATCCCTCCTAACCCTAGCCCGACCTCCACCTCACTCCCATCGATCTCAATCTCTCCCTCTGTTTTCCCCTCGGCGCCGTCACCTACCCTCGCTCCCGCTCGCCTCCCTCTCGATCCCCTTCTCTCCCGCATCGCTCAGCCCGAACCCCCGCTCGATCCCCTCGGCCTCCTCCTCGAGCGCCTCCTCCACTCCGCCTCCCATGTCCCCGTCGCCCTCGTCAACGACCAGGCCGGACCCCCCGGTGGCCTCCTCGCCGCCGCCCTCAACCCCCTCGCCGAGACACGGCCGCCCGCTGCGCCTTGCTCCCTTCGGCCGCCAAGCAGCGTCAGAGCATGGCCGTTGCCGATCCTTAGTCCTCCGCCATGGCGCGCCTCCTGCGCCAAGACCGGCCGCCCGTGCCGCCTTGCTCCGTCGCCCGCCTCCGTGTCTCCTCCCGCGGCCTGCCGAGGTGGTGACCCTCGCCGCTCCCTGCGCCCGGTACTCCCTCCGCCACGAAGCATCTTCAACTCCGGCGCCCCCTGCCTCGGGAAGCCCTGCCCGACGCCATGGCCGCCGCCCATGGAGTCCCACCGCCTGGACCCGGCCGGAACCAGATGAGCCCCTGCCCGCCTCTGCCTCGTTCGGCGGGGTGGAGAACGTCCTGTTGCCCCTCTCGTTCTTTGCCGAGACTCGGCAACCAGGGAAGCCCGAGGATGCTTCGTGGATTTCGCCAAGATCCTCTCCGAACAAGCGAGTGACTACACGGGCGATGCGCCAAGTACCCCCTCGGATCGTCAAGTTCGACTACACGGGAACGACTACATCCGAGGTGGATAACGACAAGTACCCCTACGCGCGAAGACGCCAAGTCCGTTTCGGGATTCTTCAAGTACCGCTATCGCCGACTCGAACATCTACGAAAAACGTGTACAACTACCGTCGCCACGTGAACAACGACTTCCACTACGCCGTGTACGACTACTTCCCTCGACGACCCGTGAACGTCTACTTCCCTCTACGAAACGTTTTCCGCCCCGAACGCACGCTTCGAAGGTATAACCACCGAGATGACCGACCGTGATCGAATCATCCTTGCGATGCCCCTCTGTTGCCATGCCACCGTTCCGTGGGAACCCGGTAACCGGGAGCACCCCACCATCCTTGCATGACTCGCTTCCGTCACGCTTTCTTTTGCATCGATATCTCCGTGAGCTACCGGAACCGATATGTTGCCGTGGCATCATTTTCGGATTTGTTGCCGTGGCACCATTTTCGTTTTCGCCGCCGTGGCACCCTTTTCGTTCCGCCACGGTGACATAATGCCTCGTAACATGCTCATGTTAACATTTTCATAAAAAAATTGCATAAACTTGCACATGTCATCCGCATCATGATAACAACAATTAAAATGTTTAAAATTGTTGTTTGCATTAATTTGCATAATTGCCATGCTAAAATGATTTATTTCATAACTAAATAACCGTAAATCGGATTTAAATAAATTATATATGTAAATGGGGTGGAAAAATGCATAGATTAACATGGTAGCATTACTTTGCATGTTTAACAACTCTAAAATTGTGTTTACGGCAGAACAGTACCAAATTCGAAATATGCATATGAGGATTTTTCCGGAATTGTTGTTGTTGTTTCCGGCCTCATTTAATCTTGCCTAAATAGTTAGTTTCATATGCTTCACCCCTTGACATGTTTAATAACATTTAATATTGTTGGGTAGCCTAAACAAGAGTGAACTAAATAAGTGTTGTGGTGTTCGTCAATATGCAACTTCGTTGCATATTGAGCTCCACTTAACTTGTAGTGTTGTTTGTGCATATTGCCATGCCATGCCTCATTAAACCGGTCATGCATCATACTTGTTTGTGCATCATGACATGTTTATGTGATGGTTGTTTACTATGTTGTTTGTTTCTTTCCGGTTGCTTCTCTCGTTAGCTTCGGTTTCGTTCGGAGTTGTGAGGATTCGCTTCGACTACGTCCGTTTGTCTTCTTCATGGACTTGATCTTCTTCCTTGCGGGATTTCAGGCAAGATGACCATACCCTCGAAATCACTTCTATCTTTGCTTGCTAGATGCTCGCTCTTTTGCTATGCCTATGCTACGATGCCTATCACTTGCTTATCATGCCTCCCATATTGCCATGTCAAGCCTCTAACCATCCCTTCCTAGCAAACCGTTGTTTGGCTATGTTACCGCTTTGCTCAGCCCTCTTATAGCGTTGTTAGTTGCGGTGAAGATGAAGTTTGTTCCTTGTTGGAACATGGAGATGTTGTTCCTTGTGGGAACATGTTTACTTGTTGGGATATCACAATATATCTTATATTATTAATGCATCTATACACTTGGTAAAGGGTGGAAGGCTCGGCCTTATGCCTGGTGTTTTGTTCCACTCTTGCCGCCCTAGTTTCCGTCATATCGGTATTATGTTCCCGGATTTTTGCGTCCCTAACGCGGTCGGGTGATTTATGGGACCCCCTTGACAGTTCGCTTTGAATAAGACTTTTCCATCAAGGACCAAAAATGGTTTTAACATTTGCCTCACCTATGACATTTTTCCCTTGGGTTTCCAGAGACCGAGTGTCATCTTTATTTTAGCACCCCCCGGACCAGTGCTCCTTCGAGTGCTGGCCCGAACTAGAGCCCTGTGCAGCGCCCCCTCAAGGCAACTTGAGGTCTGGTTTTAGTTGTATGGACTGCTCATCCGGGTGTGCCCTGAGACCGAGATATGTGCAGCTCCTATCAGGATTTGTCGGCACATCCAGGCGGCTTTGCTGGTCTTGTTTTATTGCTGTGAAATGTCTTGTAGCCGGGATTCCGAGACTGATCGGGTCTTCCCAGGGAGAAGGAATATCCTTCGTTGATCGCGAGAGCTTATCATGGGCTAAGTTGGGACACCCCTGCAGGGTTTGAACTTTCGAAAGCCGTGCCTGTGGTTATGTGGCAGATGGGAATTTGTTAATGTCGGTTGTAGAAAACCCGAAGTTGATCTTAACTAAAATACACCAACGGCGTGTGTAACCGTGATGGTCTCTTCTCGGCGGAGTCCGGGAAGTGAACACGGTGTTGGAGTTATGCTTGACGCGGGTTGTTCTAGGATCACTTCTTGATCATAGTTGTTCGACCGTGCTTTTGCCTTCTCTTCTCGCTCTCATTTGCGTATGTAGCCACCATATATGCTAGTAAACTTGCTGCAGCTCCACTATACTACTCTGTCCTTCCTATAAGCTTAAATAGTCTTGATCTCGCGGGTGTGAGATTGCCGAGTCCCCGTGACTCACAGATACTTCCAAAACCAGCTTGCGGTGCCGATGAAACCGTCAGGTGATGCATCCGAGCTCAAGGAGGAGCTCGGCGAAGACTTTGTGCATTGTGTTGTTTCGTTCATTTGATCGATGAGTGGAGCCAGTTGGGACGATCGGGGATCTGTGTAGCATTTGGGGTAGTCTTCTTTTATTTTGGTTCCGTAGTCGGACCTTGATTGTATCTGTATGATGTAATGTTTTACTCATGTATTGTGTGAAGTGGCGATTGTAAGCCAACTATGTATCTCTTTCCCTTATGTATTACATGGGTTGTGTGAAGATTACCTCACTTGCGACATTGCTTTCAATGCGGTTATGCCTCTAAGTCGTGCTTCGACACGTGGGAGATATAGCCGCATCGAGGGCGTTACAGACTCCCACCTAGCGGCTTCCAGAGAAGCCGGCCACGGTGAGTCGGCCCACGGCACCAACGAAGCCCCTACCCTCATCAAGGGGGGTGGGACGGGAAGTGGCGACAGTGAAGCCCACTCCCTCCCTTTTTCAGGGGATGGCTAGGCCCACGGTCGCTGTACCAGCGGAGCTCTCCGTCCGTGGCAACCTTGTTGCCACGCCATCCTCGACATCAACTTCGATGGTAGTCCTGCACCCACGACGGCCTGTCAGTACGGTCCAGGGACGATGGGCCCTACTGGTCAACAAGAGTCCAGAAGACGGCAAGAGGGCCACCAGTCGGACCTGATGGAAGCCGGCCCCCGGGAGTCGGCCAGCCCCTCCCACGGGTCCCACACGCCATTAACCAGACGAGACGGGGAGTGGCTATAGTAATCGCCCGCCAGGCGGCGTGGCTGTAGCCACGACCCCATGACCAAGCCTGCGTCATTAGAAGCACGGCTACAGTAATCAGCAGCCAGCAAGACCCACAAGCGGCAGACGCAGCCTGTCGGCTCCGTACCGGACCAGTTGGCGGGACCCACCAGTCGGCGGGCCCCAGCAGTCGGCGGAGAAGCCGGCGGCCGAAGAGACTGACGGCTGGGCCCTGCGCCCAGCCGGATTACCATTGTACCCCTAGGGGGTAGGCCTATATAAACCCCCCAGGGCACCCATGCAAAAGGTTCCAACCCATTAGAACTAGACCAGATCATATAGGAAGGAGAGAGCTAGCCTTGCCTTCTCTTACCTTTGACATACAGCTCGAGGAGCAACCTTGTACTCACTTTGCCTTAGTGATCATGCGGAGACCCCGCAGAGCAGGACTAGGGGTGTTATCTCCTAGGAGAGCCCCGAACCTGGATAAAGTACGCCGACATTCATTTCTACGCCTCATCCCGCTTCCAGGCACTGCTGAGGGAGTCCTAGATTAGGGGGTATCCGGACAGCCGGACTGTGTACAACGTCCGGACTATTGAAGCGTGAACATACAAGATTCAAGACTTCGACCCGTGTCCGGATGGGACTTTCCTTGGTGTGTGAGGGAGTCCTGGATTAGGGGGTATCCGGACAGCCGGACTGTGTACAACGTCCGGACTACTGAAGCGTGAAGATACAAGACTCAAGACTTCGGCCCGTGTCCGGATGGGACTTTCCTTGGCGTGGAAGGCAAGCTTAGCGATCCGGATATTATGTTTCCTTCCTTGTAACCGACTCCATGTAAACCCTAGCCCTCTCCGGTGTCTATATAAACCGGAGAGGTTGGTCCTTAGAAGATCGATCACAATTACAATCATACCATCATAGGCTAGCTCTTAGGGTTTAGTCTCTACGATCTCGTGGTAGATCTACTCTTGTACTACCCATATCATCAATATTAATCAAGCAGGAAGTAGGGTTTTACCTCCATCGAGAGGGCCCGAACACAGGTAAACATCCGTGTCCCTTGCTTCCTGTTACCATCGAGCTTAACGCACGGTCGGGACCCCCTACCGAGATCCGCGGTTTTGACACCGACATTGGTGCTTTCATTGAGAGTTCCTGCGTATGCGTTGCCGTCAGGCTCGATGGCTCCTTCGATCATCATCAACGACGCTGTCCAGGGCGAGACTTTCCTCCCCGGATAGATCTTCGTGTTCGGCGGCTTCGCGCTGCGGGCCAACTCGCTTGGCCATATGGAGCAGATCGACAGCTACGCCCCTGGCCACCAGGTCAGGTTCGGAAACCTGAACTACACGGCGGACATCTGCGGAGACTTGATCTTTGATGGATTCGGGCCTATGCCGGGAGCACCGGCTGTCGCAATGAGCACGTCTTAGACCTGCCATCGGACGAAGCTCGGGGTATTTCCCCCGTAGTATCTCCGGACCTAGATCCGGAGCAGGCTGCGCTGCCTAAGGACGGAGGGATGGACCCCGCCCCCCAGGTCGCGCACTCATCGTCGGTGGAGCCGATACGGGTCTTACCTCTGCGGTGGCCTGTGACTCCGAACCCCTGGATTCGTATCCGGACATTGGTTCCGGTCCGCACACTCCCGAGCCTGCCGGGCCAGGATGGGCTCCAGTAATGGAGTTCACCGCTGCGGATATCTTCCAGCACTCGCCCTTTGGCAACATGCTGGACTCATTAAAGTCTCTTTCTTTGTCAGGAGGCTCTTCGCCGAACTATGTCCAGCTCGAGTGGGAGGCAGACGACGAAGGAATTCGTTGCCCACCCACCACCCACTTCATTTCCACGGTCAATGACTTAACCGAGGTACTGAACTTCGACTCCGAAGACATCGACGGTATGAACGACGATGCAGGAGAAGAACATGAACCATCGCTCACTGGGCGGTGGACAGCCACCTCTTCTTATGATATATATATGGTGGACACTCCGAAGGAAACAAATGGCGATGAGGCAACGGAGGATAAAACCTCAGGGAAAAAAACAAAGAATGGGCGCCGTCAGCGCCACTCCAAGCCCCGCCACACCAATACCGGCCCAGGAGACGAAAATAATCCGAATGGTGCCAAAGAAGAATACAACCTTGATCAGCCCGCCTTCGAGCAGGCTGAACAGGAGGATGAGCAGGTCTGCCCAGAAGAACAGGCGACGGATGAATACCCGGAGGAGGACAGCTACATGCCCCCCTCCAAAGATGAGATTAGCCTCGGCGACCACGAGTTCGGCGTGCCTGAGGATCCCGTAGAGTAGGAGCGCTTCAAGCGTCAGCTTATAGCCACTGCGATGAGCCTGAAAAAGAAACAATAGCAACTCCAAGGTGATCAAGATCTGCTCAGAGAGAGATGGACGGAAGTCCTGGCAGCCGAGGAATACGGACTCGAGCACCAGACGGCTGACCGGCCACCTCGTGGCCGGGATAAAATGGCATACCAGTACGCATACCATCCAACAACCCCACTCCAACATACTACGGCCCGGGGCAACAAAACAGGACAGCCAAGATCGATCTATGGATCGCGGGGAAGCGCCTCGGTACGCGACGAGGACCGTCACGCCGGGCACACCTTCAACAAGTCCGACCGGGCCGAATATAGCCACCCATAGCAATTCGACCTGCGTAGCCACATAGCACGGCACAGAGGCGCTGTGCACCCCCTCTGCTTCACTGACGAAGTAATGGATCATGAATTCCCAAAAGGGTTTAAACCCGTAAACATCGAATCATACGATGGCACAACAGACCCCGCAGTATGGATCGAAGATTTTCTTCTCCACATTCACATGGCCCGCGGAGATGATCTGCACGCCATCAAATATCTTCCCCTTAAGCTCAAAGGACCAGCCCGGCACTGGCTAAACAGCCTGCCAGCAAATTCCATTGGCAGTTGGGAAAACCTGGAAGACGCATTCCTCGACAACTTCCAGGGCACATACGTGCGACCACCTGACGCCGATTACTTGAGCCACATCACTCAACAGCCCGAAGAGTCAGCCAGGAAATTCTGGACTCGGTTCCTAACTAAAAAGAACCAAATAGTTGACTGTCCAGACGCCGAAGCCCTAGTGGCTTTCAAGCATAATATCCGTGACGAGTGGCTCGCTCGACACCTCGGCCAGGAAAAACCCAAGTCCATGGCAGATCTCACAACACTAATGACCCGCTTATGCGTGGGCGAGGACAGTTGGTTGGCTCGCAGCAGCACTACGCCACAGTCTGGCAATTCGGATGGCCGCGAAAATAACGGCAAGCCACGGCGTAACAGACATAAGCGACAGAACAACGGCGACACCATCAAGACACGGCGATCAACGCCGGATTCGGTGGATCCAAGCCGGTCGGCGGAAGAAGCCATTCAAAAGAAGTAATCGAGGACCGTCCGATCTGGACCGCATCTTTGGGCGCTCGTGCCAAATTCATGGCACCCGGACAAGCCGATAACCACACCAATAGAGATTGCTGGGTATTCAAACAGGCCGGCAAGATAAACGCCGAAGACAAGGACAAGGGGATGCATAGCAACGATGACGAGGAGCCCCGACATCCGAACACGGGGGGACAGAAGAAATTTCCTCCCAGGTGAAAAGAGTCAACATGATCTACGCCACGCACATCCCCAAGCGGGAACGAAAGCGGGCAGTAAGGGACGTCTATGCGATGGAGTCAGTCGCCCCCAAATTCAACGCATGGTCAGCTTGTCCGATCACTTTCGATCGTAGGGATTACCCTACTAGCATCCGTCACGGCGGCTTAGCCGCATTGGTCCTAGACCCAATCATTGACGGATTCCACCTCACGTGCGTCCTTATGGACGGTGGCAGCAGCCTGAACCTACTTTACCAGGACACAGTGCACAAAATGGGCATTGACCCTTCAAGGATCAAGCCCACTAAAACCACCTTTAAAGGTGTACTTCCTGGAGTAGAGGCCCGCTGTACGGGCTCTATAACACTGGAAGTGGTCTTCGGATCTCCGGATAACTTCCGAAGTGAAGAGTTAATCTTCGATATCGTCCCCTTCCGCAGTGGTTACCATGCACTACTTGGACGAACCGCATTCGCCAGATTCAATGCGGTACCACACTATGCATATCTCAAGCTCAAGATGCCAGGACCACACGGGGTCATAACGGTGAACGGAAATATTGACCGCTCCCTACGAACAGAAGAACATACTGCAGCCCTCGCGGCAGAAGTACAATGCGGCCTTCTCCGACAAACAAATCCGGCGACAACAACTTCGAGCATAGTCAAGCGAGTCCGGAGCACCCCACAACAGGATCATCAGGCACGCCAAGAGCGCGACTAGCAGTTTGGCCTCCGCTTAAGCCCCATCAATGCAGCATTCGTGCCACGTGCACACAATTACACACTTAAAATACCATGGGCATAGGCGGAGGCGCATCAACGACTCAGTCAATAGTGCGGGTAACCGCCAAATACTTTCATACTCTTTCCCTCTTGCCTTTCAGGACACCGTGTTGGCGCAGCATCCTCAAAAGACCCGAATTGCCGGACTTGTAGGGAAGAGACATCCAAGGAGGCAAGAGACGTTGTGCACAGAAGAAAATACCCAGGTGGAATCTATTTACGATCATTATACCTGCTTTATCTACCTGAACACAGCCTGCCCCTAGATAGGACATGTCAAATATTCCTATTTTATCTCTGCTTACCGCATCCATTGTAAATGTACGCTGAAACGTATTTTTCGTCAATGGGAGATTATATATAGCGTCAGCTTATTATTCTTATTTGAGCATTTTTCTCTTATAAATGTTTATTTGATATTGCATCCATACACTTTGGTGCGGCTGGTTTGCCAGGGGCTTCTTATGGCGCCCCGTAATATGGAAAATAAAGTCCGAACACTTTCAACAGTGTGACACCCCGAACTTATATCACTATATGCATCAACTCCGAATCATGTCTTGGGTCTACAGTTGGGATAGCCCGGCTCCCTTGTTTTGGTGCCTTACGTTCCGTTATATCGGCTAAGGTAGCGCAGGGAGAACTACTGCGATTGTGTCCCGGTTCTTCCGGACGAGCACCTCAGTAGAGAAAGCCGAAACTGACCTGCATGATGTGGCGAGAGCTGGTCGCTGTTCGAGAGGTTTTAAAATCCTTAAAGATTTTCCGCTTTAGGCGATAAATCGGCTTCGCCCGATCTAGGCGTGTATAGCGCCCCAATTCGGCCTTACGGATTCTAGGGGCTTCGCCAAAATTTGAAATTGTAGACTTCTATGGCTAAGTGAAAGTTATAAAGCCGCATAGTCCGATTGCCTTGTTCGCTGCGCAGGACACCTCCTTAAGGGAGCAAACATTTGGATAAAGAGTGTCCGGGTTTTCCACGAACACCCCAGTGCTAGTCACATGGGGGCGGAAGCCGACGACTGGCCTACTTTCAGGATTTTATAAACAGCCACACAGAAGGTAATATTTTAAATAACAAAAGCGCTACATAGCGCAAGTAACTTCGTCTTTAAATTACAAGCATGACAGAAGTGAACTCATTCAAAAATGGCATCCTTGGTACACTCATCGGTGACGAGACGAGCACCCTTCATCACGCCATCGTAGTACATCTCGGGATGGTGATGCACCTTGCCCGCCGGCGGCCCGTCCTTGACCAGCTTTTCCGCATCCAGCTTGCCCCAATGCACCTTGACGCGGGCAAAGGCTCGGCGGGCACCTTAGATGCAAACGGATCGCTTGATCACTTCAAGCCGCGGGCAGGCTTCCACCATCCGCTGATCAGGCCAAAGTAGCTACTAGGCAGGAGCTCACCAGGCCACATCCTGACTATGAAGTCCTTCATAGCCAGTTCGGCCGCTCTGTGGAGTTCGATCAACTGCTTCAGTTGGTCGCTCAGAGGCATCGGATGATCGGCCCCAGCATACTGGGACTAGAACAGCTTCTCCATTGAGCTCCCCTCCTGGGCACGGTAGAACTCCGCAGCATCTGAGACGCCGCGTGGTAGATCTGCAAATGCCCCTGGAGAGCTCCGTATTCGAGTAAGTAAAAGAAACGCCTCCTCCACATGCTTGATTTGCATAAAGAATTTATTACCCGCTGCTATCTTTTTGGCCTCCTGGATCTCCCGCTATGCTTTCTCGGCTTCGGCCTTGGCATCTTTCAAATTCACAAGGGCCTTCGCAAGCTCGGCCTCCTTCGCCTTCAGATCATACTCCACGGACTCGCACTTCTTGCCGAGGTCCTGGAGCTCCTGCTGTACCTCACCTACCCTAGCACTTTGCTTTTCGCGCTCCTTACACTCCGAGGCCGCCTTGTCTTCGGCCTCGGATAGCGCCTTCTTCAGGGATGCCACCTCGGCGGTGGCCCCTGTTACATGGTCACGACGCTTTAGGCCTTAGACTGACTAATTTTGCCTATCTTCAAATACATACGAACGGGGAATCGTTTACCTTTATTCTCCTCGAGCTGCCTCTTCATGAGGCCGAGCTCTCCCTGCGCCTGCTCCAGATCCCGCTTCAGTTCGGTGACTTCGGCAGTGCAGGCAGCAGCAGCAAGCAGCATAGCCTGTTTATGCACACGAATGTTTATTGTTAGACCCTTGCGGATTATAATTGACCCTCCGTTTGGTTTTTCTTTCCGAACACCAAATAGAGTATTAGGGGCTACTACCTATCGGGTGGTAATTTTACACATATTTATTACTTACCTCAAAACCTGTCAAGAGGCTGGAGCAAGCTTCGGTTATTCCGCTCTTGGCGGACGAAACCTTCCGAATCACCGAACTCATAAGAGTACGGTGCTCCTCATCTATGGAAGCGCCATGGCCTTCCAGAGACAATCCGGCGCCTCGGCGCACGGAAGTCTCGATGCAGACGGCTCGCCCTCTCTGACGAGGGGCTGCCCGCCTGAGTTCGGAACCATTGAAGGTTCCGGGACAGTGTTCGACTGAGAGCCCGGCCTATTGTGGCTCTCACCGACATGATCCGCGGGGACCTTGAACCCCGCGTGTCCGACGTCTGGGACCCTGCCTTGGGGCGTCTCCAGAGTCACCTCCCCCCGCTCGGGGAGCCTTTGGGACAACACTTCCGTGTCGTCCGCGGGTTGAGGAGTAGTGGCTGTCGGAAGCGAATTGATCTCCGAACCACTCTGGGATGCGGAGGAAGACTCTTCAGGGTGAGCCCTGGCCGGACTGGATATATGTTCGACACTATAAGTATAAAAACTATGAAGTGAAACCATGATAGAATGAGGACACTTACGATCGCACCGGGGGCTTCCCTCGGGGCAGCCACCCCTCCTCGCTGTAAGCGGACGTGGTGGAATAGTCCGGAAGGGTTACCTCCCCCTTCTTGGATGCCCCAGCCTCCCCCTCCGGGGCGGCTTTTCTCTTCTTCTCCCCCCTAGTGCGGGGAGGTGGAATTTATTCTTGATCCCCCCCGCCTCCGCGGGAGGAATCTGTCTCGTCGTCATCAAACGACAGGGGTATAACGGCCTTGCGCCGAGGGCCTTTTTCGGTACCCTGGCCCGCCTCTCCGGGCCCCTCATCCTTTCTAGATGGGGCGTCTTCTTATTCTTCCTCCTCCCCTTAGTGGGGGGAGTCTGCCTTGTCGTGTTCGGACGAGGCTTCGGACGCAACCTTACACCAGAGACCCTTCCTGGTCCCCGGGGCCTTCTTTTCGGCCTTCTTCTCCGGCACCTTGTACGGTGCCGGGACTAGAATCTCCGTCAGGAGAGCATCAGCTGGATCTTCTGGCAACGGAGCCGGACAGTCAATCCCCTCCGCTGTCTTCACATAATCCCAAGGCAAATATACACAAACACTTAAGACTCCCCCATGAATGTATTGGGAAAAACCGAACCCGGTGGTAGTCCCAAAACTCACCGAACGCGGGGGCCGTGCTGCATGAAGTCCGCGGTTCTCAGATGTGGGAGGAGGTATTTCGGAGGCCTTAAACAACTCCTTCCACGCGTCTTTGCGCTTCATGCCATAGAGCCTCTGAAGCGTCTGGTGTTCGGTCGGGACGAACTCCCACAAATTGAATGCCCGCCTTTGGCACGACAGAATCTGGCGAACGAGCATGACCTGGATCACGTTGACAAGCTTAATGTTCTTGTCCTTCATGCTCTTGATGCAGGTTTGGAGTCCGGTCAGCTCTGTAGGTTCGCCCCAAGTCAGGCCCTTCTTTTTCCAGGAGGTGAGCCGCATGGGGGCTCCGGATCAGAACTCGGGGGCCGCCGCCCAGTTGGCGCCGCGCGGCTCGGTGATGTAGAACCACCCTGATTGCCACCCTTTTACGGACTCCGGAAAGGAGCCGTCCAGCCAGGTGACGTTAGGCATCTTGCCCACCATGGCCCCTCCGCAGCTTCACGCAGAAGATTTGAAGCCACAGGCCGAAGTGAGGCCGGATGCGGAGGAAATCCTCGCATACGACGATGAACGCCGAGATGTTGAGGATGAAATTCGGGGCTAGATCATGGAAATATAGCCCGTAGTAGGACATGAGCCCGCGGACGAAGGGGTGAAGTGGAAACCCCAGTCCACAGACTAAGTGGGCGACGAACATGACCTTTTCATGGGGTCCTGGGGTCGGGATGACCTGCCCAGTGTCCGGTAGCCGGTGCGCTATGTCTGCGGCCAAGTATTCGGAGGCCCGAAGATTTTCTATATGCTTCTCCTTGACGGTGGAAGCCACCCAGTTGCCTCTTGCTCCGGACATGTTTAGCTGTGCGGAGAAGACTTGGGCTTGGGCGCTGGAGCTCGAGGGGGCAAGAGTGGGCATAGGAGGAAGAAGGCGTGGGTAAAAATGGGGAAATCTTATCCCTTTATAGAAGAGACGAAAGAGGTGCGCCTCCCCACTTGCCCGTTGGAAATCGCTTGCTTCCCAAGCACCACAATTGATGATGTGGTGGGATTACCCATACCCGTATTGTTGAGAATCCCGTGATAAGGGGACACGATCTCTGCTTTGATGAGACGTGTCAAGGAAACTGCCTCGCGATATACACCGTGGTTGGTTGTGGGAAAACGGTTCGAATAATGACCCGACCGTAATGACACGTCGCGTTGCCTAAAAAGTTGTCAACATATTGCATTTGTGAAATACCATTCTCTCTGCGGTGGCATGTGAAGATCATTTTGTGGATCCGGACACCGTCCAAGTGTTCTATAATTACTTTGGAGTACTCGGAGATGGAACCATACCGCAATGCGAAGACAAGACTGCGCGCCGGACTCATCGTCATTGAAGCCTGGTTCAGGGTGTTCTGAGAGAGTCCTGGATTAGGGCGTATCCGGACAGCCGGACTGTGTACAACGTCCGGACTATTGAAGCGTGAAGATACAAGACTCAAGACTTGACCCGTGTCCGGATGGGACTTTCCTTGGCGTGGAAGGCAAGCTTGGCGATCCGGATATTATATTTCCTTCCTTGTAACCGACTCCATGTAAACCCTAGCCCTCTCCGGTGTCTATATAAACCGGAGAGGTTGGTACTTAGAAGGCCGATCGCAATTACATTCATACCATCATAGGCTAGCTCTTAGGGTTTAGCCTCTACAATCTCGTGGTAGATCTACTCTTGTACTACCCATATCATCAATATTAATCTAGCAGGAAGTAGGGTTTTACCTCCATCGAGAGGGCCCGAACCTGGGGAAACATCTGTGTCCCTTGCTTCCGGTTACCATCAGCCTTGACGCAGAGATCGGGACCCCCTACCCGAGATCCACCGGTTTTGACACCGACAACTGGCGATGTTCTACTCGCTCCCACCATGATAAGCCATACTTTGGCATATGTCGCACCCAATGTCACGACCGGTTTTCCGGGTATTAAATTCCAGAAAATGACCCTTGTGCTCACCAGCCCCAGGATTACTGTTAGCTGATGAGGCACTAACTTGATACAGAAATTCCAAGCAAAATACAAAATATGCGGTACAAGACCATTCTGGCCTGTGAGTACAACAAATGGTTTCTAGTGGCTGATGGCGGAAGCGGTTTGTGGGTCACTAGCGTCCATGGGACTCCATTTCCCACAAGAACAGCTGACCAAGATAACTCCTATCTTCGCGAGGCTGCTATCACCATTGCTTAGGTTCCGGGGCTGTCATCACGGTCGCTCCTCTCCGTGCAAGAAATCTGGCCAAGACAATAGCCAGGGACAAGCCAGTGAGTACTTTTGAATGTACTCGCAAACATTATGAAAACGGGTATAATATAACAACGATAATTATGTTCTGAAATATTTTATGATCATAACGTCAGTCACAAAAATAAAATATCTGATGCATGCAAGCAGGTTATTTATATACATGAATATGCAATAACACAGTAGTAACAAAATGCACCGATCGGGTGTCTGAAGCGACGCCTCGAAAGGTTAGTAAATGACGAGCATGCCTCAGTCGGGCGTCTGAGCGACACCACATAAAGGGCTTATAAAGTAAATAAATAACAAGCATACCACAGTCGGGCGTCTCAGCGACACCTCAAAAAGGGCTTATAAAGTAAATAAATAACAAGCATGCCACAGTCGGGCATCTCAGCGACACCACCTAAAGGGCTTATAAAGTAAATAAATAACAAGCATGCCACAGTCGAGCGTCTCAGCGACACCACCTAAAGGGCTTATAAAGTAAATAAATAATAAGCATACCACAGTCGGGTGTCTTAGCGACACCACGTAAAGGGCTTATAAATAATCACAGTGAATATCCAGGAGGTAGAACCATCCCAGGGATACTCGATAATTCCAATAATATAACGGGTTAGTCCACAACAAATCATGATCATCACAAGTCACAAGTCGTGATCCCAGTTCTGGTTTAACAGTTTCTCCTCCGAAGACCGACACTAAGACCGATACTTGACCCATCCCAGACTGTAATCCTTAACCATGGACACGGTTATTCGAATAGATTTAATCTCTGCAGAGAGTGTACTCTTTACCCACGAGTAACAGATTCCTTTAGTCCATCGGGACTAATTCCGTCTACGACCTTTAAATTGACAACACACCTATCCGCACACACCAGCCTAACTTACCAGTGTCTGGAATCACCCACGACACCCGTTAAGAGAAACTCTAAGTGGGGAGGGTACAACCTCGACGTAGCATGGGATCACAAAATTTATACCGCGCGCAAACTAGGGGAGCTACCCCGTCGGCTACAACCGAAACACCCATGCTCCCGGACCAGGTGGCATGCCTACCGGATGCCTCCGGTATCTTCCACCATGGCTTCTCTGTACGGTGTGTGCTAGGAAAGGGGTTGACAACTTACTGAACCGTACCCTACCTACAACAGGGACAAGTGGTAGCACGAAACAAGTAAGGGGGTTGCCGGAACAAGACTTGATCTATGGTCGACTCAGGAGGCTTAGTATTCCCTGCATGGTTAGCATAACAACATATACTTCAATCAACAGACAGAATCACCACGCGGCAAACCTCCTCATGCCATACCGGACACGACCGTCTCAACGGAGGACTAGGGACAAGACCGTGTCTACCCAAGACAGAGGCCTTCCCGGATTTCCTTCCGGTATGCATGAAAGGCATATGATGGAGATTACTATCACAACCATATCAGACTCCCATAGCATAAAATCAACAATATGCACTCATGAGTAAGAACATATCATCACATAAAATGACGTATACCCCGTGTCGAAGGTGGTGTTGTCACCGTGTCAAATAACACACACAATATTATGCCAGGGTTCAGAATGCTTGCCTTCAAGTGGTGGGGAGGCAGGGTGCATTCCAAAACTCTTTAAATCTTTCTCCTCTCTCCAAAAATCCTATTTAAAAATATTTTTGAATCAATATATAGTTTAAAAACAGTACTAAAAAGTTGTCTGATTTTTTTTGAAATAAATCTTAAAATAAACTAGACAATATTTGAGGGAGGCAGGAAAAAGAATCAACTCATTTGGAGTTTTATTTAAAAAGATATAGCCAGTCAAAGTTTAGTCAAATCTCTGGTTAAAAAAACAGAAAAGAAAAGAAAACGATTCGAATATACGTACGTCTCCACTTATTCGCGTGTGGACAGGCGTGTGTCACTGACAGTGGGTCCGGGGGGACCCACTGGTCAGGTTTGACTGGTCTTCCCTCCCTCCTCTCCCTCTGCCCGAGCGGGGCAGGACTCCGGCGATGCTCGCCGACGAACGGCGGCACTGTTCGGGAAACCGAGACCATCTGCGGGCTAAGGAGGTCGAGGCAGTCCTATCGGTGGTGGTTGGGTCAATGGGGGTGGAGGGAGTCACCGCCGACGACCTTCGCGACGGCCGGTGGCTTCGGGAGCAAAGTGGACTTGGGGCTACGGTGGCTCTCCGTCGCGGCCGGGGTGTTGGGTGGCTTCGCAAGACGAAGTGGAGTCTGTTTGTGGTGTTGGGAGGGCTGGGGAGGCTCTGGTTGTGATGAACGGAGCCGGGAGGCGGCGGTGGCCGAACTGGCCGGAGACGGGGAAGCCGGCCTTCCCCCGGCGATTGCTAGCTATGGGAGCCCTAATGGGTTGGCTTGGGGTCGCCTGAGTGCTTGGAGAGGTGCGGGGCTCCTTAAATAGGTGGCCGAGGTCGGTTTCCCGTGGCGGTGGATAAGGTTGCCGGCGAACCGCCTCTCTGTTGCGGCAGGGCGTCGTGGCGCCGATGAGTGCTAGCAGACGAGCGAGGGGATAAGCTTGGACTGCTCAAGGGGCAGCTGGCGCGTGGCTGTGGCTTGGGCGGCACCAACCGCGGCAGGGGCTCACTGCGGACGCCGTGCCGCCAAAGGGGCTCGGCAGCGGTCTTTGTAAGCGCCGAGGGCAGCTTGGCGTGTTCCAGCGGGTAGTCGAGGGTGGGGCGCAACTTTGCTGGGCGAGCAAAAGTCAGGGGCGCGACGCGGCAGCTTGGTGCACGCGCGTGCAAAACATGCGCTCTGGGCACGCCCAGAGCACGCACGCGACATGCTCGACAGAATGCCAAGGTGATCTAGAGCGCTCGGGTGAGGCTGGCAACTAACAGGACCGGGCTAGGGTTTGTAAGAAAGCAAATGGACATGTGGGTTAGGCCAGGAGACCAAGCTTGCAATGCTAACTAAAAACCATGTCAAAATTGGCCATGCACACAAGGTGTTTGGCAAAATGCCAAGGGCACCTAGGCATTTCTTGGAGTGGACATAATCTCCAGATTGGGGTCTCTTTAGGTGAAGGTGGTGGTGGCCAGGTTAGTTTATCAAGGGAAGAAACTTGCTAGTGCAAATATTTGAGAAAATCAGTTTTTGGCAGAAACTAAAGGCTGACATTTCATGGGCCAAAAATATTGCAATGGGTTCATGCTCCTGGTCTTAAGGGTTTAGCAGGGAGGGCTACAAGTAGGAAAAGAAATCAGGGATAAAGGAGCAACTTAAAATGTAGCTGCTGTACAAATCATCAAGTTGGACCAGAATGGAAAAGAAGTTGTTTCACTCAAATTTTTCCAAGAACGTAGCTGGGTTTTTGCATAAAGTTGAACAATATACTCTTGTTAACCTCCCATAATTTTGGTGTAAGTTTTAAAGAAGTATTTAAATAGGTTGTAGTGCAAAACTGCCTTTGGACCAGATTTGAAAATTAGGTGTAGAACTCAAAATATTCAATGAATGAAATATATTTTTGCATAAAAGTGATTTAAAGACATCAAATGACATCCCCAAATTTAGATTGTAATATTAGTTAAATCTATCAAATGGTTGTAGTTCAAAAAGAGCTCCAAAACTAAAGATAAATCACTTTAAGGGATAAAGCTCAGAGAGAAAAAATATTATGTAAATAAATCTATTGATTAAGAATTGTCATATTGAGAGAGCATAGAAGTCCAATACATTTTTGGAAAGTTTCCACTTGGGTAAAACTCCTCAATATTTAAGAAAAGGGGTTCTCAAATCAACAGAAAATCCAGAAAGCAAAATTTTTTAAACTCCTGTCAAAATTTTAATAATTAAAACATGGTCAAATTTTTTGGGTGTTACAACACTACCCCCCTTAAAAAAATCTCGTCCTCGAGATTTGCTAAG
Source organism: Aegilops bicornis (assembly GCA_021605145.1). Taxonomy (NCBI): domain Eukaryota; kingdom Viridiplantae; phylum Streptophyta; class Magnoliopsida; order Poales; family Poaceae; genus Aegilops; species Aegilops bicornis. Next base: position 93,929,211 of record CM038669.1, on the reverse strand, counting down.
GATTGTTTTTTTTGAAAATACTACTTTTACCATATCAAAACAATTACTTTACTTAAACGGTAAAATGCGGCTACAGTGAGAGGGCAATAAGTGGTGTGAAACTACTGTGTGGGACACTGGCGCTGTGTGGAGAAATCCACGTTTGAGGAAAAAACGAGCGATTTCTATGTTGGACGTAGTAAATTTAGAATAAATTCTAAATTCTAAAATACGCTGGTCGTGCAGAAACCTGATGCTCCCTCTGGATGACAGGTGGACCCAGGGCCCACTGTCGGTCTCTCCTTCTTCCTCTGGCTCTCTCTTCTTCCTCTCTCCCACGCGCTTTCCCGTGCTTTCCCCACCGGCGACGTCTAGCGCGTAGGGCATCTAGGCCGTACTGCGGTAGTGCGCAGCGTGCTAGCTGCCAGCGCAGCGTGCACTCACCTCGCTGGCTAGTCTTGCTGTCGGCCTTTGCTTTGATTCGCCTCCGAACACCGGCGATCGGGTGACAAGCGGCGCTGGTGGACTTCGACCACCGTACACCGAACTCGAGCTAAAAAACGAACGCGGTGCTCCTACTTAATCTTAGCACCTGGCCTAGCTTATCCACCTCCTTGTCCTCCATTCACCTTACGGGGAGCTCGAGGCGAGGCTCTAATGGTGGAGGCGGTGCCGGGGCTGATACGTGATCTGGTGTGCGGAGGGTGGCGGCGATCTTTGGGGCTTTCCGTGCTCTGTCTTGCGATGATCCTCGATGATCGCCCGTGATGTTGCCGCTTCGGTGCTGGCTCTGCGGTGGCGGTGATCACGAGGACTAGGTGTGATGCGGGTGTTAACTGTTGTCGGTGTGCCGAGGTGACTAGTATCCGGATGATTATCCACTAATCTCTCCTTTGGAGGCTATAGTGCGCTTAGGGAGGGTCGGTGAGATGCAACACGGTTACGTGTCTTTGAAAGCAGTGTATGAGTCCGAGTGGTTGTGGGTCTGCTGCCGTGGTGCTGCGTGAATAAAAACTCCATGCCGTGAGAAGATATACGATGCAGCAACTCAGGGAAAAGAAATGTCACTCCAGGATTTTTCGCGGGGACAATAGTTAATTTAAAGGAAAAAAAATAAACCACAATGAAAACTACTCATATTAGTAGAAACCAAATAATCAACTCGTCGCACAAACTCAGGGTACCATGCATAAGTTACAATGCAATAATAAATGTTGCAATAATAAACACAGCAGTGACGTTATAATGAAAACAGTAATTGGACGGGGTCCCGCGAAAATGTCTCTGGTACTGGGACACACTCTTCTTCTATCGGGGGAAGCGGATTGACCAGTCGTTGTATGTGTCTCTCCTGGTCGGGCCTCAGTGGTCTGCCGATGGCAATCTGAGGAATCAAATCAGCGAGACTCTGGAGATAACCCATTACTCGCTGGTTCAAACGTTCTTGAGCGATGACGTACTGGACAAGGTTGGCCAGTACTGGGTCTCTCTCAAATCGTCCACTGGGAAAAGATATTACTTTTCCGGGTGCTGCATAGCTCGGAAAGTAATAATACCCTCGTTCGCTGGCATAGGGTACCGCGAATCGAAGGCGAGCGAGCGCTTCGTAAGCAGCAGCTTCTATGGCCATATGTGGGGTCGGCATAGACTTCCCCACAAAGGAGACCTCCGTTGGGTCTTGGTTTGAGTTTACGGGAGGGATATGTACCGCTGCCCAATATTTCGAGGTGGAAGGGGTGATTCTCGATTTGAACAGCTCGTACTGGGGTGGCTGGGTAGAACCCATGGTACTGCAGGTAAAGTCCCACAATATTTTGACAAAACTACCCAGGGTTGCATCTGGGGTTCTCAGATAAATACTAGGGCTCGGCATGGCAAGAAATGGTTGTGAGGGTGGTGCACAAGGTGATGGGTGCTTGGCAAGGTCACGAGGTGGCCTTCTTATATAGCATCTGGGCTGGGTTATTTACCGCGGTGAGGGGTACTCGTTTGTCGGTTCTGATCTCATGGGGTCGGGGTCAAAGCCACATATACACATATCTCACAAAAGGGACGTGTTACTGTGGGTGTCGTTGGGGTTGGTTTTGGTAGCTGTGCCTGGAACAAAAATGCAACTGCAGGCTGACACAATTATGCAAGGTTACTATTAAAATAGAGGCACAACAACAGGCTGCGTTTATTTACAAGGTCACACGATTACAAAGCGAGGATACCGAGACTCGGCACTACTCGAGTGACTTAGTCTACCTCGTTTATATCCAAGCAGGCGTGCCACTGTGGATGTCGAGGCTTCTCCACAGGTCTCACCGTCGGGATTAGCCGGAGGTGGTTGAGGAGCTGCAGGGTCGGGGTGGCGATGATGACCATCGCGGGATTGTTAGCCACAATCCCGTTGGAGTGTGCTCCCAAAAAGGCGACGAAGCACTTCGGGGTCATCAAAGCACCTTGGTTGATGGCTGGGGCTGACCTCGGGGTCTCGATCGGGTGTCCGAACAGACGACCAGGTTGTCGGCATCGGGCTCGTCTTCATGCTTGCTGGGGCTCGACGAACCAGCTCTCCACGAGCTGCGATCAGATCAATGGTGATTTGATCGAACAGTTCCTCTAGTGCACCTACATAGCGCACTAGGTGCAACAATGCAGGATCCGTCTCGTGATCTCCGTTGGCAACTTGGGGTGGTCTGCCATACCCTTCACATCTGTGGTAGTAGTAGAACGAGCGACAATTAACTCTGAGCGACAACTGCCGGAGTTGAACTATAGCCTCTCGAGCAGCTAGCTGGATGGCTTGTGGCTCGAAGGAAGTTGTCCTTCCGGTGAACACTGTAGGGCGTTCGCGATGCACCCCTACCGTAGATGTGTACTGATGGCCCGGAATTGGCGGCTCTCACCGCTCATGGGTCCTTGGTACACAACATATTCTGGGGGCTCTTCTAACACATAGGCACGACGGGTGAGGTTTGCGAGTATGGTCACAAAACCTCCAAGGTTGGTTGCTGTGGTCTCATTGTGCACTACGGGGCCAGACATTATGGCTTGGTTCGTGGGAGAGGCTGTGTTGTGCTGGGTTGAGGCTAGCGTGCCCTTTTTATAGAAAAGGGGACGGAGTGTTCCTTCGCACGCTTGCGGATGGGACATATTGGGCGTCGATCACTGGCGCGTGATCGACAGGCTAAGTTGATAGGTTGGGACCGACTGTCAAAAGGTGTTAGACTCACTGTGTGGCTATCTTGCACGAGAAGCTTGGCCGGGGTTTGGTTAAGGTCTGATGGGTTGGTTTACCTAGGTTTTTCGACCTGGCTAATATAGGATTAGCCAATGGTCAGCCTGGCTCTGATACCAAGTTTGTCACGACCGGTTTTCCGGGTATTAAATTCCAGAAAATGGTCCTTGTGCTCACCAGCCCCAGGATTACTGTTAGCTGATGAGGCACCAACTTGATACAGAAATTCCAAGCAAAATACAAAATATGCGGTACAAGACCATTCTGGCCTGTGAGTACAACAAATGGTTTCTAGTGGTTGATGGCGGAAGCGGTTTGTGGGTCACTAGCGTCTATGGGACTCCATTTCCCAGAGGAACAGCTGACCAGGATAACTCCTATCTTCGCGAGGCTGCTATCACCATTGCTTAGGTTCCGGGGCTGTCATCACGGTCGCTCCTCTCCGTGCAAGAAATCTGGCCAAGAATATAGCCAGGGACAAGCCAGTGAGTACTTTTGAATGTATTCGCAAACATTATGAACACGGGTATAATATAACAACGATAATTATGTTCTGAAATATTTTATGATCATAACATCAGTCACAAAAATAAAATCTCTGATGCATGCAAGCAGGTTATCTTTATACATGAATATGCAATAACATAGTAGTAATAAAATGCACCGATCGGGTGTCTGAAGCGACGCCTCAAAAGGTTAGTAAACGACGAGCATGCCTTAGTCGGGCGTCTGAGCGACACCACATAAAAGGCTTATAAAGTAAATAAATAACAAGCATACCACAGTCGGGCGTCTCAGCGACACCTCAAAAAGGGCTTATAAAGTAAATAAATAACAAACATGCCACAGTCGGGCGTCTCAGCGACACCACCTAAAGGGCTTATAAAGTAAATAAATAACAAGCATGCCACAGTCGGGCGTCTCAGCGGCACCACCTAAAGGGCTTATAAAATAAATAAATAATAAGCATGCCACAGTCGGGCGTCTTAGCAACACCACATAAAGGGCTTATAAATAATCACAGTGAATATCCAGGAGGTAGAACCATCCCAGGGATACTCGATAATTCCAATAATATAACGGGTTAGTCGACAACAAATCATGATCATCACAAGTCACAAGTCGTGATCCCAGTTCTGGTTTAACAGTTTCTCCTCCGAAGACCGACACTTGACCCATCCCAGACTGTAATCCTTAACCATGGACACGGCTATTCGAATAGATTTAATCTCTGCAGAGAGTGTACTCTTTACCCACGAGTAACAGATTCCTTTAGTCCATCGGGACTAATTCCGTCTACGGCCTTTTAATTGACAACACACCTATCCGCACACACCAGCCTAACTTACCAGTGTGTGGAATCACCCACGACACCTGTTAAGAGAAACTCTAAGTGGGGAGGCTACAACCTCGACGTAGCATGGGATCACAAAATTTATACCGCGTGCAAACTAGGGGAGCTACCCCGTCGGCTACAACCGAAACACCCATGCTCCCGGACCAGGTGGCATGCCTACCGGATGCCTCCGGTATCTTCCACCATGGCCTCTCTGTACGGTGTGTGCTAGGAAAGGGGTTGACAAATTACTGAACCGTACCCTACCTACGACAGGGACAAGTGGTAGCACGAAACAAGTATGGGGGTTGCCGGAACAAAACTTGATCTATGGTCGACTCAGGAGGCTTAGTATTCCCTGCATGGTTAGCATAACAACATATACTTCAATCAACAGACAGAATCACCACGCGACGTACCTCCTCATGGCATACCAGACACGACCGTCTCGACGGAGGACTAGGGACAAGACCGTGTCTACCCAAGACAGAGGCCTTCCCGGATTTCCTTCCGGTATGCATGAAAGGCATATGATGGAGATTACTATCACAACCATATCAGACTCCCATAGCATGAAATCAACAATATGCACTAATGAGTAAGAACATATCATCACATAAAATGACGTATACCCCGTGTCGAAGGTGGTGTTGTCACCGTGTCAAATAACAAACACAATATTATGCCAGGGTTCAGAATTCTTGCCTTCAAGTGGTGGGGAGGCAGGGTGCATTCCAAAACTCTTGAAAGCTTTCTCCTCTCTCCAAAAATCCTATTTAAAAATATTTTTGAATCAATATATAGTTTAAAAACAGTACCAAAAAGTTGTCTGATATTTTTTTTGAAATAAATCTTAAAATAAACTAGACAATATTTGAGAGAGGTTGGAAAAAGAATCAACTCATTTGGAGTTTTATTTAAAAAGATATAACCAGTCAAAGTTTAGTCAAATCTCTGGTTAAAAAAACAGAAAAGAAAAGAAAACGATTCGAATATACGTACACGACGAACACGTACTCTAGTTTTACATCTCCACTTATCCGCGTGTGGACAGGCGTGTATCCTTGACGATGGGTCCGGGGACCCCTTTGGTCAGGTTTGACTGGTCTTCCCTCCCTCCTCTTCCTATGCCCGAGCGGGGCGGGACTCCGGTGATGCTCGCCGGCGAACGGCGACAGCGTTCGGGAAACCGAGTCCATCCGCGGGCTAAGGGGGTCAAGGCGGTCCTATCGGTGGTGGTTGGGTCGATGGGGGTGGAGGGAGTCGCCACGACGAAGCTTGGCGGCGGTGGCTTCAGGAGCAAAGTGGACTTGGGGCTACGGTGGCTGTCCGTCGCGGCCGGGGTGTTGGGTGGCTTCCCAAGACGAAGTGGTGTCGGTTGGTGGTGTTGGGAGGGCCGGGGAGGCTCTGGTTGTGATGAACGGAGCCGGGAGGCGGCGGTGGCCGAACTGGCCGGAGACGGGGAAGGCGGCCTTCCCGGGGCGATTGCTGGCTACGGGAGCCCTAATGGGTTGGCTTGGGGTCGCCTGAGTGCTCGGAGAGGTGCGGGGCTCCTTAAATAGGCGGCCGAGGTCGGTTTCCCGCGGCGGTGGATAAGGTCACCGGCGAACCACCTCTCTGTTGCGGCAGGGCGTCGTGGCGCCGATGAGTGCTAGCAGACGAGCGAGGGGATAAGCTTGGACTGCTCAAGGGGCAGCTAGCGCGCGGCTGTGGCTTGGGCGGCACCGACCGCGGAATGGGCTCACTGCGGAAGCCGGCGTGCCGCCAAGGGGCTCTGACGGCGGTGCTGTAGGGCGCCAGGGGCAGCTTGGCGCGTTCCAGCGGGTGGTCGAGGGTGGGGCACGACTCTGCAGGGCGAGCAAAAGTCAGGGGCGCGACGCGGCGTCTCGGTGCAGCACGCCAAGATGCAAACGTCTTCTGGGCGCGCCCAGAGCACGACGCGACATGCTTGACAGAATGCCAAGGTGATCTAGGCGCTCGGGTCAGGCTGGCAACTAACGGAGACCAGGCTAGGGTTTGTAAGAAAGCAAATGGACATGTGGGTTAGGCCAGAGACCAAGCTTTCAATGCTAACTAAAACCATGTCAAAACTGGCCATGCACACAAGGTGTTTGGCAAAATGCCAAGGGCACCTAGGCATTTCTTGGAGTGGTCATAATCTCCAGTTGGGGTCTCTTTAGGTGAAGGTGGTGGTGGCGAGTTAGTTTGTCAAGGGAAGAAACTTGCTAGTGCAAATATTTGAGAAAATCAGTTTTTGGCAGAAACTAAAGGCTGACATTTCATGGGCCAAAAATATTCCAATGGGTTCATGCTCCTAGTCTTAAGGGTTTAGTAGGGAGGGCTACAACTAGGAAAAGAAATCAGGGATAAAGGAGCAACTTAAAATGTAGCTGCTGTACAAATCATCAAGTTGGACCAGAATGGAAAAGAAGTTGATTCACTCAAATTTTTCCAAGAACGTAGCTGGGTTTTTGCATAAAGTTGAACAATATACTCTTGTTAACCTCCCATAATTTTGGTGTAAGTTTTAAAGAAGTATTTAAATAGGTTGTAGTGCAAAACTGCCCACTGGACCAGATTTGAAAATTAGGTGTAGAACTCAAAATATTCAATGAATGAAATATATTTTTGCATAAAAGTGATTTAAAGACATCAAATGACATCCCCAAATTTAGTTTGGAATATTAGTTAAATCTATCAAATGGGTGTAGTTCAAAAAGAGCTCCAAAACTAAAGATAAATCACTTTAAGGGATAAAGCTCAGAGAAAAAAAAATTATGTAAATAAATCTATTGATTAAGAATTGTCATATTGAGAGAGCATAGAAGTCCAATACATTTTTGGAAAATTTCCACTTGGGTAAAACTCCTCAATATTTAAGAAAAGGGGTTCTGAAATCAACAGAAAATCTAGAAAGCAAAAAAATTTAAACTCCTGTCAAAATTTTAATAATTAAAACATGGTCAAATTTTTGGGGTGTTACACCAAACCCCCGACATTTGGCGCCCACCATGGGGCGAGGTGCACCGTCGTCCGGAGACCTGTTCTGGATGGGAACCCTTTTCCTCCCTGGCGAGCGCAGCCAGCCCGGCACGCCAGACGGAGTCTGCGCCGACGCACTGCATGGCGCGGAAATTGCCTACGCGGACAGTTGCCTCGCCGGTCTTGTTGGCGAGGTTCGCCTCTCCGACGAGCCCGCATCCCACACGGGCACAGGCAGTCCCGAGAGCCTCCTCGCGGGCCTCCTTGATCAACTCCACGTCGCCAGCGAGCCAGCTGTGGACCTGGAGTCTGTAGGCTCCACCGACCCAATGCTGGTCGATTCCGACACCGCGTCGCTTGACGCGTTCCCCACCAACGTGGTGGTCTACGACGAGCTGCTCCCTCGCGCGGAGAGCGGGGGAAGCACCATCACGGAGGTGCTTGTCATCGTTCATGGCAAGCACTCCGGCGGAGGTGCTCATGACCCGCTCGATGCGGCGTTGCAAGACCTGACTGCGCCCATTCCCAAAGACGCCGACGCCGAGATGCTGGAGGCATGCCGCCTTCAGCTTGTCGAAGGCGCCAAGAAGCTGGCCAGCATGAGACGCATGTCAGAGGCCTACCAGCGTGAGATGGACCACGCTGTGGGCGGCACGCCGGCTCAAGCTGGGCCTAGCCACCTTGGCACGGTCCAGCAGCGCGGTGTGGCCATCGCCAACCTGTTCGGGGCGAATCGCCCCATTTACGCCACGCCTGCGGAGAACATCCGAGCTGCCCAGGCGGTGGCGGACGAGCTGGACTAGTTCGAGGGAGAAGAACATCGCTTGATGATGGAGCGTGTCCAGCGGCTCCTCGACGCGGCCGTCGAGCAGAACGAGGTCGGCTGCCGCACTGATGTGCCACAACGGCAAAACGACGATCCGCCTCCCCGCCGAGAACAAGGCGCGACATCTCGGACGCCGACTGGTAGCGTCCGCGGAAGAAGAGACAAGGAGCCGGCTGCCAGCCGCAGTCGGACTCGCATCACCATAGAGCGCGACCAAGACGGACGGCCAAGAGCAGTGGAACGACGGGACGACTATCCGCCTCCTCCCCCTCATAGGGAAAGGCGAGTCTCCCCGCCGCCTGTTGATCACCCGACACTCGGCGACCGCCTTGGCCGCCGAGAAGGAGTCGGAGAGAATGATGCTCGCCACCGGATCGACCGTCTCCACCGATCCCTGGCGCTAGAAGAAGAAGACGAGTTGGGTCCGCCGTGTTTCGCCCCCCGCATTCGAGACGAGCCCTTTCCCATAGGGTTCACGCTCCCAAGAGATACACCCAAGTACACCGGCTCCGTGAAGCCGGAAGACTGGCTGGTCGACTACTCCACCGCCGTCAATATAGCGAATGGCAACAAGCATGTTGCCGTGAAATACGTTCCGCTCATGCTCTAGGGCACAGCCCGGACATGGCTGAACAGCTTCAAGGCCCGCAGCATCAACGGTTGGGTCGACTTCACCGACGCCTTCGTTCACAACTTCACCAGCATGTACAAACGGCCGCCCAAGCCTGGCCAGCTCTCCTTGTGCATGCAAGGCCCCAACGAGTCGACTCGCGACTAACTCACGCGCTGGGCCGAGCTCTGTAATTCCTGCGAGGGCGTGCACGAGGTGCAGGCTATCGAGTAATTCACCGTCGGGTGCCGAGAAGGCACCCTCCTCAAGCACAAGCTTCTCTGCGATGAGCCAGAGACCCTCGAGGAGCTGCTGATCATAGCAGACAAATATGCCACGGCCGACTCCTCCATGAAGGCGGAGATTCAAGTTAGTGCGACTGGCAAAGTGGCTCCGCAGGCTCCACGAACCCCGGAGGGAGATGCCAGTCGGCGTCAACAGTAGAGCGACCACAAGCGCATGGCCCCACAGCCGGCTTCCACCAGCCGGCAGGTGGCAACAGTCGAGGACCAGCTACCAGAAGGGCAGCCTCTGACCAAACGTCAGAAGGGTGGCAAGCCCAACTGGTTGCCGGCTTTCTCATATGAGCAGACTTTGGACGCTCCCTACAAATTCCATAGTGGTGCGAAGCCGTCCAACCACACCACTCGGAAGTGCCACTGGCTCACCAGGATCGCCAAGGGAGATGGCCTCTTGCCTCCCCGCCTTTGGGCAACCGCCTCCTCCTCCGCCCAGCGGTGGCCGGTCAGACCCGGTCGGTAGCGATACAAGACGCAGTACCGGAAGAGCATGGAGCCTACATGGTGTTCACCAACAGTAGCCGATGATCGACGCAGGCAGGTCGCCGGCTGACAAGAAGAGGTGAATGCAGTAGCATCAGAGACACCAGAGTTCATGCATTGGTCCGAGAAGCCCATCAGCTGGAGCAGAGCCGATCACCCATAGGTGATGCCCAATCCCGGCTCCCATGCGCTGGTTTTGGATGCCACCTTTGCCACAGATAGGTGAGCTGCTCGTTTATCCCGAGTCCTGATAGACGGCGGCAGCAGCATCAACATCCTGTACAAGGATACCATGGAGAAATTAGGAATCAGACAGAGGCAGCTTCAGTCTAGCCGGACAGTATTCCATGGCATAGTTCCTGGCCTTTCCTGCTCACCAATCGGCAAGATCCTGATAGACGTCCTCTTCGGAGACAAAGATCACTTCCGCCGAGAGTCAGTTTGGTTTGAGGTGGTGGACCTTGAGAGCCCATACCATGCGTTACTTGGCCGGCCCGCCCTGGCCAAGTTCATGGTTGTCCCCCGCTATGCCTACCTCAAGATGAAGATGCCGAGTTCCAAGGGGTTCTCGACCATAGCCGGCGACTACAGAAGTCGTCACTTCTTGTGGTGAGAGCGATCGGCTGGCCGAGTCCCTCGTGATCGCAGCTGAGAAGCGGCTACTTGACCGGGTTGTGGTGATGGCAGGAAAGAAGCCGGAAATGTCGCCCGATCCCAAGGAGTCGGAAGCTGAGGGCTCGTTCAAGCCGGCCAAAGAAATAAAGAAGATACCCTTGGACCCGGAGCACCCGGAGAGGTACGCCGTCGTAGGTGCAAACCTCGACAGCAAATAGGAAGGTGAGCTCATCGATTTCCTCAGTGAGAATCGGGACATCTTTGCATGGTCCCCCAAAGACATGCTAGGTGTCCGACGGATTTCGCCGAGCACAAGTTACATGTCCAATCTGATGCCAAGCCAGTCAGGCAGCCCTTGCGCCGCCTGTTAGAAGAGAAGAGAAGAGTTGTTGGAGAAGAGATAGCCTGGCTGCTGGCAGCCGGCTTCATCATGGAAGTATTCTTTCCAGAGTGGCTAGCCAACCTGGTCCTAGTGCTGAAGAAGAACAAGCAGTGGCGAATGTGTATTGACTACACTAGCCTCAACAAAGCATGACCCAAGGACCCATTCGCTTTGCCAAGGATCGACCAAGTGATAGATTCCACAGCCGGATGCGAGCTGTTGAGTTTCTTAGATGCATATTCAGGATATCACCAAATCAAGTTAAACCGGCCGACAGACTGAAGACCGCCTTCGTCATGCCGTTTGGAGCCTTCTGCTACTTGACCATGACGTTTGGCTTGAGTAATGCCGGCGCCACCTTTCAACGTTGCATGCAGAAGTGCCTCCTCAAGCAACTCAGCAGAAACACCCACGTTTACGTGGACGATGTGGTGGTGAAGACGGAGAAGCGTGGAACACTGCTGGAAGACCTCAAGGAGACTTTTGAGAACCTGCGCCGGTTTCAGATCAAGCTCAATCTAGAGAAATGCGTCTTCGGAGTACCAGCCGGCCAGCTTCTTGGCTTCCTGGTCTCCGAACGCGGCATAGAGTGCAACCCCGTAAAAATTAAGGCCATCAAGAGAATGGAAGTGCCCACCCGAATGCTGGCTGTGCAGAAGTTCACTGGCTGTTTGGTGTCCATTAGCCGCTTCATCAGTCGGCTGGGAGAGAAGGCTCTTCCCTTGTACCAACTCATGAAGAAAACCACTTTTTTTTGAGTGGAACGACAAGGCGGACGAAGATTTTCTCCAGCTTAAGAAGATGTTGACTACTCCACCTGTCCTGGCGGCTCCGACTCCTAAGGAGCCCATGCTCCTATACATCGCCGCCAACAGCCGAGTGGTCAGCACAGTCATCGTGGTAGAGCGCAAGGAGGAAGGCAAGGCACTACCGGTTTAGAGACCGGTATATTATTTGAGTGAAGTACTGTCGACCTCCAAGCAAAACTACCCCCACTACCAGAAGATGTGCTACGGCGTGCACTTTGCCGCCAAGAAATTGAAGCCTTACTTTCAAGAGCACCCAATCACTGTGGTCTGCACAGCTCCACTAGCCGAGATCATCGGAAGCCGGGATGCTTCAGGCCGAGTGGCCAAGTGGGCCATAGAGTTGGGCCCCTACACCATCTACTACCAGCATCGCACCGCCATCAAGTCACAAGCGCTGGCCAACTTCCTCGTCGACTGGGCCGAGACCCAGTACCTGCCTCCAGCGCCCGAGTCCTCCCATTGGCGGATGCATTTTGATGGCTCCAAGATGCGCACCGGCTTGGGAGCCGGCATTGTACTCACCTCTCCCAAAGGCGACAAGCTCAAATACGTGCTGCCAATACATTTTGCCGCCTCCAACAATGTCACGAAATACGAGGCACTCATTCACGGGCTCCGGCTTGCTAAAGAGCTCGGCATTCGCCGGATCCTGTGCTATGGTGAATCCGACTTGGTGGTCCAGCAGTCGTCCGGTGACTGGGATGCCAAAGACGCAAACATGGCAAGCTACCGTTTCCTCGTGCAGCAACTGAGTGGATATTTTGAAGGGTGCGAGTTTCTCCATGTGCCAAGAAACGACAACGAGCAAGCAGACGCCTTGGCACGAATCGGCTCTACCCGTCAAGCAGTACCGTCCGGCGTCGCCCTTCAACGCCTCCTCAAGCCGTCTGTCAAGCCATCGTCGGAATCAGATTCTATATTGGTGCCGGCTCCTCCTGAAGCAGTGGGATCCGACTCAAGAGCCCCAACAGATGGCACGAGAATTCTGGCAGGGGGCCCAGAGACTTCAGAACCCGGCCCGGGGACTGCGCCAATCAGCCCGGAGACTTCAGAACCCGGCTCGGGGACTGCGCCAATCGGCCCGGGGACTTCATCGATCCAGCAAGCGGCTTCATCGATCCAGCAAGCGGCTGTTGACTCCAGCCCGCCGCCTCCCGGCCCAGCCGCCCTCGTCCAAGTCACAGTTCTAACAGTCGAAGAAATCGCAGCACCCTCATGGGCCCAGCCCATCCTCAAGTTCCTGGTGAGCAAAGAGCTGCCAACTGATGAGATCTCAACTCGGCAAGTGCAACACCGAGCAGCAGCCTACACCATAGTCAACAGAGAGCTTGTAAGGTGCGGTGTCACTGGCGTCTACCAGCGCTGCGTGGAGCTGGAGCAAGGCCAAGAAATTCTCAAAGACATCCATCAAGGCGAGTGTGGCCACCACGTGGCTTCAAGAGCACTCGTCGCCAAAGCCTTCCGCCATGGTTTCTTCTGGCCGACTGCTTTAGAAGACGCCAAGGACTGTTGGGGAACGTAGCAGAAATTCAAAATTTTCCTACGTGTCACCAAGATCTATATATGGAGAAACCAGCAACGAGGGGAAGGAGAGTGCATCTACATACCCTTGTAGATTGCTAAGAGGAAGCGTTCAAGAGAACGGGATTGAAGGAGTCATACTCGTCGTGATCCAAATCACCAGAGATCCTAGTGCCGAACGGACGGCACCTCCGCGTTCAACACATGTACAGCCCGGTGACGTCTCCCATGCCTTGATCCAGCAAGGAGAGAGGGAGAGGTTGAGGAAGACTCCGTCCAGCAGCAGCACAACGGCGTGGTGGTGATGGAGGAGCGTGGCAATCCTGCAGGGCTTCGCCAAGCACCGCGGGAGAGGAGAAGGAAGAGAGGTAGGGCTGCACCAGGGAGAGGTCAAACTCATCTATTGGCAGCCCCAAAACCCTCAAGTGTATATAGGGGGAGAGGGAGGGCTGCGCCCCCACCTAGGGTTCCACCCCTAGGGGTGGCGGCCAGCCCAAACCCATCTAGGGTGCGGCCAAGGGGGGGGAGGGGAAACTTGCCCCCCAAGTTAGGTGGGTGCGCCCCCTCCCCCAAACCCTAGGTGCCTTGGGCCCTTGTGGGGGGCGCACCAGCCCACCCGGGCTGGTCCCTCCCACACTTGGCCCATGCAGCCCTTCGGGATGGTGGCCCCACTTGGTGGACCCCAGGACCCTCCCGGTGGTCCCAGACGTTACCGATAAAACCCAAACTTTTCCGGTGACCAAAACAGGACTTCCCATATATAAATCTTTACCTCCGGACCATTCCGAACTCCTCGTGACGTCCGGGATCTCATCCGGACTCAACAACATTCGGTAACCACATACAAACTTCCTTTATAACCCTAGCGTCATTGAACCTTAAGTGTGTAGACCCTACGGGTTCGGGAATCATGCAGACATGACCGAGACGTTCTCTGGTCAATAACCAACAGCGGGATCTGGATACCCATGTTGGCTCCCACATGTTCCACGATGATCTCATCGAATGAACCACGATGTCAAGGACTCAATCGATCCCGTATACAATTCCCTTTGTCTAGCGGTATTGTACTTGCCCGAGATTCGATCGTCGGTATGCCGATACCTTGTTCAATCTCGTTACCGGCAAGTCTCTTTACTCGTTCCGTAACACATCATCCCGTGATCAACCCCTTGGGCACATTGTGCACATTATGATGATGTCCTACCGAGTGGGCCCAGAGATACCTCTCCGTCACACGGAGTGACAAATCCCAGTCTCGATTCATGCCAACCCAACAGACACTTTCAGAGATACCTATAGTGCACCTTTATAGCCACCCTGGGTGTTATGTGGAGAAGACAATAAACGAGAAAGTCTCACATTGACGCGGCTAATCAACGGGCTAGGGAGATGCCTATCAATTGATGTCAATGCAAGGAGTAGGGATTGCCATGCAACGGATGCACTAGAGCTATAAATGTATGAAAGCTCAACAAAAGAAACTAAGTGGGTGTGCATCCAACTTGCTTGCTCACGAAGACCTAGGGCATTTGAGGAAGCCCATTGTTGGAATATACAAGCCAAGTTCTATAATGAAAAATTCCCAATAGTATATGAAAGTGATAAAACAAGAGACTCTCTATCATGAAGATCATGGTTCCTTTTAAGCACAAGTGTGGAAAAAGGATAGTAGCTTTGTCCCTTTTTATTTATTTTCTCTTTTTTTGGGGCCTTTCTCTTTTTTTGCCTTTCTCTTTTTTTATTTGGGACAATGCTCTATTAATGATGATCATCAAACCTCTTTTTATTTATAACTCAATGATTACAACTCGATACTAGAACAAAATATGACCCTATATGAATGCCTCCATTGTACCGGATGGGCAATGAATCAAGAGTGACATGTATGATAAATTATGCATGGTGGCTTTGCCACAAATACGATGTCAACTACATGATCATGCAAGGCAATATGACAATGATGAAGCGTGTCATAATAAATGAAACGATGGAAAGTTGCATGACAATATATCTCGGAATGGCTATGGAAATGCCATAATAAGTAGGTATGGTGGCTGTTTTGAGGAAGATATAAGGAGGTTTATGTGTGATAGAGCGTATCATGTCACGGGGTTTGGATGCACCGGCGAAGTTTGCACCAAATCTCAAGGTGAGAAATGGCAATACACGGTACCGAAGAGGCTAGCAATGCTGGAAAGGTGAGAGTGCGTATAATCCATGGACTCAACATTAGTCATAAAGAACTCACATACTTATTGAAAAAATCTACAAGTCATCAAAAACCAAGCATTACGCGCATGCTCCTAGGGGGTAGATTCGTAGGAAAAGACCATCGCTCGTCCCCGACCACCACTCATAAGGAGGACAATCAAAGCACACCTCATGTTTCAAATTTGTTACACAACGGTTACCATACGTGCATGCTACGGGACTTGCAAACTTCAACACAAGTATTTCTCGAATTCACAATTACTCAACTAGCACAACTCTAATATTACCATCTCCATGTCTCAAAACAATCATCAAGTATCAAACTTCTCATAGTATTCAATGCACTTTTTATGAAAGTTTTTATTATACCCATCTTGGATGCCTATCATATTAGGACTAATTTTATAGCCAAAGCAAATTACCATGCTATTTTAAAGGACTCTCAAAATAATATAAGTGAAGCATGAGAGATCAAAAATTTCTATAAAATAAAACCACCACCGTGCTATAAAAGAAATAAGTGAAGCACTAGAGCAAAATTTATCTAGCTCGAAAGATATAAGTGAAGCACATAGAGTATTCTAATAAATTCTGAATCATGTGTGTCTATCCCAAAAGGTGTGTACAGCAAGGATGATTGTGGTAAACTAAAAAGAAAAGGCTCAAATCATACAAGACGCTCCAAGCAAAACACATATCATGTGATGAATAAAAATATAGCCTCAAGTAAAGTTACCGATGGACGAAGACGAAAGAGGGGATGCCTTCCGGGGCATCCCCAAGCTTGGGCTTTTGGTTGTCCTTGAATTTTACCTTAGGGTGCCTTGGGCATCCCCAAGCTTTGGCTCTTGCCACTCCTTATTCCATAATCCATAAAATCTTTCCCCAAAACTTGAAAACTTCATAACACAAAACTCAACAGAAAATCTTATGAGCTCCTTAGCGAAATAAAACAAACCATCACTTTAAGGTACTATAATGAACTCATTCTTTATTTATATTGGTGTTAAACCTAATGTATTCCAATTTCTCTATGGTTCATAACCTCCGAAACTAGCCATAGATTCATTAAAATAAGCAAACAACACACACAAAACAGAATTTGTCAAAAACATAACAGTCTGTAGCAATCAGATTTGTTCGAATACTTATGGAACTCCAAAAATCCTAAAAAACTAGGAAAACCTGGACAATTTCTGTACTGATATACTGCAAAAGGAATTGGTATTTTATCATGTTCTGGTGGAATTTAAACAATTATTTTCGTGAGCGCAAAGTTTACATCTTTTCAAAGCAAGATCAAACAACTATCACCAAGAAGATCCTATTGGTTCTACTTGGCACAAACACTAATTTAAAACATAAAACCACATCTAAAAATAGGTTAGATGAATTATTTATTATTAAAAAGAACCAAAAAGCAAGAAACAAAAATAAAATTGGGTTGCTTCCCAACAAGCGCTATTGTTTAACACCCCTAGCTAGGCATAAAGGCAAGAATAGATCTAGGTATTACCATCTTTGGTCTTTAATTTTTTAGCGGAGTCATGCTCGAATCCGGGAGGTTCTTTACGTTTCCCTTCATATTCGGACATTTTTAGATCTAAAGAATCCAACCGCTTATTGCAAAGGGTAATCAACATATTCATGCGGTGAAGATTTCCGCTAACACTCTTAAGAAGTTCAAGAGACTTTTGTAAAAATTTCGTTACTTCACAAATCTTCTCAAAAACTTGTGTCTCTTCCTGGGTATGATGTGGCCCCTTTTGTTGTGATAGTGTTCCCACTATTCCCTCTATGATTTCATGTGCAATACTGGGATCAATTTCGATAAAATTTCCTTTGGAAACGCAATCCAAGAGTTGTCTATGGGACATATTTAGTCCAACATAAAAATTGCGAAGTAAAATTCTAAAACTCACCTCTAAGGTGCAATTACAATAAGATTCCATCATCCTATACCAAGCATCTTTTAAGTTTTCTCCTTGTCTTTGTTTGAAGTGAAGAACTTCAAACTCGGGAGACAAAGGAGCAGATAAAGGATTGGCCATGACGACACACGGCGACACAAGAAGTAAGCGAAAAGAGATGAACGGAAAAAAGGCCGAATAAAACGGCAAGGGTGAAGTGGGGGAGAGGAAAATGAGAGGCAAATGGTGAATAATGTAATGCGAGGGATAAGAGTTGTGATGGGTACTTGGTATGTCTTGACTTGACTTGACTTGGAGTAGATCTCCCCGGCAACGGCACCAGAAATCCTTCTTGCTACCTCTTGAGCTTGCGTTGGTTTTTCCCTCGAAGAGGAAAGGGTGATTCAGAAAAGTAGCGTAAGTATTTCCCTCAGTTTTTGAGAACCAAGGTATCAATCCAGTAGGAGATTACACACAAGTCGCCTCGTACCTACACAAACAAATAAGAACCTTGCAACCAACACGATAAAGGGGTTGTCAATCCCTTCACGGCCACTTGCAAAAGTGAGATCTGATAGAGATAATAAGATAAATATCTTTGGTATTTTTATGATATAGATTGGAAGTAAAGATGGCAAAGTAAAAATAGATTTGAAACTTGTATGATGGAAAGTAGACCCGGGGGCCATAGATTTCACTAGTGGCTTCTATCAAGATATCATAAGTATTACGGTGGGTGAACAAATTACTTTCAAGCAACTGATAGAAAAGTGCATAGTTATGAGAATATCTAGGCATGATCATGTATATAGGCATCACGTCCGTGAAAAGTAGACCGAAACGATTCTGCATCTACTACTATTACTCTACACATCGACCGCTATCCAAAGATGCATCTAGAGTATTAAGTTCATAAGAACAGAGTAACGCATTAGGCAAGATGACATGATGTAGAGGATAAACTCAAGCAATATGATATAAACCCCATCTTTTTATCCTCGATGGCAACAATACAATACATGTCGTTTCCCTTTACATCCTTTGGGATCGAGCAACAGCAAGATTGAACCCAAAGCTAAGCACTTCTCCCATTGCAAGAAAGATCAATCTAGTAGGCCAAACCAAACTGATAATTCGAAGAGACTTGCAAAGATATCAAATCATACATAAAAGAATTTAGAGGAGATTCAAATATTGTTCATAGATAATCTTGATCATAAACCCACAATTCATCAGATCTCGACAAACACACCGCAAAAAAGAGTTACATCGAATAGATCTCCAAAAAGATCGAGGAGAACTTTGTATTGAGATCCAAAGAGAGAGAAGAAGCCATCTAGCTAATAACTATGGACCCGAAGGTCTGTGGTAAACTACTGCTACCTCTTGAGCACTGCGTTGGATTTCCTTGAAGAGGAAAGGATGATGCAGCAAAGTAGCGTAAGCATTTCCCTCAATTTTTGAGAACCAAGGTATCAATCCAGTAGGAGGCTATGCGTGATTCCCTCGTACCTACACAAAACAAATAACTCCTCGCAACCAGCGCGATAAGGGGTGGTCAATCCCTTCACGGTCACTTACGAGAGTGAGATCTGATAGAGATGATAGATAATATTTTTGGTATTTTTGTGATAAAGATGCAAAGTAAAATAAAAACAAAGGCAATAATAAAGTGATGAAGATTAATATGATGAAGATAGACCCGGGGGCAATAGGTTTCACTAGTGACTTCTCTCAAGAGCATAATTATTTTACGGTGGGTGAACAAATTACTGTTGAGCAATTGACAAAATTGAGAATAGTTATGAGAATATCTAGGTATTATCATGTATATAGGCATCACGTCTGAAACAAGTAGACCGACTCCTGTCTGCATCTACTACTATTACTCCACTCATCGACCGCTATCCAGCATGCATCTAGAGTATTAAGTTAATGAAAACAGAGTAACGCGTTAAGCAAGATGACATGATGTAGAGAGATAAATTCATGCAATATGATAAAACCCCCATCTTGTTATCCTTGATGGCAACAATACAATACACACTACAAAAAAAGACACATCCGTGACATTTTGGGCCGAAAGAAATTTTTTTCTGTAATACATATGACACTTCTATGATGATAACTGTGACAAAACCCGGTATCATCATAGATGTGGTGGGCTCCTACTTCTTTGACAAAAAATCATGACAGAAAATGGGCTTTTCGTCTGGCGGGCGAGGCGCAGCTGCATGACATTCTTTGGGCCGTCCATGACGGAAAAACCGTGGTAGAAGCGAGGGGAGGAAAATTTCGTGGAGTTCCCTTACGATGGGAGGTCGGGGCCGGCGATGAGCTGCTTTCTCGTACACGTCTGGCGTGTGTGCGAGGCGTTGGCCCTAATTGAACCCGAGCCAGGCGTTGGGCTCTAACTGAACCCGAGCGATTGCACTGCAGGCTACACATTACTGAACCCGAGCGATCGATCGATGAATGTTAACTGAACCTGATCGAGCGATTCCTTCGCTACTGCTGCTAACTGAAGCCGATCGATGCTGCTGATACGTCTCCAACGCATCTATAATTTTTGATTGTTCCATGCTATTATATTACCCCTTTTGGATGTTTATGGGCTTTATTTTACACATTTATATCATTTTTGGGACTAACCTACTAACCGGAGACCCATCCCATATTGTTGTTTTTTTGCCTATTTCAGTATTTCGAAGAAAAGGAATATCAAACGGAGTCCAAACGGAATGAAACCTTCGGGAGCGTGATTTTTGGAACGAACATGATCCAGAGAACTTGGAGTGCAAGTCAAGAAGCAGCTGAGGCCTCCACGAGATAGGAGGGCGCCCCCCCTATAGGGCGCACCCCCTGTCTCGTGGGCCCCTCGAGCGGCCACCGACGTATTTCTTCTTCCTATATACACCTACGTTCCCTGAAAACATCCAGGGGCACCACGAAACACAATTTCCACCGTCAGAATCCTTCAGATCCGCGAGATCCCATCTTGGGGCCTTCGCCGCACTCACGAGGGGGAATCAAGCACGGAGGGCCTCTACATCAACATCCTTGCCCCTCCGATGATTTGTGAGTAGTTTACCACAGACCTACGGGTCCATAGTTATTATCTAGATGGCTTCTTCTCTCTTTTTGGATCTCAATACAATGTTCTCCCCCTCTCTTGTGGAGATCTATTCGATGTAATCTCTTTTTGCGGTGCATTTGTTGAGATTCGATGAATTGTGGGTTTATGATCAAGTTTATCTATGAATAATATTTGAATCTTCTCTGAATTATTTTATGTATGATTAAGTTATCTTTGCAAGTCTCTTCGAATTATCAGTTTGGTTTGGCCTACTAGATTGTTCTTTCTTGCCATGGGAGAAGTGCTTAGCTTTGGGTTCAATCTTGAAGTGTCCTTAACCAGTGACAGAAAGGGTTGCAAGGCACGTATTGTATTGTTGCCGTCGAGGATAACAAGATGGGGTTTATATCATATTGCATGAGTTTATCCCTCTACATCATGTCATCTTGCTTAGTGTGTTACTTTGCTCTTATGAACTTAATACTCTAGATGCATGCTGGATAGCGGTCGATGTGTGGAGTAATAGTAGTAGATGTAGGCAGGAGTCGGTCTACTTGTTATGGACGTGATGCCTATATACATGATCATGCCTAGATAATCTCATAACTATGCGCTTTTCTATCAATTGCTCGACAGTAATTTGTTCACCCACCGTAATACTTATGCTACCTTGAGAGAAGCCACTAGTGAAAACTATGGCCCCCGGGTCTATCTCTTATCATATTTTCTCCCAATCTACTTTTATTTGCATCTTTACTTTTTGCATCTATATTATAAAATCCAAAAATATATTTATCTTATCATACTATCTTTATTAGATCTCACTTTCGCAAGTGGCCGTGAAGGGATTGACAACCCCTTTATTGCGTTGGTTGCGAGTTTTTAGTTTGCTTGTGTAGGTGCGTGTGACTTTTGAGGAGCCTCCTACTGGATTGATACCTTGGTTCTCAAAACTGAGGGAAATACTTACGCTACACTTTGCTGCATCACCCTCTCCTCTTCGAGGAAAACCAACGCAAGCTCAAGACGTAGCAGCTGCCTCTGGGATGAATAGTGAGCGTTGCGGGGCGGGGGGGGGGGGGTTTGGATGAACAGTGAGCGGTGGCATTGCCTCTGGATGAACAAGACCCCGTGGTGTGGTGGAGGGCTGGATGAACAGTAGACGGTGGAGGCTTGCCCGTGGAGGGATGGATGAACAGGACCCCGTGGTGTGGAGGGCTGGATGAACAGTAGACGGTGGTGGGGTGCCCGTGGAGGGGTGGTTGAACAGGCCCCCGTGGTGTGGAGGGCTGGATGAACAGAGACGGTGGAGGGTGGTTGAACAGTGGCGGTGGAGTAGCGGGCGGTGGAGGCTGGATGAACAGGAGCCCGTGGGTGAACAAATGAGGTGGAGGCCGGAGGTGGTCGACGGTGGATGAACAGAGTCTGTGGAGGCTGGAGGGGGTCGACGGTGGAGATGAACAGTATCCCGTGGAGTCCCATTTTGCGGTACGCCACACCCCTCCCGATGAACAGGACTCCGTTTCGACCGTAGCGCTCCAACACAAGTCCGTTTCCTCCGTTTTGCGGTACGCCACACCCCTCCCGATCAACAGGACCCCCGTTTCGACCGTAGGAGGTCCGTTTCCTCCATTTTGCGGTACGCCAGACCCCTCCCGATGAACAGGATCCCGTTTCGAACGTGGCCGGTCGAACACAAGGCCGTTTCCTCCGTTCTGCGGTACGCCAGGCCTCGTTTCCATCGCCTGTTCCGTCCATGCCCTCCCGATGAACACGACCACACTTTCCGTTCTGACCCAGCCGGTTGGCTCCCACGCGTTCCGTTGCCTCCCGATGAACACGACGCATTCCGTTGCCTCCCCATGAACACGACGCATTCCGTTGCCTCCCCATGAACACGACGCATTCCGTTGCCTCCCCATGAACACGACGACGACGCTGTTTCTCCGTTCCGACCCAGCCATGTCAACGAGCCCTCATCGTACGTATGCGCGAGTAGGCATTCGAGACCCCGCCCGTATGTACACATACGTGGCCGTATTTTCTTTCTTGCACCCTGGCCGCTGTACGTACGTGTACATGCTACGTGCGCGCCTCTACTACGACACGTGCGCTCCTCTACTACGACACGTGCACGCCTCTACATCGACAAGTATGTACGTACACGTTCGCGACTAGAATGACAATGCTACGTACGCTTCGACCAGGTGGGTCCCGACTGTCAGGCACTTCCTTGCCTGCGAAAATGTAGATGGTGGGTCCCAGTAGTCAGGGGGCGAATCATTTTTTTTGCCCGGACGCACTTCCTTGCGTGTGAAGATGTAGCTGGTGGGTCCCAGCAGTCAGGGGGAAACGTTTTTTTCATGAAATACAGTGGCCCGTCTGGTGGGTCCCAGCTGGCAGGTGGAGGAATCATTATTTTCCGCGTAATACGGAGGGACTTCCTTGCTGCGGCCGTGGACCTAGTTGTCAGCCTCTCCACGTACAGTCCACGTCTGATGGAAGTCGTTCCTTGACCACATTGACCACGCCGCACCGAGAGCACCACGGAGGTGGACGACGGCGAGGCCTATGAAGGGGACGACGCGGAGCCGGGCAAGACGCGGCAATGGAAGCCCGCGCGGAGAGGAGTACGAGGGTTCACCGGTTCGGCTGCGGTGTGAGGCTGCCGTCACCGCATGGCCTGGCCAGCGGTGGGAATAGTAGGGGCGGTGAGGCCTCCGTGGCAACCTGATCGGCCACGGGAGGCAAGAGCATGCGGCACGGGCGCTGCTTTGGGCGGTGGAGCAAGAAGACCAGAGGTTGAAGAAGCACTCTGGCCGTTGGATGGACATCGTCTGATCACTTTGGAGCTAGAATCGTTCATATTGACTAAAATTGACAAAGGCCTCATCCCAGTCAACTTAGTAGGCCCACAAGTCAGCCTCCCACCATGGTGGGTCCCAACTAGCAGGGGGAGTATTCATTTTTTTTGTTCGTAATAAGGAGGCACTTCCGTGG
Organism: Aegilops bicornis; assembly: GCA_021605145.1. NCBI lineage: Eukaryota > Viridiplantae > Streptophyta > Magnoliopsida > Poales > Poaceae > Aegilops > Aegilops bicornis. The sequence continues at coordinate 93,905,946 of CM038669.1, read as the reverse complement.
GTCCGAGCTGGCAGCAGGGGGAACATTTTTTTCACGAAATACGCTGGCCTGTCCGGTGGGTTCCAGCAGTCAGGGGGAATGTTTTTTTCGCGAAATAAGGTGGCCCGTCTGGTGGGTCCCTACTGTCAGGTGGAGGAATAATTATTTTGCGCTTAATAAGGAGGCACTTCCTTGCGGCCGCCTGGACCCAGCTGTCAGCCTCTCCACATACAGTACTCTTCCGATGGAAGTCGGTCATTGACCACGTTGACCACGCCGCACCGAGAGCACCAGGGCGGTGGTCTGGAAGACGGCGAGGCCTAGGAAGGGGACGACGCGAAGCCGGGGAAGATGTAGCAGTGGATGTTCGCGCGGAGAGGAGTACGAGAGTTCACTGGTTCGGCTGCGGTGTGAGGCCGCCGTAGCCGCAGAATAACAGGGGGTGTGGGTGAGTAGAGGGATGGCCTGGCCAGCGGTGGGAGTAGTATGGGGCGGTGAGGCCTCCGCGGCATCACAGCCGGCCACGGGAGGCAGGAGCACGCGACACGACCGGCGCTGCTTTGGGCGGTTGGAGCAAGAAGACCAGAGGTTGAAGAAGCACTACGGCCGTTGGATGGACATCGTACGATCACTGCAGCTAGAATCGTTTATATTGACTAAGTTGACAAAGCCCTTGGTACGCGTAAACTTAGTAGGCCCACAACTCGGATTTGGCAGAGAACATATAGCCCATTTGCGATTTGTAAGAATGTACAGCCTATTTTTTAATTCTAATGGAATTTACTACATCCCATTTACAGTTTGTTAAAAGTACAGCCCAACTTCTAGCTAGGACAGCGATTAATAATTTCAAACAACCGCTCAAAACAGAATTCAAAAAAAAATTCCCACATTTCGATGGGATCCGAAATATTTTTATCCGAAATTTCTAGTCAGGTTAAATATAATTTCAAAATAAAGTTGTATTACATTAAAATCCAACGAAATATTGCGCGCGCAACAAGTAATGAAATTAAAATTTTCAAATACCAAAATTAATATATTTTTCAAACTAATTACGTGTTTGGTGCATATTAACTGTCCAGTTATTATAATTACATCCCATTTATTATTTCTTAAAGTCCATTTTCTTGTTAAGCCTAATGCATACCTCCTAGGAAAGTTTGCAGCCCAGCGGGGCGGAGAATAACAAGTTGACCCGGATATTGTGTACAACTGTCGGCCTAGTTGCATTGCTGATGTTAAAAAAAGGCCTGTAGTACAGTACAACCTAACATGGTTACTCAGCCCACATTCAATGACGCCTTGGAAAGGCCCAAACAAGGCTTCATGCAACTTTTTGAAGTCGATGAGCTCAATTAATAACTTAAGAAAAAAGTTAGATTACAGTGGAACCTAATTAAAAGCTGTCACGAGCAAATAAATAATTCAACGGGTCCCACTTGTGCGTGTGCGTGTGTGTGTGTGTGTGTGTGTGTGTGTGTGTGTGAGAGAGAGAGAGAGAGAGAGAGAGAGAGAGAGAGATAGAGAGAGACCCGTCGGTCGATGCTCGTAAATACATCTTTCAGCCATATGCATTGCTGATGCTCAGTAAAATCTTATATAGTTGACACAATCATGTAGAACATCATAGCACATTGAACTTGCATACAAAAATTTCATGCAGGAGGCACAATCATGATGGAAGCAATGGATCGCTACAGGAAGGGCTATGTTGAAACGAACGAAGTCGTACATAACGGTTCATTGTCTTTATCAATGACGGGGAAATATCTTGAATGTTGTGCAAAGAAAACAGACAGACAACACAATAAGTTCTGCTAGCACATTAAGTTGATGTACAACCCTTTCTAAAAGAAGTTCAGGTACAAAATTAGAATAGGTCACAATCAAATGTACTGGCATATCAGTGCCTCACACCCATAGCTCGGATTTCACTAGTATCTGACAAGATTCAGTTGTTACCACAAATTAGAGCACATCCAGGCAGCCAGCCCTGCCTCTTCTCCCAAAGAAGCAGTGGCCTCCGCCGCGCGATGGAGTAGGCCCCGTGCCATCCATCATTCCGAGCAACACGGGGAAAGTCTGACGTTGACTCCTGTAATGGATGTCGTCAACGGACCCTGGCACCAGCGGCGGTGGTAGGACTTCGATTGATGGATTGACCACTTCTTCGACATGCACGAACACTCGATACAGGTACATCCCTATGTGGTCCACGGCGGCCTTGGTGGCGACGAATAGTACAACCCCGGTTCCTGCACCGGTATCTCAACACCAATCACCTTCGGTATGGTGGACGGCTTCTTCATCCATGCCATAACCGTCAGAGCCCAGCTGTCTGGAGGAACAAACATACTTACGAGCTCACCTCCAAGGTCGTTGATAAGCTCGTTCATGGACTCACTGTTCCAAGCACGTCGATGCATGCCGTGGAAGGTAAGCTTTGTTAAAAACTCAAGCTCAGAGGGCACCGAGCCCCATCCTAGGTGCCACCGATCAAAGCTCACCAGCGTGCCATCGCAGAACAAACGCCGGGAAGATTCGAACACACGACTGCAGTCGAAAGTTGTCCGGAACCTGACGAAGAAATCAGCCGGTGGCGGACAGACTTCAACGAGCAAGTCACTTATTTGGATGCCGTGCGCAATGCCAAGCTAGGCCCATTTGACAAGGTCGTCTGGCGAGACGGGAGGCCGGTCGCCGTTGATGGTTACCATCAACACTTTGCCGGCAAACTGGTCGTCAAGCGCCGCCATGCCACTGTTGAGCAACATCATGCAGCGACCGAAGGCAGGACGGACCTCAGGATCTCCGGCTCGGAGATCCGCGTTGACCGGCGACATGATAGTGCGCTTGAGTACAGGGAGTACAGGAGGGGATTTGGGGAACTGGAGTAGGAATCGAGATTCCAGAGGTGGGGAGGCGGAGACCGGGATGAAAAGGTAGCATGTATTTCGAGCACGCGCCAATATGCTCTCGGCGCGCAAGCGCACGAAAACACCGGTGGCACCCACATGTCGGCCTAAGAGTCCTTATTCTTTCTTTTTTGGAGAGCCCAGCCTTTTTTTCAGGATCTTTTGAGAGCCCGGCCTGAGAGTCATAATTGACCAAGCTAGGCCCATTTGTTTTCTCTGACTTACTGGGCTGCAAATCTTTCAAGACGAGGAGGGATGCATTCCGGCCTAGACAAAGAGTGTGGTCAATGTCTGTTAAAAGTAATATCAAAAGGGGTTGAAAATTCCAAAAAAATATAGCAAATGGGATATTAGTTTCTTTTTTTGTTTTTGTTCGTCACTGATATCTTATACTCCCTCCGTCCCAAAATACTTGTCTTATATTAGTCTAGATACGGATGTATCTAATACCAAAATGTGACTTGATACATCCATATTTAGACAAATCTAAGACAAGAATTTTGGGACGGAGGGAGTATTTCATTGGATTTAACATGGCATAGTACTAATTTATTTTTAAATTTTTTTAGTATGGCTACTAATTTTGGATTAAGAATATTTTGTTCCCCAGCAAATATTTGCGAATTTTCAAAATTTCGCACATATTAATTAATTTTTTTAACCCTGGTACTGACCAGAAAATGGAAGCAATTCTAAAAATGGAAAACAGGCTGCAATAAATTCCATATGAATTAGAAAATGAGTAAAAATTATAAAAATAATAGCAAATGGGCTGTACACGCCACAGATTTCGAGGCTGACTTGTTTACGCAAGGCTTTGTCAGTCAACACACGATTCTAGCAGTAGTGACTATTGGATGTCCATCCAACGGCCGACGTGCTTGTTCAATCTCTGATATTCTTGCTCCAGCCACCTAAACTAGCGCCGGTGGGACTGCCTGCTCCCTCCTCTTGTGGCCCGCTGTGATGCAGCGCAGGCTTCCCCGGCCCACCCTACTCCCTCCGCTGGCCTGGCCGCACGCAATCAACTGCCTCCTTATTACGCGAAAAAAATGATTCCTCCCACTGACATCTGGGGCGCACCGGTTGGGAGGCTGACCTGTGGGCCTACTAAGTTGACGCGTACGCAGGGCTTGTCAACTTAGTCAACAAACGATTCTAGCAGCAGTAACCGTTGGATTTGAATCGAACGGTCCTGCTGCTTCTTCAATCGCTGCTCTTCTTGCACCAGCCGCCCAAACCAGTGCCGGCGAGACCACCTGCTCCTGCCTCCAGTGGCCGGTTGTGCTGCCGTTGAGGCCTCACCGCCCCCTACTATTCCCACCACTAGCCAGGCCCTGCGGCGACGGCAACCTCACATCGCAGCCGAATCAGTGAACCCTCGTACTCCTTTCCTCGTGGGCATCCACTGCCGCGTCTTCCCCGGCTCTGCGTCGTCCCTTTCCTAGGCCTCGCCGTCGTCCACCACCTTGGATGAGCTCGGCACGGAGTGGTCAACGTGGTCAACGAACGACATCATCAGAAGTAGACTGTGCGTGGAGAGGCTGACAGCTAGGTCCACGGCCGCACGCAAGGAAATGCCTCCTTATTACGCGCAAAATAATGATTCCTCCACCTGACAGCTGGGACCCACTGGAAGGGCCTCTGTATTTCGCGATAAAAACGTTCCCACCGGCTGTGTCGGACCCACCAGCTATATCTTCGCACGCAAGGAAGTGCCTCCTTATTACGCACAAAAAAATGAATACCCCCTGCTAGCTGGGACCCACAATAGTGGGAGGCTGACTTGTGGGCCAACTAAGTTGACAGGGGTGGTGGGCTTTGTCAACTTAGTTAATATGAACGATTCTAGCTCCAGTGACCGTACGATGTCCATCCAATGGCCGTAGTGCTTCTTCAACCTTTGGTCTTCTTGCTCCATCCGCACAAACCAGCGCTAGTCGTGCCTCGTGCTCCTTCCTCCCATGGCCGGCTGCGATGCCACGGAGGCCTCACCGCCACCTACTACTCCCACCGCTGGCCAGGCCATCCCTCTACTCACCCACACACCATGTTATTCTGCGGCGACGGCAGCCTCACACCGCAGCCGAACCAGTGAACCCTCGTACTCCTCTTCGCGTGGGCATCCACTGTCGCGTCTTCCCCGGCTCCACGTCGTCTCCTTCGTAGGCCTCACCATCGTCCACCGCCTTGGTGCTCTCGGTGCAGCATGGTCAATGTGGTCAACGACCGACTTCCATCGGAAGAGTACTGTACGTGGAGAACCTGACAGCTGGGTCCACGGCAGCCGCAAGGAAGTGCCTCCTTATTATGCGGAAAATAATTATTCCTGCACCTGACAGTAGGGACCCACTGGACAGGCCACCGTATTTCGTGAAACAAATGTTTCCCCCTGACCGCTGGGACCCACCAGCTACATCTTCGCACGCAAGGAAGTGTGTTTGGGCAAAAAACGATTCGCCCCCTGATTGCTGGGACCCACCAGCTATATCTTCGCACGCAAGGAAGTGCCTGACTGTCGGGACCCACCTGGTCGAAGCGTACGTAGCGTTGTCATTCTGGTCGCGAATGTGTACGTACATACTGGTCGATGTAGAGCGCGCATGTGTCGTAATAGAGGCACGCATGTAGCATGTACACGTATGTACAGCGGCCAGTGTGCAAGAAAGAAAATACGGCCACGTACGTACATACGGGCGGGGTCTCGAACGCCTACTCGCGCATACGTCTGGCCAGGGCTCGTGTAGGTGGCTGGGTCGGAATGGAGAAACATCATCGTCGTCATGTTCATGGGGAGCCAACCGGCTGGGTCAGAATGGAATGCGTCGTCGTGTTCATCGGGAGGGCTTGGACGAAACAGCCGGTGGAAACAAGGCCTGGCGTACCGCAGAACGGAGGAAACGGCCTTGTGTTCGACCGGCCACGTTAGAAACGGGATCATGTTCATCGGGAGGGGTCTGGCGTACCCGCAAAACGGAGGAAACGGACTTGTGTTGGACATCCTACGGTCGAAACGGGGTCCTATTGATCAGGAGGGGTGTGGCGTACCGCAAAACGGAGGAAACAAACTTGTGTTGGAGCGCTACGGTCGGAACGAGGGTCCTGTTCATCAGGAGGGGTGTGGTGTACCGCTAAACGGGACTCCACAGGATACTGTTCATCTCCACCATCGACCCCCACCAGCCTCCACGGGCTACTGTTCATCCACCGTCGACCTCCTCCAGCCTCCACCTGCGACTGTTTATCCACGGGCTCCTGTTCATCCAGCCTCCACCGCGCGCTACTCCACCGGCTACTGTTCAACCAACCCTATCCACGGGCTCCTGTTCAACCACCCCTCCACGGGCTACTGTTCATCCAACCCTGCACCATCTACTGTTCATCCAGCCCTCCACAGGGTCCTGTTCATCCAGCCCCAACCGGCTCGATCGATCTGGGTCCTGTTCATCTAGAGGCAATACCACGGGGTCCTGTTCATCCACCCCCACCGGGAACTGTCCATCCAAACCCCCAGCAACACTCACTGTTCATCCAGAGGCAGCATCGATCGACTTCAGTTAGCAGCGATGGCGAAGGAATCGCCGATCGGGTTCGATTAACAGCCATCGATTGATCGCCGGGTTTAGTAACATGTAACCTCTATTGCAATCGCCGGGTTCGATGGCGAACGCCTACGCTCGGGTTCGATTAGAGCCCAACGCCTCGCCACGCAGCGTGCATGTACGAGAGAAACGCACAAACCTCCATGCATCGCTCGGCCCCGACCACCCACCGTAACCGGGAACACCCCGATATTTTCCTCGCCCTCGCTTCTACCTAGGTTTTTTTCCGTCATGGACGGGACAAAGAATGTCATGCAGCTGCGTCTCCGGCCCGCCCAGGATGAAAAGCCCATTTTCTGTCATGATTTTTTGTCATAGAAGTAGGATCCCACCACATCTATGATCATACCAGGTTTTGTCACAATTATCACCATAGAACTGTCATAAGTATGACACAAAATTTTTCATTCGGCCCAAAATGTCACGGATGTGTCTTTTTTTATAGTGATAGAGAGAATCGGCTTATTTTTGTCATATAACATGGTCAATTGGTTTGACGTGAAAATAACAATGTCTAATGGCATTTTGAGCAAACATTAATAGAACGATGGCATTTTTGGATATCTAATTGCATTTTTGAGCAAGCATCTCATGGATCGATGGCATTTTTTAGTATTTGTAACTTCTAATGGCAAAACTGAGTGGTGACACAACTAGTGGCATAAATAATAAGAACCCAAGAATTAAATAGGTATGCTAATTTCTTTAATAGAATTTAGCACCCCATTTTAGCACGTACTAGCTTTTTTAATAGTACTATATGCATAATCTGGCAACCAGCGCTCTCTATATGTACCACCTTTTTCTTTAATTTCATCCTGTTAGTTTTGCTCCAAGGCGCAATCCATCGATACTAGTACTACTGTACAAAAGTATACATTTTTTAAAAGGCTACAGGGCGGGGCAGTCTCGCTTGTTCGGTTTCACGAGAGGCGAGGGCCTTTGTGATTTGACGGCTCATTACTACTGGAAGGTGGGGCCTTTTGATTTGACTGCTCGTATAAATGTTGCCGATGACCTGAGGAGGAGCAAAGAACCGTGCGATATACTCAACTTTTCCACTGGAGTACTAGTACGACGGAGGAGCACGAAACACGGCAGCCTAGTGCCATATGGCGATTGTCGGTGTCAAAACCGGCGGATCTCGGGTAGGGGGTCCCGAACTGTGCGTCTAGGCGGATGGTAACAGGAGACAAGGGACACGATGTTTTTACCCAGGTTCGGGCCCTCTCGATGGAGGTAATACCCTACTACTGCTTGATTAATATTGATGATATGGGTAGTACAAGAGTAGATCTACCACGAGATCAAGGAGGCTAAACCCTAGAAGCTAGCCTATGGTATGATTGTTGTTCGTCCTACGGACTAAAACCCTCCGGTTTATATAGACACCGGATAGGTTAGGGTTACACAGTCGGTTACAATGGTAGGAGATCTACATATCTGTATCGCCAAGCTTGCCTTCCACGCCAAGGAAAGTCCCATCCGGACACGGGACGAAGTCTTCAATCTTGTATCTTCATAGTCTTGGAGTCCGGTCGTGATGATAGTTCGGCTATCCGGACACCCCCTAGTCCAGACTCCTCGGTAGCCCACGAACCAGGCTTCAATGACGACGAGTCCGGCGTGCATATTGTCTTCGGCATTGCAAGGCGGGTTCCTCCTCCGAATACTTCATAGAAGGTTTTGAACACCAGATAGTGTCCGCTCGCAAAACAAGTTCCACATACCACCGTGAGAGAATAACTTTTGCACGATATCTTTGGCGTATTCCGTGGCGTGACATCACACCACGGCCAGGCCTTTTTATGAATCATTTTTTACCATTCCGCCTTAGTGCGTTTAGCGAGGCGGTTTCCTTGGCACGTCTTATCAAAGCATAGATCGTGCCCCCTTATTCCGGGATTCTCATCAATACGGACGTGGGTAACCCATCCGCTCCATTGATTACGGCGCTTGGGAGATAAGCGAGTTTTACCAGGCTGGTGGGGGACGCATAGCTTCGCCCGTCCATATAAGGGGATAAGGATCCACCTTTTCACCTACGCCTTCTTCTCCTTTGCTCCTCCATTTCCGCGCACTCGAGCTCTAGCACCCAAGTCTGCACATTCCTCCTCAACCTTCTCCAACCATGTCAGGAGCGGGAGGCAGATGGATGGCCTCCTCCGTCACGGAGGGGCACATCACAAGATCTGGGAGGCCGGATACTTGTCCGGCGATATCACAAGACAAAGCTGCCCGACGCTGGGCAGCTCATTCCAACCCCGGGCCCCATGAGAGGGTGGTGTTTCTCCCCACTTCCTCCATGGACTTGGTTTTCCACTTCACCCATTTGTCCGAGGGCTCATGTTCTACTACGGCTGGACTTCCACGACTGGCCCCAATTTCGTCCTCAACATCTCAACGTTTATCGTAAATGGTGCGAGGCCTTCCTCTGCATCCAGCCCCACTTTGGCCTATGGCTGAAGACCTTTAATGTCAGGCTAAAGGTTGTGGGCGGCCGTCAAGCGGAGTGCGGAGGCTCCATGGTCGGCAAGATGGCCAAAGTCCTATGGCTCGAGGGCTCCTTTGCGGAGACAATAAAGGGGTGGCAATCGGGGTGGTTCTACATCACCGAGCCATGCGACCCTGAATGGGTGGCGGCCCCCGAATTCAGATCTGGATTCCCCACACGGATCTCGTCATGGAAAGAGACGGGCCTGAAGTGGGGGGATTCGGACGAGCTATCCGGACTCCAAACATGCGTCCGAAACCTGGTGGACAAGAATCTCAGGCTTGTCGACGTAATCCAGGTGATGCTCATCCGCCGGATTCTCCCATGCCAACAACGAGCCTTCAATTTGTGGGAGTTCGATCCAGCACAACACCGAACCTTGAGCTGGCTCTTCGATACTACGTACGAAGATGCCTGGAAGGTGCTGTTCAAAGCGCTGAAGCCCCGCATCCGCTAACGAAGATCGCGGATACAGCTCATGGCGTCAAGCCGGCGAGGTAAGTTATTTTACCCTTTATGGGACTCTTTTTCATAGATTGACTCTCGTGGGATCTAAAAACTCCCTATTCTTTGACAGATCGGCTGAAGACGTCCGGACAGATTAACTGTCCGGCTCCTTTGCCGTAAGACCCAGCCGGACGCCGATTGACGGAAGCTCTTGGCTCCGCACCCATGTGGTGCCGAGAAGAAGGCCAAGAAGGAGGCCACGGGAATCAAGGAGCTCCCACGCCAGTGCGGTCAGATTCTGAGCGAATCTTCTCCTCAAGACGAGGAGGAGGAAGAAGAAGCTTCTCCCCGGGGAGGAGAGGAAAAGGAAGGCCGCCCCAACCGGGAGGCCGGAGGGTCCAAGAAGGAAGAACCCTTCCTCCGGACTTCTCCACCAACGTCGGCATTTACGACGAGGAGGATTGGCCTACAAGGGACAAGCCCCTGGCGAGATCGTAAGTGTCCGGATACCCATGGCTTTTTATTATTGCAGAGTGTTCTCTAATGTCGAACAATCGTGCAGCCCGCCCAAGGGCGAGTTTGCCGATTCATCGAGCGGGTCCCTGGGCTCGTTGGAAATGGAGAGTACTTCGCTTCCGACCGCCTCCTCGCCTCACGCCGCGGTCGACGCCGCGGTGGGGCCCCAGGTGGGCTTGGTCAGGAGGAGGTGGCGCAGGAGGTGCCACAAGGCAACCTCCCGGACTCAGCGCGTGGGGCAAGACCCCGGGGCTCTAAGCCCGACCCTTGTCTCGACTCCATGCCGGAACCTTCAGCAGTTCCGAGTCCCAAGCAGTCCCTTCATAAGAAGGGTAAGACGCCAGTGTCCTCCGTCCAAGCTGGAGGAACCGGATAGCTTCTTGAGGCGCTCAACGGCGCCTCCATCGAGGAGGAGCACCGCCTTTGTTATGAGTGCGGTGATCCGGACAGTTCAGCCCGCCAAGAGCGGGCTGACCGAAGCCTGTACCAGCCTTCTAACATGCTTTGAGGTAAGTTTAGAATATGTAAAAATATTACCGCATAGACAGTAGCCCCTGATGCTTAGTTCGATGTTCGGAAAGAAAAGCCGGACTAAGGATCTAAAAAGATATACGCAGGAGTCTAACATAAGTATGTCAATATGGGAATGCAGGCTGCGCTGCTGACCTCTGCCTTATCATGGAGGTCAATGCGTTAAAGCAGAGCCTCGAGCGGTCCGAGAACGAGCTCGGCCAAGCCAAGAAGCAGCTCGAGGACAAGGAAGGTACGTAGTACCTAATTAAAGAAATACCATATAGAAAGGTTTCGTTGCAAAATATAACATGAATAACATGGGTACTGCAGGGGCCACGAAAATTATGCTAGGTAGCATTCCACATCAAAAGTTCTGTTTTTATCATTTACCTACTCGAGGACTAGCAGGAATTAAGCTTGAGGATGCTTGATACGTCTCCAACGTATCTATAATTTTTTATTGTTCCATGCTATTATATTATCTGTTTTGGATGTTTAATGGGCTTTACTAAGCACTTTTATATTATTTTTGGGACTAACCTACTAACCAAAGGCCCAGTGCAAATTGCTGTTTTTTTTGCCTATTTCAGTGTTTCGCGGAAAAGGAATATCAAACGGAGCCCAAACGAAATAAAACCTTCGGGAGACTTATTTTTGGAACAAACATGATCCAGGGGACTTGGAGTGGACGTCAAGAAAGAAGCGAGGAGGCCACGAGGCAGGGTGGCGCGCCTGTCCCCCTGGGCGCGCCCCCAACCCTCATGGGCCCCTCGCAGCTCCACCGGCCTACTTCTTCCTCCTATATATCTCCATATACCCCGAAAACATCCAGGAGCACCACGAAACCCTATTTACACCGCCGCAACCTTCTGTACCCGTGAGATCCCATCTTGGGGCCTTTTCCAGCGCTCCGCCGGAGGGGGAATCGATCATGGAGGGATTCTACATCAACACCATAGCCTCTTCGATAATGTGTGAGTAGTTTACCACAGACCTTCTGGTCCATAGTTATTAGCTAGATTTCTTCTTCTCTCTCTTTGGATCTCAATACAAAGTTCTTCTCGATCTTCTTAGAGATCTATTCGACGTAACTCTTTTTTGCGGTATGTTTGTCGAGATCGGATGAATTGTGGGTTTATGATCAATATTATCTATGAACAATATTTGAATCTCCTCTGAATTCTTTTATGTATGATTTGATACCTTTGCAAGTCTCTTCGAATTATCAGTTTGGTTTGGCCTACTAGATTGATCTTTCTCGATCCTAGTGACAGAAAGGGAAATGACACATATTGTCTTGTTGCCATTGAGGATAAAAAGATGGGGTTTATATCATATTGCTTGAGTTTATCCCTCTACATCATGTCATCTTGCCTAATGTGTTACTCTGTTCTTATGAACTTAATACTCTAGATGCATCTTTGGATAGCGGTCGATGTGTGGAGTAATAGTAGTAGATGCAGAATCGTTTCGGTCTACTTGTCACGGACGTGATGCCTATATACATGATCATTCCTAGATATTCTCATAACTATGCACTTTTCTATCAATTGCTCGACAGTAATTTGTTCACCCACCGTAATACTTATGCTATCTTGAGAGAAGCCACTAGTGAATCCTATGGCCCCCGGGTCTACTTTCCATCATACAAGTTTCCAATCTATTTTTACTTTGCAATCTTTACTTTCAATCTACATCACAAAAATACCAAAAATATTTATCTTATTATCTCTATCAGATCTCACTTTTGCAAGTTGCCGTGAAGGGATTGACAACCCCTTTATCGCGTTGGTTGCAAGGTTCTTATTTGTTTGTGTAGGGATGAGGCGACTTGTGTGTAATATCCTACTGGATTGATACCTTGGTTCTCAAAAACCGAGGGAAATACTTATGCTACTTTGCTGCATCACCATTTCCTCTTCTTAGGGAAAAGCCAACGCAAGCTCAAGAGGTAGCAACTACTTATAGCAAGACTTCTCCCATGTCCTCAGGAACAAACGTAACTACTCACAAATCATATTCATGTTCATAATCAGAGGGGTATTAATATGCATAAAGGATCTGAACATATGATCTTCCACCAAATAAACCAACTAGAATCAACTACAAGGAGTAATCAACACTACTAGCAACCCACAGGTACCAATCTGAGGTTTTGGGACAAAGATTGGGTACAAGATATCAAATAGGGTTTTAGGGGAGACGGTGCTGGTGAAGATGTTGATGGAGATTGACCCCCTCCCGATGAGAGGATCGTTGGTGATGATGACGGTGATGATTTCCCCCTCCCGGAGGGATGTTTCCCCGGCAGAACAGCTCCACCGGAGCCCTAGATTGGTTCCGCCAATGTTCTTCCTCGTGGCGGCGGTGTTTCATCCTGAAAGCTTGCTTATGATTTTTTCCAGGGTGAAAGACTTCATATAGCAGAAGATGGGAACCGGAGGCCTGCCAGGGGGCCCACGAGGCAGGGGGCGCGCCCAGGGGGTAGGGCGCGCCCAGGGGGTAACTTCTGTGGAGTTTCAGGGCTTTTGGAGTTGTGCAGAATAGGTCGCTAATATTTGCTCCTTTTCCAGCCCAGAATTCCAGCTGTCGGCATTCTCCCTCTTCGTGTAAACCTTGTAGAATAAGAGAGAATATGCATAAGTATTGTGACATAATGTGTAATAACAGCCCATAATGTAAAAATATTGATATAAAAGCATGATGCAAAATGGACGTATCAACTCCCCCAAGTTTAGACCTCGCTTGTCTTCAAGCGGAAGCCAAAAATGAAAAATATGTCCAAATGTTTATAGTTAGAGGTGTCGATAAAATAAAATAAAATACGGACATGAGGGCATCATGATCATTCCTATAACAGCAACATATATAGATATTGTCATATGATTTCTTATGCTCAAGTAATAATCTATTCACAATATAAAGTGTGAATCAGAAACTTCATTGAGAACTAAAAAACTATAATCTCGGTCACTGAAGCAATTGCAATTTATCATAACATCGGAAAGAGTCGATATAAGAGCTTTTCAGCAAGTCCACAAACTCAACTATCATTTAGTCTTTCACAATTACTAAAACTCACGCAATACTTATGGGTATGGAGTTTTAATCGGACATAGAGAAAGATAGGGGCTTATAATGTTGCCTCCCAACCTTTTACCTCAAAGGTAATGTCAACAATAATAGTTCATGATAACTTACATCCAATTGGATATATATATTAGGATCTTTTCAACACAATGTGCTTGCCAAAGGATAAAATGTAAAATGGAAAGGTGAAGATCACCATGACTCTTGCATAAAGCATAAGACGAAAATAAAAGATAGGCCCTTCGCAGAGGGAAGCAGAGGTTGTCATGTGCTTTTATGGTTGGGTGCACATGATCTTAATGCGAAAGATCGTATCTTTATATTGCCACTTGTGATGTGGACCTTTATTATGCAGTCCGTCGCTTTTATTTCTTCCACATCACAAGATCGTATAAAGCTTATTTTCTCAACACTAATAAATCATACATATTTAGAGAGCAATTTTTATTGCATGCAACAATGAAAACTTACTTGAAGGATCTTACTCAATCCATAGGTAGATATGGCGGACTCTCATGGAAAAACTGGGTTTAAGGGTATTCGGAAGCACAAGTAGTATCTCTACTTGGTGCAAAGAATTTGGCTAGCAAGAGGGAGAAAGGCAAGCTCAACATGTTGGATGATCCATGACAATATACTTTATTTCGGATATAAGAAAACATAACCCATTACGTTGTCTTCCTTGTCCAACATCAACCCTTTAGCATGTCATATTTTAATGAGTGCTCACAATCATAAAAGATGTCCAAGATAGTATATTTATATGTGAAAACCTCTCTTTCTTTATTACTTCCTATTAATTGTGACGATGACCAAAACTATGTTTGTCAACCCTCAACAACATTTTTTCATCATACACTTTATATGTGAAGTCATTACTCTCCATAAGATAAATATGATCTCTTTATTTCTTTTTATTCTTTCTTTTTCTTTTATTCCCTCACGATCATAGCAAGATAATAGAGCCCTTGACTCAAAACTAATCTTTATTGTATATATAGCTCACGGACTCGATTACATAGAGGGATCATAAAGCAAAACTCAAAACTAAATCATACTAGAACTTTTATTCTACTAGATCAAGACATTACCAAAAGGATCGAACTAAGAAAAAGGTAAAGATAGGAGTGTGATGGTTATGCAATACCGGATAACCTCCCCCAAGCTTGGCAGTTGCCAAGGGGAGTGCTCGTACCCATGTATTTATGTATCTTTCTTCGGAGGTGAAGAAGATGGTGATGACGATGACAATTGTGCCATCAGCTTCTTCATATTGTAATTGAGAAGAGCAATTTCCTCCTTTAAATCATCGACCTCCGATTCCAGCTTCAAGATCTTGTCACATAAATCTCCTTTGCTTTTCTGCCGAAAACGAGAAGGAATAGATCGGTTGTTAGACAGTTTAGCCCTTTTACGGAGACTATACTTCTTGAACTTCACGTGCATATCCCGGGGTTGAGGTAGAGGAAAATCCTCCTCCTCCAAACTTGAATCATTGATCCTCATCAAATGATCATCCTCCTCATCATCCATAGTTCGACCACAAGGAGATAGATCCTCATAGGTCTTTGGATCAGCAATGAGATGTAAGACATAGCTCTCTCCATCAGAATCTTGAGATGACATCTTGCTCCAAATCTGCTATAGAAACAACTTGAAACAAAAACAGAGGATATTTGCGTGATACAAGGGTCAAAACCTTCGGGAGATTATATAATATATTTTTACCGACCAAAATAAGTATCGTGCAAGAAAACGGAGTCCGGAGAGCACACGAGGTGCTAACGAGGCAGGGGGCGCGCCCAGGGGGTAGGGCGCGCCCTCCACCCTCGTGGACCCCTCGTGTCCTTCCCGGACTACTTCTTATTTTCCTATTTTCTTAAATATTCCAAAACGGAGAAAAATTGCCATTAGAACTGTTTTGGAGTCGGTTTACTTACCGTACCACATACATATTCCTTTTCAGAGTCTGAATCATTATGGAAAGTGTCCCTTATGTATTCCTCCGGGGTCACCGTGTCAATAACATTAGTTTTTTCAACATTTATGGGGTTACCTGAGCTATAATGTTTGATTCTTTGACCGTTCGCCACCTTCGGATTTTTGCCTTCGAAGTTGTTGATTTTTATGGCACCGGAACGATAGACCTCCTCGATAACGTAAGGACCTTCCCATTTAGAGAGAAGTTTTCCTGCAAAAAATCTTAAACGAGAGTTGAATAGCAACACATAATCACCTACATTAAACTCACGCTTTTGTATCCTTTTGTCATGCCATCTTTTAACTTTTTCTTTAAACAGTTTGGCATTCTGTTCTCCGTTCATCAAGTGAGCTAATGTCAAATAGCCTCTTCCCACCGGCAAGTTTGAAATCATAATTGAGCTCTTTAATGGCCCAATATGCCTTATGTTCTAGTTCGAGAGGTAAGTGACATGCTGTTCCATAAACCATTTTATACGGAGACATACCCATATGATTCTTATATGCAGTTCTATAGGCCCATAATGCATCATCAAGACTCTTGGACCAATTCTTTCTAGATCTATTAACAGTCTTTTGAAAAATTAATTTGAGCTCTCTATTACTAAGTTCTACTTGACCACTAGATTGTGGATGGTACGGTGATGCAATTCTATGGTTAACATCGTACTTAGCAAGCATTTTACGGGAAGTACCATGAATAAAATGTGAACCACCATCAGTCATTAAATATCTAGGGACTCCAAACCTTGGAAAAATAACTTCTTTAAGCATCTTAATAGAGGTGTTATGATCAGCACTACTAGTTGGAATAGCTTCTACCCACTTAGTAATATAATCAACAACAAGTAAAATATGTGTATACCCATTAGAGGAAGGAAACGGTCCCATATAATTAAAACCCCAAACATCAAATGGTTCAATAACAAGTGAATAATTCATGTGCATTTCTTGACATCTACTAATATTACCAATTCTTTGACATCCATCACAAGACGAGACAAACTTACGAGCATATTTGAAGAGAGTAGGCCAGTAAAAACCGGATTGCAATACCTTATGTGCAGTTCTATCTACAGCGTGTTGTCCTCCATAAGCTTCGGAGTGACACTTGCGTAGGATCTGTTCCTGTTCCATCTCCTGTAAGGGGATTAGCTAGCAGTTTCTCTATCATACCCAAAGGAATTTCAAAGTAAACATTTTCAGTAGGTTCAGTAGGTTGAGGAGCAACTCTTTGCTCTACTGGTCGGGGTGAAGATACCCCGAACAAGCCCTCAAAGGATTATGTTCCATAGTAACAAGTGACAGTAAATTTCAGCACACTGTATAAATTTTTCCTTACCAAATTCCACCTACCAAAGGCGCTTCACTCCCCGGCAACAGCGCCAGAAAAGAGTCTTGATGACCCACAAGTATAGGGGATCTATCGTAGTCCTTTAGATAGGTAAGAGTGTCGAACCCAACGAGGAGCAGAAGGAAATGACAAGCGGTTTTCAGTAAGGTATTCTCTGCAAGCCCTGAAATTATCGGTAACAGATAGTTTTGTGATAAGGTAATTTGTAACGGGTAACAAGTAATGAAAGTAAATAAGGTGTGCTACCTCTTGAGCACTGCGTTGGATTTCCCCGAAGAGGAGAGGGTGATGCAGCAAAGTAGCGTAAGTATTTCCCTCAGTTTTTGAGAACCAAGGTATCAATCCAGTAGGAGGCCACGCGCGAGTCCCTCGTACCTACACAAAACGATAGCTCAACGCAACCAACGCGATTAGGGGTTGTCAATCCCTTCACGGTCACTTACAAGAGTGAGATCTGATAGAGATGATAGATAATATTTTTGGTATTTTTGATATAAAGATGAAAAGTAAAATAAAAGGAAAAAGTAAAAGCAAAGCAAAAATAAAGTGATGGAAGATTGATATGATGAGAATAGACTCGGGGGCCATAGGTTTCACTAGTGTCTTCTCTCAAGAGCATAAGTATTTCTACGGTGGGTGAACAAATTACTGTTGAGCAATTGACCTAATTGAGCATAGTTATGAGAATATCTAGGTATGATCATGTATATAGGCATCACGTCCGAGACAAGTAGACCAACTCACCTGCATCTACTACTATTACTCCACTCATCGATCGCTATCCAAAGATGCATCTAGAGTATTAAGTTGATGAAAGCAGTAACGCCTTAAGCAAGATGAGACGATGTAGAGGGATAAATTCATGCAATATGATATAAACCCCATCTTGTTATCCTCGATGGCAACAATACAATACGTGCCTTGCTGCCCCTTCTGTCACTGGGAAAGGACACCGCAAGATTGAACCCAAAGCTAAACACTTCTCCCATTGTAAGAAAAACCAATCTAGTAGGCCAAACCAAACTGACATTTCAAAGAGACTTGCAAAGATAACCAATCATACATAAAAGAATTCAGAGAAGATTCAAATATTGTTCATAGATAAACTTGATCATAAACCCACAATTCATCGGTCTCAACAAACACACCGCAAAAAGAAGATTACATCGAATAGATCTCCACGACAAAGGGGGAAAACATTGTATTGAGATCCAAAAAGAGAGAAGAAGCCATCTAGCTACTAACTATGGACCCGAAGGTCTGAGGTAAACTACTCACACTTCATCGGAGGGGCTATGGTGATGATGTAGAAGCCCTCGTGGTGGATTCCCCTTGGCGGAGCTCCGAACAGGCCCCTAGATGGGATCTCGTGGATCTGAGAAAGTTGCGGCGGTGGAATTAGGTTTTGGCTCCGTGTCCGATCGTTTGGGGGTGCGTAAGTATATATAGGAGGAAGGAATGCGTCAGGAGCTTGAGGGGCCCACGAGGCGGGGCGCGCCCTCCACCTCGTGACCGCCTCGTGGCTTTCTTGACGGAGGGTCCAAGTCTCCTGGATCTTATCGATGAGCAAATCACGTTCCCGAAGGTTTCATTCCGTTTGGACCCGTTTGATATTCCGTTTCTTGAAACACCGAAATAGGCAAAAAAAACAGCAATTACTTTGGGCCTCCGGTTAATAGGTTAGTCCCAAAAGTAATATAAAAGTGGAAAATAAAGCCCAATATGGTCCGAAACAGTAGATAATATAGCATGGAGCAAACAAAAATTATATATACATTGGAGGCGTATCAAGCATCCCCAAGCTTAATTCATGCTCGTCCTCGAGTAGGTAAATGACAAAAAGAGAATTTTTGATGCGGAGTGCTACTTGGCATAATTTCAATGTAAATATTCTTAATTATGGTATGAATAGTCAGATTTGGGAGATTCAAGACAAAAGTTCATATTGACATAAAAATAATAATACTTCAAGCATACTAACTAAGCAATTATGTCTTCTCAAAATAACATGTCCAAATAAAGTTCATCCCTACAAAATCATATAGTTTAGTCATGCTCCATTTTTGTCACACAAGAATGCTCTCATAATGCACAACCCTGATGACAAGCCAAGCAATTGTTTCATACTTTAGTAATCTCAAACTTATAAACCTTCAAGCAATACATGAGCGTGAGCCATGGATATAGCACTATGGGTGGAATAGAATATGATGATGGGGGTTATGTGGAGAAGACAAAAAAAGGAGAAGATCTCACATCAACGAGGCTAATAAATGGGCTATGGAGATGCCCATTGATTGATGTTAATGCAAGGAGTAGGGATTGCCATGCAACGGATGCACTAGAGCTATAAATGTATGAAATCTCAACAAAAGAAACTAAGTGGGTGTGAATCCAACTTGCTTGCTCACGAAGACCTAGGGCACTTGAGGAGGCCCATTGTTGGAATATACAAGCCAAGTTCTATAATGAAAGATTCCCACTAGTATATGAAAATGACAAAACAAGAGACTCTCTATCATGAAGATTATGGTGCTACTTTGAAGCACAAGTGTGGAAAAAAAGATAGTAGCATTGCCCTTTTTATTAATTTTCTTTTTTTTCTTTTTTTGGGCCTTCTTTTTTTATTTGGCCTTTTTTTGGGGACAATGCTCCATTGAATGATGATCATCACACTTCTATTTATTTACAACTCAATGATTACAACTCGACACTAGAACAAGGTATGACTCTATATGAATGCCTCCAGCGGTGTACCGGGATATGCAATGAACAAAGAGTGACAAGTATGAAATAATTATGGACGGTGGCTTTGCCACAAATACTATGTCAACTACATGGTCATGCTTAAGCAATATGACAATGATGATTGTGTCATGATGAACGGAATGGTGGAAAGTTGCATGGCAATATATCTCGGAATGGCTATGGAAATGCCATAATAGGTAGGTATGGTGGCTGTTTTGAGGAAGATATAAGGAGGTTTATGTGTGAAACAGCGTATCATATCACGGGGTGGATGCACCGGCGAAGTTTGCACCAACTCTCAATGTGAGAAAGGGCAATGCACGGTACCGAAGAGGCTAGCAATGATGGAAGGGTGAGAGTGCGTATAATCCATGGACTCAACATTAGTCATAAGGAACTCATATACTTATTGCAAAAATCTACAAGCCATGAAAAACCAAAGTACTACGCGCATGCTCCTAGGGGGATAGATTGGTAGGAAAATACCATCGCTCGTTCCCGACCGCCACTCATAAGGATGACAATCAAATAACACCTCATGTTTCAAATTTGTTACATAACGTTTACCATATGTGCATTCTACGGGACTTGCAAACTTCAACACAAGCATTTCTCAAATTCACAACTACTCAACTAGAACGACTTTCATATTATCACCTCCATATCTCAAAACAATTATCAAGCATCAAACTTTTCTTAGTATTCAACGCACTCAAAAGAAAGTTTTACAAATCTTGAATACCAAGCATATTATTATTATTAAGAAAATTACCATGCTATTTAAGACTCTCAAAATAATCTAAGTGAAGCATGAGAGATTAATAGTTTCTATAAAACAAATCCACCACCGTGCTCTAAAAGATATAAGTGAAGCACTAGAGCAAAACTATAAAGCTCAAAAGATATAAGTGAAGCATATATAGTATTCTAAAAAATTCCAATTCATGTATGGCTCTCTCAAAAGGTGTGTACAGAAAGGATGATTGTGTTAAACTAAAAAGCAAAGACTCAAATCATACAAGACGCTCCAAGCAAAACACATATCATGTGGTGAATAAAAATATAGCTCTAAGTAAAATTACCGATGGAAGTAGACGAAAGAGGAGATGCCTTCCGGGGCATCCCCAAGCTTTGAATTTTTGGTGTCCTTGTATTATCTTGGGGGTGCCATGGGAACCCAAGCTTAGGCTCCTGCCACTTCTTGTTCCATAATCCATCAAAAGATTTCACCCAAAACTTGAAAACTTCACAACACAAAACTCAACAGAAATCTCATGAGCTCCGTTAGCGAAAGAAAACAAAAGACCACATCAAGGTACTGTAATGAACTCATTATTTATTTATATTGGTGCTAAACCTACTATATTCACACTTCTCTATGGATTATAAACTATTTTACTAACCATAGATTCATAAAAATAAGCAAACAACACACGAAAAACGGAATCTGTCAAAAACAGAACAGTCTATAGTAATCTGTAACTAACGCAAACTTATGGAACTCCAAAAAATCAGCTAAAATAGGACGACCTAGGCAATTTGTTTATTGATCAGAAGCAATTTTAATCACTATTTTATCACGTTCTGGTGAATTTTTAGAATTGTTTTCGTGAACAGAAAGTTTCTGGAAATTACAGCAAGATCAAATAACTATCATCCAAGAAGATCCTATAGGTTTAACTTGGCACAAACACTAATTAAAAGATAAAACCACATCTAAAAAGAAGGTAGATGGATTATTTATTCCTAAACAGAAAAAAAAACTAAAATAAAATTGGGTTGCCTCCCAACAAGCGCTATCGTTTAACGCCCCTAGCTAGGCATAAAAGCAAGGATAGATCTAGGTATTGCCCTCTTTGTAGGCAATCCATAAGTGGCTCTCGTGATAGATTCATATGGTAGTATTATTTTATTCCTAGGGAAGTGTTCCATGCCTTTCTTTAATGGAAATTAGAATCTAATGTTCCCTTCCTTCATATCAATAATCGCACCAATCGTTCTAAGGAAAGGTCTACCAAGAATGATAGGACAAGAAGGATTGCAATCTATATCAAGAATGATAAAATCTACGGGCACATAATTCCTATTTGCAACAATAAGAACATCATTAATTCTTCCTATAGGTTTATTAATAGTGGAATCCGCAAGGTGCAAGTTTAGAGAGCAATCATCAAAATCACGGAAATCTAGCAAATCACACAAAGTTTTGGGAATAGTGGAAACACTAGCACCCAAATCACATAAAGCATACAATTCATGATCCTTAATATTAATTTTAATAGTTGGTTCCCACTCATCATAAATTTTTCTAGGGATAGAAACTTCCAACTCAAGTTTTTCTTCGTAAGATTGCATCAAGGCATCAACAATATGTTTAGTAAACGCTTTATTTTGGCTATAAGCATGAGGAGAATTTAGCATGGATTGCAACAAGGAAATACAATCAATTAAAGAGCAACTTTCATAATTAAATTCCTTGAAATCCAATATAGTGGGTTTAGCAACATCTAGGGTTTTATTCTTTTCAATCCCACTTTTATCAATTTCATCATCAAGATCTAAAAACTCCAAATTTTTGGAACGCCTTCTAGGTAAAGGTAGATCATATTCAGTTTCATAAAGATTCATATTGCAAAACAAAGATTTGATAGGGGACACATCAATAACTTTTAGATCTTCATCTTGATTTTCATAGGAATTGGAAGAACACACTTTAATAAAGGCATCTTTTGTAGCACGCATTCTAGCGGTTCTTTCCTTGCACTCATCAATGGAAATTCTCATGGCTTTGAGAGACTCATTAATATCATGCTTAGGAGGAATAGATATAAGCTTTAAGGAATCAACATCAAGAGAAATTCTATCAATGTTCCTAGCCAATTCATCAACTTTAAGTAATTTCTCTTCAAGCAAAGCATTAAAATTCTTTTGGGAATTCATAAACTCTTTAATACTAGTCTCAAATTCAGAGGGCATCTTATTAAAATTTCCATAAGAGTTGTTGTAGGAATTTCCATAATTATTAGAAGGATTACTAGGATAAGGCCTAGGATTAAAATTCCCTCTATACGCGTTGTTACCAAAATTATTCCTACCAGCAAAATTCACATCCATAGATTCATTATTATTCTCCATCAAAGCAGACAAAGGCATATCATTAGGATCAGAAGAAACACTCTTAGTAGCAAATAATTTCATAAGTTCATCCATCTTTCCACTCAAAACATTAATTTCTTCTATCGCATGCACTTTCTTATTAGTAGATCTTTCATGCCATTGAGAATAATTAACCATAATATTATCTAGGAGTTTAGTAGCATCTCCTAAAGTGATTTCCATAGAAGTGCCTCCCGCGGCCGAATCTAAAAGATTTCTAGAAGCAATATTCAATCCGGCATAAATTTTTTGTATAATCATCCACAGATTCAAACCATGAGTAGGGCAATTACGTATCATTAATTTCATTCTCTCCCAAGCTTGTGCAACATGTTCATGATCAAGTTGCTTAAAATTCATAATATCCTTTCTAAGAGAGATGATCATAGGGGGAGGAAAATACTTAGAGATAAAAGCATCTTTGCACTTGTTCCAAGAATCAATACTATTTTTAGGCAAAGACGAAAACCAAGCTTTAGCACGATCTCTAAGAGAAATAGGAAATAGCTTCAATTTAACAATTATCATTATCAACATCTTTCTTCTTTTGCATATCACATAAATCAACGAAGTTATTTAGATGAGTAGCGGCATCTTCACTAGGAAGACCGGCGAATTGATCTTTCATAACAAGATTCAACAAAGCAGTATTGATTTCACAAGATTCAGTATTGGCAAGAGGAGCAATCGGAGTGCTAAGGAAATCATTATTGTTGGTATTGGTATAGTCACACAATTTGGTATTATCTTGAGCCATCGGGACAAACAAGCAATCCAACACACGAGCAAAAAAAAAAGCAAGCGAGAAAAAGGCAAACGGAAAAGAGAGGGCGAATAAAACGGCAAGGGTGAAGTGGGGGATAGGAAAACGAGACGCAAATGGCAAATAATGTAATGCGGGAGATAGGGATTGTGATGGGTACTTGGTATGTTGACTTTTTGCGTAGACCTCCCCGGCAACGGCGCCAGAAATTCTTCTTGCTACCTCTTGAGCACTACGTTGGATTTCCCCGAAGAGGAGAGGATGATGCAGCAAAGTAGCGTAAGTATTTCCCTCAGTTTTTGAGAACCAAGGTATCAATCCAGTAGGAGGCCACGCGCGAGTCCCTCGTACCTACACAAAACGATAGCTCAACGCAACCAACGCGATTAGGGTTGTCAATCCCTTCACGGTCACTTACGAAAGTGAGATCTGATAGAGATGATAGATAATATTTTTGGTATTTTTGATATAAAGATGCAAAGTAAAATAAAAGGCAAAAGTAAAAGCAAAGCAAAAATAAAGTGATGGAAGATTGATATGATGAGAATAGACCCGGGGGCCATAGGTTTCACTAGTGGCTTCTCTCAAGAGCATACGTATTTCTACGGTGGGTGAACAAATTACTGTTGAGCAATTGACATAATTGAGCATAGTTATGAGAATATCTAGGTATGATCATGTATATAGGCATCACGTCCGAGACAAGTAGACCGACTCCTGCATCTACTACTATTACTCCACTCATTGACCGCTATCCAAAGATGCATCTAGAGTATTAAGTTAATGAAAGCAGAGTAACGCCTTAAGTAATATGACATGATGTAGAGGATAAATTCATGCAATATGATATAAACCCCATCTTGTTATCCTCGATGGCAACAATACAATACGTGCCTTGCTGCCCTTATACATCCTTTGGGAAAGGACACCGCAAGATTGAACCCAAAGCTAAACACTTCTCCCATTGCAAGAAAAACCAATCTAGTAGGCCAAACCAAACTGATAATTGAAGAGACTTGCAAAGATAACCAATCATACATAAAAGAATTCAGAGAAGATTCAAATATTGTTCATAGATAAACTTGATCATAAACCCACAATTTATCGGTCTCAACAAACACACCGCAAAAAGAAGATTACATTGAATAGATCTCCACGAGAGAGGGGGAGAACATTGTATTGAGATCCAAAAAGAGAGAAGAGGCCATCTAGCTACTAACTATGGACCCGAAGGTCTGAGGTAAACTACGCACATTTCATCGGAGGGGCTATGGTGATGATGTAGAAGCCCTCCGTAGTGGATTCCCCTTCCGGCGGACCTCCGGAACAGGCCCCTAGATGGGATCTCGTGGATACAGAAATTTGCGGTGGTGGAATTATGTTTTTGGCTCCGTATCTGATTGTTTGGGGGTACGTAGGTATATATAGGAGGAAGGAGTACGTTGGTGGAGCTTCGAGGGGCCCACGAGGCAGGGGGCGCGCCCTAGGGGGGGGGCGCCCTCCACCCTCGTGACCGCCTCGTGGCTTTCTTGATGGAGGGTCCAAGTCTCCTGGATCTTATCTGACGAGCAAATCACGTTCCCGAAGGTTTCATTCCGTTTGGACTCTGTTTGATATTCCGCTTTCTTGAAACATCAAATAGGCAAAAACAGCAATTACAGGTGGGCCTCCGGTTAATAGGTTAGTCCCAAAAGTAATATAAAAGTGGAAAATAAGCCCAATATGGTCCAAAACAGTAGATAATATAGCATGGAGCAATCAAAAATTATAGATACGTTGGAGACGTATCAAGGTGCAGCAATATGGCCCAATCCTTTTTGTAGCAAAGGATAAGCCTGGACAAACTCTTATATAGAGAAAAGCGCTCCCGAGGACACATGGGAATTATCGTCAAGCTAGTTTTCATCACTCTCATATGATTCGCGTTCGTTACTTTGATAATTTGGTGTGTCGGTGGACCGGTGATTGGGTACTGCCCTTTCTTGGACAAGCATCCCACTTATGATTAACCCCTATTGCAAGCATCTGCAACTACAAAAGAAGTATTAAGGTAAACCTAACCACAGCATGAAACATATGGATCCAAATCAGCCCCTTACGAAGCAACTCATAAACTAGGGTTTAAGCTTCTATCACTCTAGCAACCCATCATCTACTTATTACTTCCCAATGCCTTCCTCTAGGCCCAAACAATGGTGAAGTGTCATGTAGTCGACGTTCACATAACACCACTAGAGGAGAGACAACATACATCTCATCAAAATATCGAACGAATACCAAATTCACATGACTACTTATAGCAAGACTTCTCACGTGTCCTCAGGAACAAACGTAACTACTCACAAATGATATTTATGTTCATAATCAGAGGGGTATTAATATGCATAAAGGATCTGAACATATGGTCTTCCACCAAATAAACCAACTAGCATCAACTACAAGGAGTAATCAACACTACTAGCAACCCACAGGTACCAATCTGAGGTTTTGGGACAAAGATTGGGTACAAGAGATGAACTAGGGTTTTAGGGGAGATGGTGCTGCTGAAGATGTTGATGGAGATTGACCCTCTCCCGATGAGAGGATCATTGGTGATGACGACGGTGATGATTTCCCCCTCCCAGAGGGATGTTTCCCCGGCAGAACAGCTCCGCCGGAGCCCTAGATTGGTTCCGCCTCGTGGCGGCGGTGTTTCGTCCCGAAAGCTTGCTTATGATTTTTTCCAGGGTGAAAGACTTCATATAGCAGAAGATGGGCACCGGAGGCCTGCCAGGGGGCCCACGAGGCAGGGGGCGCGCCCAGGGGGGTAGGGTGCGCCCCCACCCTCGTGGATGGTAGGTGGCCCCCCTCTTGTACTTTCTTCACCCAGTATTTTTTATTAATTCCAAAAATAACTTCCGTGGAGTTTCAGGACTTCTGGAGTTGTGCAGAATAGGTCTCGAATATTTGCTCCTTTTCCAAACCTGAATTCCAAATTGGCATTCTCCCTCTTCGTGTAAACCTTGTAAAATAAGAGAGAATAGGCATAAGTATTGTGACATAATGTGTAATAACATCCCATAATGCAATAAATATTGATATAAAAGCATGATGCAAAATGGACGTATCATCATTCAATGCACATAATACATTTAAATTCCAACATATATGTAGACTGTTGGCCTCATATTTTGAATAACTGTTATGCAAATGCAAGAATTAATGAATGAGATTGGTCCAACTGGAATACCATTAAGTGTTGCAACAAAAGCCGCTGAAATCCAGAGTCTTGATGTTGTTGATAAATTTCTTTTAGGAAATAAGTGGCTCAGAAGAGCTACTGGCATACAACCACATTTTTCTTATGTTGTTGACTCATTTGAGCAGAGGTACAGATGCAACGCCACACTTATGTTATTTCTTCTCTGAGTTTTGTAGAATTGTTCCTTCTATAGTGACTTGTGGAGTGAGACTAACTACCCAAGTTGTTAAATTGTACTTTTAGAGGTTTTCCAGATACATTTCAGTGTACATGACCTATTTTTTTGCATATTTAAATTAGTATTGTATCATAACTTGATAGCTTGATGGCCATACGTAGCATAGATTGTTAAAATGCCAAGCCTCTAGATTCATTCAGAGGCTGCTATTGTATTATACACATTCAATTATCTGGACTAGAGGGTGGGAGCCGAATTTATCTTTTGGAGAGCTACAAGTAGGAACTTATGAAACTATAGAATAAGCTATTTGATTAATGTCTCTTAATTATAGCCTTTTCATCGCCTTAATTTTGAGCTACTAACATGTATATTTTGTTCAACATTTCAGGACTACAGTTTCAGTTCACATGATTGCTACCTCCAGTAATACTTCAACTGCCTAAGGATGCTGACTGGTGCCCAGTTGCTCAGGAAACTCAAAGTTTGCAGCCAAACCATGATAGTGGAAACCATAGAAAATAAAATAGCTGAGATCATGGCTAGTCTCACTTCCCATTCAACAATCTATACTTTCTAATATTTGGCGAGGGCATGATAGAAATTTCAAAACGCAAGAAAATGGCTCCAGATCTAGAAGGTTTGTTCTTCAGTGGCACCCTCTTCCCCTTTCTCGTTCATTGTCATGCACAAAGCACGCGTTGTGTGGAGCATGCATTTTTGGTTAAATAATGATATCACATGAAGTCACTTGATGCTAGACCAAACATGGTTAACTTTTTTAGAGCAAAAACGGTTTTATAATCATAATGTATCTTGCTATTGTTTGGTTAGGATTTATTTGGAGTGTTTATCCACCTATTTTTGAGTCCTCTTGGTTTGATACACAGATTTGATTCAATCATGAACAATGATTTGCAAGCAAACCCTATTCTGCCCAAAATCACAATGGTTCATCTTCTCCACGGGTCAGGGTCCTGACGCTGGCACCAGTGGCCCAACGTGGGTTTCATGGTGGAAGATTCTCTTTTCCACGAAGCTCCACGCCATGCATAGAAGTTGTACAGACCTAGCATCATTGCTTTTTTAAACGCATTTGCACAAAGACGTCGTCGGACCTGTTTTTTCTATAAACGCAGATTTTGAGTGTTACAAGAACCAAGTTTTGCTTATCCACAGATTAGTTAGATTAGCCAAACAAAGTTTTAGTTTGTTAGACCCTGAAACACATTTGTAGCTAACTTGTTTCCTCAAACTAGCTATCCAAACAACCCCTAAGGTCCGTTGAGGATTACTTCTACCAAGTCTTTTCAGACTCTACTTTACTGTTTTTTCCAAGGCTTTCTATCAAATTAAATGATATATTAGGATTTTGTTCCTTCATTTAATATTTTGTGTATAATATATATTTGTGTACTTTAACCGCAGAAGTCTTGTTATGATCTGCCTCGGTCGATGCTATTTAAAGATAATGGAGTCAGTGTTGGACAACCGGAGAATGGTGTCGTTGTCGAGCTGCTGCAGAATTGTTGTCGTGGTGCCATCTGAAGGAAATATGCCCTAGAGGCAATAATAAAGTTGTTATTTATATTTCCTTATATCATGATAAATGTTTACTATTCATGCTAGAATTGTATTAATCGGTAACTTAGTACATGTGTGAATACATAGACAAACAGAATGTCACTAGTATGCCTCTACTTGACTAGCTCGTTGCTCAAAGATGGTTGCGTTTCCTAGCCATAGACATGAGTTGTCATCTGATTAACGGGATCACATCATTAGAGAATGATGTGATTGACTTGACCCATTCCGTTAGCTTAGCACTTGAACGTTTAGTATGTTGCTATTGCTTTCTTCATGACTTATACATGTTCCTATGACTATGAGATTATGCAACTCCCGTTTACCGGAGGAACACTTTGTGTGCTACCAAACGTCACAACGTAAATGGTGATTATAAAGGTGCTCTACAGGTGTCTCCGAAGGTAGTTATTGAGTTGGCGTATATCGAGATTAGGATTTGTCACTCCGATTGTCGGAGAGGTATCTCTGGGCCCACTCGGTAATACACATCACTATAAGCCTTGCAAGCATTGTAACTAATGAGTTAGTTGTGGGATGATGTATTACGGAACGAGTAAGGAGACTTGCCAGTAATGAGATTGAACTAGGTATTGAGATACCGACGATCGAATCTCGGGCAAGTAACATACCGATGACAAAGGGAACAACGTATGATGTTATGCGGTTTGACCGATAAACATCTTCATAGAATATGTGGTAGCCAATATGAGCATCCAGGTTTCGCTATTGGTTATTGACCGGAGACGTGTCTCGGTCATGTCTACATAGTTCTCGAACCCGTAGGGTCTGCACGCTTAAAGTTTGGTGAGGATCGGTATTATGAGTTTTTGTGTTTTGATGTACCGAAGGTAGTTCGGAGTCCCGGATATGATCATGGACATGACTAGGAGTCTCAAAATGGTCGAGACGTAAAGATCGATATATTGGACGACTATATTCGCACATCGGAAATGTTCCGAGTGGTTTCGGAGAAAATTCGGAGTATCGGGGGATTACCGGAACCCCCCGGGGAGTTAATTGGGCCTCATGGGCCTTAGTGGGAGAAGAGGAGGGGCGGCCAGGGCAGCCGCGCCCCCCTCCCCCTCTAGTACGAATTGGAAAAGGAGGGGGCGGCGGCCCCCTTTTTCCTTCTCCTCCTCTCTCCCTTCCTTCCCACTCCTAGTCCAACAAGGAAAAGGAGGAGTCCTACTCCCGGTGGGAGTAGGACTCCCCCATTGGCGCGCCCTCCTCCTGGCCAGCCGCCTCCCCCCTTGCTCCTTTATATACGGGGCAAGGGGACACCTCTAGACACACAAGTTGATCTATTGATCTATTCCAGCCTTGTGCGGTGCCCCCCTACACCATATTCCACCTCGGTCATATCGTAGCGGTGCTTAGGCGAAGCCCTGCATCGGTAGCAACATCGTCACCGTCATCACGCCGTCATGCTGATGGAACTCTCCCGTGAAGCTCTGCTGGATCGGAGTTCGCGGTACCTCATCAAGCTGAACGCGTCCTGAACTCGGAGGTGCCGTACGTTCGGTACTTGGATCGGTCAGATCATGAAGAAGTACGACTACATCAACCGCGTTGTACTAACACTTCCGCTTTCAGTCTACGAGGGTACATGGACAAACACTCTCCCCTCTCGTTGCTATGCCTCACCATGATCTTGCGTGTGCGTAGGATTATTTTTGAAATTACTACGTTCCCCAACAGTGGCATCAGAGCCAAGTTTTATGTGTAGATGTTATATGCACGAGTAGAACACAAGTAAGTTGTGGGTGATACAAGTCATACTGGTTACCAACATGTCATACTTTCGTTCGGCGGTATTGTTGGATGAAGCGGCCCGGACCGACATTACACGTACGCTTACGCGAGTCTGGTTCTACCGACGTGCTTTGCACATAGGTGGCTGGCGGGTGTCAGTTTCTCCAACTTTAGTTGAACCGAGTGTGGCTACAGCCGGTCCTTGAGAAGGTTAAAACAACACTAACTTGACGAACTATCATTGTGGTTTTGATGCGTAGGTAAGAATGGTTCTTGATCAGCCCGTAGCAGCCACGTAAAACTTGCAACAACAAAGTAGAGGATGTCTAACTTGTTTTTGCAGGGCATGTTGTGATGTGATATGGTCAAGACATGATGCTATATTTATTGTATGAGATGATCATGTTTTGTAACCGAAGTTATCGGCAATCGGCGAGAGCCATATGGTTGTCGTTTTATTGTATGCAATGCAATCGCCTACGTAATTGCTTTACTTTATCACTAAGCGGTAGCGATAGTCGTAGAAGCAATAGTTGGCGAGGCGACAACGATGCTACGATGGAGATCAAGGTGTCGCGCTGGTGACGATGGTGATCATGACGGTGCTTCGGAGATGGAGATCACAAGCACAAGATGATGATGGCCATATCATATCACTTATATTGATTGCATGTGACGTTTATCTTTTGTGCATCTTATCTTGCTTTGATTGACGGTAGCATTATAAGATGACATCTCACTAAATTTCAAGGTAAAAGTGTTGTCCCTGAGTATGCACCGTTGCCAAAGTTTGTCGTGCCGAGACACCACGTGATGATTGGGTGTGATAAGCTCAACGTTCATCTACAACGGGTGCAAGCCAGTTTTGCACACGCTGAATACTCGGGTTAAACTTGACGAGCCTAGCATATGCAGATATGGCCTCGGAACACTGAGACCGAAAGGTCGAGCGTGAATCATAT
Organism: Aegilops bicornis; assembly: GCA_021605145.1. Lineage (NCBI taxonomy): Eukaryota > Viridiplantae > Streptophyta > Magnoliopsida > Poales > Poaceae > Aegilops > Aegilops bicornis. The sequence continues at coordinate 93,874,666 of CM038669.1, read as the reverse complement.
AGTAGATATGATCAACATAGTGATGTTCACCATTGAAAACTACTCCATTTCACGTGATGAACGGTTATGGTTTAGTTGATTTGGATCACGTGATCACTTAGATGATTAGAGGGATGTCTATCTAAGTGGGAGTACTTGAGTAATATGATTAATTGAACTTTAATTTATCATGAACGTAGTCCTGGTAGTATTAGAATATCTATGTTGTAGATCAATAGCTCGCGTTTAGCTCCCCTGTTTTATTTTTGAAATGTTCCTAGAGAAACCTAAGTTGAAAGATGTTAGTAGCAATGATGCGAATTTGGATCCGTGATCTGAGAATTATCCTCATTGCTGCACAGGAGAATTATGTCCTTAATGCACCGCTAGGTGACAGACCAATTGCAGGAGCAGATGCAGACGTTATGAACATTTGGCAAGATCGATATGATGACTACTTGATAGTTTTAGTGCACCATGCTTTACGGCTTAAAATCGGGGCTTCAAAGATGTTTTTGAACGCCACGGAGCATATGAGATGTTCCAAGAGTTGAAATTAGTATTTCAGACTCATGCCCATGTCGAAAGGTATGAGACCTTTGACAAGTACTTTGCCTACAAGATGGAGGAGAATTGCTCAGCTAGTGAGCATGTGCTCGTAATGTCCGAGTACTACAATCACTTGAATCAAGTGGGAGTTAATCTTCCATATAAGATAGTGATTGACAGAGTTCTCTAGTCACTATCACCAAGTTACTAGAACTTCGTGATGAGCTATAATATGCAAGGGATAACGGAAACGATTCCCAAGCTCTTTGTGATGCTGAAATCGACGAAGGTAGAAATCGAGAAAAGCATCAAGAGTTGATGGTTGACAAGACCACTAGTTTCAAGAAAAGGGCAAAGGGAAGAAGGGGAACTTCAAGAAGAACGGCTAGCAATTTGCCGCTCAAGTGAAGAAGCCCAAGCCTGGACCTAAGCCTGAGACTAAGTGCTTCTATTGTAAAGGGACTGGACACTGGAAGCAGAACTGCCCCAAGTATTTGGCGAATAAGAAGGATGGCAAAGTGAACAAAGGTATATTTGATATACATGTTATTGATGTGTACTTTACTAGTGTTTATAGCAACCCCTCAGTATTTGATACTAGTTCAGTTGCTAAGATTAGTAACTCGAAACGGGAGTTGCAGAATGAATAGAGACTAGTTAAGGGTGAAGTGATGATGTGTGTTGGAAGTGGTTCCAAGATTAATATGATCATCATCACACACTCCCTATACTTTCGGGGTTAGTGTTGAACCTCAATAAGTGTTATTTGGTGTTTGCGTTGAGCATGAATATGATTTGATCATGTTTATTGCAATACGGTTATTCATTTAAGTTAGAGAATAATTGTTGTTCTGTTTACATGAATAAAACCTTCTATGGTCATACACCCAATAAAAATGGTTTATTGGATCTCGATCGTAGTGATACACATATTCATAATATTGAAACCAAAAGATGCAAAGTTAATAATGACAGTGCAACTTATTTATGGCACTGCCGTTATGTCATATTGGTGTAAAGCGCATGAAGAAAATCCATGCTGATGGGCTTTTGGAATCACTTGATTATGAATCAGTTGATGCTTGCGAACCATGCCTCATGGGCAAGATGACTAAGACTCCGTTCTCTGGAACAATGGAGCGAGCAATAGAATTGTTGGAAATAATACATACTGATGTATACAGTCCGATGAGTGTTGAAGCTCACGATAGGTATCATTATTTTCTGACCTTCACAGATGATTTGAGCAGATATGGGTATATCTACTTGATGAAACATAAATCTGAAACATTTGAAAAGTTCAAATAATTTCAGAGTGAAGAGGAAAATCATCGTAACAAGAAAATAAATTTTCTACGATCTGATCGTGGAGACAAATATTTGAGTTACGAGTTTGGCCTTCAATTAAAACACATGTGGAATAGTTTCACAAATTCGTGCCACCTGGAACACCACAACATAATGGTGCGTCCGAACGTCATAACCGTACTTTATGGGATATAGTGCAATCTATGATGTTTCTTCCCGATTTACCACTATCGTTTTGGGGTTATGCATTAGAGACAACTGCATTCACGTTAAAAAAGGGCACCATCTAAATCCGTTGAGTCGACGCCGTATGAACTGTGGTTTAGCAAGAAACCTAAGTTCGCGTTTCTTAAAGTTTGGGGTTACGATGCTTCTGTGAAAAAGTTTCATCCTGATAAGCTCAAACCCAAATTGTAGAAATATGTCTTCATAGGATAACCAAAGGAGACAGTTGGGTACACATTCTATCACAGATCCGAAGGCAAGACATTCGTTGCTAAGAATGGATCCTTTCGATAGAAGGGGTTTCTCTCGAAAGAAGTGAGTGAGAGGAAAGTAGAACTTGATGAGGTAACTGTACCTGCCCCCTTATTGGAAAGTAGTTCATCACAAAAATCTATTCCTGTGACTCCTAAACCAATTAGTGAGGAAGCTAACGATGATGATCATGTAACTTAAGATCGAGTTACTACCGAACCTCGTAGGTAAACCAGAGTGAGATAAGCACCAAAGTGGTACAGTAATCCTATTCTGGAGGTCATGTTACTTGACCATGACAAACCTATGAACTATGAGGAAGCGATGATGAGCCCAGATTCCGCAAAATGGTTTAAGACCATGAAATCTGAGATGGGATCCAGGTATGAGAACAAAGTATGGACTTTGGCTGACTTGCCCGATGATCGGCAAGCCATAGAAAATAAATGGATCTTCAAGAGGAAGACGGACACTGATAGTAGTGTTATTATCTACAAAGCTGGACTTGTTGAAAAGGTTTTGACAAAGCTGAAGGTGTTGACTACGATGAGATTTTCTCACTCGTAGAGATGCTTAAGTCTGTCCGAATCATGTTAGCAAATTGCCACATTTTATGAAATCTGGCAAATGGATGTCAAAACTACATTCCTTAATGGATTTATTACAAAAGAGTTGTATATGATGCAACTAGAAGGTTTTGTCGATCCTAAATGTGCTAACAAAATGTGCAAGCTCCAGTGATCCATCTATGGACTGGTGCAAGCATCTCGGAGTTGGAATATACGCTTTGATGAGTTGATCAAAGCATATAATTTCATACAGACTTGCGGTGAAGCCTGTAGTTACAAGAAAGTGAGTGGGAGCACTACAACATTTCTGATAAATATATGTGAATGAGATATTGTTGATCGAAAATAATGTAAAAAATTTCTGGAAAGCATAAAGGAGTATTTGAAAAGAGTTTTTCAAATAAAGACCACGGTGAAGCTGCTTGCATATTGAGCATCAAGATCTATAGAGATAGATCAAGACACTTGATAAGTTTTTTCAATGAGTACATACCTTGACAAGAGTTTGAAGTAGTTCAAAATGGAACAGTCAAAGAAAGAGTTCTTGCCTGTGTTACAAGGTGTGAAATTGAGTAAGACTCAAAGTCCGACCACGGCAGAAGATAGAAAGATAATGAAAGTCATTCCCTATGCCTCAGCCATAGGTTCTATAAAGTATGCCATGCTGTGTACCAGATCTATTGTATACCCTACAATCGAAGTTTGGCAAGGAGTACAATAGTGATCTAGAGTAGATCACGAATAACGGTCAAAATTATCCTTAGAAGAATAAGGATATGTTTCTCGATTATGGAGGTGACAAAAGGTTAAATAAGTAAAGGGTTACGTCGATGCAGGTTTTGACACTGATCCAGATGACTCTAAGTCTCAATCTGGATACATATTGAAAGTGGGAGCAATTAGCTAAAGTAGCTCCGTGCAGAGCCTTGTAGACATAGAAATTTGCAAAATACATACGGATCTGAATGTGGCAGACCCATTGACTAAACCTCTCTCACAAGCAAAACATGATCACACCTTAGTACTCCTTGGGTGTTAATCACATAGCGATGTGAACTAGATTATTGACTCTAGTAAACCCTTTGGGTGTTGGTCACATGACGATGTGAACCATGGGTGTTAATCACATGGTGATGTGAACTATTAATGTTAAATCACATGGTGATGTGATCTAGATTATTGACTCTAGTGCAAGTGGGAGACTGAAGGAAATATGCCCTAGAGGCAATAATAAAGTTGTTTTTTTATATTTCCATATATCATGATAATTTTTTTTATTCATACTAGAATTGTATTAACCGGAAACTTAGTACATGTGTGAATACATAGACAAACAGAATGTCACTAGTATGCCTCTACTTGACTAGCTCGTTGATCAAAGATGGTTGAGTTTCCTAGCCATAGACATGAGTTGTCATTTGATTAACGGGATCACAACATTAGATAATGATGTGATTGACTTGACCCATTCCGTTAGCTTAGCACTTGATCGTTTAGTATGTTGTTATTGCTTTCTTCATGACTTATACATGTTCCTATGACTATGAGATTATGCAACTCCCGTTTACCGGAGGAACACTTTGTGTGCTACCAAACGTCACAACATAAATGGGTGATTGTAAAGGTGCTCTACAGGTGTCTCCGTAGGTAGTTGTTGAGTTGGCGTATATCGAGATTAGGATTTGTCGCTCCGATTGTCGGAGAGGTATCTCTGGGCCCACTCGGTAATACACATCACTATAAGCCTTGCAAGCATTGTAACTAATGAGTTAGTTGCGGGATGATGTATTACGGAACGAGTAAAGAGACTTGCCAGTAACGAGGTTGAACTAGGTATTGAGATATCGACGATCGAATCTCGGGCAAGTAACATACCGATGACAAAGGGAACAACGTCTGTTGTTATGCGGTTTGACCGATAAAGATCTTGGTAGAATATGTGGGAGCCAATATGAGCATCCAGGTTCCTCTATTGGTTATTGACGGGAGACGTGTCTCGGTCATGTCTACATAGTTCTCGAACCCGTAGGGTCCCTTGCAACAAAGTTTGGTGACGATCGGTTTTATGAGTTTTTGTGTTTTGATGTACCGAAGGTAGTTCGGAGTCCCGGATATGATCACGGACATGACGAGGAGTCTCGAAATGGTCGAGACGTAAAGATCGATATATTGGACGACTATATTCAGACACCGGAAGTGTTCCGAGTGGTTTCGGAGAAAAACCGGAGTACCGGGGGGTTACTGGAACCCCCCGGGAGTTAATTGGGCCTCATGGGCCTTAGTGGGAGAAGAGGAGGGGCGACCAGGGCAGCCGCGTGCCCCCTCCCCCTCTAGTTCGAATTGGACAAGGAGGGGGGGGGGCAGCGCCCCACTTGTTTCCTTCTCCTGCTCTCTCCCTTCCTTCCCTCTCCTACTCCAACAAGGAAAAGGAGGAGTCCTACTCCCACCGGGAGTAAGACTCCCCCCTTGGCGCACCCTCCTCCTAACCGGCCGCCTCCCCCCTTGCTCCTTTATATACGGGGGTAGGGGGCACCTCTAGACACACAAGTTGATGTGATGCCCCCGATTCAATTGTACACTAATCATGCACGCAAATGTGTACGATCAAGATCAGGGACTCACGGGAAGATATCACAACACAACTCTAAAACATAAATAAGTCATACAAGCATCATAATACAAGCCAGGGGCCTCGAGGGCTCGAATACAAGTGCTCGATCATAGACGAGTCAGCAGAAGCAACAATATCTAAGTACAGACATAAGTTAAACAAGTTTGCCATAAGATGGCTAGCACAAACTGGGATACAGATCGAAAGAGGCGCGGGCCTCCTGCCTGGGATCCTCCTAACTACTCCTGGTCGTCGTCAGTGGGCTACACGTAGCAGGGCACCTCCGGTGTAGAAGTCGTCATCGACGGTGGCGTCTGGCTCCTGGGCTCCATCGTCTGGTCGCAGCAATCGAGTAGAGATAGGGGGAAAAGGGGGAACAAGGCAACCGTGAGTACTCATCCAAAGTACTCGCAAAGCAAGGAGCTACACTACATATGCATGGATATATGTGTAAAGGGCCATATCGATTGGACTGAACTGCAGAATGCCAGAATAAGAGGGGGATAACTAATCCTGTCGAAGACTATGCTTCTGGCAGCCTCCGTCTTGCAACATGTAGAAGGGAGCAGACTGAAGTCCTCCAAGTAGCATCGCATAGCATAATCCTACCCGGCGATCCCCTCCTCGTAACCCTGAGAGAGAGCGACCACCGAGTTGTATCCGCACTTGGAAGGGTGTGTTTTATTAAGTATCGTGTTCTAGTTGTCATAAGGTCAAGGTACAACTCCAAGTCGTCACTGTTATCAAGATCACGGCTATTCAATAGATTAAACTTCCCTGCAGGGTGCACCACATAACCCAAGACGCTTGATCCCATTTGGCGGACACACTTTTACGGGTCATGCCCGCCGCTGAAGATCAACACGTCGCAGCCCCACCTAGGCACAACAGAGAGGCCAGCACGCCGGTCTAAACCTAAGCGCATAGGGTCCGGGCCCATCGCCCATAGCACACCAAGACGTTGCATTATGCAATGAAAAGCGGAACTAGCCCCTTAATACAAGAGCAGGCTTACGTTCCAATCCGGCGCGCCACTCGGCCGGCGTCCACGAAGTGCTTTGATACCACGGCGTCGGGATACCCATAACTACTCCCACGTAGATGGTTAGTGCGTATAGACCAAATGGCCGCACTCGGATCAAATACCCGGATCTCGTTAAGCGTGTTAAGTATCCATGAACGCCGACCAGGGCCAGGCCCACCTCTCTCCTAGGTGGTCTCAACCTGCCCCTGCCGCTCCGCCACAAAGTAACGATGGGGCCGTCGGAACCCGGCCCACCTCTACTGGATGGAGCCACTGTCCTTTCAAATTTCATCTCGAGCAAAGATCACGAGTAATGTAACGATGTAAAGTATACAAGATATGCCCGTGATCACCTCCCGAAGTGATCACAGCCCAATAGTATAGCATGGCGCACGGACAAGAGTGTAGGGTCATCGATGGAACACTAGCATCCTATACTAAGCAGTAGGATAGCGGTAAAGGTAACAACAAGAGTAGCAAGGACATGCTATGCAGCAGATAGGATTAATCGAAAGCGAGAACATGCTACACTACTCTAATGCAAGCAGTATAGAGAAGAGTAGGCGATATCTGGTGATCAAAGGGGGGGCTTGCCTGGTTGCTCTGGCAAGAGAGAGGGGTCGTCAATTCCGTAGTCGAACTGGGCAGCATCGTCAGTCTCGGAGTCTACCAGAGAGAAGAGGGGGAAGAAACAATGAATACCATGCAAACAGATGCATATCGATGCATGACACGACAAGTAACGACGCTAGGGGATTCCTAACGCGGTATCAGGTGATACCGAAGAAGGGGGAAAGCATCCGGGAAAGTATTCCCGGTGTTTCGCGTTTTCGGGCAGAGTAGCCGGAGGGGGAAAGTTGCGAGTTTGATATGTTAGGGGTGTGCGGTGGACGAACGGGCTGCGTATCCGGGATCATCTCGTTGTTCGGAGCAACTTTCATGTTGAAAATAATTTAATCCGAGTTACGGATTAAAAGATATGATTTTCTAAAGATTTTATTAATTTCTGGAATTTAATTAATTATTTAAATTAATTCAGAAAATAGATTAATGACATCAGCATGATGTCATGTCGATGTCGCCAGTCAACAGGTTGATCGGTCAACTGACCAAATGGGTCCCACCGTCGCTGACACATTTTAATTAATGATTAATTAAACTAATCATAATTAATTAGGGGGTGGGCCCCACTGTCATTGTTTGATTAATTAACTAACAGTTAATTACGTTAATCTAATTGTGATTAATTAACTTAATTAATTCATTGATTAATTAATTAATTTAATTATTATTTATTATTATTATTATTATTTTAATTCTCTTTTTTTAAACGTTCTGGGCACGGGCCCACTTGTCATTGGCCCCGGGGGCCTTAGCGGATCGTCTTGTGAGGCTCGGCCGAGCAGGCGCTTCATGGGCGCACCACCGGGCAACAAGGCGGCTGGAGGGCGCCAAAGACGCTGGGCGTTGAGCTCGCTGCGGCGACCGGCGAGCATGGGGGCCGCGACTAATCGGTGCGGGGCTCGCACCGACGCCATGAGAGGCGAGGGTGAGCGCCTGGGTCTCGGTCGCGAGCGGAGGCAGCCGAGGGACGTGCCGCCACGGTAGACGGTCTTGTGAGCACGGCCGTCGAAGCGGTGCGTGTGGTGAGCGCGGACGGGCGAGCAACACGGGTCGGCGCTGACGGCGTCTTGTGACCGAAGCGGCGGCCTTGGCGCTGTGGCCGTGAGGGGGGGGGTGCGCGACAACGGGTTCGTGGAGAGGCGAGGGGAGTGGAGAGGCGGCGCCTCACGTGGGGTTCGTGGGGGCAAGGCGCGGGTCGGCCGGTGAGGAGGAGACCGTGGACGGGCGGCGTAAGGGAGGCGGCGCCGACGACGGCGGTAACTCCGGCGGTGGTCCGCCGTCGTCTGGCGTCGGGCGTCGATGCCCCGACCGGATCCACGGAGGAGGGAGGTTGATGAGGCAGGCCGGTGGGGAAGGGCGCCGGCGAGGACGATGGGGGCGCGCGACGGGGTGGCGGTGCCGACGGGCGACGCCGGGCGCAGGCGACGGGGGTAGGGGCGGCGACCCGAGGCGTGGCGCGCGTCGATCTCGGGAAGGAGAGGCGCGGAGGTCGTGGCGAAGCCCATGGCGGAGGGGCGTCACGGTTGGGATGGAGGGGCGCCGAAGGGAAGGCCCGTCGCCGGCGGTGGTGGCGGGCGAAGCGCGGCCAGCGGCGGGCGGCGTCGGGCCTGGCGTCGGGCTCGGGGCAACGGGATCGGGCGTCGCCGATCTAGATCCGAGGAGGAGAGGGGTGCGAGGGGGCTCGTCGGGACGAGGACGGCGGCCGGCGAGGCGGCTCCAGGCGAGGGCCACGAGGCCATTCCTGATCCGATCTGGATCGGGGGAAGAGGGAGACGTGGGGAGTGGGGGGGGGAGTGTGCGGTTAGGGTTTCGGGGATGGGCGATTTTGGGGAGGCCGGTTGGGCCAAGGGGGAGCTGGGCCGGCATGGCAGGTCGTGGTCCAGTTGGGCCGATGGCCTGCTGGGCCGGAGCCCTGGGGGGTTTCTCTTCCCTTTTTTTTGTTCGTCTTTTATTTTTTTTCTTTTCCATTATCTTTTATTATTTGTTTTCTGTTTTATTTTATTTAAACGTATTTAGGCATTTTATAAAAATGTGTTTTCTACTATAATTACCTATGCCATTTTTGGCACAGCCCGAACATTTTAGTTTAATATTTTGAAAACTTTTGTCGTTTGATTGATTTAGGATTTAAATTTGAAACGGTTTCAAATTAACCCGAGATTAATTAAAGTGACAGAGGTGACGTGTCATCATTAGTAGGGGATTACTGTAGCTTGATTATCCGGGCGTCACAATTCTCCTCCACTACAAGAAATCTCCTCCCGAGATTTAAGAGGGGAGTAAGGGGAAAGACTAGGTTACGATATTCTAACGGATCTTCTCGAAGAAGTTAATCCCTTTCGTTGATGTCTTCAATTCTTTATTCAGATGCATCATGATAAACTTGTCATCATTTCTTCGGGAATTCCATCGTACTAACGAAAGGATAAGGGGCAGCTCACTATGACATAATGCTTTTGAGGGAAACAATCTGGGGTTAACCCATGAATTAGTAAAAAATTATCTCTCGAGTTGAACATATGAAATACCTCGAGAGTAAGGTACGAAGGTACCATAAGAGGCTCCAGGCGGATAGATAGTTGCTCGAAGCCTGAACCAGAGTGAGAAAGGGGTTCAGAGTAGCAAGGGTAAGTATTGCGTCTGATACCAGAATAGATCACTAGGACAGTGGCCCGTGAATTACATACGAGTCCACGCGTGAGGAATAACTTTGGGAATAGGGGGTGTACAGGACAGTCAGGTTTCGATCCTGTGGAACTGTGGGTTATGGGCCCACCATGTGGTTTTTTTTATTTTTTATTTTTTAATAGGAGCAGTGACATCTTTCGCGGTCATGATAGCAAGGCAAGTCAGAGAGTACCATGTCAATTATGTCGGCAACAACGTTGGTACCAAGGGCGAGGGACGAAGAGAACCACCTTCCTGCTCGTTGAACGAGGCGGACCAATAGGCAAAGTTCTCGTCCATCGGCGGTTACCGGAAGTCATCAACTGTAGAAACGGGGTTTCACTGACAAAGTTGTACTCCAATGTGTCTACATAAGTAGTGAATTATTACTGCTTAGATCATATAGATCACGAGAAAGGTTAAAAAAACCAATGGGAAGGAAAGGTGATTATCAGGTTTAAATAGAACAATGGAAATGAAAATGTGTTTAAAACACATATTTCAGGGGTATTTCCTTCCCAAGGACAAGCAGAGCAAGATATCCATGACAGGATATAAAGTATAAAACCATTTAGGTAAGGGGGGAGGAATGTCATGATATTACCCATACAACGGTGTTAGGATAAATGATAAATAAAATTTAGCATCGTGCTTCAAATGTTCCTGTTGAAAATCGGAGTACCATTGACATGCTTCGAGATAGCATTGACATGGTCTTCGTGTGAAGATCAGACTTTGGAAACGAAGGATCCATCGAGAATAACTTGTAGAATAAGTCTTACAATTTCCTCATGGATGAATGGATAACCTTGCGAAAAGGAATCTATAATGATAGGTCCTCCGGTAGGAAGTGCTAGGCATGACATCATGTTACCGGGTCATCAAAGGATCAACATTATAACTCTTGGAAAGTTGTCCCAACCATCATATCTGACCGAGATTCATATCCAATTGGTGTCATGATACCTCAGACTCAGGAGGTCCGAGAGGAAAAGGTGCAACACAAATCGACGAAATGACATTGCAAGATTCTCGAGAAATGAACTATGGGAGCGGGTTTCTGAAGCAATAGTTCATCATTAAACCAAGGAGGGGATGAGAAGGTGGCTGATGGGCTCAGCGACAATTCATTGAGAATTCCAAACGGATGGATTTCCACGATAATGTGAACAAGAAGATGACATTTGTTAGATCAAATGATATAATGGGATATGCTCGAGGAAAACATACATAAATAAACATTGGTTGAGCAGGTGCACCCGAAATATGGGTTGGGTTGCACGGCCAATGTTAGAATGGTGATTCAATTATCGAAAGACTTAGAATGAACTATCACCCATTCACTTCAAAGCAATAGGGTTGCTAGAAGTTTTGAATTCACACGTCATAGCTCAATTGTCGGTAATCCGGTTGAAAACAATACGGGGACCAAGGAATGAACGAAGATGGCAAGAAGTATTATGATATCAAGAATTCTTAAGAGCTGGTGAAATTCTCACCACATTCTTGATAAAAAGATATGGAAATACAACTGCTGGGTAGCAGGGATCTCAAGGTTTACACAAAACACGAACAAGTTGTGTTGAACGGAAGGCAATAAGGTGGTCGATGAGAACATGAATCATCGAGGGGCAAGGATGGTATTACCCATCATGAATTCAATTGAATTCTGGAAGAGCTCATAAGGTTGATGATGATCACGACACAATTGTCGAGAGATTTCATGCAGATGTAATCAATCAATGACGCCATCAAGTCAAAGGAATGATGAAGCAAGAGGTTATTGGAACCACGATTCTGACACAAACTCGAACTCAAGCTTGTTGTTTAAGGTGAAAGGGTATGACAAGGAAAATCGACCTAAAGCTTAGCTATCGCCGCAAATTGGTGCTCCGAGAATAAGGACCAGGTAGCACAGTTAGAATCGTCACGACAATGATATAGCCAAACAGGCTAGGAATGGCGTGATCGGGTACAAACTCGTACTTATAGAAGCTTACTGAAGAGTTGTTGAACCGTAGAGCAGACTCGGTTCAGTTATCGGTGTCTTTGAGTGTTTAATAACTCAGAGCCCGTGAAAAATTGGAATCAGTGGGAAGGTAGCACTTGATGAAGAACTCATAAGAAGTTATGCAGTTCCATGATAATCTCGAGATACCAGGGGGGTAATACTCGACACAAGATCAAAGTAAGGGTTGGACTGGTGTATTGATCCATAGGAGACAATTGTTTTAACTTGTCCGAGAAATGGAATCAAAGAAGAACAATCATGGTTGGAACCACGGTTGCAAGGGATCAATTCACGTATACCATATGTTAGTTATCAAGGAAATAGTTATTATTACAAGAAGCTTCCATGATAGGATATACATCGCGTCCATGGGCATGAACACAAAGTTCAAGGTCGACTCCCACTTCTTCAATGTATAACCTTCCATTCACTTCTCGCTTTGATAAAGGCATTAGTGCTGAAAGTTTTACCAGGTGAAATACCAGATGAGTATGACTCGTGAAAACTTCCGAGTTCACACATATTAAGGAAGGCATAGGTTCAACCCGTCGGGGCTTCTTAGGAACATATCCACAAATTTCAAGAATAAATAACACAAACTCGATAGTAGAGCATGCTTGTGAAAGCAGAGGATACAATTTACTAAAGGCATTATGTATCCGAGGAAAGGCTCACAAGCTTATCGAATATGAAGGACATTGTCGGATAACAATCCAACAAAGGACTTGATAGTCCACAAAGGATCTGATGTGAGTATCGATACTCAACCAGAAGAGGAAGGAATGCAAATGCAACAGGTTATGGAATCATCTGAATAATTCAAAGCTTAAATGCAAGGGAATTATGATTTCCAAAACAAAGGATCGAGCGTATCGTTACGATCAAGGATGGATCAATTGAATATACCAGAGGCACAATCGACGACAGATAGTTTGGTCGAGAACCAGCTCAGTCTAAGCCGGAAAGATAATTTAAAAGGATCAACTGATGATTGCGTGCATTCGCACGTATTGAATCAACGGACTCAAAAATGATGGTGACAAAGGATGCCAATATGACTACTATACTTATGGGATAAATCATAATGAAAGCAAACAAGAAATTCCAGAGCTATAGGTTGCTGAGGATTTTCGGAATACCGAATGGTATTTCGAAGACTTTTGTGTAACACATTATCAACATGGGGGATGAGCGGATACTCGATAAGTGCGAGAATTAACCGTAGGGGTATTCAGGTGACAAAGAACAGCAAGGCAGTAAGCTCAAAGGATTATTGAAACAACGACGAGTTTTTCAGGGTATCTTGCAATAACAAGACCAACTGGGAATGAATGTAAGAATAACAACTGCAAGTAGTTATCCATAAGGGTTTGCGGTGGAAGGGGAATTGCAAACGCGATGAACACAAGTTCTTGGGTTAACAACGGAGAGTATCTTCAGGGTCTTCTGGTGCAACAGACGATCATCAGTAATAAGGGGCTCTCCGATTGAAAGCGATAACGAGATCCTAATGTTAGATTTAGTAAACTTCATTTAACCCGAATAGAGGAGAGATCAGAGTCCCAGAGTAAAGGTCGAGGAGTAAAAGATCCTAGTACCACCCAATGGCGACGTGGGCCCGTAAGGCACACAGCCATGTTAGTAAGAGTTTTGCAATGTCTAGACTCGACTTCGGCCAAGGAGTGTGGAAGGGGGATTCCTACAGGCAGTCGGCTCTGATACCAACGCCCCCGATTAAATCGTACACTAATCATGCACGCAAATGTGTACGATCAAGATCAGGGACTCACGGGAAGATATCACAACACAACTCTAAAACATAAATAAGTCATACAAGCATCATAATACAAGCCGGGGCCTCGAGGGCTCGAATACAAGTGCTCGATCATAGACGAGTCAGCGGAAGCAACAATATCTGAGTACAGACATAAGTTAAACAAGTTTGCCATAAGATGGCTAGCACAAACTGGGATACAGCTCGAAAGAGGCGCGGGCCTCCTGCCTGGGATCCACCTAACTACTCCTGGTCGTCGTCAGCGGGCTGCACGTAGCAGGGCACCTCCGGTGTAGAAGTCGTCATCGACAGTGGCGTCTGGCTCCTGGGCTCCATCGTCTGGTCGCAGCAATCGAGTAGAGATAGGGGGAACAAGGCAACTGTGAGTACTCATCCAAAGTACTCGCAAGCAAGGAGCTACACTACATATGCATGGATATATGTGTAAAGGGCCATATCAGTGGACTGAATCAGAATGCCGTAATAAGAGGGGATAACTAATCACGCCGAAGACTACGCTTCTGGCAGCCTCCGTCTTGCAACATGTAGAAGGGAGCAGACTGAAGTCCTCCAAGTAGCATCGCATAGCATAATCCTACCCGGCGATCCCCTCCTCGTAACCCTGAGAGAGAGCGACCACCGAGTTGTATCTGGCACTTGGAAGGGTGTGTTTTATTAAGTATCCGGTTCTAGTTGTCATAAGGTCAAGGTACAACTCCAAGTCGCCCTGTTATCAAGATCACGGCTATTCAATAGATTAAACTTCCTGCAGGGTGCACCACATAACCCAACACGCTTGATCCCATTTGGCCGGACACACTTTTCCGGGTCATGCCCGGCCGCGGAAGATCAACACGTCGCAACCCCACCTAGGCACAACAGAGAGGCCAGCACGCCGATCTAAACCTAAGCGCACAGGGGTCTGGGCCCATCGCCCATAGCACACCAAGCACGCTATGACGCCGAAAGCGGAACTAGCCCCTTAATACAAGAGCGGGCTTATGTTCCAATCCGGCAGCGCCACTCGATCATTGGCGTCACGAAGTGCTTCGGCTGATACCACGACGTCGGGATACCCATAACTACTCCCAGGTAGATGGTTAGTGCGTATAGACCAAATGGCCAGACTCAGATCAAATACCCAAATCTCGTTAAACGTGTTAAGTATCTGCGAACGCCGACCAGGGCCAGGCCCACCTCTCTCCTAGGTGGTCTCAACCTGCCCTGCCGCTCCGCCACAAAGTAACAAATGGGGCCGTCGGGAACCTGTGCCCACCTCTACCGGGATGGAGCCACCGTCCTTTCACCCCCATCTCCTAACAGTATCACAAGTAACGTAATAAAGGTAAAGTATACAATATATGCCCGTGATCACCTCCCAAGTGATCACAGCCCAATAGTATAGCATGGCATTTGGACAAGAGTGTAGGGTCACCGATGGAACACTAGCATCCTATACTAAGCAAGAGGATAGTAGGTAAAGGTAACAACGGAGTAGCAAGGACAAAGCTATGTAGCGAGATAGGATTAACTGAAAGCAGTAACATGCTACACTACTCTAATGCAAGCAGTATAGAGAAGAGTAGGCGATATCTGGTGATCAAAGGGGGGGCTTCCCTGGTTGCTCTGGCAAGAGAGAGGGGTCGTCAATTCCATAGTCGAACTGGGCAGCAGCAGCGTCGGTCTCGGAGTCTACCAGAGAGAAGAGGGGGAAGAAACAATGAATACCATGCAAACAGATGCATATCGATGCATGACACGACAAGTAACGGTGCTAGGGGTGCCCTAACGCGGTATGAGGTGATACCGATGAAGGAGGAAAGCATCCGGGAAAGTATTCCCGGTGTTTCACGTTTTCGGGCAGAGGAGCCGGAGGGGGAAAGTTGCGTGTTTGATATGTTAGGGGTGTGCGGTGGACGAACGGGCTGCGTATTCGGGATCGTCTCGTCGTTCTGAGCAACTTTCATGTTGAAAATAATTTAATCCGAGTTACGGATTAAAAGATATGGTTTTCTAAAGATTTTATTAATTTCTGGAATTTAATTAATTATTTAAATTAATTGAAATAGATTAATGACATCAGCATGATGTCATGTCGATGTCGGCAGTCAACAGGGTTGATCGGTCAACCTGACCAGTGGGTCCCACCAGTGATGACATTTTAATTAACAGATTAATTAAACTAATCATAATTAATTAGGGGGGTGGGCCCCACTGTCATTGTTTGATTAATTAACTAACAGTTAATTAGGTTAATCTAATTGTGACTAATTAACTTAATTAATTTGTTGATTAATTAATTAATTTAATTATTATTTATTATTATTATTATTATTATTATTATTTTAATTCTCTTTTTTTTAACGTTCTCGGCAGGGGCCCACTTGTCATTGGCCCCAGGGGCCTTAGCGGATCGGGCGCAGGGGCTCAACCCGAACGGGCGCTAGCAGGGCGCACTCCCACCGGCAACAAGGGCAAGGAGGCGCGGGCGCCAAAGACGCCGGCGTTGAGCTCGGCGGTCAGCGACGGGTGGAGCATGGGGAGGCTGCTAATCGGTGCGGGGTTGCACTGACGCCATGAGAGGCGAGGGTGAGCGCACTGGGGTCTCGGTGGTCGCGAGCGAGGCGGCCGGGGACGTGCCGCCACGGTAGACGGGTGCGCGAGCACGGCCGCCGTGGCGTGTGGTGAGCGCGGACGGGCGAGGAGCAACGGGTCGGCGCGGGCGACCCGCGACCGAAGCGGGTTGCGCCAAGACCGGGCGGCCAGACGCGTGAGGGGGGGGTGCGCGACGACGGGGTTCGTGCAGAGGGGCAGAGGGGAGTGGAGAGGGGCGAGGCCTCACAGGGGGGTTCGTGGGGTCCGGGGCAGTGGGCGCGGGGTCGGCCGGTGAGGAGGAGACCGTGGACGGGGCGGCGTAGACGGGGAGGCGGCGCCGACGACGGCGGGTAGCTCCGGCGGGGTGGTCCGGCGTCGATGCAGGGCGTCGGGGGCGTCGATTGCCCCCGACCGGATCCACGTAGGAGGGAGGTTGAGGAGGCAGGCCGGTGGGGAAGGGCGCCGGCGAGGACGATGGGGACGCGCGACGAGGTGGCGGTGCCGACGGGCGACGCCGGCGAGGCGACGGGTGGGCGACGACCCGAGGCAAAAGCGCGCCGATCTCGGGAGGGAGAGGCGCGGAGGTCGAGCGGCCCATGGCAGAGGGGCGATGCGGTTGGGATGGAGGGGCGCCGGCGGGGAAGGGCCCCGTCGCGGCAGTGGTGGCGGAGGCGGGCGCAGCCCGGGCGACGGGCGTGAGCGGGCTGCCCCGCGCCGGGCTCGGGGCAACGGGATCGGGCGTCGCCTATCTAGCTCCTGGGGTGGAGTGGGGGTGCGCGGGGGGGCTCGTCGGGGACGAGGACGGCGGCCGGCGAGGCGGCTCCAGGCGAGGGCCACGAGGCCATTCCCGATCCGATCTGGATCGGGGGAAGAGGGAGACGTGGGGAGTGGGGGGGGGGAGTGTGCGGTTAGGGTTTCGGGGATGGGGGGTTATGGGGAGGCCGGTTGGGCCAAGGGGAGCTGGGCGGCTGGCGTGTCGTGGGCTTGGGCGGTGGCCTGTGGGCCGGAGCCCCGGGGGGTTTCTCTTCCCTTTTTTTGTTCCTCTTTTATTTTTTTTATTTTCCATTATCTTTTATTATTTGTTTTCCGTTTTAATTTATTTAAAAGTATTTAGGCATTTTATAAAAATGTGTTTTCTACTATAATTACCTATGCCATTTTTGGCACAGCCCGAACATTTTAGTTTAATATTTTAAAAACTTTTGTCGTTTGATTGATTTAGGATTTAAATTTGAAACGGTTTCAAATTAACCCGAGATTAATTACGATGTGAGGTGATGTGTCATCATTAGTAGGGGATTACTGTAGCTTGATTATCCGGGCGTCACAGTTGATCTATTGATCTATTCCAGCCGTGTGCGGTGCCCCCCTCCACCATATTCCATCTCCGTCATATCGTAGCGGTGCTTAGGCGAAGCCCTGCGTCAGTAGCAACATCATCACCGTCATCACGCCGTCGTGCTGAGGAAACTCTCCCATGAAGCTCTGCTGGATCGGAGTTCGCGGGACGTCATCGAGCTGAACATGTGCTGGACTCGGAGGTGCCGTACGTTCGGTACTTGGATCAGTAGGATCGTGAAGATGTATGACTACATCAACGGCGTTGTGCTAACGCTTCCGCTTTCGGTCTACGAGGGTACGTGGACAAACACTCTCCCCTCTCGTTGCTATACATCACCATGATCCTGCGTGTGCTTAGGATTTTTTTTGAAATTACTACGTTCCCCAACACCATTGACCCTCCCACGTTAGCTTCGAGCGGGAGGGCGCAATGTGTGGCCTCGAATTGCGAGGCTAAGGTGGCGCCCCTGTCGACATACTATTTCAATCACATCCTCTTGGGCCCAAAGAAGCTTCTCCATCAGCCATGTGCCTTCCCCTAACATGATCAGTTTTTCGTATTGATCTAGGTAATATACATAGTAGTGCTAATTTGCTTGTTCTTTTGAGGTTGTTTTGACTGAAAAATACTATTTTTTTTTATCTTTCAGTTCTTGGCTATAAAAATCATGGAGATGGTGTAGCCCGATTGAACGGCTGCAGGGCGACCGGCTGAATCTGGCATCAGTCGTCAGATGCCTAGCATCATCCTTTTGGGATCCCTTGGCATGTCCATAGTAGCCGGAAACGGGGAACGATGGACCGTCCCTCGATCCGGATTCATGGTCCCGGAATCAGATTCGGGAACGAGGATCGATTCGGTAAGATTCGATGCGGATTCAGCGTTTCCGCAGCGGGATCGTTGATTCAGATTCGTCGACTCGGCAGTCCTGGTTCGTGAATCGATTGGGTAAGCAAAAAAGTCAGCCAAATCAATCACCAACTCCTCGTTTTACTCTCTGTCTCGATCTTCTCCACTCCCCCAAAAAACTCCTCGAGTAAGCAAAAGGCTGCTAATAAATTTCATTGGAAAACAGATGATTTATGGATGAACGACACAGCCCAGCCAATTCTTGTATAAGTACTCCCTCGTCCCTCTCCCTCCCGGTCCAAACCGGTTGCTCCCTGCATCCAAGGTGACGAGGCGCATGCAGCAGCAGAAATTCAGATTCAAAACCAGCGATGCTTCAAGACTTGATTGCTCGAGGATCCAAGAGTCCAAGGACATTCAGGCATTCGGTTTTAAGATTCAGGTACACCTAACCTACACCATTCAGTTCATCAGATCTTGCCTTTGAATTACAGTTTTGTGAGTAAGAATGTAATATATGAACCCGTTCATTATTCAGAGAATGAGATGGCGTTTGGGTCCAAACGTAAGTTAGCAGATCGAGTGACATCCGGGAGGATGACGCTGATGATGTTGATCTCATCAATTCCGATGATGAGCGTAATAGCGCTGATGAACAAGATGAATCACGAGCATGGTACCGCAAAACCTGCTAAATCCCTTCTAGATGAGGTATTTTTCTTGATGCACCTAAAGGGAAGAACTCGTGGATCAAGACCACAGCGATGCAAACATTGTGATAAGAAGTACACGAGTAGTTATACAAGAATTCATCAAGACTTCTTTGGTGTTGGTCCCGCAAGACGAAACAAATTGCTCGCTGCTTTCTGCATAAGTGATCGCGTCAAGTATAAGAAAATATATGATAAGGTATATGCACATGCTTTTTATGAGAAACATTATTCGCACAACACCACAACAATTGGCACCTATATGACTCTTTCCCTGTTTTGATTTACAGTATCACCAACCTAAGAAAGTACAAGCTTCGTGCTCGGCGCCTAAAAAGAAATTAGTAGAAGCTTTTGCTGGGGTGGAAAGAGATGCAAGGACATGCAAATAATGTTGTTCCTTTGTGCTAATGGAATTCCCTTTAATGTGTTGAGAAGTCCTCAATACTATGAAATGGTAGCAGCCATCCGTGAGAGCACCAAAGGGATACAAACCTCCTGCATATGAGAAGGCCAGGACTACTCTTCTAGATGCATGTAAGAGAAAAGTGGAGAATGATTTGGCTTCGGTTAGACAAACATGGTAAGCCTCAAACATTTAGCATTTGTAATCATCTATTTTTTCTGACGGATGGTGTCTCATGGTGTCTATAACTGTATATAGGTATTCCCATGGTGTCTCTGTTGTTTCTGACGGATGGACAAATATGAAGAACCATCCATTAATCAACGTAATAGCATCGAATAGTTGTGGTTCAATGTTTCTGTACTCATAAGACTTCTCTGGAGAAGAGAAGACAGGTGAAGCCATTGCACAATTCTTACTGCAAGCCATTGAGGAGATTGGCCCTTCCAATGTCCTTCAGGTCATCACTGATAATGCATCTAATTGCAGAGTTGCGGGTGAAGAAATTGAGAAAGTATGTTTTTCATTGTTTGGTACATTGATTTTAGTTTGAGGATCACGTATATCCAATTGTGTTTCTCTTTTCTATTTGACAGGTGCATAAGCATATATTTTGGTCTCCATGTGTGGTTCACACACTGAATCTAGTATTCAAAGATTTTGCAAAAAAGTTTGCTTGGATGTTTGATACATACCAGACTCGAAAGCAATTGTGAAGTTCTTCAGAACCACCAGCACTTTCAAGATCTCTTTAGACGCAACTCCAAGTTGGATCTTTTGAAGGTCTCAAAAACAAGATTTGCTTCCCATTATATTGTGCTTAAGAGGCTTATGGATGTTCGAGAGGCGCTCACAACTACCATTGTCACAAGCAAGTGGAAGGAACTGGTGAAGGCTTGTGATGTACAAACAAGAGCAGCAGCAAATGCGATTGCCCAAAATATCATTGATGAGACATTTTGGGATGAGATTAAAATCATCCTTGACATCACAAAACCATTATACATGGTAATCAAGTTCAGTGACGGAGAAGGTCCAAAATCTGGTGATATATATGAAAGAATGGACAATATGCTTGGCGAGATGCAAGAAGTCATGACAAGGGAAGATAACCCTCACAAAGATGATTGGTCGAAGGTAAATGAAATTATTCTTTATCGGTGGGGAAAGATGAACTGGCATTTTCATTGCTTAGCGTTTGCTCTTTCTCCTAAGTATTATGATCAAGCCTATCTTGCAAGTCCTGCTCCCCGGTGGTGGTCAAAGGAAAGCTCCAAATGATGACAGTGAGGTTATGGAAGGTGTTATAGAGGCTCTAAATAGAATTGCAGAAGATAAAAAAGAGTATGCTCTTTTACGTGAGGAGCTTAACACCTTTATAATGAAGAAAGGTTTGTATGCAATAGACGCCGTTCAGGCTGATGCAGCCACGATGAATGCCACAGAATGGTGGTTCAATTATGGCTCACAAACTCCAACTTTAAGTGAGGTGGCAAAGAAAGTCTTGTCTCAGCCAATAAGCAGCTCCTCTGCCGAAAGAAATTGGAGTACCTACTCATTCATACATAATGTAAAGAGAAACAAGCTGAATGCAACGACAGCCGATAAGCTTGTCTTTATTCATGCAAACGAGCGTCTGAAGAGGAGGTTTTCAGAGGGCTACAATTCAGGTCCACATTATAAGTGGGATGTTGAGCCTGAGAATGATTTGCTGGAGGATTCAAGCTTGAAGCTTGAGCAGCTGCGTTGGGATAGCTTGGAGGATGAAGCAGCTGATGCTGAACCACCACGCAAAATTCAGAGGACTTGAAACACTAGGAAGTGTCCGTACTAAATCTGAACTCTTCAATATATTGACTCCAATCTTTACATTCTATGGTCACTAATAGTTCTCTTTTAATTGAAGGTACATGGCGAGTTAATCTATTGGTGAAACTTTATTGGTTGGAAACCTGGAAGATGAGTCGCTTGGATGCTGCTATTGAAGTGATTGTGTCTGTTACCTTAGTCACAGTATTTTGTTAAGTACTCGTGCTGAAATTTTAATTAAATATATCATGTCTTATCATCGGTCATATGGTTGATCCACCGTTGTACCGGGTTCATCATCCCAACTAGTAAAGATTCACGTTTCTCGTTCCATGGTACCGTACCGGATTCATCGTACCGGAATTGATTGGATCGCGTTTCCGCTTGACAAAAATCGTTCTAGAGATGTATACCCCCGCTGTACCCTATTTTTTCCAGCCTTCGACTCTCGTCCCCCGTTCCCGTTCCTTGTTCCCACCGTACCGGAAACATGGCAACTATGGGCATGTCATGCTTCCTTTCTTCACACCATATTCAGTTTATATGGAACTAATCTCATAATTCATATGCGTCTAAGTTAGCCGCATATTCGTGTTGACTAATGAAGAGATTGTTGCATGCCTATGACTACGAATAAGGAGTGAATCACGTAATATAATCATAAGGTATACAGATCTTTCTCACATTTTGCCCGTGGCAACGCACGGGCATTCTACTATCTAATTAACTAATGGGTTGTGTTGTTTACGCATTATAGGATGACAACATCAGTCTTACTGGCAAGGGGTAAGGAGTCCGAAGGGGTGCTGTACAGATCGTAGCTCGAGCTGGAAGTGAGTGCCTTCTCCGTGGTTTTCATGTTTGTATTGTGATGCTATTCACAATTGAAACAATTCTGCTTTCACTTGATATTCTCCAGAGTTGGTCTTCCTCTGAATAGACTGCTTATGTTTCACATCGACACAAGCAATTTTGTTGACTTTATACATGTACGTGTAACTCCTGTAAGAATGGGATTCACAGGTCAGAAATTTACAAAGGCAACTCCAGGAAGAGATCAACATGCATATGGCATTGACAAGTTTCTGCTTATGCTGGAAATATGATTGGCTTTATTTTTGTTACCAGGGATGATATATTAAACTGTTCGAACTGTACCTGTCCGCAAAAGGAAAACCATTAGAACTGACAGGGTATACATTCTATTAGGTTATATATCTATTTCTCAGATACCCACATTGCTCTGATTACCATCCCTGTATAGATAGGTAGTGCAGTCTACATCGATGGCATTGGCAGGTATGATTGGTGCAATTTCAGCCCAGTTGAAAGTAATTGGTGCATAGTTCTTAGGTTCTCTTTTATTACAACAAACAATTTTCATTTCTATTTCCAGCTTTGAGTACCTCAATTGATGGTGTTAATTAACTTAGCTAGGACAAGGTTGGCGCCTTTCCATTATTTTCTGGTTGAAGTCTTTGTTGTTCACATTTTTAGAATCGTAGTTAAAAAATAAACATGATACATATTTTTTGTACTTTGATTTCTTTGCAGGTTTAGTTAGGCATTAGTCCATTGATCGCAGCCCGCAAATTAATTAACACAGTTGTAGATTTTATCATATAAGGTAAATAATGATTGTGACCAATTAAAGGCTTCTAATCTGAGTTCAGTTGCTTGCAGGAGAATGAGTAATCAGAGGCTTCTTCTTACTCTGTTGTGCACATGTAGAACTACAGGGGGGATATAGCTCGTACTTTAGACCAAAGGCCATTAGCACTAATTTTTTGTCCACATGAAGGCATGTTGTTTTAACATATACACATACCGAGTTGTTTCTAGGTGAAGCTGGAGCTAATAACATAAACCTTGCTTATATTTAACCACTTGATTTCTCCTCTTTTCAGAGGACTGTAAATTTAGCAGGGTGATGAAATCATTATCTACCCCTAGAGTATATAGGCCTAAACAAATGAGAATTTGGGAAACAAAAATTACAAATTCATCGCGCCATTGTGCATAATTCAAAGCCGAAATTCACAGGGTTTTGGTCTTTCTTGTTTCTAAGCTATGTTTAAAATTTCACTTAGAATTTGTAGCATGGTAGGTATATGCTTTGTGACATGATAAAATATTTTCCAACATTAGTGAAGACGACTAATGCTTATGTCAACTCCATACGCGTGCATCATACATTATACTCACCCCGTTCCTTTATAAGGTGTATTTTTTTAAAGTCAAACGAGTTCTTTATGTCTCCTGGATTGAACCTACATACATTACCTGATTTTGGGAATACCTATTAAGACATGCTTTCATAGTGTACAATTAATTTTGTTCTCTTGAATACAATATATTCTGCTAAGAACAAAGGTCAAATTAATTAGTTTGACATGATTGAAGGAAGGGGTTAAATGGCTCAAATATGCAATTAACTACCGGAACTTGTTTGTCATATCACTATGGTTCATTGATTTCCATAAATTTGTTTCTATCTATTGTGGTGCCAAATATAATTTATATGATCCTCTATTAATATGGGGACAAGATTAGGTTGGATGTCTAATAATAGATCGAAATATGAGGCATTTTCATCACTAGAAAATTATAGTGTGTGTTTAGGTGGGATGGTGGGAGAGATTGCGAGCCAGATTTCCAATTGACGGAGGGGGCCAGTATGAATTGTAGAGGCGGAGAAATGAAGATATTGAGTGAATAAAACTAAGACATGATTTTTTTACCTTGAAGAGTGGGACATGATTTTTGTTGAAAGCCCCACTGCAACTCACGGGCAACCACATGACACCATGGGTGTTGGTGAGGGGATGGTAGGGCAACTTGTGTAGTGAAGAAGAACAAAACATGAAGAGGCGGGCATCATGGTTTTGTCGGCATCCAAGAGGATGTCAGATTTTGTGGTTGCTGCAATAATGGAGTTCCAATCACCTAATTGTTATGTCAACTCCATAAGCTTGTATATAATTGCACTAACTCTCATGTTATATGTCATTATTTTCATTGCTATGGCTATTTGGATCCTTCTTATCCCCAGATGGAACCTATATATGTAGATCACATGATGTCTCGAAGTATTTTATCATGATGCACAACCATTTTTATTCTCTTGAAAACAATGTATTATACTAAAAAATATGTATGGGGAAATAGGATTGTGTGTATGTGTTGTGTGTGTGAGAGAGAGAGGGAGGGAGGGAGGGAGCGAGGGAGAGAGTGAGCGCTTTGGAGCATGGTTTAGGCAAAGGGAGATAGTGGTGGAACAAGAAGAATAAGAGTGACTTAATGGTGAAACAAAGTTGATGATGCCACTTAATGTGCTTGACGATCCGAAATATATATGTTAGTGACATTTTTATTGAACCACCAGAGTATGTATGCTCCCCGTAGCATCGGATGGGCACTCAATGGTGAAACAAAGCCGACGATACCACTTGAAGGCAACACACTCGAGAGCAAGAGATATCAAGAGAGGGTGAGGGGGGGGGGGGGGGGGTGGGGGAGATTGAGTGAGGGAGGAAGAAAGGGGAGAGAGATCTTGCAGTACACATTGGTACTACAACACCATTTTGA
Source organism: Aegilops bicornis (assembly GCA_021605145.1). Taxonomy (NCBI): domain Eukaryota; kingdom Viridiplantae; phylum Streptophyta; class Magnoliopsida; order Poales; family Poaceae; genus Aegilops; species Aegilops bicornis. The sequence continues at coordinate 93,849,774 of CM038669.1, read as the reverse complement.
AATATAAATAGGATTTGGTGGTAAGTCATCATTGTGTTTGTTCCTAATCTGTCAGGCGCCACAAGTTTCATCTCGAATGTTTTGTAGAAATGTTCTTCGGTGATTATGTTTTTAGCTCTTGATATTTTAATATGATTGTAAATTTATCCATTCATGTACCACTCTGATAAACATTTTTAGTTGGGGAAGGGAAAAGGAAGAAAAGTAGAGCACTTTAAAGGTTAAAAAGAAGTCGCTAATGCAGCCCGTTGCAACCCACGGGCATTCTACTAGTACATAATACTTCGTCACTACATAAGCCTCTTATATTTTCTCTTGTGCTTCCCCGCTTATTTATCCAGGCTACAAAGGAGTATAAAAATCCCGTGGCTTACCTGACAAATGTAACCATGTAATTTTTCTTATCTCTTTCCAATTGTTCATATATTCTCATCTTTGCATGCTATCCTAATCAGAATTGCTGCTATGAACTTATCTCCTGTTGGTGATAGCATTCTGCTCCATTGTTTAAACTTCAAATTAAAATTTTCTTCCTAATCTACATAGGGATATCAGCTATGCACTTCGTCATACAATATTGCATTGAAGAGATTCTAAACAACACACAAGTTGAGCCCTCACTCCCCAGCGCGGCAAACCATACACGGAAGGGAGAAAAAAAATACGGACCCTGTGAGTGAAGAATGGCGCAGCGAAGCGCTTGTCATCTTCTAGTGATTAACAAATCACAAAGTTTTATTAGCCTAGTTTGTTATTAGGCATTTAGCATGCCTTTACATGAAGATTAGGTGTTTATATATTTTTCTTTTTTTTACTAATAAATAGTACCTCTTCAAAATCGGGAAAGGCATCGGTTCACGGTTTTTTCGATCGGACCGCCGGTCTGGTTCATTTTTTAAACTATGCCTCCAAGTTTACACGGATCTGGCTAGAGAGCTCCGGGGGCATCTGTGCTCGCAACCTCTTTACGTGAGATCTCTATACTGTTTAAAAAAAATAGCGTTCCTTTTACTGCCTGACGGAGTGCTTCTTCCAACCTTCTTTTCTTTCATCATTCTTTGAAAACCACCTTTACCATCCTACCAATTGACTTATCAAATAAACTTATGTTTTCTTTGGTAAGCTAACAAATAATTACAAAATAAAATCCTAACATATATTTAGAGACGTAAATCATGGATAGGATTTGATGGACATTTATTTATATAATCATAGTTACTATGGACAGTTAAATAACGGCCGAGCGTAATAGAATAGTTTATCGCTGTGTTCTTTTGTATGCCTTTAAACCCAAAACGTGTATGTGACATGTTCTAAAATTCCCCTTCGTTGTAGCAGGAGGAAAGTGGACTACCGCAACGGAATTTAAAGTCTTCCGTTTCCATCACTAATTGTGCCTTTGATGGGGCAGCGCCTATCATCATGACTACGTCCCTCCTCGTGTATTCCCTTTCTCTCCTCTATTCCCTCCCATGGCCACAACGGAAGTGTCGTGGACGATAGTGTTGACGCGAATGTTGACTGGAGTTGTTGCTGACGAATAGTCGTCGATATAGCCAATGTTGATGCCGATATAGTTGATCATGCAGTAGCCATAGTCGATGTGGTCGTTGTAGTCGATGTAGTCGCGCATAGACTGATGCATAAAAAAATGTGTGATGACAGAACTATAGTCGTGGACAATGCACCTTGCAGATGTCAGAGAGTGTCATTAGCGGTAGGACCATCGGTTATGTCAGAATCGAAGAAAACCCATCGAACACACATCGATTTTGTTAGGACCGTATGACCGTGCAGGAAGTCATCACTAAATTAAGCAACGTCATATCGATGCAATCATGTCATCGTAGATGACGTGATCAATGTTGTTGTTGTTGTGATGCCGTCTCAATTACACATCTTACGGTCAGAGGACGCTGGAGATTTCCAGCTTATGAACGATCTGCATTGATATGTCATCACCACAAGGGTCATCTTCAAACAGCGCATCATCTATGATGCCGTGCCGTATATGGATGAAAAATTACCTTAGGTCTACACCGGCCTATGGCGTGGATGATGCCGTGAAGATCGCTTCTCGTTGATGGCCTTGACAACGATTTTTTTTTGTTGGATGTGAATTAGTCGTAGAGATTCAGCTCGGTGTGAGTTGGCTCGATGCAGGAGGCGTCGATGAAGATGCGGATCGTGCACGGCTGGTTCGGCTGATACGTCGTGTGGCGTCGGTGAGGATGCACGTCATGTCCGGCTGTTGCGTGGCGTGCTCGAGCGAATCTGAGCGTGATGGAGTCGTGTACGGTGTACGCGGACGGCCGATTGGAGCTGCAGCGTGGAGTCCCTTGGCGAGGCTGCGGCTTTCCTTATATGTTATGAAGCCCGTGTACATGGACCGCTGCAGCGCACGCCTGGCTTCTCATTGTTCACGTGCCTGCCCACATGCAACAATTGCGTACGTGAGGTCAAAGGTGGTTGCAGTCCTGTAGACATCGGGATATTCTACTTCTACAGGACTAGGGGTGTGGATATTATCGCTTCAGTTTTGAATAACATAGAGTATTTTTTGTGTGTGTGTATTAGTTCTTTTTAACATAAGTATAGACACACGCGCTCATATACACACGCATATACTCATCTCTATGAACGCACACACGCACACCTACCCTATGAGCACCTTCGAAAGATTGAGCCGGCATATCATCTTGAGATTTACGAAGTCACCGTAGACGCCTAGCCGTCGACGGGAACGTCTTCTCCCACTGAATGCGCATCGCCGGAAATTCTGAAATAAATTCAAGAATAAATGCGAGCACCAGGATTTGAACCCTACTGGGCTGGGGATACCCGATCCCTCTAACCATCCAACCACAGGTTGGTTCGCGTGTGTGTATCAGGTTGTGAACTGAAATACCACCAGCTAGCGGTCCGTGTCCCTGGGTACAGGGGCGGATCCAGCCTAGCACCAGGCCCCGGGCCTGCTTCACCGCTACAGTGTTCAACTGTGTAAAACGGTGCAAAAGACACTACAGTCAACAAAAGAATATATCCACACGCCCCCAGGCCTAGGCCCTCCTGGCCTAGGGCCTGTCTGTACCACTGCCTGAGTATCTAGAGCAAGTTGTAGAAAGAATAGAGAGGGGGGATTGGTGTAATGCGTTGGATTGTTTGATGTTTATTGCTTAAGCCTCGTGAACATATATATAGGAGTACATCATCTTTTTGGAGTACAAGACAAGTCAGAATACTTCCTAGACTATCCTATGTTTCTGATCTAACCACGATACTCAACATCCCCGGCAGTCATAACGGTAGCGACACGGTAGAAGGAATAGAGAGGGATGATTGGCGTAATGCGTTGGATTGAATGAAGTTTTTTTTTGAGTTTAAACTGTAGAACAATTGTTCTACGGTATTTTCATTAATAGAAATAATATGTACAAGTCAAAATACATAGCAAAGGTTAATCAATGCATGCTCTTTAATTGATGTTTATTGGGCACATACTCCCTCCGTCTAAAACAACTTGTCCCTTAAATGGATGTATCTAGCTAGCATCGACTTGGTGCTAGATACATCCATTTGGAGGACATGTTTGGGACAAACTTTTCCGGACGGAGGGGGTATATAGGAATATATCATCTTTTTGGAGTACCAAATAAACCAGAATACTTCTTAGTCTATCTATGTTTCAACCTAATCACGATACTCAACACAAGTAATGAAGTGATCCATCCATTTACAAATATGAGATGTTTTGCATATTTCAATATGAACTACATACGAATTGAAATGAGTGAACAAACAAAAACGTGTCTATATACATCTAATTCATAAAAAATATAGAACATTTTATATTTGTGAACGAGGGGAGTAGGTTGGACGAAGTCGGTGTGGCATCGTGTCGGCCAGTTGTATGACCTGACCGAGCTGGCTCGACTCGGACTAGCACCGGCACAGGATGGCATTGTTGAGTCGTGCCCCGAATGCAAGCCGCTCACACTCATCAAGCAACGTGGTGCGCCAGCCGCCCCCGCAAGTCTTGCACCCACAATTGGTGGGTGGAGGTGGTCGCAATTTTCTCTCTAGAGGCCTTGTTCGATTAATCCTAATCAATTCAAGAGGATTAGAGGGTATCGAGAGGAATTTTAGCTTGAAAGAAATGTCAACTTCTCGATCCACTTTAACCCCGTTCAATCAAATCATAACTGGACTAAATACTTTGAAGAGGATGGCTCCCTCCCCCCTTCCCATTCCTCGGGCGACACAACTGAAGCAAGACAAAATCCCAACATAGCTCGCCTCCCCCACCTACCCCGCATTAGTTCAAGTCCTCCCCGCCCCCAGTCTCCACATACTGTTTGAAGGGATACTGTCGGTGTCAAAACCGGCAGATCTCGGATAGGGGGTCCCGAACTGTGCGTCTAAGGATCGATGGTAACAAGAGGCAGGGGACACGATGTTTACCCAGGTTCGGGCCCTTTTGATGGAGGTAATACCCTACTTCATGCTTGATTGACTTTGATGAGTATAGGGGTTACAAGAGTTGATCTACCACAAGATCGTAATTGCTAAACCCTAGATGTCTAGCCTATATGATTATGATCGCCTCTACGGACTAAACGCTCCGGTTTATATAGACACCGGAGGGGGCTAGGGTTGTACAGAGTCGGTTTACAGAGAAAGGAATATTTATATCCGCGCGCCAAGCTTGCCTTCCACGCCAAGGAGAGTCCCATCCGGACACGAGGGAAGGCCTTCTATCTTGTATCTTCACGACCCATCTGTCCGGCCCACGTTACATAGCCCGGACACCCGAGGACCCCATAATCCAGGACTCCCTTAGTAGCCCCTGAACAAATCTTCAATGACGATGTGTCCGTTGTGCAGATTGTCTTCGACATTGCAAGGCGGGTTCCTCCTCCGAATACTCCAAGGCAGTTGATCGCCAACACTATATCCAGCTCTGTACAATAGTCATACCTCTGAATCACAAGGGCGAATACAAATGAGTTCTGTCTTCCGAAGATTTTACTGGTGAGACGTTACGTCCGGCCACTTTATTATTTCAAACCATTTTTTGGCCTCCCGTTTCGTGTTTCGAGACGCAGCCACTAACGACACGTCTTGTCAAAGCAGAGATCGTGCCCCCCTATTACGGGATTCTCATCAACATGGGTTTGGGAAACCCAACCGCGTCATTTCGCATGACCCCTTGGGAATAGGCGAGTTTTAAGGCTCGTGGGGACGCATGATATTCACTGCCTTTATAAAGAGATAAGGTTTCCCCTCTTTACCCATCGCCTTCCTCTTCCTCAGCCCATCCGTCCTCAAGCTCCAGCGCCCAAGCTTCAATCTTGTCCATCCCAGGAAAGTACTCCAGCCATGTCCGGCTCCGGAGCGCAGGGCAAATGGATGGCTTCCTTCGTTACGGAGAAAAACATCAAGGAACTCAGAGAAGCGGGGTACCTGGCCAAGGAGATCACCCACCGGCTTCCGGCCAAAAAGCAGATCATCCCCACTCCGAAGCCCAATGAGAGGGTAGTGTTTATCCCTCATTTCCTCCGCAGACTGGGGTTTCCCCATCACCCTTTCGACCGCGGCCTCATGTTTTACTACAGGCTAGATTTCCATGATCTAGCCCCAAATTCCTTCCTCAACATTTCGGCGTTTATAGTCGTATGCGAGGCATTCCTCCGCATTTCCCCCCACTTCGACCTATGACTCAAGGTCTTCAACGTGAAGCCAAAAGTCGTGGATGGCCAGCATGCGGATTGCGGAGGCGCTATGGTGAGCAAGCTTCCCAACGTCACATGGACCAAGGGCACCTTGGTGGAGACCGTGAAGGGACGGCAGCAAGAGTGGTTCTATGGCACAGAGCCCCGTGCCTCCACGTGGGACGCTCCTACTGAGTTCAAGTATGGACCTCCAATGCGGCTGGCATCCTGGCTCAACAAGGGCCTGGACGGGGCATTGTCTGACGAGGTCATGACGCTGCAGAAGCGTATCAAAAGCATGGTAGACAAGAATACCAGCCTCGCCAGCGTGATCCAGGTGATGCTCTTCCGCCGGATTCTCCCCTGTCAGGCGCGTCAAGAGTTCATGTGGGAGTTCGACCCGGCCGGTCCCCGGACACTGCAGTGGTTCTTCGGCACAAAGCACAAAGACATGTGGAAGCTGCTCTTTAAGACTCAGAAGTCGTGGCCGGAGACAACCGAAGACCTTGGCTACGACAGTACCCACGCTGTGAACCCTGTAAGTTCTCTAATAACCTTACTTTGCAAATCAAAGGAGCATACTAAACTCCCTATTTTCTTTGCAGGGCTGGACAAAGAAAGCGGAACTGATTCACTCTCCGGCTCCACTGCCCGAAGACTCAGCTATTCCTCTGCTGACGAGGATGCTGGTCCTAGCGGCGTACAAGGCGCCGGAGAAGAAGGCCAAGAAGAAGGGCAAGGAGGCCAAGAGCGGCCTCCGCTGTAAGGGTGCTTTGGACGTAGCGTCCAAAGACACTGGAACCCTCTCTTTCCCTGACAAAGAGGAAGAGGAGGAGGAAAAAGCAATTCCATCCCAAAGGGGGAGAAGAAGAAAAGGGCAGCCTCCGCTGATCTAGAGGCGGAGTTGTCCAACAAAGGGAGGACGTCCCATAGGGATGACTCAGAATCGGACGCCTATGAGTGGCGCCCCCGGCCGAAGCCGCTTGCTGGATCGTAAGTACTCAATGGTATATATATATATATATATATATATATATATATATATATATATATGTATGTATATATATATATATCCAGCTTCTTTGGCTTATAGTTGTAATACATTCAAATTGTGTGCTGCAGTCCAGTTCAGTTCCTCCCCTAGCGATCTTCCTCTTCTGGGAACTCGCTGGGTCCAAACATGATGGAGAGCGAGTCGCCTCCACCAGCTTCCTCCCCCACTGCTGAGGATAACACCGAGGTGTTATCTCGAAGGACCCGTCCGGAAAAGGGACGGTTGCCGGAGGCTGCCAAGACGGCGCCGAAGGGTGACACCTCGGCTGCCGAGAACATGGAGAACCGACCCCATGGAGACTGGAGATGGGGGCCATGTCCAATTTGGCCCCCAACCAAATGTCGTTCTAGAAACCCACACGGTTCTGGATTCAAATGAGAAACCCTCTTCGCAAGAAGGGGCGCGCCAATCACACCGGCGATCTCTGTCGATGCGGAGGCGCTGGACACTCTGGTGAGAGCGCTTCAGAGCGCCACCATTGTGGTAGAACACCGCACCATTATGGGTACGGTGATTGAAAAAGTTAAGTTTGCGAAAAGCGGACTGAACGAAGCCTACACTAGCCTTCTGAGAGGCTTTGAGGTATGTGCTTTACCGTGTCTTTTAGCTGTATAAAAAAATGCCTGTGTATACATAGTAGCCTCTGAGACTCTGTTCGGCGTTCGGAAGGAAAAACCGAACAGAGGATCTAATAATTCACGCAGGAGGCTAACATACATATCTGTTTGAACAAACAGGCTGCAATACATGCGTGAGCTACCCATGCCGCCGAATAGTCCGAGCTAAGGCAGAAGTTAGAAGAAAAGCAAGGTGTGTGATACCGAAACATGTCTAAAATAATGTCAACTATGATGTGTTATCTGAATGAGTTTCATAAATATGTTTGTAGCTGACACGTCTAAGGTCGAGGCCCTCAAGAGTGCGCTGGCCGAGGCCAAGAAGGAGGCGGAGGAGGAGCGAGCCTCCCGCCTTAAACATCAATCGCGGGTAGAGGAACTCCAGCAAGAGCTCAAGGATGCCATAGGCAAATGCGAGTCCTTAGAGCGCAAGAGTTCGGAGCAAAATTCCGAACTTGATAAGGCACTCCAAAGCGCACAGGAAGCCCGGGCTGAAGCCCAAAGCGCTGTCCGAGAAATCCAAGAGGCAAAGCAGATTGCGGCGGGTAAGGCCTTTAACATGCAGAGCAAATTTGTATGGAAAAGGTATATCTTGCTAACCCTGATTTGGAGTTCTCCAGGTGTGTTTGCGGACCGGCCCCGGAGTGTTGCTGATGCCACAGAGTTCTTCCGGGCCGAAGAGGGGAGCTCCATGGAGAAGCTATTCTGGTCATAGTAACTTGTGCCAGATCATCCCGTGCCCCTCAGCGATCAGCTGAAGCAATGGACGAAACTACATAGGGTGGCTGAATTGGCCATGAGGGATTAGATAATCCGGCTTTGGCCCGCCGAGCCCATGCCCAATAGCTACTTCGGTCTCACGAAGCGGCTAGTCAGTGCCTACATAGGGTGGCTGAAATGGCCATGAGGGATTAGATAATCCGGCTTTGGCCCGCCGAGCCCATGCATGCCCAATAGCTACTTCGGTCTCACGAAGCGGCTAGTCAGTGCCTGCCCTCGGCTTGATGCCGTGACGCGGTCGGTATGCATCGAAGGTGCGCGGATGGCCTTCGCCCGTGTCAAGGTGCAATGGGCGAAGATGGATGTCGTCAAGCTTGCAACCGAGGGACTGCCCGCTGGAAAAGAGCACCGCAGCCAGAGCGGTACTTCGATGATGTCCTGAAATGATCCTGCATTGTAGACGGCCAATGTTCGAAGGACATCATTTTTGAATGAATGTATCTACGATGTTCAATCCTATATTATGAAACAAGGCTTTATGTATGATATGTTTGAAAATATTCTCCTCCTGTGCAGCTGTTTATGATATCTGAGAGTTGGCCAGTCGTCGACTTCAGCCCCCACGTAGGTAGTAAGGGGGTGTTCGGGATAGCACCTAAAACACACTTGACCCAACGTCTTGGTCTGTGAAGGAGGTGTTAGTGCGGCGAACCAGGCAATCAGACTATGTGGCTTTATCGCTCCCACTTAGCCATAGGAGTTTTACAGTAGTAGTGTAGGCGCAACCCCTAGTATTTTTCGATTATCCGAACTTATCTGATGTGAATGCCCGGCCGGGTGGAGGCCGGCCTATCGCATAATGCGGAAAAAATTGCAAGAGATTTATACTTAGTCAGCGAATAGCTGACTGGCTCTCGCCGCATCATGACAGCCAGTTTTTCGCTTTCTCTACTGAGGTGTTTGTCCGGATAAACCAGAAACACGATCGCAATAGTTCTCCCTTTACTACCTTAGCCGATCAAGAGGAACGTAAGGTAGCAATCACAGGAGCTGGGCAACCCAACTATTGACCAAAGACATGATTCGGAGCCAATGCATATAATGCTATATCCGGGACGCCGAGTTGCACTGTAAAAGTGTTCGGACTTTGTTTTAGTATTTTAGCAAATGTACGTGGCCTAATAGAGCCCTTGGCGATTTAAGTCGTACCCAGGTGTACATGACAATCGGACAAAAACAGGGAAATGTATATTAAGAGATAAGACAACAATGCATAGGTTGGGCAAAAAACTTCGTCCATTATAGTCTGATTGATACGTCAAAACGTATTGGTACAAATAGTGCATTAAGCAACAAGGCTATTTTACATGCCGAACACAAGGGAAAGCTGTGTAAGTGTCGTAAAAACGGACGAGTGATCTTTAGGGATCCGTTAGGTACTCTGCCATGCATCTATGCTGCTATTCTCCTTGGTGTATTGTCCTTCGAGAGGATTATTGACATGTGTTTGCATTGTAGGCCTCGAAAAGAGGTCTTGGTACTGTCGAGAGGGTAATGTGAGTTGTAGGAACCTGAAAAATAAAAAGAAGTAAAAAAAATAAATATGAGGGTGTAGATAGGCCGAATCTTATTCTGGACTATGTCCTTACTATGCCTCCATCCTTTCCCATGGTATTTTTAGTGCGTAATTATGTACATGTGGTACATATGCCGCAATTTGGTAGGGGCTGAGATGGATTCTGAATTGCTAATCTCCTGACGAGCTGGGCCATCAAGCTGAGGGGTAGCCCGGACTCGTTTAACAGTGTACAGGGGCTTGGCTGCCGATATAGTATTCGGTATAATAAGGACGCTCTATACCTCTACTGCCAGGGCCACAGTATGCTCCTCAGTATGGAGGGAACGCTCCATATTTCCATTGACTGTTATAACACTAGGGGTCCGGGCATCTTGAGTTTGAGATAGGCATAGTGCGGGACCGCAATGAAGCGAGCGAACGCAGTTCGTCCGAGCAGTGCATGGTAGCCACTACAGAAGGGGACGATGTCGAAGATCAAGTCTTCGCTGCGCAAGTTGTCCGGCGAACCGAAGATGACCTCCAATGTTATTGAGCCCGTGCAGTGGGCCTCGACACCAGGTATCACTACAGAAGGATGCTGCTAATGCGACACTACAATCAGAGACCCTTCGAGAAACTATGTGCGATGCCATAATCTCAAATGGTGTTGTATGAAAACCGTTAGAAATGTATAAAACGTTTGCAATGACGGATGCATCAAACACGGTTCAGGTTTTAGTTGCGTGTGCAATGAAGGGTATATGGTTCAGTTCAATTAACTGCTTATGGCGAGGAGGAACAAAAGAAACGGGCAGCCAGATGAAGGCGTGTGCGATACACAACATACGGTTCACTCGGATGAACTGTTTGTGATTAGGCAACACAAAAGAAACGGGCAGTTAGATGAAGGTGTGTGCGATATACAGCATACGGTTCACTCAGATGAACTATTTGTGATTAGGCAACACAAAAGAAACAGACATCTAGATCAAGGTGTGTGGGATATACGGCTTGCAGTTCACTCGGATGAACTGTTTGCGTTGACACAAGAGAACAGAAATGGTTCAACTTAAGAAGACGTGTGTGTTGTGCGATGGGATTGCATGCGGTTCACTTGGCCCTTGTCGTCAGTGTGTGACCTCTGTGGCAACCGTTCGCTCCTCAGGCGCCTCTTCGTGTACCGTGGTAACCGTCCATCGAGTCTTCGCCTTTCCCTCTCGATTTGGAACTGCCATCGCATGCTAGCTCTTCCTCCCTCCTCCATTTGCCTTCGCCATTCCTTCTTCCATTATTTGATCGTCTTCTCCATGGAGGGAACAAGCCAGAAATGAACTCGTTATTCTTGCCCCGATCTGAATGATGACGCGGTGGAGGAACTCATTGATCGGTGCGACTTAATCACCTCGGCTAACATGGCAGGTTCGTTCAAGACAATTCTCGACTCATATAATAACATCAATACAAGGAACCCAAGGGTTCAGGAGCGGTTTGATCTCCCTATCTTCTTCGCCGTGACTCTGCCGACTGGCGCGGGGACGAGGGAAGCCTCGCCTTGTGTAAGTTGATGCCGCTTGATGATGATACGTATGATGTTAAGATGCCATCGCTTGAGGGCAAGGCTTGGGCAGGCGCAAATGGAGATTGGGTTGTTTATATTGGGTACAACTGCGAGTTGGAACTTGTGAATGTGTACACTCGTCACCGGGTTCCACTTCAAAAAATCTCAGATGACTGCCCAGAGGTTGAGTACACCGGTATTCTACGTCAGTTCAAATACGATCATGCTGACTGTCGTCTATCGAAGATAGCAATTTGCCGAGTTCCCAACCGCTCTTGGGGTTATAGGAATGCTTATGTTTTCGCTATGTTCGACAAGCTTGTTGCCGTCCTCCATGGTTCGACTCGATGGATATTGCTCAAAAATCAGTTTCTATACATGGATGAGTACTGTGATGCAATTCAATATGAGGATCTTGTGTTTGCTGCCACCACTCGTGGCACTGTTTTTGCATGGAATCCTCATGATTTCGGTACGTTTGTCTTCCACCATAATTATAATTGTTTCATGAACATGCATGCGGGTTAGCTAGTTTCCCTTTACTAATTAACCTTCTTGTGTTTCCAAGGTCGTGTGAACATTCCACCACCTATACTTGAAAATTTTATTCACGAGCATGAGGATGAGCAGGACCCATATACTCAGTGGCGCCTGGCAACTTATTCCGATGGATCACCTCTTCTTGTATGTATACGGGGCACTGCTAATGTTACTAAGGAAGTAGGTGTTGTCTCGTATGGTCTCACTCTCTGGACCTATTCCAACATCCGTTGCAGGGTATTCGGGATGGATACTGGTGTACTAGCGCCAACACCTTCTCCCTGGTTCAGTATTGAAAGTCTTGCAGGAAACTCACTCTTCCTTGGACAAAACTATCCAATGATGGTGGAAGGCGATCCAGCTGCTATTGACACAACGTTACTACCATTTATGAGAAGCAACTGTATCTATACCTCGGACATTACTATGCTTCCATACCGTCCCAATATGGGTATTGAAATAGGCCGCTTCAGCCTGGATGATCAGTCCTGCGTTGGTCTCGAGATTGACAGTAGCTGGCCCTTCCCAGAGAATCACTTCTAGTTCAAAGCAAGCGTTTCCAACGCTGGCGAGTGGTTGAGCTGAAGTTCATTTCATCGCTTTGTTATTTATTGTGTGAGAAAAACTTTACTAGAATGTTTTATTGGAAATGATCTATAATACAACGTGTATCCTCGTTGTCGCTAGGGTTGATGACTTGTTGTATGTAATCAATGGTACATTTGCATATGCGTCGATGAACTCACACCTCCTAGTGGTGTCCATATGAACAGTGCTAGTGATTTTAGTTGCAAAAATTAGATAGTGCTAGTGATTTGTAGCTTCATATTTTGACAAATCGCAGTGTTACAAGGTTGACAAATGGCAATGTTACTAGATAAACAAATGTCAATCTTTCCAGTTTGAGAAATGGAAACATACCCAATTGTTTGTACGTGGTTGCACACGGGTCATGCAAAACAACCGTTTGCGTTGAAGGGATGCAGAAATCCTGCTCGACACATTTTCCCTTGGCTTCCTGGGGAAGCTGTCGGTTTGCATATGGGTGTTCTAACTAAAACGTTTGCGATGGGTGTTTTATATTTAAAAACCGTTGACATTTTTTCAAAAGGAAATCATTTGATAAGTCTGTACGTTAAGAGAGAAAAACGAAAGTTCGTTCAAACCATATCTTTCATTCAGTTACACTGCGAATTTATATTCATATGATCGAGAATTTGAGATACACTAATAAACCCCAAAAAAACTATTTACGGCGGCAGCGGAGGCGGCGTGCCGTGCCATCAATGTCGTTGTCATCCTCCGAGACGCCGTTGTTGAAGTCTTCAGGGAAGCACAAAATGTTCTTCAGTTGTAAATCAAACATCATGTTGTCGCGCAATCGACGGGCGAGGCGCGGGAGGACGGCAACTGGCGCCGCTGAGAGGTAGCGGTCGACGGCAGCATCCCACCGCTGAGGGGAGGGGCGCGCACTTGGCACGCGCACGTGCGTGGCGGGTGCAGCCAAACGCACAGGGACCGACGCCGCGGTGGGAGGAGGGGCGCGCACGGGCGCGGTAGGTGCAGCCAAATGCACGGGGGCCGGCGCCACGGTGAGTGGAGGGGCGCGCACGGGCACGGGCGCTGGTATGTACACGAGCTCGTGCGGGTCCGCGGGGACCTCGCTGATGCCCGCGGTTTCCAGCTCTGCGATAGTGCTCAGCGACCAGCTCGTCAATGCTACGAGGATGGTCGCTGGCGCGGACGTGGGGATGGGAGCTGGAACGGGAGCGGGGGCAGCAACCGCCGCGGCTAGCTCGTTCTGGGCCATGTCCATGGGGCCCCATTCCTCCTTATTTTCTATCTCGTCTGGCTCGGAGTCGACATCACCAAACTTGAAGACTGGTGGCAGATGATCATTCTATGCCATGGCGGTGGAGGTCTGCCCGGGGCGGAGGGGAATGGGAGGCGAACAGTAAGGCCGCCCGTATTAAACAGCGGCTCGGGCGCTATTAATGGAGAGGAAGGCGGGCGGCCATGGAAGTCAAAGGGCTCGCTTCCCATGGAGCCTGCGCAGCGTAAAGCTCGGACGCTTCCCGATGAGCCTGCGCATTGGAGGACAGCTTGCACGCCTCTTGGTCACCACAAGACCGGATCAAGGCCGCACGCCTCCCGTTCAGTCAAGGTAAAGCAGTTGTCCGCACGGCACCTCCTATAGCCATTAAAATCAAGACAAGTGGCGTCACGTGAATGGTTAACAGAACACACACGTTTTGAATTATACAAATGTTTGAGATATTAAAGTGGCAGCTATTTTTTCAAAATGCCTTTGTTGGCTGTCATTATTCGAGTGCGCCTTCTCTCAGAATGGACACGAAAAATACCACATCATGTCGGGTGCCATTCCATGATAGCATGCCAAGTTTCATGAATTTCAGATGAGATTTGGATTTACTAGAATTTAAAATCCAGGCATCTCAATGTTTTGTCGGCAATCAACGGTGCTTTGGTGTTTGAAATTCATTCCCATTTATTGCATGGTTCCTAAGCATGCACCCAAGGACACATATTTCATTTTTGAACCAATTTGTATGCACTGGAGCTTGTGCATGTAGTTCAAATTTGAATTATGCACATAAATGCATTGAAAACTCAGTTAATGCATAAAAATGTCCAAAAGAACTCCGAAAAATCACAAAAATTGACACAACACTCCAGTTGTTCTATGTTGACACGAGAAAAATGTTGGAAGCAATAAGAGGCAGTGGATATCGTCTTGTCCCCATAGGTGGGACGTTCCCTACCGAAACCATGATGCTTGTTGTGAGGAGCTCTGGTTTGTGAGAAGCACATACCCAGACCTGCACCAAACGGGACAAATTTTTTACCACAACATGTTGATGCCGCTCCATGAAAGCATGCCAAGTTTAATGAATTTCAGACGAGTTTTGGATTTACTAGAATTTAAAAATGAGGCATCTCAATGTTTGCCGGCAATCAACGGTGCCCTGGTGTTTGAAATTCATTCCCATTCATTTCTTTCATGGGACTCAAGCATGCACCCAAGGACACAGATTTAATTTTTCAACCAATTTATATGCACTCGAGCATGTGCATGTAATTAAAATTTGAATTATGCACATAAATGCATTGAAAAGTCAGTTAATGCATAAAAATTTCCAAACGAACCCTGAAAAATCCCAAAAATTGACACAACACTCCCGTTGTTCTATGTTGACACAAGAATTTTTTTGAAAGCAATAAGAGGCAATGGATATCGTTTCGTCCCCAAAGGTGGGACGTTCCCTACCGAAACCATCATGCTTGTTGTGAGAAGCTCTGGTTTGTGAGAAGCATATACCCGAACCTGCCCCAAATGGGAAAAAAATTTACAGTACAAAAAAATACACTTCCGTGATGATACTTGTTTGTCACAGCAGGTCACGTTTTCTGTCATGCATGTAAATCCAAGACAAATTTATGACAGAATCAAGATTGTCATACCTATGTTGTCGTAGAAGTGTTCCATGACATTACCAAAATTATCATCAAGGAAGTGTCCACTTCCATGACGATAAATCGTGCGTCACAGAAGTGCATTCGTCAAGGGTGACCGACACGTGGCATCCACCATAACGGAACGCCGTTAAGCTATCAGGTCAGGTTTTGGATCCGATAACCCGTTAACAGCCCGGACCAATGGGGATTTTCCACATGTAAAATTTTGATTGGCTGACGGAAACACGTGTCACCTGCTAAGTACAGTGTCACTCATCCAATGGGCGAGATGCGCCTATGATATGCTGACACGTGGACCGGCCCAAAAGTGGCCCATAAAGTTTAAATGGGCCGGCCCAACTAAAGGCCCACAAGATTTTGTGGTCCATAATGGCTCAGCCCAGCAAAAAGCCCACAAGATTTTTCGTATCATAATGGGCCGGCCCAGCTAAAGGCCCACGAGATTTTGCGGGCCATAATGGGCCGGCCTAGCTAAAGGCCCACGATATTTTGCGGACCATAATGGGCCGGCCCAGATAAAGGCCCAACATTCTCAGTTAAGGCCCGTACGGCTAGTGTCAAATCGGCCCGTCAACGGCCTGTCCTAAACTTGTCATCATTGCGGCCCATGATCACTTCTGGCCCGTTAACAGTCCGCTAAGTATATGGGCCAAATTACGGCCCGGTGTATATCCGTCCTGTTAAAGGTCCATCTTCATTTGGGCCCATTTACAGGCCATTGAAACTTTCAGCCCATAAACGATCATTAAGGATTTGGGTCATATTCGGCCATGTCTGACATTCGGCCTGTTAGCGGCCCACAATAGATTTGGGCCACTTTCGGCCTGTTGTGATTTTCGGCGTGTTAACGTCGGACGAAATCTCTCGTGGAATTGTCACGTCAGATGTCCTAGTGAAAGGACTTAGTCGTGAGGCCAACGCATCTATGTGGTATCTTGAGAGGGGTTGAGCGGAATTGAGAGACGCAACACAAGACAGGGATTTAGACGGCTTCGGGCCCCGGGAAACATCATCCGATAACAACCCTACATGTTGTTTGAGGCTAGGTCTCATTATGATCATCAGGGAGTCGCCGTAAACCGGCTCTCCTTGTTATGTCTAGCCCTAAGGTTGTTTCTTGCTCCTCGTCCCTCTTTGGGGAGCCCTACCCCTCTTTATATATGTTGAAGGGGCGGGTTACATGTAGAGTCCAACTCGGACTTAAGACTTAACTATTCTAACTTATCTTCATGGGCTTCTTAACATCTTGGGCTTCATAACATCTCGGGCTTCATAACCCCTGGCAACCTAGTTATCATTGTTTGCTGGTTTAAGATGGTCTGCTGGTTTAAGATGGTCTGCCGGTTTAAGATGGTCTGCCGGTTTAAGATCTGACTTAACTCCTGCCGGTTTACCACCTACCTTAACACTTGTCGGTTTACCGTCCGTCATAGCCATCTGCCTTAACTATCTGTCTTAACTGTCTGCCGGTTTACCAAGTCCCAGCCGGTTTACAACTCCGGCAGGGTCATACCGCGGGGTATAACCCCGACATTAGCCCCCAGCTTAATTTGGATTTATCCATGTTAAACTGATCCTGAGCATCTTTGAATCCTTGTCATTTCCTTCTAGAAAATCCGGGTCAATAGGCCAGCTTCATAATCAATTTGCTGACATTGGTTTGTCACAGAGAAATATTGTGAAGAATAACTCCTTTGACTCAGCTCCCAATGCTTAACAAAAAATATTGGTCTTTGAAATACTCATCTGATCTTCAGCCCGTTTAAGAATGCAGAACTTTGCCGGTTTACAAATATTGATGGCACCGGGTCATAACTGTTTGTTAACATCAGCTTTTGGAAATATACCTCTTATATGCCCATCACTTGTAGCCCTCAAATCTTTAAGAAGGTAACGTAGTAACAGCTTAAGATTTGCTTCAATATGAATGTCACAAGCTTGAAGAAATCCATGTTGTTCAAACTAATCCTGAGTATTCCACATATGTAGCCCCCAAGTGCCAGGTTGTCATGCTTGCAGCAACCTGGGACTTGTAATTTCCTGATGCTCATAAAAACTTCAACAACTGTAGCCCCCAAGGGCCGGGTCATTATGCAAATAATGAGCAGGGACTTTGAAAATATGATCATGTAGACTTTAACAGCAACGTGTAGCCCTCAAGGGCCGGCTCAGTAAGATAATATTGAGCTGGTACTTTATATATACTTCTTTGAAAAGAACATCATATAATGTAACCCCCATCATGGGGCTTGAACCCACGTCCATGAGGTTAAGAGCTTTGTGCTTTACCAATTGAGAAGTGGATCCTTCAATAATATATGAAAATTTGTGTACCTTGAATTGTTGACAGGAGCAATTGGTAGCCCCCAAAGGCGGGCTCATTATGATGTGATGAGTCGGGTCTTCAATAAGACTAATAAAAATGACTTTGCATTAGCCCCCAAGTGTCATGGTGCATGCTTGCAGCGACATGAGACTTGCATATTTGATATAATCTTAAGTTGAATAATGTAGCCCCCAAGTGCCGGGTCGTATAATGAGACCTGCAGCGACTTGCGACTATTCCTTCAATTGTAAAATAAATCATATCCATTGATAATATAATAGCCATTGCGCTAAAGAGACTTTGAAAACCTTAATCATAATACTGGTTATTGATAACCACAATAAAATCCAGCCATGTTGGCTATTTGAAGGTTTGAATAATATAATCCAATGATTTATGAGCGCATGATTCCAATAGCGCAATCCAAATATATACTGGAGACTTATAGTCGAAACCAGACCGGGTTAATAAGCGTCGGATTATAACTTGATCATGTACTAACAACTTGTAATTAACAGTTGAACCGGGTTGTTAACGTCGGTTTAAAAAGCAACAACAAAAATCTTTGTCAAAAAGATAACAAAACTCAAACAAAGGCAAATAGAAACCTTTGTAGGCGAGGCTTTGAGCCGATCAAGAGGTGTGACTATGGTTCAGACATGACCAAGCCCCTAAATGACATCGTGGCATTATGCCGATCAAGAAGCGTGGCTATGGTTCGGGTTCGACCAAAGCCCCCAAGTGATGCTGTGGCATTGAGCCGATCAAGAGGTGTGACTATGGTTCAGACACGACCAAGCCCCCAAGTGATGCTGTGGCATTGAGCCGATCAAGAGGCGTGGCTATGGTTCGGGTTTGACCAAAGCCCCCAAGTGATGCTGTGGCATTGAGCCGATCAAGAGGTGTGACTATGGTTCAGACATGACCAAGCCCCCAAGTGATGCTGTGGCATTGAGCTGATCAAGAGGTGTAGCTATGGTTCGGATACGACCAATCCCCCAAGTGATGATGTGGCATTGCGCCGATCAAGAGGTGTAGCTATGGTTCGGATACAACCAAGCCCCCAAGTGATCAATAATATGATAATCCAATAAGGCATGATACCCATGTTTTAACCGCGCATCATGGCAGCAGGTCCTCTTTGGAACCCTTTAACTTTTTGCAAGAGATAAATCCTTCTTGAACCGGGAATTTGAACCGGATATTGAGAGCTTCAAAGCTTTGTGGGAGAACAAATTTCCCTTAAACCAGATTGCAGACCGGAATCTTCATTTTCAGCCAGAAATTTTCTGACGACCTTTCAACTCGAACTTGCGAGAAGTTAATTCCTTTTTTGAACCGGACATTGTTAAATCGGATTTGAGCGCTCAGAGCTTTGCAAGAGATAGTTTCCTCTTAAACCAGATTTAAACCAGACACTAAGGGATTCAACACTGTGTGGGAAACGGGATTCCCCTTAAACCGGATTATAAACCGGAAGCATCATTGTGAGCCGGAATATTTCTGACGGCCTTTAAATTTTCATCAATATAACAGTAACCTCCGGGACCGGGTTATCTTTCCCTTCAACATCCTGGGACACTTGAATTTGCTGAAACTGGCAGACTTGCTGAGTCATATCATCGTAGCCCCCGAGTCTTAAGATGACTCAAGGAGTTGTCTTGAGATTGTCCGTAATTGACCATAGCAGAAGGTATATACCATTGGTGTTAATAATGCGATGTAAATCCACAGAAGGTTGAGGTGACAGCGGCGGGTTATAGATGATCCTGTATGAGCCATTTACAGCAACTCGGCCAATGGTTCCTTCCAACTGGCTATTTGAAGTTGACCAAACTGTAGTGGCAGCGATTTGTGCGTATGTCTATTGATCCATCCAGTGCAGACGGCGGCTGAATGATAATTTGCCTCCAAATGTATTGGAAGAAAAACCGGGCTACCAAAGCAATGACTTGCTCATACTCAATAAACAACTCATGCAAACAGATGCGGCCCGGTGTGTTGATGTAGACCAGACCGCGAGAGACAGACGACAAAGACGACCGCAACATCAGAGACGGCTCAGACAGATGAGTCGGCCGCGACATTGAAAACCGGTGCGGGCGGGAGAATCGGCTGCGGGGGCGGACAATGAGTCAATCGTGTGTGTTGATGTAGTTGGGGTGGCAACCTGCGTAGGATGAGCGCTAGTGAAAAATAATATTTGCTCACGCCCCTTTCCCAACACCTTTTGTAATAATGGTCCTGTGAAAAAATATCATAGACCAAGTAATTATTCTTTGATAAAAACAATATGTGTGAAGAAAAATAATCTTTAGATGAATATCACCTGATTTGTTCGGATGACGAATGGACCGTCCACTGATCACCTTGGTAACATTGTGGTCTATCAAACGTAAACATAGTACCCCGACGACCAGCAATCTCTTCATTTAGGACTGTTCAATACTGTTATCCTCATGCAAGAGATAATTTTTGTAACCGTGCTGCCGGAACCTGTATCCATGCCAATTTCCAGAACTGTTTTCCAAAAGTTGTCACTCATTTTGAATTATTTTCTGTAATTGCATCCTTAGCAGACTCATCCAACGCTCCATCCTGCTCAACATTGGACAGGTCCCCGGCACCGAAATATAGCGACCTCCACGCCTAGAGGCATATCTGAATCATCTAATTTCTCAGCAAGCTGCTAATTAAAGTCAGCATCATCAAATTCATATTGAAAGTCATCACTATTGTCTTTAGTCATGTGTACTTATACTGGGTCCGATTCAACCGTTGAATGAATTCCAAGCCGCCGCTCCCGTCATCTACTAATACAAGCCCCCCTGCGCTCGGGCAAAACGGTGGAGGTGACTTGGCGCATCGGCGGCTCCGGAAGCAGTACAACAGCGACCCAGGAATCGGCCAGACGGCGGGAACAGGTGTGGTGACCCGGCGGTCAGGCGCTGTTGTGGCGATTTATTGGGAATTCATTGACGGCCGAAAAGTCAGAGTTAGTGGCAGAGCCAAACCAGTCACGGACCTTCGGCACCTCTCCTTGCTGGGGGTCTCAATGCTGCTGCTCCAGCCGCGCCGGTTCACCACTGATATTAGCTGATGCTGTCCACACGTGCCGGCTTACCAGCCGCACCCGCACCCTTGCAGATTGGCGAGCGACTTTAACTGTGGCAGCTGTTGTACCATAGCAGACGACAGGAGCGGAGGTCGCAGCTGGCGGCGCTGGACACAGTGATATAGTACGCGGCCGTACCCACGGCAGTGTGGATTACCTTATCTTCATAAATTGATTGGCTTGATTCTCATAAGTACGGGTTGAATTGGCTCACACCCCATACGCATGAGTTGAATCGGACTCGACATCGTCTTCCCTCCTCTCTAAATTCAGACGGCTATTAGGATCCCTCGTCGCTAGCGTCTGTTTATCCTCTGAAGAAGGATCATCGTCAGGCTGTACCATCTTACTAATTCTCTTCAGTTTTGAATTCCTCTTACTGCGCACCATATTGACGGTGAATTGGGGGCACGATGATTCAGAATAGTGCATGGCGGTTTGGCGTGCCGCGAACTCGTGCGATGAGATAGAGGCACTACCGGGCGCCAACTGTCGGTGTTTAATACAGGAGACGGACAACTTGTCCGCGAGGAGGGGCAAGGCGAATCTGCACAGCGGCTCTGACATCCGATGAGTGGTGACGGGCGACTCAGTGGTGGCTGACAGCTGTGAGGGCGGGTCATGCGGGACGGCGGCTCAAGGCGGAGCGGCCCGGATGCGTCGAAGGAGACTCAGGGCCAGCCACAGCGGAGCAGGCGGCTCACTGAGGCAAGCCCCGTGGAAGCGGACTGACACAGGCCATGATGGAGGCTCGTTGGGAAGGGAAACGAGTTGGCGACGGTCGACTCAAGGGGGACGAAGCGCAACGGCGACCCGGACAGGGGACGTGGCCCGACGGCAACTCGGATAGGAGATGACCCTCGATCCGGGATGGTGAGTTAGGCAGGCGGACGGTGGCACGATGGGGGAAACGGTGCCTGGCGCGGGCGGCTCAAAGCAGGGGGTGGCTGGCCCAGCGCGTCTTGGCAGAGATGGAACGGCGTCTTAGCGCAGCACCAAGTTGGGCGGCACCTCGACGCGGTGCCTAGCAGAGACCTCCCAGCAAGACGAGTTATGACGGTAGTTATGCCTTGGCTGGATGTGTGAACAGTGAACCGGGCGCAGTTGGGTGGTGATCCAACGACTTCGACGGTGGTTTGCACGCCACGGGCGACTCGCGGGAGAAGAGTGGCAAGGTGGAGATTGCCGAGGTGAGTCCGGAGCGGCCCGAGCTGCAGGTCGGTGGGCGCAGTGGCGGTTTGAAGGCGAGGGTGCGGGGTGACTCGAGGCCCTGACGGCTCAGAGGCTATTTGCGGTGAGGCATGTCGCTGCTGTGGCCTAATGCAAAGCAGAGTCAGCACCTCAAGGACGGAGGTGAAAGGCGGCTGAACCGGGCCGGGGTCAACGAGGGCGGCGCAACCGCGGGTCACGGTGAGACACGCAGATGGAGGAGACCGATTGCTGGGCGCCGGTGAAACGCGCAGGGGTGTGTAGGCCGGCATGGGCGAGCAGCATCAGCAGCAGCATTAAACCGATGGCGGCCTAAACGGGGCGGTTTAGCGGCCGCGGCAATTTAGAGTCGATACAGGTGGTTTAGGGGCGGTGATTCTGCGGAGACCAGCGACTTGAGGTTGTTTTGGTGATTCGGTGGCTGAAGCAAGCTTAATCTGGTGCGGGACGGCAGCTTGTAGTGGTGATCATAACCCGGAGCAGGAAAACGGATTCAAGATTAAAGTGGAGCTAGGCCGGCTCGTGGTGACTCACGGGCGATTTAACGGAAGCGCAGACCGAACCGGAAGCAGTGAGAGGCCATTGCGACTTGATGGTGAAGCACGGCTGAATCGGCGGCAGGCTTAACCGGCATGGCCCAATGGCAACTGTCTTTTAACCATAGCCCGGCGATTTGTAAACAGCCACGGGCGAGATAGCTTGGTACGGTCGCCAGGGTGGTGATCATGCAGCGGCAGTAAAACCGGCCCGAGGAAAGGTGATACGGCCGGAGACGGAGCCCTGCGGCTCGATCACAAGACAAGCCGGTTTAGCGCGGACGACTACTGAAGCCCGATCGAGACTCGGAGCGAGGCCAAGGTGATTTTAACACGCAACGGAGTCCAGCTTGTATCTGTATTCTGCTCGGGTTATGGCCGTATCCTTTCCCGGATCATGAATCTTGAGATATAGCACGGCGTTTTACTGATCTGTACTGATTTGATCTGGAGGCGGATTAACCTTGATGTGCCCGCTGTAATCAACGAAACTTGCTAGCTTTGACAGATCCCGTATAGTACTAGTTTCATCTTGGCAAGTCTGATTCCGGCAGTTCTGTGGTTACTCGAGGTCAACTTGGTTGATTGACAGGTGGGTGAAGGTAAAAAAGAAACATATAGTGAACCGGACCTCAGTCAAAACGGGTCAACGACGCTTTATGAGTCCGTGCAAAAATCCACTTCCGGGTCGTAGCTAATTTGACCCTCCATGATGCCATATTCTCTCCGATTAGCAATCACTCGGATCTTTTCTCAATAATCAGGTCCTCTAATTGATGTTGGTTTGTTGGTTGTAGCATAGAACAAATGTCTTCAGATTTGACGGATCGCCGAGTTACGCTTATCCATGTGTAACCCTAATTCTCTCTCCAGACTTCAAATCTGACACAGATCCTTCCAAACTGGCTCCTCTTTATCCGAAAAATTTGCAGACTTCTTAATCCCTGCGAGAGATCCCTCCAAGAACTCAACACCAACGTGCCCAAGCCCCACGATGGGTGTGAACTGTCGTGGAATTGTCACGTCAGATGTCCTAGTGAAAGGACTTAGTCGTGAGGCCAACGCATCTATGTGGTAGCTTGAGAGGGGTTGAGCGGAATCGAGAGGCGCAACACAAGACAGGGATTTAGACAGCTTCGGGCCCCGGGAAACATCATCCGGTAACAACCCTATATGTTGTTTGAGGCTAGGTCTCATTATAATCAACATGGAGTCGCCGTAAACCGCCTCTCCTTGTTATGTCTAGCCCTAAGGTTGTTTCTTGCTCCTCGTCCCTCTTTGGGGAGCCCTACCCCTCCTTATATATGTTGAAGGGGCGGTTTACATGTAGAGTCCAACTCGGACTTAAGACTTAACTATTCTAACTTTTCTTCATGGGCTTCTTAACATCTTGGGCTTCATTACGTCTCGGGCTTCATAACCCCTGGCAACCCAGTTATCACTGTTTGCCGGTTTAAGATGGTCTGCCGGTTTAAGATGGTCTGCCGGTTTAAGATCTGACTTAACTCCTGCGGGTTTACCACCTGCTTAACACTTGCCGGTTTACTACCTGCCGGTTTACCGTCCGTCATAGCCATCTGTCTTAACTGTCTATCTTAACTGTCTGCCGGTTTACCAAGTCCTAGCCGGTTTACAACTCCGGCCGGGTAATACCGCGGGGTATATGCCCGACAAAATCCATGGGACATATGTGGCCCAACGTCACATCAGGCCCATTAATGGCCCATATAAAAATGACGATAATCTAGCCCGACCAAACTTTCGTCCTGTTAAAGGCCCGTGTATTAGGTTGGCGCATTTACGGTCCGTCCGAAATTTCGGCCTGTGAAAGATCCGCATCGTAAATGGGCCCAATCTCACTTTCGGTCTTTTAAAGGCCCATGTTTTTTATGGGCTCGAGATATTTACACCTGTAAACGGCCTATTGTTGCTGAGGGCCCAAATTATGTTTAGGCCTGTTAAAGGCCCACTATGGGCACACGCCTACCGGAAAAATATGAAATTTTATGCTGATTTAGGCCCAGATATTTTTAGTGGGCTAGATGCAAATTATGACCCATAATCGTTTTTAGCCCAATTGGAATGGGCCCGACGAATGTTGGCATGTTGGGCTCCTACGAAGCTTTCGGCCGAATACATTACTAAGATAGACCTACACTATACAAAAATAGCATCGTAATTATTGCACCCCTTGCCAGCAACATAAATGTTGTATCACAACAAAAGGCCTGTTGGCATAAAGTTTACAGTCCTTGCAGATAAAAGCACCATCAGATGTATAGAAGCACATATCATTTGACCCGAGTGCTAATATTTCAGGCTGTAGAATCGGATGGAGCAGCACGATCTTTACCTTTTTTCCGCCATTGCTCTTGAACAACGAAGCGAATGTCTCATAGTCTGGTTTCAAAACCATTCATATCTTGACGAAATTTGTCAACCACTATTCTTGTTTCCAAAACGACATCCATTAGGGATTGGACTTGTGTCTAGAGCACAGTTATATCACTCTGTTTAGCAGGAAGATTTTGTTCAGTAGGCGATTTGGACGAGGTTACCTTGACAACCAACCCAAAATTATGCAGGAAGGTGCTTTTTGCACTATTAGTGGAGAGATACTGACGCACTGCAGCAAGAGGTGACATTGTGCATGTGGTAGCCTCGTCACCTTCAGGTGGCTGTGGCTGTTCAATCATTTTTTCATAGCTTCCTAAAAGTTTGAACTTGTAGATTAGTGTACAGATAAGTTACTAATGAGACAAAAACAAACAAAGTAGGTTACACGTTTATACATAACTTATTTTGGTGAACTACTGTAATACATTAGCATGTATTGTAGTGCCAACTACATAATAAAATCACTTTTGAAACATATGTCCATGTAGCATGCCTACTGTATTGTCTATTTCCTCACATTCGTTGACATCTAAGGATAAAGAGACATGGTTTAAACTAGGATGAACATAGTATGACCTCATTCATATCATGGGCAAACAGATATAAAACAAACAAGCTATTTTATCATTGTGTGCGCACGTGAACATAACAACTAGAATACAGACCAAGACCAAAAAGAATATCCTTCATCTCTTTTAAATCATGTAAGGTGAAATGATACGTTAAGACAACTGTGTATAAAAGTGAGCAGAGTAACTGACATTGAATGCAAACCAAGTAGTTAAATGAACACATCACAGTACCAATCAGTTCAAAGGCAGGAGGAGTAAGGACTTACAATAGCGGCTTGAACTAGTGTGCTCATGCCCTTCATCTTGCTGGTGTGGCAATCCTTGAATATTTGCACTGCATTTGATTCAGGTTCTTTTTGGTCCGCACAGGCTTTCCTCTGTATTTGGAACAAGTCAATATAGATACGATAATATGGCACAGAAAAAAGAAGGAAGTAGCAGCTATTTACAAGAGCCTCACAGTGTGCAATATAGCTACGAGATCCTGTTGTCTGTTGGAATTTCACTTTAGAACGGTTGGTCTTGTTCTTCAAATAGTTAGCCTAGAAGAAGATACACTTGTAAGGCACATACATAAATACAAGTTCAATATGTGGTCTGATCAAATACATATAGCCTACCTGATACTTTGGATCGCACCGGTGTTTAACGAGGGCTGTCCAGTCTTCATCTGTAATATATTCCACTGGAGATGTTTGGGTGATTTCATTGCTAGCCTTGCCTTCAAAGTGATATTTTCTAAGGTGGTACCGATACTGTCGTAGAGCAGACTAAAAAACATGAGTGCATGCTAGTTTAGTTGCATCATCTTTCGGATCCAACTTGACCCTCATCTGTTGAAAAAAGAATGTAAGTCTTATTAGGAGGAAGCTAGAAAGTATGGGACAGAGCAAGACAATATTACTAATTGCGATGAATAACATTACTTACAGATAAATGGTCAAGGAAGGTGTTAAACTGGGTATTGTCTTTCTCATTCCTGTACTGGATCCACGTTGGAAGGATACGTGCATAACACCTAACGGCAACGGCTGCCTCTGATACTAACTTGGCTGACTCTGTAGCATCACATGGCCTTTTTAAACCTGCCTCAAAATGGATCTCCATTCTTCCTCCTTTAGATTTTGTTAATCTGTCAAGCATTATTCCTGATGTCTATTTCCGCTTGCGTCGTGGTGCTAGTTCAAAAACAAATATGGAAAGTGTTAGTGTACATCAAACTGTGAGAGTACATATAAAGGAGCATGCAACTGCAACTTGACTCGGTCAGGTACCGTCTTGGTGTTGATGCTCATGAGGTTTATCTGATCTTGCCAAGTCCTGTTGTGTCAGCAGTGCTTCAGAAGTAGTGTTAGGTGTGAAGGCATCTTGGGAACTGGCGAGTTCCGGAGCAAATGAACGAGTAACTCGTTGAGATGCTGGTACAGTTGAAGCGGATGCTGCAGCTGGTGGAGCAGGTGATACTGTGTTTGTAGATTTAGCCGGTGGACTTGGACCTTCTACTGCACTATAAGTACCAGCAGAATCTGGACGGCCGATCCTTTTCCGTTTCACCCGACGAGTAACACCACTCCCTACTATATTATTTTCCTTGCTCTTTTTTGACTTTGCCATGTCAAGCCGTACCCACAACACAAAAGAATAAAATCGCTCTTCAGAACTCATTGATGCATGATATAGACAAGCAATACTTTGATATAAGACAACCGTATGAGGATGGAATATGTAAGAAAAATAGGACGGCATGAAATACTCACAGCTATGATGTGTAAACTAAGCAGAAGTATTTTCAAGAAAATAGAAGTGATGCAAGCTAGACACCATATGAAAGATGCAACCAATATTACTCCGCCAAGTTAAAAGTGTCTTGTCATAAGTGGCAATTGGAAAAATTAGAAGCGGTACAATGTAGAAATCAATGCAAGATGCAACCACTATCAAACTGCCATGTTAAAAGTGTCCAATCATGAGTGACTGATGCGGGATACAAAATAGCAGTACTTTGATGTAAGAACATGGTATTGATAGATAGATGCAGCGTATTCTAGACACAGGACGCCATGTCATATGCACATGTATAACGTATGAACTCAGCAGGTGCAATTTAATCAAAATATAAGAAATACAGGCTAGACAACATATGCAACATGAAACCAATTATCACACTGTCAACTTAGAGCAAGCACCTGCGATGGTGTAGTACGGGAGATGAACTCATCATGTAGACTTGGGACTTCAACTTCATTAGCGATGGCGGTGGCAAATCTAGAGAGTCTCTGCTTGCGTCGGTGCGGAGGACCACCAACATCCACTAACTAACTCTTTTCATTCCTATTTTATGATATTGCCTTATGAAGTCAAAACCACAAGAATATGAATAAAATTAGCTCTGCATAACTGGTTGATGCATGATAGAGACGAACACTACTTTGATGTAAGGCAAGCGCAGGATAGGAGGATGGAATATATACAAAAAAAGACAGCGTTTCATATTCACACGCATTTATAGGAGGATGGAATATGTATGAAAAAACAGTAAGCGGAAGGCATTTCAAAAAATTTAGAAGAAATGAAATCTAGGCACCATATGAACATGCAACCAATATCACTCTATCAGGTAAAAAGTGTCTCGTCGTAAGTGCCATTTGAAGAAATTAGAAGCAGTACAAGCTAGAAGACAATGCAAGATGCAACCTACATCACAGTCCCAAATTATATGTGTCTTATGGGTAAGTGATCGTTGCAGGTATAATTTGTAAGCTACACAGATGCAAGTCAACATAATCAGAAGCAATACAAACTAGACATCACACGGAAAACGCAACCACATATAATAGTTCCAAGTTAGAGCAAGCACCTGTGATGGTGGAGTAGGGGAGATGTGCTCATCATGTACACGTATGTTCTAGAAACAGGAACACATGTCATATTCACAGACATTATGTGTAAAGTAAGCAGATGCAATTCAACAAAGTTAGAAGCAATACAAGCTAGACATCATACGCAACATACAACCACATATAATAGTGCCAAGTTAGAGCAAGCACCTGTGATGGTGGAGTAGGGGAGACGTGTTCATCATCTACACAGCTACGTTGACTTTCTAGCCTTGCGTTGTCTTGCGAATCTTGTTGGAAGGATGGCGGAGTAGAATCTATAGAGAACCTCCATTTCAGTTGCTCGGAAGGACCACCATCATCCAATACCTTGCCAATTTCCTTCAGCTTTATTGATTTTGCATTGTGAGGTCAAACCGACAAGAAAAAGGAATATAATTCGCTCTTCAGAACTCATTCATGCATGATACTGACGAACACTACTCTGATGAAAGACACGAACACTACTCTGATGAAAGACAAAGTCATGATACGAGGATGGAATATGTATGAAAAAATGGACGGCTAGACATATTCACACCTATGATGTGGTAACTAAGCAGAAGGCACTTCAACAAATTAGAAGCACTTCAAACTAGACACCATATGAAAGGTGCAATCAATATCACTCTGCCAAGTTAAAACTGTCTCGTCATAGGTGGCGTTCATCAAACTAGAAGCAATACATGCTAGAAATCATATTGAAGACGGAAACCAATAACACACTGCCAACTTAAAGGTGTTCCATCATAAGTGACTGATGCAGCATACACAAGAAGAGTAGTTTCATGTAAGAACATGGTGCGATAGACAGATAAAGTATGTACCAAAAACAGGAAAGCGTGTCATATTCACACATATCATGTGTAAGCTAAGCAGATTAAGTTTACACTAAGTAGGAGCAATACAAGCTAGGCACCATATGCAACATGCAACCAGATATCACACTGCCAAGTTAGAGCAAGCACCTTGGATGGTGGAGTAGGGGAGCAGAGACTTGGACCTTGTAATGCACTATCAGTACAAGGAGAATCGGTACAGATGCTCCGTTTACGTTGCTGCAGAGGACCACCATCATCGCCTTCCTTACTGTTTTCCTTCCTCTTTCTTGATTTTGCCTTGTCAAGTCAAACCGATAAGAAAAAGGAATAAATTTGCTCTTCGGAACTCATTGATGCATGATACTGATGAACACTACTCTGATGAAAGGCAAAGTCATGATACGAGGATGGAATATGTATGAAAAAATGGACGGTGTGACATATTCACAACTATGATGTGGTAACTAAGTAGAAGGCATTTCAACAAATTAGAAGCACTGCAAACTAGACACCATATGAAAGGTGCAATCAATATCACTCTGCCAAGTTAAAACTGTCTCGTCATAGGTGGCGTTCATCAACCTAGAAGCAATACATGCTAGAAATCATATTCAAGACGCAAACCAATATCACACTGCAACCTTAAAGGTGTTCCATCATAAGTGACTGATGCAGGATACACAAGAAGAGTAATTTCATGTAAGAACATGGTGTGATAGACAGATATAGTATGTACCAAAAAATGTGAAAGCGTGTCATATTCACACGTATCATGTGTAAGCTAAGCGGATGCAGTTTACACTAATTAGGAGCAATACAAGCTAGGCACCATATGCAACATGCAACCAGATATCACTGCTGCCAAGTTAGAGCAAGCACCTTGGATGGTGGAGTCGGGGCGGAGACACAGGCCTTGTAATGCACTATCAAGACAAGGAGAATCGGTATAGATGCTCCGTTTACATTCTTCAGAAGGACCACCATCATCGCCTTCCTTACTCTTTTCCTTCCTCTTTCTTGATTTTGCCTTGTCAAGTCAAACCGACAAGAAAAAGGAATACAATTTGCTCCTCGGAACTAATTGATGCATGATACTGACGAACACTACTTTGATGAAAGGAAAAGTCAAGATACGAGGATGGAATATGTACGAAAAATGGATGGTGTGATATATTCACACCTATGATGTGGTAACCAAGTAGAAGGCACTTCAACAAATTAGAAGCACTACAAACTAGACACCATATGAAAGGTGCAATCAATATCACTCTACCAAGTTAAAACTGTCTCGTCATAGGTGGCGTTCATCAAACTAGAAGCAATACATGCTAGAAATCATATTGAAGACGCAAACCAATATCACACTGCCAACTTAAAGGTATTCCATCATAAGTGACTGATGCAGCATACACAAGAAGAGTAGTTTCATGTAAGAACATGGTGTGATAGACGGATATAGTATGTACCAAAACAGGAAAGTGTGTCATATTCACACGTATCATGTGTAAGCTAAGCGAGATGCGGTTACACTAATTAGGAGCAATACAAGCTAGGCACCATATGCAACATGCAACCAGATATCCACCTTTGCCTAGTTAGAGCAAGCACCTTGGATGGTGGAGTCGGGGAGCGGAGACACAGGCCTTGTAATGCACTATCAGTACAAGGAGAATCGGTACAGCTGCTCCGTTTACGTTCCTGCAGAGGACCACCATCATCGCCTTCCTTACTGTTTTCCTTCCTCTTTCTTGATTTTGCCTTGTCAAGTCAAACCGACAACAAAAAGGAATAAAATTTGCTCTTCAGAACTCATTGATGCATGATCTTGTGAACACTACTCGATGAAAGGCAAAGTCATGATACGAGGATGGAATATGTATGAAAAATGGACGGTGTGACATATTCACACCTATGATGTAATAACTAAGCAGAAGGCACTTCAACAAGTTAGAAGCACTGCAAACTAGACACCGTATGAAAGGTGCAATCAACATCACTCTGCCAAGTTAAAAGCTGTCTCGTCATAGGTGGCGTTCATCAAACTAGAAGCAATACATGCTAGAAATCATATTGAAGACGCAAACCAATATCACACTGCCAACTTAAAGGTGTTCCATCATAAGTGGTGATGCAGGATACACAAGAAGAGTAGTTTCATGTAAGAACATGGTGCGATAGACATATATAGTATGTACCAAAAAGCAGGAAAGCGTGTCATATTCACACGTATCATGTGTAAGCTAAGCGGAATGCGGTTTACACTAATTAGGAACAATACAAGCTAGGCACCATATGCAACATGCAACCAGATATCACACTTTGCCAAGTTAGAGCAAGCACCTTGGATGGTGGAGTAGGGAGGCGGAGACACAGGCCTTGTAATGCACTATCGGTACAAGGAGAATCGGTACAGATGCTCCGTTTACGTTCTTATGAGAGGACCACCATCATCACCTTCCTTACACTTTTCCTTCCTCTTTCTTGATTTTGCCTTGTCAAGTCAAACCGATAAGAAAAAGGAATAAATTTGCTCTTCGGAACTCATTGATGCATGATACTGACGAACACTACTCTGATGAAAGGCAAAGTCATGATACGAGGATGGAATATGTATGAAAAAATGGAAGGTGTGACATATTCACAACTATGATGTGGTAACTAAGCAGAAGGCACTTCAACAAATTAGAAGCACTGCAAACTAGACACCATATGAAAGGTGCAATCAATATCACTCTGCCAAGTTAAAAGCTGTCTCGTCATAGGTGGCGTTCATCAACCTAGAAGCAATACATGCTAGAAATCATATTCAAGACGCAAAACCAATATCACATGCAACCTTAAAGGTGTTCCATCATAAGTGACTGATGCAGGATACACAAGAAGAGTAGTTTCATGTAAGAACATGGTGTGATAGATGATATAGTATGTACCAAAAAGCAGGAAAGCGTGTCATATTCACACGTATCATGTGTAAGCTAAGCGGATGCAGTTTACACTAATTAGGAGCAATACAAGCTAGGCACCATATGCAACATGCAACCAGATATCACTGCTTGCCAAGTTAGAGCAAGCACCTTGGATGGTGGAGTCGGGGAGCGGAGACCTGGGCCTTGTAATGCACTATCAGTACAAGGAGAATCGGTATAGATGCTCCGTTTACATTGCTGCAGAGGACCACCATCATCGCCTTCCTTACTCTTTTCCTTCCTCTTTCTTGATTTTGCCTTGTCAAGTCAAACCGATAAGAAAAAGGAATACAATTTGCTCCTCAGAACTAATTGATGCATGATCTTGTGAACACTACTCTGATGAAAGGAAAAGTCAAGATACGAGGATGGAATATGTACGAAAAATGGATGGTGTGACATATTCACACCTATGATGTGGTAACCAAGTAGAAGGCACTTCAACAAATTAGAAGCACTACAAACTAGACACCATATGAAAGGTGCAATCAATATCACTCTGCCAAGTTAAAACTGTCTCGTCATAGGTGGCGTTCATCAAACTAGAAGCAATACATGCTAGAAATCATATTGAAGACGCAAACCAATATCACACTGCCAACTTAAAGGTATTCCATCATAAGTGACTGATGCAGCATACACAAGAAGAGTAGTTTCATGTAAGAACATGGTGTGATAGATGATATAGTATGTACCAAAAAGCGAGAAAGTGTGTCATATTCACACGTATCATGTGTAAGCTAAGCGGTGCGATTTACACTAATTAGAAGCAATACAAGCTAGGCACCATATGCAACATGCAACCGGATATCACACCGCCTAGTTAGAGCAAGCACCTTGGATGGTGGAGTCGGGGAGCGGAGACACAGGCCTTGTAATGCACTATCAAGACAATGAGAATCGATACAGATGCTCCGTTTACGTTCTGCAGAGGACCACCATCATCACCTTCCTTACTCTTTTCCTTCCTCTTTCTTGATTTTGCCTTGTCAAGTCAAACCGACAAGAAAAAGGAATAAAATTTGCTCTTCCGAACTCATTGATGCATGATACTGACGAACACTACTCTGATGAAAGGCAAAGTCATGATACGAGGATGGAATATGTATGAAAAAATGGACGGTGTGACATATTCACACCTATGATGTGGTAACTAAGAAGAAGGCACTTCAACAAGTTAGAAGCACTTCAAACTAGACACCGTATGAAAGGTGCAATCAACATCACTCTGCCAAGTTAAAACTGTCTCGTCATAGGTGGCGTTCATCAAACTAGAAGCAATACATGCTAGAAATCATATTGAAGACGCAAACCAATATCACACTGCCAACTTAAAGGTGTTCCATCATAAGTGACTGATGCAGGATACACAAGAAGAGTAGTTTCATGTAAGAACATGGTGCGATAGACATATATAGTATGTACCAAAAACAGGAAAGCGTGTCATATTCACACGTATCATGTGTAAGCTAAGCAGATGCAGTTTACACTAATTAGGAGCAATACAAGCTGGGCACCATATGAAACATGCAACCAAATATCACACTGCCAGGTTAGAGCAAGCACCTTGGATGCTGTAGTAGGGGAGCGAAGACCTGGGCCTTGTAATGCACTATCAGTACAAGGAGAATCGGTACAGATGCTCCGTTTACGTTGCTGCAGAGGACCACCATCATCGCCTTCCTTACACTTTTCCTTCCTCTTTCTTGATTTTGCCTTGTCAAGTCAAACCGATAAGAAAAAGGAATAAATTTGCTCTTCGGAACTCATTGATGCATGACACTGAAGAACACTACTCTGATGAAAGGCAAACTCATGATACGAGGATGGAATATGTATGAAAAAATGGAAGGTGTGACATATTCACAACTATGATGTGGTAACTAAGCAGAAGGCACTTCAACAAATTAGAAGCACTGCAAACTAGACACCATGTGAAAGGTGCAATCAATATCACTCTGCCAAGTTAAAACTGTCTCGTCATAGGTGGCGTTCATCAACCTAGAAGCAATACATGCTAGAAATCATATTCAAGACGCAAACCAATATCACACTGCAACCTTAAATGTGTTCCATCATAAGTGGTGATGCAGGATACACAAGAAGAGTAGTTTCATGTAAGAACATGGTGTGATAGATGATATAGTATGTACCAAAAACAGGAAAGCGTGTCATATTCACACGTATCATGTGTAAGCTAAGCGGATGCACGATTTACACTAATTAGGAGCAATACAAGCTAGGCACCATATGCAACATGCAACCAGATATCACACTGCCAAGTTAGAGCAAGCACCTTGGATGGTGGAGTCGGGAGGCGGAGACACAGGCCTTGTAATGCACTATCGATTACAAGGAGAATCGGTATAGATGCTCCGTTTACATTGCTGCAGAGGACCACCATCATCGCCTTCCTTACTCTTTTCCTTCCTCTTTCTTGATTTTGCCTTGTCAAGTCAAACCGATAAGAAAAAGGAATACAATTTGCTCCTCAGAACTAATTGATGCATGATACTGACGAACACTACTCTGATGAAAGGAAAAGTCAAGATACGAGGATGGAATATGTACGAAAAATGGATGGTGTGACATATTCACACCTATGATGTGGTAACCAAGTAGAAGGCACTTCAACAAATTAGAAGCACTACAAACTAGACACCATATGAAAGGTGCAATCAATATCACTCTGCCAAGTTAAAAACTGTCTTGTCATAGGTGGCGTTCATCAAACTAGAAGCAATACATGCTAGAAATCATATTGAAGACGCATAAACCAATATCACACTGCCAACTTAAAGGTATTCCATCATAAGTGACTGATGCAGCATACACAAGAAGAGTAGTTTCATGTAAGAACATGGTGTGATAGACAGATATAGTATGTACCAAAACCAGGAAAGTGTGTCATATTCACACGTATCATGTGTAAGCTAAGCAGATGCAGTTTACACTAATTAGGAGCAATACAAGCTAGGCACCATATGCAACATGCAACCAGATATCACACTGCCTAGTTAGAGCAAGCACCTTGGATGGTGGAGTCGGGAGGCGGAGACACAGGCCTTGTAATGCACTATCGGTACAATGAGAATCGGTACAGATGCTCAGATTTACGTTCTTTGCAGAGGACCACCATCATCACCTTCCTTACTCTTTTCCTTCCTCTTTCTTGATTTTTCCTTGTCAAGTCAAACCGACAAGAAAAAGGAATAAAATTTGCTCTTCAGAACTCATTGATGCATGATACTGACGAACACTACTCTGATGAAAGGCAAAGTCATGATACGAGGATGGAATATGTATGAAAAAATGGACGGTGTGACATATTCACACCTATGATGTGGTAACTAAGCGAAGGCACTTCAACAAGTTAGAAGCACTTCAAACTAGACACCGTATGAAAGGTGCAATCAACATCACTCTGCCAAGTTAAAGCTGTCTCGTCATAGGTGGCGTTCATCAAACTAGAAGCAATACATGCTAGAAATCATATTGAAGACGCAAACCAATATCACACTGCCAACTTAAAGGTGTTCCATCATAAGTGACTGATGCAGGATACACAAGAAGAGTAGTTTCATGTAAGAACATGGTGCGATAGACATATATAGTATGTACCAAAAACAGGAAAGCGTGTCATATTCACACGTATCATGTGTAAGCTAAGCAGATGCAGTTTACACTAATTAGGAGCAATACAAGCTAGGCACCATATGCAACATGCAACCAGATATCACTGCTTTGCCAAGTTAGAGCAAGCACCTTGGATGGTGGAGTAGGGAGCGGAGACACAGGCCTTGTAATGCACTATCGGTACAAGGAGAATCGGTCAGATGCTCCGTTTACGTTGCCATGAGAGGACCACCATCATCACCTTCCTTACACTTTTCCTTCCTCTTTCTTGATTTTGCCTTGTCAAGTCAAACCCGATAAGAAAAAGGAATAAATTTGCTCTTGAACTCATTGATGCATGATCTTGTGAACACTACTACGATGAAAGGCAAAGTCATGATACGAGGATGGAATATGTTTGTAATAATGGACGGTGTGACATATTCACAACTATGATGTGGTAACTAAGCAGAAGGCACTTCAACAAATTAGAAGCACTGCAAACTAGACACCATATGAAAGGTGCAATCAATCTCACTCTGCCAGGTTAAAACTGTCTCGTCATAGGTGGCGTTCATCAACCTAGAAGCAATACATGCTAGAAATCATATTCAAGACGCAAACCAATATCACACTGCAACCTTAAAGGTGTTCCATCATAAGTGACTGATGCAGGATACACAAGAAGAGTAGTTTCATGTAAGAACATGGTGTGATAGACAGATATAGTATGTACCAAAAACAGGAAAGTGTGTCATATTCACACGTATCATGTGTAAGCTAAGCAGATGCAGTTTACACTAATTAGGAGCAATACAAGCTAGGCACCATATGCAACATGCAACCAGATATCCTGCTTTGCCAAGTTAGAGCAAGCACCTTGGATGGTGGAGTCGGGGAGCGGAGACCTGGGCCTTGTAATGCACTATCAGTACAAGGAGAATCGGTACAGATGCTCCGTTTACATTGCTGCAGAGGACCACCATCATCGCCTTCCTTACTCTTTTCCTTCCTCTTTCTTGATTTTGCCTTGTCAAGTCAAACCGATAAGAAAAAGGAATAAATTTGCTCTTCAGAACTCATTGATGCATGATACTGACGAACACTACTCTGATGAAAGGCAAAGTCATGATACGAGGATGGAATATGTATGAAAAAATGGACGGTGTGACATATTCACACCTATGATGTGGTAACTAAGCGAAGGCACTTCAACAAGTTAGAAGCACTACAAACTAGACACCGTATGAAAGGTGCAATCAACATCACTCTGCCAAGTTAAAAGCTGTCTCGTCATAGGTGGCGTTCATCAAACTAGAAGCAATACATGCTAGAAATCATATTGAAGACGCAAACCAATATCACACTGCCAACTTAAAGGTGTTCCATCATAAGTGGTGATGCACGGGATACACAAGAAGAGTAGTTTCATGTAAGAACATGGTGTGATAGACATATATAGTATGTACCAAAAAGCAGGAAAGCGTGTCATATTCACACGTATCATGTGTAAGCTAAGCGGTGCAGATTTACACTAATTAGGAGCAATACAAGCTAGGCACCATATGCAACATGCAACCAGATATCACTGCTTGCCTAGTTAGAGCAAGCACCTTGGATGGTGGAGTCGGGAGCGGAGACACAGGCCTTGTAATGCACTATCGATTACAATGAGAATCGATGCAGATGCTCCGTTTACGTTCTTCTTGAGAGGACCACCATCATCACCTTCCTTACTCTTTTCCTTACTCTTTCTTGATTTTGCCTTGTCAAGTCAAACCGACAAGAAAAAGGAATAAAATTTGCTCTTTAACTCATTGATGCATGATCTTGTGAACACTACTCGATGAAAGGCAAAGTCATGATACGAGGATGGAATATGTATGAAAAAATGGACGGTGTGACATATTCACACCTATGATGTGGTAACTAAGCAGAAGGCACTTCAACAAGTTAGAAGCACTGCAAACTAGACACCGTATGAAAGGTGCAATCAACATCACTCTGCCAAGTTAAAGCTGTCTCGTCATAGGTGGCGTTCATCAAACTAGATGCAATACATGCTAGAAATCATATTGAAGACGCAAACCAATATCACACTGCCAACTTAAAGGTGTTCCATCATAAGTGGTGATGCAGGATACACAAGAAGAGTAGTTTCATGTAAGAACATGGTGCGATAGACATATATAGTATGTACCAAAAACAGGAAAGCATGTCATATTCACACGTATCATGTGTAAGCTAAGCAGATGCAGTTTACACTAATTAGGAGCAATACAAGCTACGCACCATATGCAACATGCAACCAGATATCACACTGCCAAGTTAGAGCAAGCACCTTGGATGGTGGAGTAGGGGAGCGGAGACCTGGGCCTTGTAATGCACTATCAGTAGAAGGAGAATCGGTACAGATGCTCCGTTTACGTTGCCGCAGAGGACCACCATCATCACCTTCCTTACACTTTTCCTTCCTCTTTCTTGATTTTGCCTTGTCAAGTCAAACCGATAAGAAAAAGGAATAAATTTGCTCTTCGGAACTCATTGATCAATGATACTGACGAACACTACTCTGATGAAAGGCAAAGTCATGATACGAGGATGGAATATGTATGAAAAAATGGACGGTGTGACATATTCACAACTATGATGTGGTAACTAAGTAGAAGGCACTTCAACAAATTAGAAGCACGGCAAACTAGACACCATATGAAAGGTGCAATCAATATCACTCTGCCAAGTTAAAACTGTCTCGTCATAGGTGGCGTTCATCAAACTAGAAGCAATACATGCTAGAAATCATATTCAAGACGCAAACCAATATCACACTGCAACCTTAAAGGTGTTCCATCTTAAGTGACTGATGCAGGATACACAAGAAGAGTAGTTTCATGTAAGAACATGGTGTGATAGACAGATATAGTATGTACCAAAAACAGGAAAGCGTGTCATATTCACACGTATCATGTGTAAGCTAAGCGGATGCGCTTTACACTAATTAGGAGCAATACAAGCTAGGCACCATATGCAACATGCAACCAGATATCACACTGCCAAGTTAGAGCAAGCACCTTGGATGGTGGAGTCGGGGAGCGGAGACCTGGGCCTTGTAATGCACTATCAGTACAAGGAGAATCGGTACAGATGCTCCGTTTACATTCTTCTGAGAGGACCACCATCATCGCCTTCCTTACTCTTTTCCTTCCTCTTTCTTGATTTTGCCTTGTCAAGTCAAACCGACAAGAAAAAGGAATACAATTTGCTCCTCAGAACTAATTGATGCATGATACTGACGAACACTATTCTGATGAAAGGAAAAGTCAAGATACGAGGATGGAATATGTACGAAAAATGGATGGTGTGACATATTCACACCTATGATGTGGTAACTAAGCAGAAGGCACTTCAACAAGTTAGAAGCACTGCAAACTAGACACCGTATGAAAGGTGCAATCAACATCACTCTGCCAAGTTAAAACTGTCTCATCATAGGTGGCGTTCATCAAACTAGAAGCAATACATGCTAGAAATCATATTGAAGACGCAAACCAATATCACACTGCCAACTTAAAGGTATTCCATCATAAGTGACTGATGCAGCATACACAAGAAGAGTAGTTTCATGTAAGAACATGGTGTGATAGACAGATATAGTATGTACCAAAACCAGGAAAGTGTGTCATATTCACACATGTCATGTGTAAGCTAAGCAGATGCACTTTACACTAATTAGGAGCAATACAAGCTAGGCACCATATGCAACATGCAACCAGATATCACACTGCCTAGTTAGAGCAAGCACCTTGGATGGTGGAGTCGGGGAGCGGAGACCTGGGCCTTGTAATGCACTATCAGTACAATGAGAATCGGTACAGATGCTCCGTTTACGTTGCTGCAGAGGACCATCATCATCACCTTCCTTACTCTTTTCCTTCCTCTTTCTTGATTTTGCCTTGTCAAGTCAAACCGACAAGAAAAAGGAATAAAAATTGCTCTTCAGAACTCATTGATGCATGATACTGACGAACACTACTCCGATGAAAGGCAAAGTCATGATACGAGGATGGAATATGTATGAAAAAATGGACGGTGTGACATATTCACACCTATGATGTGGTAACTAAGCAGAAGTCACTTCAACAAGTTAGAAGCACTTCAAACTAGACACCGTATGAAAGGTGCAATCAACATCACTCTGCCAAGTTAAAACTGTCTCGTCATAGGTGGTGTTCATCAAACTAGAAGCAATACATGCTAGAAATCATATTGAAGACGCAAACCAATATCACACTGCCAACTTAAAGGTGTTCCATCATAAGTGACTGATGCAGGATACACAAGAAGAGTAGTTTCATGTAAGAACATGGTGCGATAGACATATATAGTATGTACCAAAAAGCAGAAAGCGTGTCATATTCACACGTATCATGTGTAAGCTAAGCAGATGCAGTTTACACTAATTAGGAGCAATACAAGCTAGGCACCATATGCAACATGCAACCAGATATCACACTGCCAAGTTAGAGCAAGCACCTTGGATGGTGGAGTAGGGGAGCGGAGACCTGGGCCTTGTAATGCACTATCAGTACAAGGAGAATCGGTACAGATGCTCCGTTTACGTTGCTGCAGAGGACCACCATCATCGCCTTCCTTACTGTTTTCCTTCCTCTTTCTTGATTTTGCCTTGTCAAGTCAAACCGATAAGAAAAAGGAATAAATTTGCTCTTCGGAACTCATTGATGCATGATACTGACGAACACTACTCTGATGAAAGGCAAAGTCATGATACGAGGATGGAATATGTATGAAAAAATGGACGGTGTGACATATTCACAACTATGATGTGGTAACTAAGAAGAAGGCACTTCAACAAATTAGAAGCACTGCAAACTAGACACCATATGAAAGGTGCAATCAATATCACTCTGCCAAGTTAAAACTGTCTCGTCATAGGTGGCGTTCATCAACCTAGAAGCAATACATGCTAGAAATCATATTCAAGACGCAAACCAATATCACATCTGCAACCTTAAAGGTGTTCCATCATAAGTGACTGATGCAGGATACACAAGAAGAGTAGTTTCATGTAAGAACATGGTGTGATAGATGATATAGTATGTACCAAAAAGCAGGAAAGCGTGTCATATTCACACGTATCATGTGTAAGCTAAGCGGATGCGATTTACACTAATTAGGAGCAATACAAGCTAGGCACCATATGCAACATGCAACCAGATATCACCTTTGCCAAGTTAGAGCAAGCACCTTGGATGGTGGAGTCGGGAGCGGAGACACAGGCCTTGTAATGCACTATCGATTACAAGGAGAATCGATGCAGATGCTCCGTTTACATTCTTCAGAGGACCACCATCATCGCCTTCCTTACTCTTTTCCTTCCTCTTTCTTGATTTTGCCTTGTCAAGTCAAACCGACAACAAAAAGGAATACAATTTGCTCCTCAGAACTAATTGATGCATGATACTGACGAACACTATTCTGATGAAAGGAAAAGTCAAGATACGAGGATGGAATATGAACGAAAAATGGATGGTGTGACATATTCACACCTATGATGTGGTAACCAAGTAGAAGGCACTTCAACAAATTAGAAGCACTACAAACTAGACAACATATGAAAGGTGCAATCAATATCACTCTGCCAAGTTAAAAACTGTCTTGTCATAGGTGGCGTTCATCAAACTAGAAGCAATACATGCTAGAAATCATATTGAAGACGCAAACCAATATCACACTGCCAACTTAAAGGTATTCCATCATAAGTGACTGATGCAGCATACACAAGAAGAGTAGTTTCATGTAAGAACATGGTGTGATAGACAGATATAGTATGTACCAAAAACAGGAAAGTGTGTCATATTCACACGTATCATGTGTAAGCTAAGCGGAATCTGATTTACACTAATTAGTAGCAATACAAGCTAGGCACCATATGCAACATGCAACCAGATATCACACTGCCTAGTTAGAGCAAGCACCTTGGATGGTGGAGTCGGGGAGCGGAGACCTGGGCCTTGTAATGCACTATCAGTACAATGAGAATCGGTACAGATGCTCCGTTTACGTTCTTTGCAGAGGACCACCATCATCACCTTCCTTACTCTTTTCCTTCCTCTTTCTTGATTTTGCCTTGTCAAGTCAAACCGACAAGAAAAAGGAATAAAATTTGCTCTTCGTAACTCATTGATGCATGATACTGACGAACACTACTCCGATGAAAGGCAAAGTCATGATACGAGGATGGAATATGTATGAAAAAATGGACGGTGTGACATATTCACACCTATGATGTGGTAACTAAGCAGAAGGCACTTCAACAAGTTAGAAGCACTGCAAACTAGACACCGTATGAAAGGTGCAATCAACATCACTCTGCCAAGTTAAAACTGTCTCGTCATAGGTGGCGTTCATCAAACTAGAAGCAATACATGCTAGAAATCATATTGAAGACGCAAACCAATATCACACTGCCAACTTAAAGGTGTTCCATCATAAGTGACTGATGCAGGATACACAAG
Organism: Aegilops bicornis; assembly: GCA_021605145.1. Taxonomy (NCBI): domain Eukaryota; kingdom Viridiplantae; phylum Streptophyta; class Magnoliopsida; order Poales; family Poaceae; genus Aegilops; species Aegilops bicornis. The sequence continues at coordinate 93,807,549 of CM038669.1, read as the reverse complement.
AAGAGTAGTTTCATGTAAGAACATGGTGTGATAGACATATATAGTATGTACCAAAAACAGGAAAGCGTGTCATATTCACACGTATCATGTGTAAGCTAAGCAGATGCAGTTTACACTAATTAGGAGCAATACAAGCTAGGAACCATATGCAACATGCAACCAGATATCACACTGCCAAGTTAGAGCAAGCACCTTGGATGGTGGAGTAGGGGAGCGGAGACCTGGGCCTTGTAATGCACTATCAGTACAAGGAGAATCGGTACAGATGCTCCGTTTACGTTGCCGCAGAGGACCACCATCATCACCTTCCTTACACTTTTCCTTCCTCTTTCTTGATTTTGCCTTGTCAAGTCAAACCGATAAGAAAAAGGAATAAATTTGCTCTTCGGAACTCATTGATGCATGATCTTGTGAACACTACTACGATGAAAGGCAAAGTCATGATACGAGGATGGAATATGTATGAAAAAATGGAAGGTGTGACATATTCACAACTATGATGTGGTAACTAAGCAGAAGGCACTTCAACAAATTAGAAGCACCACAAACTAGACACCATATGAAAGGTGCAATCAATATCACTCTGCCAAGTTAAAACTGTCTCGTCATAGGTGGCGTTCATCAACCTAGAAGCAATACATGCTAGAAATCATATTCAAGACGCAAACCAATATCACACTGCCAACTTAAAGGTGTTCCATCATAAGTGACTGATGCAGGATACACAAGAAGAGTAGTTTCATGTAAGAACATGGTGTGATAGATGATATAGTATGTACCAAAAACAGGAAAGCGTGTCATATTCACACGTATCATGTGTAAGCTAAGCAGATGCAGTTTACACTAATTAGGAGCAATACAAGCTAGGCACCATATGCAACATGCAACCAGATATCACACTGCCAAGTTAGAGCAAGCACCTTGGATGGTGGAGTCGGGAGGCGGAGACACAGGCCTTGTAATGCACTATCGGTACAAGGAGAATCGATACAGATGCTCCGTTTACATTCTTCTGAGAGGACCACCATCATCGCCTTCCTTACTCTTTTCCTTCCTCTTTCTTGATTTTGCCTTGTCAAGTCAAACCGACAAGAAAAAGGAATACAATTTGCTCCTCGTAACTAATTGATGCATGATACTGACGAACACTACTCTGATGAAAGGAAAAGTCAAGATACGAGGATGGAATATGTACGAAAAATGGATGGTGTGACATATTCACACCTATGATGTGGTAACCAAGTAGAAGGCACTTCAACAAATTAGAAGCACTACAAACTAGACACCATATGAAAGGTGTAATCAATATCACTCTGCCAAGTTAAAAGCTGTCTCGTCATAGGTGGCGTTCATCAAACTAGAAGCAATACATGCTAGAAATCATATTGAAGATGCAAACCAATATCACACCTGCCAACTTAAAGGTATTCCATCATAAGTGACTGATGCAGCATACACAAGAAGAGTAGTTTCATGTAAGAACATGGTGTGATGAAGCGGATATAGTATGTACCAAAAACAGGAAAGTGTGTCATATTCACACGTATCATGTGTAAGCTAAGCAGATGCAGTTTACACTAATTAGGAGCAATACAAGCTAGGCACCATATGCAACATGCAACCAGATATCACACTGCCTAGTTAGAGCAAGCACCTTGGATGGTGGAGTCGGGGAGGCGGAGACACAGGCCTTGTAATGCACTATCGATTACAATGAGAATCGGTACAGATGCTCCGTTTACGTTCTTTGCAGAGGACCACCATCATCACCTTCCTTACTCTTTTCCTTCCTCTTTCTTGATTTTGCCTTGTCAAGTCAAACCGACAAGAAAAAGGAATAAAATTTGCTCTTCAGAACTCATTGATGCATGATACTGACGAACACTACTCTGATGAAAGGCAAAGTCATGATACGAGGATGGAATATGTATGAAAAAATGGACGGTGTGACATATTCACACCTATGATGTGGTAACTAAGCAGAAGGCACTTCAACAAGTTAGAAGCACTGCAAACTAGACACCGTATGAAAGGTGCAATCAACATCACTCTGCCAAGTTAAAAGCTGTCTCGTCATAGGTGGCGTTCATCAAACTAGAAGCAATACATGCTAGAAATCATATTGAAGACGCAAACCAATATCACACTGCCAACTTAAAGGTGTTCCATCATAAGTGACTGATGCAGGTTACACAAGAAGAGTAGTTTCATGTAAGAACATGGTGTGATAGACATATATAGTATGTACCAAAAACAGGAAAGTGTGTCATATTCACACGTATCATGTGTAAGCTAAGCAGATGCAGTTTACACTAATTAGGAGCAATACAAGCTAGGCACCATATGCAACATGCAACCAGATATCACACACTGCCAAGTTAGAGCAAGCACCTTGGATGGTGGAGTCGGGAGGCGGAGACACAGGCCTTGTAATGCACTATCAAGACAAGGAGAATCGGTACAGATGCTCCGTTTACATTCTTCTGAGAGGACCACCATCATCGCCTTCCTTACTCTTTTCCTTCCTCTTTCTTGATTTTGCCTTGTCAAGTCAAACCGACAAGAAAAAGGAATACAATTTGCTCCTCGTAACTAATTGATGCATGATCTTGTGAACACTACTCGATGAAAGGGAAAAGTCAAGATACGAGGATGGAATATGTACGAAAAATGGATGGTGTGACATATTCACACCTATGATGTGGTAACCAAGTAGAAGGCACTTCAACAAATTAGAAGCACTACAAACTAGACACCATATGAAAGGTGCAATCAATATCACTCTGCCAAGTTAAAACTGTCTCGTCATAGGTGGCGTTCATCAAACTAGAAGCAATACATGCTAGAAATCATATTGAAGATGCAAACCAATATCACACTGCCAACTTAAAGGTATTCCATCATAAGTGACTGATGCAGCATACACAAGAAGAGTAGTTTCATGTAAGAACATGGTGTGATAGATGATATAGTATGTACCAAAAAGCAGGAAAGTGTGTCATATTCACACGTATCATGTGTAAGCTAAGCAGATGCAGTTTACACTAATTAGGAGCAATACAAGCTAGGCACCATATGCAACATGCAACCAGATATCACACTGCCTAGTTAGAGCAAGCACCTTGGATGGTGGAGTCGGGGAGGCGGAGACACAGGCCTTGTAATGCACTATCGGTACAATGAGAATCGGTACAGATGCTCCGTTTACGTTCTTTGCAGAGGACCACCATCATCACCTTCCTTACTCTTTTCCTTCCTCTTTCTTGATTTTGCCTTGTCAAGTCAAACCGACAAGGAAAAGGAATAAAATTTGCTCTTCAGAACTCATTGATGCATGATACTGACGAACACTACTCTGATGAAAGGCAAAGTCATGATACGAGGATGGAATATGTATGAAAAAATGGACGGTGTGACATATTCACACCTATGATGTGGTAACTAAGCGAAGGCACTTCAACAAGTTAGAAGCACTGCAAACTAGACACCGTATGAAAGGTGCAATCAACATCACTCTGCCAAGTTAAAAGCATCTGCGTCATAGGTGGCGTTCATCAAACTAGAAGCAATACATGCTAGAAATCATATTGAAGACGCAAACCAATATCACACTGCCAACTTAAAGGTGTTCCATCATAAGTGACTGATGCAGGTTACACAAGAAGAGTAGTTTCATGTAAGAACATGGTGTGATAGACATATATAGTATGTACCAAAAACAGGAAAGTGTGTCATATTCACACGTATCATGTGTAAGCTAAGCGGAATGCAGATTTACACTAATTAGGAGCAATACAAGCTAGGCACCATATGCAACATGCAACCAGATATCACACCTTTGCCTAGTTAGAGCAAGCACCTTGGATGGTGGAGTCGGGGAGGCGGAGACACAGGCCTTGTAATGCACTATCAGTACAATGAGAATCGGTACAGATGCTCCGTTTACGTTGCTGCAGAGGACCACCATCATCACCTTCCTTACTCTTTTCCTTCCTCTTTCTTGATTTTGCCTTGTCAAGTCAAACCGACAAGAAAAAGGAATACAATTTGCTCCTCAGAACTAATTGATGCATGATACTGACGAACACTACTCTGATGAAAGGAAAAGTCAAGATACGAGGATGGAATATGTACGAAAAATGGATGGTGTGACATATTCACACCTATGATGTGGTAAGCAAGTAGAAGGCACTTCAACAAATTAGAAGCACTACAAACTAGACACCATATGAAAGGTGCAATCAATATCACTCTGCCAAGTTAAAACTGTCTCGTCATAGGTGGCGTTCATCAAACTAGAAGCAATACATGCTAGAAATCATATTGAAGATGCAAACCAATATCACACTGCCAACTTAAAGGTATTCCATCATAAGTGGTGATGCAGCATACACAAGAAGAGTAGTTTCATGTAAGAACATGGTGTGATAGACAGATATAGTATGTACCAAAAACAGGAAAGTGTGTCATATTCACACGTATCATGTGTAAGCTAAGCAGATGCAGTTTACACTAATTAGGAGCAATACAAGCTAGGCACCATATGCAACATGCAACCAGATATCACACTGCCTAGTTAGAGCAAGCACCTTGGATGGTGGAGTCGGGGAGCGGAGACCTGGGCCTTGTAATGCACTATCAGTACAATGAGAATCGGTACAGATGCTCCGTTTACGTTGCTGCAGAGGACAACCATCATCACCTTCCTTACTCTTTTCCTTCCTCTTTCTTGATTTTGCCTTGTCAAGTCAAACCGACAAGAAAAAGGAATAAAATTTGCTCTTCAGAACTCATTGATGCATGACACTGACGAACACTACTCTGATGAAAGGCAAAGTCATGATACGAGGATGGAATATGTATGAAAAAATGGACGGTGTGACATATTCACACCTATGATGTGGTAACTAAGCAGAAGGCACTTCAACAAGTTAGAAGCACTTCAAACTAGACACCGTATGAAAGGTGCAATCAACATCACTCTGCCAAGTGAAAATTGTCTCGTCATAGGTGGCGTTCATCAAACTAGAAGCAATACATGCTAGAAATCATATTGAAGACGCAAACCAATATCACACTGCCAACTTAAAGGTGTTCCATCATAAGTGACTGATGCAGGATACACAAGAAGAGTAGTTTCATGTAAGAACATGGTGTGATGGACATATATAGTATGTACCAAAAACAGGAAAGCGTGTCATATTCACACATATCATGTGTAAGCTAAGCAGATGCAGTTTACACTAATTAGGAGCAATACAAGCTAGGCACCATATGCAACATGCAACCAGATATCACACTGCCAAGTTAGAGCAAGCACCTTGGATGGTTGAGTAGGGGAGCAGAGACTTGGACCTTGTAATGCACTATCAGTACAAGGAGAATCGGTACAGATGCTCCGTTTACGTTGCCGCAGAGGACCACCATCATCACCTTCCTTACACTTTTCCTTCCTCTGTCTTGATTTTGCCTTGTCAAGTCAAACCGATAAGAAAAAGGAATAAATTTGCTCTTCGGAACTCATTGATGCATGATACTGACGAACACTACTCTGATGAAAGGCAAAGTCATGATACGAGGATGGAATATGTATTAAAAAATGGACGGTGTGACATAATAACAACTATGATTTGGTAACTAAGCATAAGGAACTTCAACAAATTAGAAGCACTGCAAACTAGACACCATATGAAAGGTGCAATCAATATCACTCTGCCAAGTTAAAACTGTCTCGTCATAGGTGGCGTTCATCAACCTAGAAGCAATACATGCTAGAAATCATATTCAAGACGCAAACCAATATCACACTGCAACCTTAAAGGTGTTCCATCATAAGTGACTGATGCAGGATACACAAGAAGAATAGTTTCATGTAAGAACATGGTGTGATAGACAGATATAGTATGTACCAAAAACAGGAAAGCGTGTCATATTCACACGTATCATGTATAAGCTAAGCAGATGCAGTTTACACTAATTAGGAGCAATACAAGCTAGGCACCATATGCAACATGCAACCAGATATCACACTGCCAAGTTAGAGCAAGCACCTTGGATGGTGGAGTCGGGGAGCGGAGACCTGGGCCTTGTAATGCACTATCAGTACAAGGAGAATCGGTACAGATGCTCCGTTTACATTGCTGCAGAGGACCACCATCATCGCCTTCCTTACTCTTTTCCTTCCTCTTTCTTGATTTTGCCTTGTCAAGTCAAACCGACAAGAAAAAGGAATACAATTTGCTCCTCAGAACTAATTGATGCATGATACTGACGAACACTACTCTGATGAAAGGAAAAGTCAAGATACGAGGATGGAATATGTACGAAAAATGGATGGTGTGACATATTCACACCTATGATGTGGTAACCAAGTAGAAGGCACTTCAACAAATTAGAAGCACTACAAACTAGACACCATATGAAAGGTGCAATCAATATCACTCTGCCAAGTTAAAACTGTCTCGTCATAGGTGGCGTTCATCAAAATAGAAGCAATACATGCTAGAAATCATATTCAAGACGCAAACCAATATCACACTGCCAACTTAAAGGTATTCCATCATAAGTGACTGATGCAGCATACACAAGAAGAGTAGTTTCATGTAAGAACATGGTGTGATAGACAGATATAGTATGTACCAAAAACAGGAAAGTGTGTCATATTCACACGTATCATGTGTAAGCTAAGCAGATGCAGTTTACACTAATTAGGAGCAATACAAGCTAGACACCATATGCAACATGCAACCAGATATCACACTGCAGAGTTAGAGCAAGCACCTGGGATGGTGGAGTAGGGGAGGCGGAGACACAGGCCTTGTAATGCACTATCGGTACAATGAGAATCGGTACAGATGCTCCGTTTACGTTCTTTGCAGAGGACCACCATCATCACCTTCCTTACTCTTTTCCTTCCTCTTTCTTGATTTTGCCTTGTCAAGTCAAACCGACAAGAAAAGGAATAAAATTTGCTCTTCGTAACTCATTGATGCATGATCTTGGTGAACACTACTCGATGAAAGGCAAAGTCATGATACGAGGATGGAATATGTATGAAAAAATGGACGGTGTGACATATTCACACCTATGATGTGGTAACTAAGCGAAGGCACTTCAACAAGTTAGAAGCACTGCAAACTAGACACCGTATGAAAGGTGCAATCAACATCACTCTACCAAGTTAAACTGTATCGTCATAGGTGGCGTTCATCAAACTAGAAGCAATACATGCTAGAAATCATATTGAAGACGCAAACCAATATCACACTGCCAACTTAAAGGTGTTCCATCATAAGTGACTGATGCAGGATACACAAGAAGAGTAGTTTCATGTAAGAACATGGTGTGATAGACATATATAGTATGTACCAAAAAGCAGGAAAGCGTGTCATATTCACACGTATCATGTGTAAGCTAAGCGAGATGCAGTTTACACTAATTAGGAGCAATACAAGCTAGGCACCATATGCAACATGCAACCAGATATCACACCTGCCAAGTTAGAGCAAGCACCTTGGATGGTGGAGTAGGGGAGCAGAGACTTGGACCTTGTAATGCACTATCAGTACAAGGAGAATCGGTACAGATGCTCCGTTTACGTTGCCGCAGAGGACCACCATCATCACCTTCATTACACTTTTCCTTCCTCTTTCTTGATTTTGCCTTGTCAAGTCAAACCGATAAGAAAAAGGAATAAATTTGCTCTTCGGAACTCATTGATGCATGATACTGACGAACACTACTCTGATGAAAGGCAAAGTCATGATACGAGGATGGAATATGTATGAAAAAATGGACGGTGTGACATATTCACAACTATGATGTGGTAACTAAGCAGAAGGCACTTCAACAAATTAGAAGCACTGCAAACTAGACACCATATGAAAGGTGCAATCAATATCACTCTGCCAAGTTAAAACTGTCTCGTCATAGGTGGCGTTCATCAACCTAGAAGCAATACATGCTAGAAATCATATTCAAGACGCAAACCAATATCACACTGCAACCTTAAAGGTGTTCCATCATAAGTGACTGATGCAGGATACACAAGAAGAGTAGTTTCATGTAAGAACATGGTGTGATAGACAGATATAGTTTGTACCAAAAACAGGAAAGCGTGTCATATTCACACGTATCATGTATAAGCTAAGCAGATGCAGTTTACACTAATTAGGAGCAATACAAGCTAGGCACCATATGCAACATGCAACCAGATATCAGACTGCCAAGTTAGAGCAAGCACCTTGGATGGTGGAGTTGGGGAGGCGGAGACACAGGCCTTGTAATGCACTATCGGACAATGAGAATCGGTACAGATGCTCCGTTTACGTTCTTGCAGTGGACCACCATCATCACCTTCCTTACTCTTTTCCTTCCTCTTTCTTGATTTTGCCTTGTCAAGTCAAACCGACAAGAAAAAGGAATAAAATTTGCTCTTCGTAACTCATTGATGCATGATCTTGTGAACACTACTCGATGAAAGGCAAAGTCATGATACGAGGATGGAATATGTATGAAAAAATGGACGGTGTGACATATTCACACCTATGATGTGGTAACTAAGCAGAAGGCACTTCAACAAGTTAGAAGCACTGCAAACTAAACACCGTATGAAAGGTGCAATCAACATCACTCTGCCAAGTTAAAACTGTCTCGTCATAGGTGGCGTTCATCAACCTAGAAGCAATACATGCTAGAAATCATATTCAAGACGCAAACCAATATCACACTGCAACCTTAAAGGTGTTCCATCATAAGTGACTGATGCAGGATACACAAGAAGAGTAGTTTCATGTAAGAACATGGTGTGATAGACAAATATAGTATGTACCAAAAACAGGAAAGTGTGTCATATTCACACGTATCATGTGTAAGCTAAGCAGATGCAGTTTACACTAATTAGGAGCAATACAAGCTAGGCACCATATGCAACATGCAACCTGATATCACACTGCCTAGTTAGAGCAAGCACCTTGGATGGTGGAGTCGGGAGGCGGAGACACAGGCACAGTAATGCACTATCGGTACAATGAGAATCGATGCAGATGCTCCATTTACGTTCTTGCAGAGGACCACCATCATCACCTTCCTTACTCTTTTCCTTCCTCTTTCTTGATTTTGCCTTGTCAAGTCAAACCGACAAGAAAAAGGAATAAAATTTGCTCTTCAGAACTCATTGATGCATGATACTGACGAATACTACTCTGATGAAAGGCAAAGTCATGATACGAGGATGGAATATGTATGAAAAAATGGACGGTGTGACATATTCACACCTATGATGTGGTAACTAAGCAGAAGGCACTTCAACAAGTTAGAAGCACTGCAAACTAGACACCGTATGAAAGGTGCAATCAACATCACTCTACCAAGTTAAAACTGTCTCGTCATAGGTGGCGTTCATCAAACTAGAAGCAATACATGCTAGAAATCATATTGAAGACGCAAACCAATATCACACTGCCAACTTAAAGGTGTTCCATCATAAGTGACTGATGCAGCATACACAAGAAGAGTAGTTTCATGTAAGAACATGGTGTGATAGACATATATAGTATGTACCAAAAACAGGAAAGCGTGTCATATTCACACATATCATGTGTAAGCTAAGCAGATGCAGTTTACACTAATTAGGAGCAATACAAGCTAGGCACCATATGCAACATGCAACCAGATATCACACCTTTGCCTAGTTAGAGCAAGCACCTTGGATGGTGGAGTCGGGGAGCGGAGACACGGGCCTTGTAATGCACTATCGGTACAATGAGAATCGATGCAGATGCTCCGTTTGCGTTCTTTGCAGAGGACCACCATCATCACCTTCCTTACTCTTTTCCTTCATCTTTCTTGATTTTGCCTTGTCAAGTCAAACCGACAAGAAAAAGGAATAAAATTTGCTCTTCAGAACTCATTGATGCATGATACTGACGAACACTACTCTGATGAAAGGCAAAGTCATGATACGAGGATGGAATATGTATGAAAAAATGGACGGTGTGACATATTCACACCTATGATGTGGTAACTAAGCGAAGGCACTTCAACAAGTTAGAAGCACTGCAAACTAGACACCGTATGAAAGGTGCAATCAACATCACTCTGCCAAGTTAAAACTGTCTCGTCATAGGTGGCGTTCATCAAACTAGAAGCAATACATGCTAGAAATCATATTGAAGACGCAAACCAATATCACACTGCCAACTTAAAGGTGTTCCATCATAAGTGACTGATGCAGGATACACAAGAAGAGTAGTTTCATGTAAGAACATGGTGTGATAGACATATATAGTATGTACCAAAAACAGGAAACCGTGTCATATTCACACATATCATGTGTAAGCTAAGCGGATGCATTTACACTAATTAGGAGCAATACAAGCTAGGCACCATATGCAACATGCAACCAGATATCACACTGCCTAGTTAGAGCAAGCACCTTGGATGGTGGAGTCGGGAGGCGGAGACACTGGCCTTGTAATGCACTATCAAGACAATGAGAATCGATACAGATGCTCCGTTTGCGTTATTTGCAGAGGACCACCATCATCACCTTCCTTACTCTTTTTCCTTCCTATTTCTTGATTTTGCCTTTTCAAGTCAAACCGACAAGAAAAAGGAATAAAATTTGCTCTTGAGAACTCATTGATGCATGATCTTGTGAACACTACTACGATGAAAGGCAAAGTCATGATACGAGGATGGAATATGTATGAAAAAATGGACGGTGTGACATATTCACACCTATGATGTGGTAACTAAGCGAAGGCACTTCAACAAGTTAGAAGCACTGCAAACTAGACACCGTATGAAAGGTGCAATCAACATCACTGCCAAGTTAAAACTGTCTCGTCATAGGTGGCGTTCATCAAACTAGAAGCAATACATGCTAGAAATCATATTGAAGACGCAAACCAATATCACACTGCCAACTTAAAGGTGTTCCATCATAAGTGACTGATGCAGGATACACAAGAAGAGTAGTTTCATGTAAGAACATGGTGTGATAGACATATATAGTATGTACCAAAAACAGGAAAGCGTGTCATATTCACACATATCATGTGTAAGCTAAGCAGATGCAGTTTACACTAATTAGGAGCAATACAAGCTAGGCACCATATGCAACATGCAACCAGATATCACACTGCCTAGTTAGAGCAAGCACCTTGGATGGTGGAGTCGGGGCGGAGACACAGGCCTTGTAATGCACTATCGATTACAATGAGAATCGGTACAGATGCTCCGTTTGCGTTCTTTGCAGAGGACCACCATCATCACCTTCCTTACTCTTTTCCTTCCTATTTCTTGATTTTGCCTTGTCAAGTCAAACCGACAAGAAAAAGGAATAAAATTTGCTCTTCGTAACTCATTGATGCATGATATCTTGTGAACACTACTACTCGATGAAAGGCAAAGTCATGATACGAGGATGGAATATGTATGAAAAAATGGACGGTGTGACATATTCACACCTATGATGTGGTAACTAAGCGAGAAGGCACTTCAACAAGTTAGAAGCACTGCAAACTAGACACCGTATGAAAGGTGCAATCAACATCACTCTGCCAAGTTAAAACTGTCTCGTCATAGGTGGCGTTCATCAAACTAGAAGCAATACATGCTAGAAATCATATTGAAGACGCAAACCAATATCACACTGCCAACTTAAATGTGTTCCATCATAAGTGACTGATGCAGGATACACAAGAAGAGTAGTTTCATGTAAGAACATGGTGTGATAGACATATATAGTATGTACCAAAAACAAGAAAGCGTGTCATATTCACACATATCATGTGTAAGCTAAGCAGATGCAGTTTACACTAATTAGGAGCAATACAAGCTAGGCACCATATGCAACATGCAACCAGATATCACACTTTGCCTAGTTAGAGCAAGCACCTTGGATGGTGGAGTCGGGGAGCGGAGACCTGGGCCTTGTAATGCACTATCAGTACAATGAGAATCGGTACAGATGCTCCGTTTGCGTTGCTGCAGAGGACCACCACCATCACCTTCCTTACTCTTTTCCTTCCTATTTCTTGATTTTGCCTTGTCAAGTCAAACCGACAAGAATAAGGAATAAAATTTGCTCTTCAGAACTCATTGATGCATGATCTTGTGAACACTACTACGATGAAAGGCAAAGTCATGATACGAGGATGGAATATGTATGAAAAAATGGACGGTGTGACATATTCACACCTATGATGTGGTAACTAAGCGAAGGCACTTCAACAAGTTAGAAGCACTGCAAACTAGACACCGTATGAAAGGTGCACTCAACATCACTCTGCCAAGTTAAAACTGTCTCTCGTTATAGGTGGCGTTCATCAAACTAGAAGCAGTACATGCTAGAAATCATATTGAAGACGCAAACCAATATCACACTGCCAACTTAAATGTGTTCCATCATAAGTGACTGATGCAGGATACACAAGAAGAGTAGTTTCATGTAAGAACATGGTGTGATAGACATATATAGTATGTACCAAAAACAGGAAAGCGTGTCATATTCACACATATCATGTGTAAGCTAAGCAGATGCAGTTTACACTAATTAGGAGCAATACAAGCTAGGCACCATATGCAACATGCAACCAGATATCACACTGCCTAGTTAGAGCAAGCACCTTGGATGGTGGAGTCGGGGAGCGGAGACCTGGGCCTTGTAATGCACTATCAGTACAATGAGAATCGGTACAGATGCTCCATTTGCGTTGCTGCAGAGGACCACCATCATCACCTTCCTTACTCTTTTCCTTCCTCTTTCTTGATTTTGCCTTGTCAAGTCAAACCGACAAGAAAAAGGAATAAAATTTGCTCTTCAGAACTCATTGATGCATGATCTTGTGAACACTACTCGATGAAAGGCAAAGTCATGATACGAGGATGGAATATGTATGAAAAAATGGACGATGTGACATATTCACACCTATGATGTGGTAACTAAGCAGAAGGCACTTCAACAAGTTAGAAGCACTGCAAACTAGACACCGTATGAAAGGTGCAATCAACATCACTCTGCCAAGTTAAAACTGTCTCGTCATAGGTGGCGTTCATCAAACTAGAAGCAATACATGCTAGAAATCATATTGAAGACGCAAACCAATATCACACTGCCAACTTAAAGGTGTTCCATCATAAGTGACTGATGCAGGATACACAAGAAGAGTAGTTTCATGTAAGAACATGGTGTGATAGACATATATAGTATGTACCAAAAACAGGAAACCGTGTCATATTCACACATATCATGTGTAAGCTAAGTAGATGCAGTTTACACTAATTAGGAGCAATACAAGCTAGGCACCATATGCAACATGCAACCAGATATCACACTGCCTAGTTAGAGCAAGCACCTTGGATGGTGGAGTCGGGGAGCGGAGACCTGGGCCTTGTAATGCACTATCAAGACAATGAGAATCGGTACAGATGCTCCATTTGCGTTCTTTGCAGAGGACCACCATCATCACCTTCCTTACTCTTTTCCTTCCTCTTTCTTGATTTTGCCTTGTCAAGTCAAACCGACAAGAAAAAGGAATAAAATTTGCTCTTCGAACTCATTGATGCATGATCTTGTGAACACTACTCGATGAAAGGCAAAGTCATGATACGAGGATGGAATATGTACGAAAAATGGACGGTGTGACATATTCACACCTATGATGTGGTAACTAAGCAGAAGGCACTTCAACAAGTTAGAAGCACTGCAAACTAGACACCGTATGAAAGGTGCAATCAACATCACTCTGCCAAGTTAAAACTGTCTCGTCATAGGTGGCGTTCATCAAACTAGAAGCAATACATGCTAGAAATCATATTGAAGACGCAAACCAATATCACACTACCAACTTAAAGGTGTTCCATCATAAGTGACTGATGCAGCATACACAAGAAGAGTAGTTTCATGTAAGAACATGGTGTGATAGACATATATAGTATGTACCAAAAACAGGAAAGCGTGTCATATTCACACATATCATGTGTAAGCTAAGCAGATGCAGTTTACACTAATTAGGAGCAATACAAGCTAGGCACCATATGCAACATGCAACCAGATATCACACTGCCTAGTTAGAGCAAGCACCTTGGATGGTGGAGTCGGGGAGCTGTGACCTGGGCCTTGTAATGCACTATCAGTACAATGAGAATCGGTACAGATGCTCCGTTTGCGTTGCTGCAGAGGACCACCATCATCACCTTCCTTACTCTTTTCCTTCCTATTTCTTGATTTTGCCTTGTCAAGTCAAACCGACAAGAAAAAGGAATAAAATTTGCTCTTCAGAACTCATTGATGCATGATACTGACGAACACTACTCTGATGAAAGGCAAAGTCATGATACGAGGATGGAATATGTATAAAAAAATGGACGGTGTGACATATTCACACCTATGATGTGGTAACTAAGCGAAGGCACTTCAACAAGTTAGAAGCACTGCAAACTAGACACCGTATGAAAGGTGCAATCAACATCACTCTGCCAAGTTAAAACTGTCTCGTCATAGGTAGCGTTCATCAAACTAGAAGCAATACATGCTAGAAATCATATTGAAGACGCAAACCAATATCACACTGCCAACTTAAATGTGTTCCATCATAAGTGACTGATGCAGGATACACAAGAAGAGTAGTTTCATGTAAGAACATGGTGTGATAGACATATATAGTATGTACCAAAAACAGGAAAGCGTGTCATATTCACACATGTCATGTGTAAGCTAAGCAGATGCACTTTACACTAATTAGGAGCAATACAAGCTAGGCACCATATGCAACATGCAACCAGATATCACTGCTTTGCCTAGTTAGAGCAAGCACCTTGGATGGTGGAGTCGGGGAGCGGAGACCTGGGCCTTGTAATGCACTATCAGTACAATGAGAATCGGTACAGATGCTCCGTTTACGTTGCTGCAGAGGACCACCATCATCACCTTCCTTACTCTTTTCCTTCCTCTTTCTTGATTTTGCCTTGTCAAGTCAAACCGACAAGAAAAAGGAATAAAATTTGCTCTTCAGAACTCATTGATGCATGATACTGACGAACACTACTCTGATGAAAGGCAAAGTCATGATACGAGGATGGAATATGTATGAAAAAATGGACGGTGTGACATATTCACACCTATGATGTGGTAACTAAGCAGAAGGCACTTCAACAAGTTAGAAGCACTGCAAACTAGACACCGTATGAAAGGTGCAATCAACATCACTCTGCCAAGTTAAAAGCTGTCTCGTCATAGGTGGCGTTCATCAAACTAGAAGCAATACATGCTAGAAATCATATTGAAGACGCAAACCAATATCACACTGCCAACTTAAATGTGTTCCATCATAAGTGACTGATGCAGGATACACAAGAAGAGTAGTTTCATGTAAGAACATGGTGTGATAGACATATATAGTATGTACCAAAAACAGGAAAGCGTGTCATATTCAGACATATCATGTGTAAGCTAAGCGGATGCGATTTACACTAATTAGGAGCAATACAAGCTAGGCACCATATGCAACATGCAACCAGATATCACACCTTTGCCTAGTTAGAGCAAGCACCTTGGATGGTGGAGTCGGGAGGCGGAGACTGGGCCTTGTAATGCACTATCAAGACAATGAGAATCGCACAGATGCTCCATTTGCGTTCTTTGAGAGGACCACCATCATCACCTTCCTTACTCTTTTCCTTCCTCTTTCTTGATTTTGCCTTGTCAAGTCAAACCGACAAGAAAAAGGAATAAAATTTGCTCTTCAGAACTCATTGATGCATGATAATCTTGTGAACACTACTCGATGAAAGGCAAAGTCATGATACGAGGATGGAATATGTATGAAAAATGGACGGTGTGACATATTCACACCTATGATGTGGTAACTAAGCGAAGGCACTTCAACAAGTTAGAAGCATCGCAAACTAGACACCGTATGAAAGGTGCAATCAACATCACTCTGCCAAGTTAAAAGCTGTCTCGTCATAGGTGGCGTTCATCAAACTAGAAGCAATACATGCTAGAAATCATATTGAAGACGCAAACCAATATCACACCTTGCCAACTTAAAGGTGTTCCATCATAAGTGACTGATGCAGGATACACAAGAAGAGTAGTTTCATGTAAGAATATGGTGTGATAGACATATATAGTATCACTAGTAGAAAAAGGGGCTATCGTCCACCCCGGTTTAGTCCATTAGTCCCGGTTCAATCCAGAACCGGGACTAATGTGAGCATTTATCCCGGTTCGTGCGGCTAAGGCATTAGTCCCGGTTCACTGTGCCCTTTAGTCTCGGTTTGTGCCTCAAACCGGGACTAAAAGTGCGATACCCATTAGTCCCGGTTCATGCCTCAAATCGGGACTAAAGAGTGAACCTTTAGTCCCGGTTTGAGGCACGAGCGGGACTAATGGTTGAGACCTTTAGTCCGGTTAGGTACCCACGAACCGGTACTAAAGGTCCCATTTTCAAACTCTCCACCCCTCGTGGATCGCCTTTTCAATTTTAAAAAATAAAAGAAAATGATGGAAATGTCAAAAAATAAAAGAAAATAAGTTTCCCATGTGATATGTGGTCTAGTTGTTGGGAAAATTTGCAAATGTGAATTTCGACTTTATTTGCAAAATCTCTCCGAAAGTTGTAAATATGGGCATAACTTTTGCATACTAACTCGAATGAAAAAGTTTTTATATGAAAAATCATCTACTCGAAAAGTTACATCCAAATTTAAGCGGGGAACCCCGTTAAACATTTTCAAAATCCTCAAAAACCTAACAGAAAAAAATTACGGGGCTTTTAATATCTAGAGTGGAAAAAATCGACAAAATTTCAAACTGTGGTCAAACAATGGTCAAACCATGGTCAAACTGATTATTGTAGAATATTAGTGTTACTAAATAATTTATTCGCTTATTTTGAATTTTGGTCAAATCTGGTCAACTGTGGTCAAACTATGGTCAAAACATGGTCAAAACATGGTCAAACCATGGTCAAACTAATTATTCTAGATTATTAGTGTTACTAAATAATTTGTTCAGTTATTTTGAATTTTGGTCAAATCTGGTCAAACTGTGGTCAAACTGTGGTCAAACTATGGTCAAACCATGGTCAAACTAATTATTTAAAATAACTATTGTTTTCTAAATAATTATTGTTTTGGAAAACAATAGTTTGAAACTCAAACAGTGAAATGTGTCAATTCATGCTCAAGCAAAATTCACGAGGGTTAATAGGATTGACATCTTACTATTGTCGTGAAAACAACAAGTGCGGACTTGGAAGCGAGGGAGAATAGAACCCGGAAGTTAAGCGTGCTTAAATTTGGGGAGTGGGAGGATGGGTGACCGTTAGGAAGTTAGGTGATTTGGAATGCAGAGGGTGATTAGAGAAGAGGATAAATTGAGCAGTGATGAGGGGTGCTGATTAGAGATTAGGGATTAAAATAATTCAGAAATTTGAAAATAAAAATTATTCAAAAAAAATTTCAAAAAAAGATTTTTGAAAAAAAATTTCAAAAAAAAAAATCATAAAATTTCCATTAGTCCCGGTTGGTGTTACCAACCGGGACTAAAGGTGGAGCCCCACGTGTCATGACCTTTAGTCCCGGTTCTGGATAGAATCGGGACTAAAGGGGGGAGGTATTAGTACCGACCCTTTAGTCCCGGTTCACCAACCGGGACTAAAGGCCCTTACCAACCGGGACAACAGGCCCTTTTTCTACTAGTGCCTATATATATATTATATATTATTTTTTTTATATTGTGTGCGGGTAACTTTAACTTTGAAAGTTGGTCGTTGGATGAGGCGAATCCGATGGTCCAAATATGGCAAATTTGAGCACTACTGGCCGTTGGATATCATCTAGATTCCACCGGATTTCGCCACATGTATAATCTAGAAGACTCCATGGTTGAACTTAAGCATAATGCACAAACATCAAAACACAAGCACTTCCTATTTGTTCTAGAATCTTCCATATCAGAATTGCCCAAATGTTTTTCTACATGATTTGCCATTATTTGTTTTAACTTTATGTCTTACGACGCACAATTCCATGAATCTTAAAATAGATTAGCTTTCTTATAAAAACTAGATGATTTTGAATGAAATGAACTATAAGAATTAAACAAACATCTATATCATGCATATATGACTCAAAGCTTCCATGCTATAATGTGGTATTTATTCGTAATTTGGTTTCCAAATCTCATGCGTGCAATGCACGTGTACCTTACTCTAGTCTAAATGGTGTTTGTGTGTGTGTGTTGTGCGTGTTGAGGTGCAAATTGTCTTTTTTGGGTACACGTTAAGCTTGTTCTTCCGAAATTTCTAGCCGCGCCTTATTATGCCGAAAATTCAAGCTAGCGTCTCTGTCTATCATGATGCGAAACTCCCGCCTCTTCAACCCGCGCCTTGTTAGCCTCAAATATTTAAGATATATCTTTGTCTCATTGTGCTCCGACAAATCCCTCCATCTCAACCCGCGCCTTGCTATTCCAAAATTACAACGCGCGCGAAAACTCCCACCTCCTGTGAAATCCCGACACGTGAAATGCCCGTGGTACCCCTGAACCGAAAGAACCGCCTCAAATCGGTGGGGGTACTTTCATAATTTACCCCACATTTCGGACAAGCGCGTCTCTAAGCCATGCTTCCCCACTGCCATCCCATCCGCCCACCCATTCGTACACCGAGGCCGCGAAAACCCGCGACGAAACCACACACCCTGCTCCGTCTGCCACCCAACCGGAGCCTCTTCCCCGATGACGTCGTCCACAGCAACACCTCGACGTCCCTCATCCACCGTACCGGATGAGGATCCGTCGTCGATCTCATCGTCCCGCCGGTTCAGCCACCCCGTCCTCCACCTCCAAGGAGCTGCCCCGACATTCCCCTCGTCTTTCACGCCACCTCCATTCCCACACTGCCGTCTTCACCTGCACCACCGGAAGAGCATCATCATCACCGTTTCCTCGGATGAAGCTGCGGCCTAATCAGCGCCACCAAAGAGGTTGTACACTAATCACTGCATTTTCTTCTTGATTCGATCTCACGGTGCTTTCGGCGCTCGGTCCGAGCCGACGCCCTTGACTCCATCCACGGCGGCGTCGCCGGCCACTTCCTCCTCAGCGTCGCTCCCTCGGCGGCAGCGTGCACATCGATGGAGCTGCTACTTTAGCTCTCGCTTTCTGCTCTGCTCTTGCTCTCGGTCCCCTGCCTGGTCTGCTCTTGCTATTGCTCTTGCTCGCGCTGTTGCTCTCGCTCTTGCTCTTGCTTGCGATGTTGCTCCGATTTAGCTACCCTTCAGTCGACTCAATCGACTTTTGGGTCAGTCGATTTTCATTGGGTGGGGGGGCTCGCCGGGGTGAAGGAAGAACCAGCCGCAGCGGGGAGGGGGGCTCACCGGAGAGGCACCCCACTATCTATCATAGGGTTCAGGATGGGGGCGGTGGTCGCGGCGATGGCGGGGCGTTGGTGGGGTGGTGACGTGGGGGTCGCCGGAGAAAAAGCTCGGCACGGGGGGGCCTAGAGGGATTGCCGGAGCGGCGGCGGACCGGCGGTGAGGAGTGTTTTCGGGGAGGGTGGGGCAGCGCAGCGCCGGTCACGGGCGGCGGGGGGTTGCTGTTTGGCCGGTGGTGGCTGGCGGCTCAGGGGGGTGGAGGTTGAAGATGAACCGCATGCCCTTGATTTTGTATCCAACAGCTGCAAAATCGACTGACCAGAGATGAAAAGGTCAGTCCACCGACATGTAGCCTCACCTTGCTAGTGCGTTCAGTTTCGACAGCAAAATTCATTTTCGATAGTTAAGTTCAGTTTCGACAGTTAAGTTTAGTTTCGACAGTTAAATTCAGTTTCGACAGTTAAGTTCAGAGATGAACGGCTGATGTATTTTACATCTAGCACTTTGTGGTTATGTATTTTACGTCATGTATTGGAGATGCTATTAGAATTCCACTCAAGTTAACATTGTTTGTTGTCTCTCTTGTCCTGCTTCAGCCTCGGCGTCGTACAACTCACCGGAGCTGCTCCAACGATGAAACCCTCCATCACAGCGGAGCAGTACCCCGGGCTCCATCTCCAGACGCCTAAGATCTTCTTCCCCTCCTTCGACAGCCAAGTCAGTCGGAGCATCCTCACCGACCAACCCAATCACGCTGAGATCGGCATGGCTTCACCAAAGAGGTTGTACACTTGTTGCATCTCTTTTTTACTCTACATGTTATATATATTGTCCACTGAGCACTCGTAGTAACGGGAAATATGATTATTTTATCCAACTATATGACAAGCAGTGAGGTACCAGGCAACTTAGCTATCCGTGATGGACTCTCTTGAACGCCGTCATTATTTATCTCTGCGTGTTTGAGCTGTGCATTTGTCGATGGGCACCGGAGTTGAGCTAGTATGGCGTTGGCACAGGTCCAAAGTAATAGAAGTAGCACACAAACATTTTTTAGTGTAGGATTTTCCTTTCTCAAGCCTGCCTACTAGAATCGCCAGTGCTTGAAAGGAAAACTGAATGAAAAACATCGGAATTGGAAAGTTTCCTATGGTACTACTTTTCATGAATTTGGTGCAAAGGAATGGAGCAAATGAAAACTGTATGATTTGTTCCTTTAGTGTCTCCTTAAAAAAAATGTAGGAATTCTAATTTCCCCTTCTCCTCCTTTTCATATTCCTATTCAACAAGCACAAGACTAAGAGATAGTAGCATAATAGCATTATAACCGTACATTTTCTTATGGTTTGACTTAATCTCACCATGCTTTTTTGCATCCTGTGATCTTCCAATTGTTGTGAATCAAACACCCAGATTGGCGTAAATCCTGTGTTTTTAAATTCTCTGTTTTGCACGTGCATTCCTATCCTATTCCCTGTCTGTTTCCTATCCCTGCATTGTTAGAATCGTCAAATTCAAACAAGCCCTTACTCAATTACTTCACATTACGGATATGTGTCAAAGAAAACCTTGTGTTGTTTGTCCCGCTCCTGGCGCTTATGTTCCACCCAGCTCAGCTGCTCCAACGGCGGAAGGGTTCACCACAGCAGGGATCCGCTCTCCGCGTCTTTTCGCCGCCTCAGATCTTCTTCCCCGCCGCTGGCAGCCACGGCAACTGCATTACCATCATCAACTGAGCAGATGACCTTGAGGACTACACGGGTCCGCAAGAGAGGTCGCACTCTTGCGTGTCTGCTTACATTATGCGTCGCTTAATATGATGACATGCTACATTATCATCGTGTTCACCTATTAATCTCCGAGTCAGGTCCAAACTAATGCTGAAACTTGAGTTTTTAAATGGTTGTGGGGTACATATTGGGGCAGCAATCAGTACTATCTGTCTACTATCTGGTTAATCTCCGGTGTCTACTATGAGTTTCATGTTGGGTGCAAACAAACATTAAAGGAGCCATTATCTGTATTTTTTAACTAAAGCTATTATCTGCCTCGCTATCATTGGTTTTGGGTCTATCCACGCTTGCTACCATCACTCTAGATTTGTGCATGCACTCCTTACATAATCTCACTATGTTTTATTCCTATGCATGCCAGGTTATTGTACACAATGGAACTGATCATGTAGAGCAAAAGAGACGAGCCTTGCGTGGCAATAAAATTTCATGCAGACGTCGTTCCATGGTGGGCGCAAAGGCAGCCCCCTCCACCCATTTCGGATCGTGAATCAAGAGGAAGATAACTGTTCTAAGGGGATTCGAAGGAGAAGACCACTCCTATTTACCCCATGAGGTCTTCGCTCTAACTTGGCATGCCGATGTTGGTAATATCATGCATATGGTGCCTTGCATTGCTTATCAGATACATTAAAGATGTCATCTCGCTTAGTTTAGACATGCTTTGTGTCAATGCCATCCGATTAGTTTCTTTATCGTATATGTGAATCATGCAATGCCATCTTTTCTAGCCAGGCATCATATATGTGAATTTTGCAATGCCACCCTGGTTAGCCAGTCATTTTATATGTGTATTATATCATGCCATCATTTTTTATTACGTGATAAATTTGTCAACAATTTTAGTACATTCAATTACTCTTCCTGTGCATCAGCCATTATTCGCAGTCATGGAAAAATCTGGAGTGGAAACAAGGTCTTCAGAGCGCATAATGCTATCTCGACGAAGCGCATGTCTTGTCAAGTTACCGATAGCTCCTCGTGAGGAGGATTCGTAGACAGTGACCAAATCATATTTCCCCTCGAGCTGCATGCCCTAACTTGGCGAGTTATGTTGCTCATATCGTGCGTATGGTATCTTGCATTGCTATGTCATTTGCTTAGTTTAGACATGCTTTGTGTGAATTCCACCTATTTGGTGTCTAATTACCATATATGTGAATTATGCAATGCCATCTTGTTGCAAGACATTATATATGTGAACTATGCATTGTTATGTTGTTGCAAGTCATTATGTATGTGAATTATGCAATGACATGCTGTTTAGGCAAGCGTCATATATGTGAGTTATATCATGCCGTCCTTTTTTTGTATTTCTCATTGCTTTTGTCGACAATGTTTGTATATTCAACTACCCTTCCCGTGCATCAGCCATTTGAATTGGTGATGGAGAAATCTGTAGTGAAAACAAGGTCTTCAGAGCAAACAATGCTACCTGCTGAAGCAGATATCTTGCTGATTCTGAGATAGCTCTTGAGAGGAGGATTCAGAGGCGTATGACTAGTCCTATTATCCCCCTGAGGTGTATGCTCAAACTTGGCAGGGTTATATTACTCATATAATGCATATGTTGTATTGCAATGCTTAGTTTTTACATCTTATACACAATATTGAATGCCATCTCCTTAGTTGACACATCATATATGCGATTACCCTCTGCTCACTTCCTTAGTATATAAATCATATATTTGAATTATGTCATGCCATGATGTTTACATAGACAGCATGTTTCTGAATTATGGCATGCCAACCCATAGTCTAAAGACATAATATAGTTATATCATCTCATCTTGTTTACATAGTCATCATATTTTAAATTATGTCATTCTATCCATGAATTATATCATGCCATCATGTTTCCATCGACGACATGTTTGTGATTTATGGCATGCCAACCACTTTAATAGACACATCGTATAGTTATATCATGTCATCATGTTTACATAGTCATCATATTTTGAAGTATGTCATTCAATCATGTTTAGTTAGCCATCATACATGTGAAATTGTGTCATGCTATCCTGTTTAATTAGCCATCATATATGTGAAATTATGTCCTGCTATTCTGTTTGCTTAGACAACATAGAATTACTTCATGCCCTGTTTTCTTCCTACTGTCCATTGCACATGTCTATCTTACAATGTCTGTACATTCAATTACTTTTCTTGTTTATCAGCCATTTCAATTGGAGGGAGTGATGGCAGTATCTGTTGGAGTAAAAACACGTCTGTATCGGGACTATGTAGAAGAATACCCACAATCTGTGAGCAAACATACATTAGCCCCCAAGTGACAAGAGCAATACTTGTATTGTGCTTGGGACTTTGCAGAAATTTCTGACCCAGAGCAAATATGCAATAGCCCCCAAGTATCAGGTGCATAACTTGTTATGTGCTTGGTACTTCAAATATGTACTATCAACTCATTACACGTCTGTATCTTATAGGCTGAGCTGAGCAAAAAAGATACTCAAACTACGGATCTGCAAGAAAACATCAAGTCCCAGCAAGCTCAGACCTCCAAAGCCAAGGATGAGCTGACCAGCGCTTTAGTCGCTATGGAAAAACTGAAGGAGAGTTTCAACAAAGAGTGGGCGGATTGGGGCACAGAAAAATCTGCTTTACAGAAAAGAGCCAAGGATGCAGAAGCGGCCCTTAAACCGGTTGTAGATGAACTGACTGGCGTAAAGCGGCAGATACATGCCATGACTGCTGCTGTGTTCGGTAAACATCCTTGCTTTATATTTTCAACATATCATCCCATACGTTGCCGGTTTACTGACATGTGTAATGATGCAGGAACTCGCATTAGTCATCTGGGCTCTGACGTACAGAAGAAGTTGAAGGTTGCCTATACTCTCATAGAGCAGTTATATACCGGCGTGCAACGGATTATCTGCACCGCTTCTCACAACAAGCCGCCCCCAACTTTAATCAAGGAGACTTTAGAAAGGTTGTCCATGCTACCTGCCCGAGTAGAAGAGCTAAAGAGATCTGCTGCAAGGGCTGGTGCTTTAACTGCACTAACCCGGGAAAAATCATGGGTGCCCGATCTTGATCCGGAGGATGTCAGCAAAGGTTATCCAAGCTTAAAAGAAGACAGATCAAAATTTGGCAATGAGGACCTCCGAGCCATAAACCGGGAAGTACGTCCACTGGCTTGCCAATTAGCTGAAGAAGCTGACCATTCCCATTATCAGGCGAGCTACAACGTCAACAACAAACAGGTTGCTGCACCAACTCCTAAAGTTCAAAATCTCATCCCGCCAATTCGTAAGCACACCTATGCCCCTCACCTTGAACCGTCCACCCTTATATGTGACGAAGCTGTGTTCCAAACCCTAACTGGGTTCGACTGGACAACTATTGACTTCCAGCCGCTGGGTAGAGAGGAGGATGATGAACCGGTGCAAGATGATCCGCAACCGTCAGGTCAAGCTGGTGATGAAGCCTGATCCGGAGGCTGGTTTAGCCTTCCACTTTCTTCAATAGTTATCAAAAAACAATTATTCTTTTGGGCACTGAAACGCCTTGTAATAGGCTAGTTAAAACACTTGGTCTGCTATGCCATCGTGCATATTTATCTGTGCCTGCCACTTACTAACCCGCCATGCTTAATACATATGATGTTCATAATCCATAGCAATTTATTCAAGCTATCCCAGCAGATAAGAAGTCGAAAGTGCCCTGGCAGTTTACTGCCGGACGGGTCATGATGCCTAGATATATAGCCAAGGTTTATAACCAAGGCTGTAAAAAGATAATCAAATATGAAAATAACTAATACCTGTGACCTTGAGTCATAATGTTAGCTGACCAACATTGTAGTGAGGGTGATAACCCTAATCTTGAGTAACAATAACTCCTTTCATATTGTGTCGTTTTGTGATAAAACCGTTCCGGGTTGTGATAAACACCGGTTTATTCATTTCTGGTGACTCATAGTCGAAACCAACTGATCATATACTGACAACTTATAGTTGAAAGTCAAGCCGGGTTAATGAACGCTGGTCTATCAAAAAAAATATAAATCTCATCAAAGGAGAAGAAAAAACTTTTTGAATAAAAGCAGATGAAAACTTGTAGTCGAGGCTTTTCACGGGCTGCCAGGCCCCAAATTCGAGGCTTTTCATGGGCTGCCAGGCCACTGAGTTAAACCATTTTACAAAGCCTTTTAAGATGGTCCTCAATGCTTAACCAATCGTCGTTTTAACTTGACAAGTTCAGGGTCTTACTAGAGTAACTTGTCAAAGTTCGACGGGTCATAACAGGTTTACCTGGGCGGAGTGACTTACTTAAGAAGGCAGGCTAACCCGGTGTTTTAGGTGTATACACCAGGCTTCCAAGCCATGACTTGGTAGCCTATTACAAGTGTAGATTCTTTCTTCATTGCGACAACAAAGAATCCCCAAGTAACATTTTGAGCTGTGCTTAGTGGGTGCCTATGTTTGAGTTGTTGTTTTGCAACACTCTCTTTGGCCCCGGAGTAGTTTGGCTTTGAGCCGATCAAGAGGTGTGACTATGGTTTGAATACGACCAAGCCCCCAAGTGATATTGTGGCATTGCGCCGATCAAGAGGTGTAGCTATGGTTCAAATGCATCCAAGCCCCCAAGTGATTTTTACATAAAGCTTTGATAAGCTGAATCAAGGGGTAAACCGGACGCCGCTTTATGAACAGAAGCCCCCATGTAACCACACATGATATAAGAAAAACAACAGACACCCCGTTTTAGCTGAGGCTCCGGTTTATTATTTGATCATAATATATACATTGTCATAACTATGTACATAAGCAGAGCCTATGGCTCAAGTATAGTAATGCCGAAGATGAGCGATATTCCACGGCCGGTGGGTCTCCTCCTCCGATTTACGTTAGTTTTTGTGCTCTCGAACATCTATAAGGTAGTATGACCCGTTGTGCAGATTCTTGCTAACCACAAAAGGTCCTTCCCAAGGTGGGGATAGCTTGTGCATATCCGTCTGATCCTGGATGAGTCGGAGCACCAGATCGCCTTCTTGAGAAGTTCTGGATCTAAACCGACGGCTGTGATAACGACACAGATCTTGCTGATAAATCGCCGAACGGGCTACTGCAATGTCACGCTCCTCATCCAACAGGTCAAGTGCTTCCTGCCGTGCCATCTCATTGTCATCTTCAACATATGCCGCTACACGAGACGAGTCATGACATATGTCACTAGGGAGAACCGCCTCCGCTCCATAAACCATGAAGAAAGGCGTGTAACCCGTGGATCTGTTGGGTGTGGTATAGATGATCCACAGTACAGTAGGTAACTCTTCCACCCAACAACCCGACGTCCGCTGCAAAGGAGCCATAAGCCGGGGTTTCATGCCTCTCAAGATTTCTTGATTGGCTCGCTCCGCTTGACTGTTAGACTGGGGGTGGGCCACTGATGATACGTCAAGCCGGATGTGCTCACGTTGACAGAACTCCTCCATAGCTCCTTTGGACAGATTTGTACCATTATCAATTATAATGATGTGTGGAAACCCAAACCAGAAAATCACC
Organism: Aegilops bicornis; assembly: GCA_021605145.1. Lineage (NCBI taxonomy): Eukaryota > Viridiplantae > Streptophyta > Magnoliopsida > Poales > Poaceae > Aegilops > Aegilops bicornis. The sequence continues at coordinate 93,780,836 of CM038669.1, read as the reverse complement.
TTCTTGAGGAATTGAACCGCCGTAGCTGCATCACACTTACTGACTAGCTCCGCCTCCAGCCACTTAGTGAATTTATCAACTGCCACCAAGAGGTGGGTCTTCTTGTCCTTGGACCTCTTAAAGGGCCCAACCATGTCCAGCCCACAAGTTGCAAATGGCCAAGTGACTGGAATCATCCTCAATTCTTAAGTCGGTACATGATCACGTCGTGAGAATTTTTGATATCCATTACACCTTTTGACCAAGTCCTCGGCATCAGCATGAGCGGTCAACCGATAGAAACCGTGACGAAATGCCTTGGCTACCAGAGATTTTGAACCGGCGTGGTGACCACAATCTCCTTCGTGGATCTCACGCAAAATTTCATGGCCTTCTTCAGGAGATACACAGCGTTGAAACGCCCCTGTCACACTGCAATGATGTAACTCTCCATTGATAATAGTCATGGACTTGGACCGCCGGATTATCTGCCTGGCCGAAGTTTCATCTTCTGGTAACTTTCCCTGGTTTATATACGCCAAATATGGAACCATCCAATCCGGGATAACATGAAGAGCCGCCACCAATTGAGCCTCCGGATCAGGAACAACCAAATCCTCTTCACCAGGGAGCTTGACGGACCGGTTATGCAGCACATCCAGGAAGACGTTGGGTGGAACCGGTTTATGTTGGGAAGCCAAACGACTTAAAGCATCCGCCGCTTCATTTTCCGCCGGTCCACAAGATCGACCAGATAACCTTTGAAGTGACCTGCAACAATATCCACCTCTCATCGATATGCCGCCATGAGTGGGTCCTTGGAATCCCAAGTACCGGAGACTTGTTGAGCCACCATGTCCGAGTCACCAAAGCACTTAACTCGGCTTAGATTCATCTATTTAGCCATTCGAAGACCATGAAGTAAAGCCTCATATTCAGCTGCATTGTTAGTGCAAGGGAACATTAAACAGAGAACATAACAAAACTTATCACCTCGTGGGGAAGTTAATACGACTCCAGCCCCCGAGCCTTCCAATTGCCTGGACCCATAAAAAATGAATAGTCCAATAAGTATGATCCGGCTTCTCTTCCGGCGCCTGTAATTTTGTCCAATCATTGATGAAATCCACAAGTGCCTGAGATTTGATCGCCGTCCATGGCATATACTTCAACCCATGAGGCCCAAGCTCAATAGCCCACTTGGCAATCCGGCTAGTCGCTTCCCTGTTCTGGATTATATCCCCCAAAGGAGCAGAACTGGCCACAGTGATGGGATGACCCTGGAAATATTGCTTAATCTTTCGGATCGCCATAAAAACTCCATACACTAGCTTCTGCCAATGCGGGTATCTTTGTTTGCACTCAATAAGTACCTCACTGATATAATAAACTGGCCGTTGAACCGGATACTCCTTTCTGGCCTCCTTGCGCTCCACCACAATAGCCACACTGACAGCCCGGGCATTAGACAGCAAAGGCTCTTTATCAACAGGAGTAGCAAGGACAGGCGGTTCGGCCAGCTGGCGCTTTAAGTCTTCAAACGCTTCATTGGAGGCATCGCTCCAGACGAAATTATCCGTCTTCTTCAGCATCTGATATAAGGGCATAGCCTTCTCCCCAAGGCGGCTGATAAACCGGATCAACGCAGCAATCCGGCCTGCCAGGCGTTGAACATCATTGATACACTTTGGTTTAGCCAAAGAAGTTATAGCCTTGATCTTTTCCGGATTAGCTTCAATGCCCCTGTTAGACACCAAAAAGCCCAAGAGTTTGCCTATCGGTACACCAAAAACACACTTGGCTGGATTGAGCATCATTTTATAAACTCGGAGGTTATAAAACATCTCCTTCAAGTCATCAATCAATGTCTCCTCCTTTCTGGATTTCACCACAATATCATCCATATAGGAATGAACATTGCGGCCGATCTGATCATGAAGACAATTCTGCACACACCGCTGATAAGTTTCCAGGGCACTCTTGAGCCCAAAGGGCATAGACACATAGCAGAAGGCTCCAAAGGGAGTTATGAAGGATGTCTTCTCCTAGTCCTTAACTGCCATTTTGATCTGATGGTAACCATAATACGCGTCCAGAAAGCTCAAACACTCACAACCCGCCGTAGCATCAATGATTTGATCAATACGAGGGAGGGCAAAAGGATCTGCTGGACAAGCCTTGTTGAGATCAGTGTAGTCCACACACATACGCCAAGTACCATTCTTCTTGAGTACCAGCACCGGATTAGCCAACCACTCAGGATGAAACACTTCAATGATAAACCCAGCCGCCAAGAGCCTAGCAACTTCCTAGCCAATAGCCTTGCGCCTTTCTTCATTGAACCGGCGAAGAAATTGCTTGACCGGTTTATACTTGGGATCAACATTGAGAGTGTGCTCAGCGAGTTCTCTCGATACATCTGGCATGTCAGAAGGCTTCCATGCAAAGATGTCATGATTCTCACGGATGAACTCGATGAGCGCGCTTTCCTATTTCAGATCCAAATTAGCACTGGTGCTAAACTGCTTGGATGAATCGCCAGGAACGAAATCAACAAGCTTAGTCTCATCAGCCGATTTAAACTTCAGGGCTGGATCATGCTCTGTAGTTGGTTTCTTCAATCAAGTCATATCTGCCGGATCAACATTATTCTTATAAAACTTCAACTCTTCTGTTGCACAAACCGACTCAGCATAAGCCGCATCACCTTCTTCACATTCCAAAGCGATCTTGCGGCTCCCATGCACTGTTATAGTTCCCTTGTGACCCGGCATCTTGAGCTGCAGATAGACATAACAGGGCCTTGCCATGAACTTAGCATAAGCCGGCCGTCCAAACAGGGCATGATACGGGCTTTTGATCTTCACCACTTCAAAGGTCAATGTCTCTGATCTTGAATCAGGCTCATCTCTAAAGGCCACCTCCAGAGCTATCTTACCAACAGGATATGCCGATTTACCATGCACTACACTGTCGGGGCAGGCTGATCTGGCCCACGAACACCTATGGGACTGGCGGACCGAGCCCCTTTCGGTTTGGCGGGGAGCGGAGGTCGCACGAAGAGCAGATCGAGGCGAAGCACGCGAGAGGTTTACCCAGCTTCGGAGCTCTCCGAGAGATAACACTCCTACCGCCGCATGTCTAGGTGTATTGCGTTCTTGCTCAGAGTGCTCGAGTGCTACAAAGATGCATTTAGCTGCTAACGAGACCGAGCCTCGAGGGAATCGATCGATTAACCAACCCCCCACGCTATGCGCATGGGCCTCCTTTTATATGCTCAAAGGGGCTCCGGCAGTGGCAACGTGAGACGGGGTACAAATGTAAAACTAGTGGTTGGTACACCTACTTGTACAAAGGTATGCAGTAATATACCTAACCCCGACGGCAGGGGACAAAGGCATTAAATGCCCGCCTAGTCGCCCTAATAGTGCAAACAGGACCGTCGAGGGGTGCCACCGTCGCCACGATGGCAAACTTGTCACGCTGCTTGCCACCTCGCACCGTGCTGCACAGCCTCTCGCCACGCGTGCACAGAAAGGCCCTGTATGCGACACGTTAGTGGATGCGCTGGAGCGTAGGTACGACAATTGGTCTGCGCTGCAAGCGCCTTTGCCGCGGTTGTTATCTTGTCGCGCCCGGAAGCCTGTCGCCATCACGGGCCTTCCCGGCAAGCTCCTCTTGCCGGGGTCTTGTCTTGTAAGTGCCTGGGATGGCCTTCCCGGCAAGCTCCTCTTGCCGGGGCCTTGTCTCCTATGTGCCTTGGGTGACCTTCCCGGCAAGCTTTTCTTGCCGAGGTCTTGTCTCCCTGGCTTGAATACTTTGTTCTTGAATGGCTCCAAAGGAACCACGGAGGACCTTGGCGGTCACCCGGTAAGCCTTGCCGCGGAGGGCTGCAACTGCCCGTGCACAAGTTCGGGATACTAGGGTACCCCTACTCTAGTACACCGACATACACCTTGGAAGACCATATTGGACGGTTTAAGATTTTTATATGTTAAGCCCATGCGACAGAAGGTTTCATAATAAATAATATTGATACTACTCCCCCCGTCCTTGAGTACCTTAGTGAACTTATAGCCTCCAACCTGAGGCACCACCACCAATGCCAGATGACCCGGATTATCAACCCGGGGTGGAGGATCCTCTCTACTCCACACGATCGGCTGCTCAGACCAGCGCAAGTAACGGGGCACCGCCGGTTCCACGGAATTCACTGCCCTTTTATGGAGCTTCGATCGCGCTTTGCACAAAGCTAGTGGTGAAGACATGATATCGCCCACTATTCAACCGCTTGGTTGCTCGTAACCCGATCGCTATTCTATTCTGATTGCCACGATGATTATAACCACCTTGGTTGCCCTAATTGCCCTGATTGTTATGTCTGCTCGATTACCGTGGAAAACCTGAACGGAATCGCCTCCGCCGTAACCCGGGCCATGAGATCCGGGACCTGAACCGCCGCCCGGTCCATGATCATACTGAAAAAATCAGAATTTTTGAACTCCTGCATGATATAACAATCCTTCCAAAGGTGCGTAGCTGGTTTGTCCTACGACCCATGCTTTGGGCAAGACTGGTTTAACAGATAAGACAGGCGCTCCGGATTAGGACTTGGCCCTCCACCATGCCGGGGCGGTTTACCTTTACGCCACTGGCCCTCGTCCTGCGCGTTGGTATTAGCCACAAAGTCTAAACTGTTATCCGCTTTACGCTTACCGTTGTTTCCATGACCCACCGGGTTATGCTACTGCCCCTTGATGTTGCTGCTCTTCTTTCCCTTCCCTGTCTTGTCATCATCAGACTCGGGGTCCTTGGTACTATCAGAGTCGGCATACTTCACCAGAGCAGCCATGAGAGTCCCCATGTCATTGCTGTGACGTTTGAGTCGTCCCAACTTCAACTTCAGAGGTGCAAACTGGCAATTTCCTTCCAATGTTAAAATTGTTGTATCAGCGTTGATGCGGTCCGATGAATTCAAAATCTCTGAAACCCAGCGGACCCAACGGGTTGTTGATTCTCCTTCCTCCTGGACACAGGAAGCTAAGTCCACAATTGACATGGGCTGCTTGCATGTATCCTTGAAATTCTGGATAAACCGGGCCCTTAATTCGGCCCATGACCCAATGGAGTTAGCCGGCAAGTTCTTCAGCCAAGTGCGGGCCGTCCCCTCCAGCATCATGGTGAACTATTTAGCACACGTCGCATCGTCCACATCCAGTATCTCCATTGCCATCTCATAGCTTTCAACCCATGACTCAGGGGATAAATCGGCAGTGTAATTCAGCACTTTAGGTGGGCCCTTGAAATCCTTGGGCAGGCGTACGTTGCGCAGCGCTGGGATGAGGCACGGTACTCCCAAAGAACTGGAAGTAACCCCTGGTTCCACAGACGTGGTTGGATGAACCAGAGTAAGTTGGTGGGCTTCATGCTGCGCCGCTAACTCGGCCTCTCGACGTACCCTAGCATGATCCACCACATCCTGAGCATCACCACCGCCGCCCGCCGGGCTATGGCATGGGCCGGATTAATGTTCCACGCACTGCTTGACACGGTCGGTTCATCCATATACCTATTGTAACTCCGGCTTGGGCGGGGAGTAGAATGGATCCTCTCGCGGCTATATGAATAAGCCTGCTGCTGAGTTAAAGCTGTCTGAAGGAGCTCCCTAGCCCGTCGCGTCTCGACCGCTACCGGGGACTCGCGTTCGATTGGGAGAGCCGCCAATCGCGAAGTGGCAGCGGCAATGTTATCCATGGGGTTAGAGTAATGACCCGGTGGTGTTGGGACGTGCTGTGACAAAACGTTGTTCTGACGAGGCGGATCAGTCGGACGTGGCTGAATCGGCGCTCCCGTTCCAGGTGCCTCTGCCCGGTTTAACGCTGGCAGATTACTGGTCCCCGCTCCTGGGGTATTAAAGAGGTTCCTGGCCTCATAAACCGGCGGTAGGTGAGACCGGTATCTTCTCTTCATGACATCATTTGATGCGCTCTGATCCAACATAAGCCGGTAAACCTGTGCATCCAATGCGGCCCGTTCCGCAGCCATCCTGGTATCCTCAGCTGTCAGGTCGGCCTTGGCCTGAGTTATCTGATCTTTCACCTTCCCGATTTCCGCATTATGCTCATCTTGGTTTGCTGGATTAACCTCCGCCATCAGTGTTGCCAAAGCGTCAAATAAATCGGATAAAACCTGAGCCGGCGGTCGCACGGGGCCTCCTACCCCAGCCGATGTCGCTGCTTCGACCGTAAACCATCGCCGATGTGGTCGAAGAGTGGAGCGTTGGCTGTGTACCGGCCATGAAGATCACAACCCGGTTTGGCGGATCAAAGGGGTCCGGAATACTGTCACCATCGGAAAAGCCCCCAATCTGGCCGTCTTGCAACTGGTACAATGACTCGGTATCTCAGGTTGATGACTCGTCGCCTGAATAAACGACGGTTTCACCACCAGATTCCAATCTATCCTCAGATTCCACTCCGTGGATGACTCCTACGAAGTCACACTTCATGACATGTTTAACCCGGGCAGATCTCGCGCGCTGAACCGTCTCGATGATGTCGGTGCATATGTCCGGATCAGGGCCCGGTTTGCCAATCTTGCCAATGAAAACGTGGATGCCGCCAAAGGTGACCCGGTACCCGTACTTGATTGAGCCGGCCTCGGGGCCCCAGCCTGTGTCGTCGATGTAGAGCTTGTCGCGATTACTCTTGGTCATCCGGCCCACAGCGTAGCCCTTGAGCCCTTCGGAACTGCCCTCTAAGAACTCGAAACCATCATGCGATAGCCCCACGGTGGGCGCCAAATGTCGTGGTTTTGTCACGGCAGATGTCCTAGAGAAAGGACTTAGTCGTGGAGCCATCGCGATGGGTTAGCTTAAAGGGGTTAAAGCGGACAAGGGACGCAGAGAGTTTATACTGGTTCGGCCCCTTCCAGTGAAGGTAAAAGCCTACGATCTAGTTGTTGTGGGATTGCTTGGGTTTCGATGACCAGGGAGCGAATACGCTTTGCTTGGGTCTCGAGTTGTTGTCTGTTGTCCCTAAACCGCCGCCGGGTCGTCCCCTTATATACATGGGTTGACGCCCGCCGGTTTACAGGATTCCGAGGCCGGCTCATAAATGTGTCCAGCTCGATCTCTGCTCTTTCTATCTTCCAACACAAGTTTACATATCAATGTCGGTTTTACATCTACAGACCTTTAAACCGACTTTGGGCCTTGGGCCTTCATAAAGCGCCTCCCTCTTGATCTTCATGGGCTTCAAATATAATAATCCATTATGGGGACAACCCGGTCTCTCCTGGCCGGTTTACGCCCAGCAGTAATATCCCCAATAGTACCCGCGTCATTTCCTCAAACACCCCGCGCCCCCCCTCCACACTCACACACACACACACACACACACACACCAGAACCTCCTCGGGCGTGCACACTCACACACACACACACACACACACACACTCCCTCCCTCGCTCAAAACTGTAGCAAAGTGCCCGCCACCGCTGCCGCCCCCGCAAGGCCTCCATTGTCAACATCTGCCGGTTTGCCCGTGCAGCTTACCCACCGATCTCAATACCTAGGCCGCCCTGAGTTTCTTAGATGACGCCTGCCAAACGCCCCCTTTCCTACAGATCCCCATCCCCCACTCCAGAGCGTCGCAACCTAAGCCCGGCTACGCTTCCCGTGGAGCTCGAGGAGCGACTGGCCCAAAAGAGGTGTATAGCGGTCTCTTCGCACGATGTCGCCGAGGAAGCTGACGATGATTACTGTCGTGAGCACTCAAGCAAAGGGCTAGAGTATGCGGGCATGTCTCGGCCCATCAGCTACGACATTGAGGTCATCGACAGCGACGCCCTGAGGCGGGCTGTGTCACAGGTTAAGTGGCCCACCCCCAACCCCTTGGGTTCAACCGCCGTCAATATCATCCATGGCCCCGCCGCTGATCTCCTCTGGCTCGCTGTCAACAATTTGCCACTCTACATCCCCATCGAACCCCTTTTGTCATTTCTAAAGGACACGTTCTGTGACGCTGGCTTGGGATCCATAGCTTCCAAGTCAGACCACATCAAGGGCGACCACGAGGAGGGCACCATCTCCGGCTCTTCCAAGGGGAAAGAGCCCATCTGCTCTTCCAAGGGGAAAGCGCCCGTCTACGACATCAGGGAGGGTACCCTATAGCCGTGCTCTTCCAAGGGGAAGGAGCCCATCAGCGACAACTTGGAGAGCATCTAGGGTCCGTGCTCTTCCCACGGGAACGAGCCCATCTGTGACAAGTGAGGAAACCCATGATATGTTTATTTCAGTTGTTCACAATGTGATGCTCTATATGTGCAATTATTTACTGTGCAGTACATTTCATCAATCCAGTTTTAAACATACCGATAGGAATACATATATTTGCTTGCTGTTAAGCCTGTTATAGCTAGCATATGCCTCTTTTAAAGTTTTTGGATTGTTCGGTTGTTTGTAGTTAGCATATGTTCAGTTTCAAATGCTATCTTTGGTTGTTCGTAGTATGCCTTGTCTATTCCAGTTATTCACAATGTGATGTTCTATGTGCAAGTATGAACTGTGCAGTTCAATTTCATCAGTACCAGTTTCAAAAATACCACTATGAATGACTACATTTGCTTGCTGCTTCTTGTAGTTAACACGCCTTTCCAATTTTATTTAACCATAACTAGTGTACTTAGACCGACACAATACCAGTTTGAATGACCATGTTTGCTTGTTGTTAAATGGTAGGCTTGTTGCAGTTAGCACACCTTTCCACTTGTTTATCTTGCCTAGCGGGCTTAAACATGCACATTGAAGCTATCTTTTGGAGATTCTTTTGTCTGCCATGTGTAATTTTGGTTGATGTTTAGCCTGCTGTGCTTAACATGCTTCTTGATGTACCTACACAGGACAATTTTGGGAATGACTGTTGTTTTCCATCGAGGTTAGTTTCATCCCATGGCTTATATCTGCTCCTTTGTTCAGATATCTGTAGCTGGTACCATATAGGCCAGCGGCTGATAAGGGACTAATCGGTGAATCGGACTTTTAACTGAATATATCTCCAACCCGGTTTTCCTTAGGTTAACTAGGGCCATATGTAATATATCTGAGGCTACATAGCAACATGCACTGTACTTAATGTCTAAATATGAAACCCTAGGCTACATAGCAACAAGGAAGAGTGTTACATTAATGTTCTAATGATGTCTAGATATACGTAGAAGAGCAGCAGCAGCAACAGCAACAACACAGCCCTATTTGGATACTCAACTTAGCAAGAGGTTAGAGTTAGTTTCTAGCTCATTACTAACCTCGAACTAACTCCATCCAAAGAGTTGTTTGGATGGCGTGGTTATATTGACAATAAATGCACTAGGAGAACTAGCTCCAATTAGCACCTCTTGATTTGGATACTAGTTTTTTTGGGTGGGTTATAGATGCAATTAGCTCAAACTAGCCCTCATGTTTAGATATACTTTAGGGCTATTTGAGCCTGAACTAGCTCAAACTAACTGTAACCTGTGGATACAGCAGCAAATAATTTTTAAGAATGAACTAAACTCCTTCCGGCCCATAATATAAGATGTTAATTCATCTAATATTTGATTATATTGGATGTTATAAGGTACCCCCTCCGTTCCTAAATATTTTTCTTTTTAGAGATTTCAAATGGACTACCACATACGGATGTATATAGACATATTATAAAAGAGTGTTGTACTACATCATTGTGCAATTGCTGTTTAGCTTCTAATATTAACTTGGTGCTTTTAGGTACATATGTCATTGGTAAAGATCCGCGTTTCGACCCTTTCTGCGTATGGGGCAATGAGATATCGATGAATCAGCATCAAGTGAGGAAGCTGATAAAGATTGTTAGTAAAATGGGTCCAAAGATGGCAATTAAACTATTTGTTTACACTTTATCCAAGACAACAGCGAACTACAGGATGGTAAGTAAGAACTCTGCAGCCTTCTTTTTACAGCCCATAATGAGTTGTGTTAGATGACAATGTCTGAAATATTATTCCTTTGCAGTGGTTGCCAAAGCAGTTTACTCAAGATTACCTCTCAAACTAAATGATTGGTGGGCATGCAAAGGTTAAAGTATTTTTACCAGAACACGATGATTATCTAGATGTTTTCATTAAGACCGTGAAGGATGGGCGGTCGGCCATCACAAGGGGTTGGAATAGAGTCGTGCGTGCCTTCTGCATGGAGGAGGGCATAATATGGGCATTCCACTTCACCTTGTTCTGCAACCAGAATATATTTCGCCTCTTTCTTTACCGTCTTTAATAGTACAAGTATACAACTGTGGTTCATCATTCTTTATTTGGTTCTTATGTAATTCTTGAACATATGTACCTATCAATCGAATAATGCATTGGTTGTTTGAACGTGATGGATATGAATAAAGCTGTAGCATACATTCAAATCCAAATCCAGTACAATTTGGAAAAGCAGCAACTAAATTACGGTGAAATTACGCTCTCCAGGTTGTTGTGTCACACACGGTTGGTAAAACACATACGTTTGCGATATGCACCATAATCCGAGACGGTTCAGAGAGAGGAAACGTGTGCAAGCATGCACACAGTTGCCGTTTGCAAAGCGTGTGCGATGTCAGACAATATCACAAACGGTGCGGGCAAACTAAACGTTTGTGTTAGTTGCCTTATCGTACACGATTCGCAACAGTGAACTGTTTCTGATGAAGTATGCATCATAAAAGTTGCACCACAGAATAGCGTGTGTGATAGTTGTCATGTACGACAATGTTACGACGGTCCGACGTTTCGTAATCCTGTCGGACACTCGTACGACGATTAGCTAATCTTCTGAACGGTGAACCATTTGTGATGGGCCGCACATCATACACGTTCTATGATGGCCATGCAAGCAGAAATGAAGTAGGAGTATCGTAGGGGCCCTATCGCCGACGGTTTCTGGGTCGTGTGGGAAGGACCCAGATAACCCACAAGTATAGGGGATCACAACCGTTTTCGAGGGTAGAGTATTCAACCCAAATTTATTGATTCGACACAAGGGGAGCCAAAGAATATTCTCAAGTATTAGCAACTGAGTTGTCAATTCAGCCACACCTGGATAACTTAATATCTGCAGCAAAGTGTTTAGTAGCAAAGTAATATGATAGTGGTGGTAACGGTAGCAAAAGTAAAGAAAGCAAAAGTAATATTTTTGGTATTTTGTAGTGATTGTAATAGTAGCAACAGGAAAGTAAATAAGAGTAAACCAGTATATGGAAAGCTCGTAGGCACCGGATCAGTGATGGATAATTATGCTGGATGCGGTTCATCCTGTAACAGTCATAACCTAGGGTGACTCAGAACTAGCTCCAATTCATCAATGTAATGTAGGCATGTATTCCGAATATAGTCATATGTGCTTATGGAAAAGAACTTGCATGACATATTTTGTCCTACCCTCCCATGGCAGCGGGTGGAAACTAATGGATATTAAGGCCTGCTTTTAATAGAGAACCGGAACAAAGCATTAGCATATAGTGAATACATGAACTCCTCAAACTATGGTCATCACCGGGAGTGGTCCCGATTATTCTCAATTCGGGGTTTCCGGATCATAACACATAGTAGGTGACTATAGACTTGCAAGATAGGATCAAGAACACACTTATATTCATGAAAACATAATAGGTTCAGATCTGAAATCATGGCACTCGGGCCCTAGTGACAAGCATTAAGCATAGCAAAGTCATAGCAACACCAATCTCAGAACATAGTGGATGCTAAGGATCAAACCCTAACAAAAATAACTCGATTACATGATAAATCTCATCCAACCCATCACCGTCCAGCAAGCTTACGGTGGAATTACTCACGCACGGCGGTGAGCATCATGAAATTGGTGATGGAGGATGGTTGATGATGACCACGGCGGCGAATCCCCCTCTCCGGAGCCCCGAACGGACTCCAGATCAGCCCTCCCGGGAGGTTTTAGGGCTTGGCGGCGGCTCCATATCGTAAAATGCGATGATTTCTTCTCCTCTATTTTTTCCTCCCCGAAAGCAAATATATAGAGTTGGAGTTGGCGACGGAAGGTTTCCAGGGGGCCCACGAGGTAGGGGGGCGCGCCCCCACCCTGGTCTTCATCTTTGGCGAGGATTTTTATTATTTTTTATAAGATATCCCGTGGAGTTTCAGGTCATTCCGAGAACTTTTATTTTCTGCACATAAAACAACGTCATGGCAATTCTGCTGAAAACAGCGTCAGTCCGGGTTAGTTCCATTCAAATCATGCAAGTTAGAGTCCAAAACAAGGGAAAAAGTGTTTGGAAAAGTAGATACGACGGAGACGTATCAACTCCCCCAAGCTTAAACCCTTGCTTGTCCTCAAGCAATTCAGTTGAAACTCAAAGAGAAAAAGAAAAACTTTTACAAACTCTGTTTGCTCTTGTTGTTGTAAATATGTCAAGCCAGCATTCTAGTTTTCAGCAAAGACTATAACTAACCACATTTGCAATACTTCTCAGGTCTCATGATTACTCACATCAATAGCATAATCAACTAGCGAGCCATAATAATAAATCTCGGATGACAACACTTTCTCAAAACAATCATAATATGATATACCAAGTTGGTATCTCGCTAGCCCTTTCTGAGACCGCAAAACATAAATGCAGAGAACCTTTAAAGATTAAGGACTGACTAGACATTGTAATTCATGGTAAAAGAGATCCAGTCATAGTCATACATAATAAATTTAAAAGTAATTGATGCAAATGACAACTGTGCTCTCCAGCTAGTGCCTTTTATAAGAGGGTGATGACTCAACATAAAAGTAAATAGATAGGCCCTTCGCAGAGGGAAGCAGGAATTTGTAGAGGTGCCAGAGCTCGGTTTTGAAATAGAGATAAATAAAATTTTGAGCGGTATACTTTCATTGTCAACATAACAACTAAGAGATGGCGATATGTTCCATGCCACACACATTATAGGTGGTTCCCAAACAGAATGGTAAAGTTTATACTCCCCTCCACCAACAAGCATCAATCCATGGCTTGCTTGAAACAACGAGTGCCTCCAACAAACATCAGGTCCCCGGGGGAGTTTAGTTTGCAATTAATTTGATTTAGTTTGCATAAAGCATAGGACTGGGCATCCTGGTGACCAGCCATTTTCTCGTGAGTGAGGAGCAGAGTCCACTCCTCTTGAGAATAACCCGCCTAACATGGAAGATAAGGGCAGCCAAAGTTGATACCTGAGCTATTCGAGCATACAAAAAAGAATGTTTATTTGAAGGTTTAGAGTTTGGCACATACAAATTTACTTGGAACGGCAGGTAGATACCGCATATAGGAAGGTATAGTGGACTCATCTGGAATAACTTTGGGGTTTATGGGATTGGATGCACAAGCAGTATTCCCGCTTAGTACAAGTGAAGGCTACCAAAAGACTGGGAAGCGACCAACTAGAGAGCGACAACAGCCATGTACATGCATTAAAATTAATAAACATTGGATGCAAGCATGAGTAGGATATAATCCACCATGAACATAAATATCATGAAGGCTATGTTGATTTGTTTCAACTACATGCGTGAACATGTGCCAAGTCAAGTCACTTAAATCATTCAAAGGAGGATACCACCCCATCATACCACATCACCACCATTTAGATAGCATGTTGGCACGCAAGGTAAACCATTATAACTCATAGCTAATCAAGCATGGCACGAGCAACTATGATCTCTAATTGTCATTGCAGACATGTTTACTCATAATAAGCTGAATCAAGAACGATGAACTCATCATATTTACAAAAACAAAAGAGTTCGAGTTCATACCAGCTTTTCTCATCTTAGTCAGTCCATCATATATCATCATAATTGCCTTTCACTTGCACGACCGAATGATGTGAGTAATAATAAGAGTGTACGTGCATTGGACTAAGCTGGAATCTGTGAGCATTCAATAAACAAGAGAAGACAAGGCAATATGGGCTCTTGGTTAAATCGACAATAATGCATATAAGAGCCACTTCAACAGTTTAATCATGGTCTTCTCCTATCGACCCCCAAGGAAAAGAAAAGAAATAAAACTATTTACACGGGAAAGCTCCCAACAAGCAAAAGAAGAACAGGAAATATTTTTGGGTTTTCTTTTTAATTATTACTACTACACCAAGAAAAGTAAACTACTACTAATAGTTTTTTTGGTTTTTCTTAAAGTTTAACAAACACACAAGAAGAAAACAAGAAAAAGAAAATAAACTAGCATGGATATTACAGTGAAAGAGTATGAGCACCGACATCTATCAATGAGTGTGTGTGAACATAAATTTAATGTCAGTGGGAAATACGTACTCCCCCAAGCTTAGGCTTTTGGCCTAAGTTGGTCTATTGCCAGGGATGGCCTGGCGGATACCCGTAGGTGTAGCTGGGATTGTACTGTGATGCAGTAGCTATCGCCTCGTAAGCTGCAGCGTGGCGTCGGGCTGCCTCTACTCCCCTCTCGTACTCATCTGCCTCCTGTCTGGTAATAGTATATCTTCCTTTTGTCTGAGAATCAAAGAAGGCAGGAGCAGGAGAGTAATACGGACAACATGCCGTTTGTTAAAGATTAGTCGATAATGGAGAGGTGATTCAGTCCTCTCGACAAACTGGTGGGAAACCATAGAATCAAAATCTAAATAAGCAGGGGGAACTCCATGTCACCCTCACGAACATCTACCTCTAGAAAATTAGCTAAGCGTGTTGCATAAATTCCTCCAAAGAAATCTCCATTTTATCTATTATGATGCAACCTACGAGCTACAATGGCTCCCATATGATAAGATTGGTCTCCTAACACAGCACTCATGAGAATGCTAAGGTCAGGGACACACATGTGACATGCTTTATCCTTAGCATTTATGCACCTACCTATGAAGAGAGCAAAATAATGTATAGCAAGAAAGTGAATGCTCCCTATGGTAGCTTGCGTTATATCTCTAGATTCTCCCACGGTTATACTAGCAAGAAAGTTTCTAAATTCAGATTTACGAGGATCAATAGTACTACCCCATTGTAGAAGTTTGCAGGCAAAAGTAAAATCCTCTAAGTCCATGGTATAAGATTTATCATATAGATCAAACATGACTGAAGGAGAATTACGCGAAGACGAAAACTCAAACCTCCTCACAAATGAGCTTGTTAGATCATGATACTGTGGGCATTTGTCTTCCTCAAAGTCTACAAGACTGGCATTATGCAAATATGCGTTAAATTCTTCTTTGATTCCCGCTCGATCCATAAAATTTTCCGAAGGCCATTCACAGGGCCTCACTAGAGCGTCTCTTGGTGGTTCCTCGTCAGCATCACGCATAGCAAGCCTGGGGCCTTGCTTCCTTGAAGAACCACCTTGGAACATCTTCCTAAGCATATTGTTTTCTCTAAAAAAAATCTGAAATTTTTAGTAACTTCAAACAAAAGTGAACCAACTTCAATAAAACTGATAACAACTACTCCTACAAGTGCCTAGAGCCTATATCAAGCATTAGAACTACTTGGAACCATATAAATTTGACATGCAAGCTCAAGAACATGGTCACCTATGCAACACAAATTTGCAAAGAATAAAACACTAGAACAAAAACTAATTGGACCAATGGAGGAGTCACATACCAAGAAACAATCTCCCCAAGCAGTTTTGCGAGAGGTGCTTTGAGCAAGGAGATCGAAAATCACAGCAAAGAGGGCTAGAACTCGTGCTTGAGCTGGTTTTCGTGTTTGTGGGAGGAAGAAGAAGAGGAGGGGTGCAGGAATAAGTGGAGGAGGGCCACCATGGGCCCACGAGGCAGGGGGCGTGCCTAGGGGGGTAGGGCGCGCCCTCCACCCTCGTGACCAGGTGGCTGCTCCCCCCGTGATAATTTTTGCACTATAAATCCTCAAATATTCCTGAAAAAGTCATATTAAATTGGCATGGCATTCTGAGGACTTTTATTTTCGTGGTATTTTTATATTACACGGATAAATCAGGAAACAGACAGAAAAATGCTAATTTTACTTTATTTCAACTAAATAACAGAAAGTATAAAGAGGGTACAGAAGGTTGTGCTTCTAGTTTCATCCATCTCATGCTCATCAAAAAGAATCCACTAACAAGGTTGATCAGGTCTTGTTAACAAACTCATTCCGATTAACATGGAACCGGAGAAATTTCGAATAACACTAAGTTACCTCAACGGGGATATGCACATCCCCGATAATAAGTATATCATATTTCTTCTTGACAGTAGGAAGAGGAAATTCAAAACCTCCAAATATAATCGATGGAATTTTTCCAATAGAGTTGATACTATGAACTTGAGGTTGTTTCCTCGGAAAGTGTACCATATGCTCATTGCCATTAACATGAAGAGTGACATTGCCTTTGTTGCAATCAATAACAGCCCCTGCAGTATTCAAAAAAGGTCTTCCAAGAATAATAGACATACTATCGTCCTCGGGAATATCAAGAATAACAAAGTCTGTTAAAATAGTAACGTTTGCAACTACAACAGGCACATCCTCACAAATACCGACAGGTATAGCAGTTGATTTATCAGCCATTTGCAAAGATATTTCAGTAGGTGTCAACTTATTCAAATCAAGTCTACGATATAAAGAGAGGGGCATAACACTAACACCGCTCCAAGATCACATAAAGCAGTTTTAATATAATTTCTTTTAATGGAGCAAGGTATAGTAGGTACTCCTGGATCTCCAAGTTTCTTCGGTATTCCACCCTTAAAAGTATAATTAGCAAGCATGGTGGAAATTTCAGCTTCCGGTATCTTTCTTTTGTTTGTAACAATATCTTTCATGTATTTAGCATAAGGATTCATTTTGAGCATATCACCAATCGTGACACGCAAAAAGATAGGTCTAATCATTTCAAAGAAAGCGCTCAAAATCCTCATCATCCTTTTTCTTGGATGGTTTGGGAGGAAAATGCATGGGTTTCTGAACCCATGGTTCTCTTTCTTTACCATGTTTCCTAGCAACAAAGTATCTCTTATCATAATGTTGATTCTTTGATTGTGGGTTATCAAGATCAACAAAGAGGTCCAATTTCTACATCATTATCATTACTAGGTCGAGCGTCAAGATGAACATCATCATTAACATTTTCACTAGGTTCATGTTCATTACCGATTGTGTTTCAAAGCATCGGACATAGATATATCATTTGGATTATCAGGTGGTTCAGCAATAGGTTCACTAGAAGTTTGCAAAGTCCTATCATTTTTCTTTTTCTTCCTTTTAGAAGAACTAGGAGCATCAATATTATTTCTTTGAGAATCTTGCTCAATTCTCTTAGGGTGGCGTTCAGAATACAAAGGTTCCTGAGTCATTCTACCAGTTCTAGTAGCCACTCTAACAGCATAATCATTTTTCTTACTATTCATTTCATCGAGCAATTCTTTTTGAGCTTTAAGTATTTGTTCTACTTGAGTGGTAACCATAGAGGCATGTTTCTAACAAGTTTTAGTTCACCTCTAATATTAGACATATAATCACCCAAGTGTTTAATCATATCGGAATCATATTTCAATTGTCTACCAAAATAAGCATTAAAATTTTCTTGTTTGACAATAAAATAATCAAACTCATCAAAGCATTGTCTAGCAGACTTATAATGAGGAATATCACCTTCGTCAAATCTATAAAGAGAATTTACCTTTACTACCTGTGTCGGGTTATCGGGATCGGGAGGTTCTTCAATAAATAAAGTATTAAGATCATATGTTTCTTCAACAGGCGGTAAATTAAGACCGTGTATTTCTTCAATAGGAGGTAAATTCTTAACATCTTCAGCTTTAATACCCTTTTCTTTCATAGATTTCTTTGCCTCTTGCATATCTTCGGATCGAGAAATAGAACACCTCTCTTCTTCGGAGTTGGTTTAGGAATAGGCTCAGTAATTGGAGCAGGAGTTGGCTCAGGAGGTGCCCAATTATTTTCATTTGTCAACATATTATTCAATAAAATTTCATCTTCATCCGGTGTTCTTTCCCTGAAAAGAGAACCAGCACAACTATCCAGGTAATCTCTAGAAGAATCAGTTAGTCCATTATAGAAGATATCAAGTATTTCATTTTTCTTAAGAGGATGATCAGGCAAAGCATTAAGTAACTTGAGAAGACTCCCCCAAGCTTGTGGGAGACTCTCTTCTTTAATTTTCACAAAGTTGTATATTTCCTTTAAAGCAGCGTGTTTCTTATGAGGAGGGAAATATTTAGCAGAGAAGTAATAAATCATATCCTGGGGACTACGCACACAACCAGGATCAATAGAATTAAACCATATCTTAGCATCACCCTTTAATGAGAACGGAAATATTTTAAGTATATAAAAGTAGTGAGATCTCTCATCGTTAGTGAACAAGGTGGCTATATCATTTAATTTAGTAAGATGTGCCACAACAGTTTCAGCCATGGAAAGGATCAGATTCAACCAGAGTAACTATACCAGGATCAACAGAGAATTCATAATCCTTATCGGGAACACAAATAGGTGAAGTAGCAAAAGCAGGACCAGGCCTCATTTTATCTCTAAGTGATTCTTTGTTCCATTTAGCTATTAACTTTCTAAGCTCATCATTATCGTTGCAAGCCAAAATAGCAGCAGAAGCCTCTTTATCAAAAATATAACCTTCAGGAATAACAGGCCTATTCTCATCCCAATTTTCATCAATATTATCAGATTCAATGATTTCTTTTTCTCTAGCCCTAGCAATTTGTTCATCAAGAAATTCACTAAGGGGCACAATAGTATCAGGTATAGAAGTAGTTTCATCATAAGTATCATGCATAGCAGAAGTGGCATCATCAATAACATGCGACATATCAGAACGAATAGCAGAAGCAGGTTTAGGTGTCGCAAGCTTACTCATAACAGAAGGTGAATCAAGTGCAGACCTAGATGGCAGTTCCTTACCTCCCCTTGTAGTTGAGGGATAAATTTTTGTCTTCTCGTCTTCCAAGTTCTTCATAGTGTCCAGCAGATATAAATCCCAAGTGACTCAAAGAATAGAGCTATGCCCCCGGCAACGGCGCCAGAAAAAGGTCTTGATAACACACAAGCATAGGGGATCGCAACAGTTTTCGAGGGTAGAGTATTCAACCCAAATTTATTGATTTGACACAAGGGAGCCAAAGAATATTCTCAAGTATTAGCAACTGAGTTGTCAATTCAGCCACACATGGATAACTTAACATCTACAGCAAAGTGTTTAGTAGCAAAGTAATATGATAGTGGTGGTAACGGTAGCAAAAGTAAAGAAACCAAAAGTAATATTTTTGGTATTTTGTAGTGATTGTAACAGTAGAAACAGGAAAGTAAATAAGCGTAAACCAGTATATGGAAAGCTCGTAGGCACCGGATCAGTGATGGATAATTATGCCGGATGCGGTTCATCATGTAACAGTCATAACCTAGGGTGACACAGAACTATCTCCAATTCATCAATGTAATGTAGGCATGTATTCCGAATATAGTCATACGTGCTTATGGAAAAGAACTTGCATGACATCTTTTGTCCTACCCTCCCGTGGCAGCGGGGTCCTAATGGAAACTAATGGATATTAAGTCCTCCTTTTAATAGAGAACCGGAACAAAGCATTAGCACATAGTGAATACATGAACTCCTCAAACTATGGTCATCATCGGGAGTGGTCCCGATTATTGTCACTTCGGGGTTGCCGGATCATAACACATAGTAGGTGACTATAGACTTTCAAGATAGGATCAAGAACACACATATATTCATGAAAACATAATAGGTTCAGATCTGAAATCATGGCACTCGGGCCCTAGTGACAAGCATTAAGCATAGCAAAGTCATAGCAACATCAATCTCAGAACATAGTGGATACTAGGGATCAAACCCTAACAAAAATAACTCGATTACATGATAAATCTCATCCAACCCCTCACCGTCCAGCAAGCCTACGATGGAATTACTCACGCACGGCGGTGAGCATCATGAAATTGGTGATGAAGGATGGTTGATGATGACGACGGCGATGAATCCCCCTCTCCGGAGCCCCGAACGGACTCCAGATCAGCCCTCCCGAGAGGTTTCAGGGCTTGGCGCCGGAGTTGGCGTCGGAAGGTCTCCAGGGGGCCCACGAGGTAGGGGGGCGCGCCCTAAGGGGGCGCCCCCCACCCCCGTGGACAGGGTGTGGGCCCCCTGGTCTTCATCTTTGGCGAGGATTTTTTATTATTTTTTATAAGTTATCCTGTGGATTTTCAGGTCATTCCGAGAACTTTTGTTTTCTGCACATAAAACAACATCATGGCAATTCTACTGAAAACAGCGTCAGTCCGGGTTAGTTCCATTCAAATCATGCAAGTTAGAGTCAAAAACAAGGGAAAAAGTGTTTGGAAAAGTAGATACGACGGAGACGTATCAGACCCCCCTATCTCCCCCACTCACTCGGCGACAGTTCCAAATGCCGTCACGGAAAGGGGTTTTAAACCGTTTGTTTAGGATCGATGCGCACTAGTGAGCCGAAAATCAAAGGCGTATGATGCTTATGTTGGGGACCTAAAACATCTTGTGGGACGCAAGATAAAATGTCCAAATGGTCTTACTATGTATTTCATCCCAGGATTTCTTGACAAACATCCTATCTACCCTAACCAGGATCTGAACTTTGATAATATGCTTGTTCAACAAATGTTTATGCCTCACGTTTCCCTTGGTGAAGCCTATCCCCATAACTGCACTGTAGGGTACGACACCAAAGGCTTCTGAGTGGATTATGGACAGTGGATGCACTAACCACATGACTGGTGATCGAAGTTTCTCATGGACTCAACCTTACATCCATCTGACAAGAGTCACGTCAAATTTGCTGACAGTGGTAAAAACAAGGTATTGGGTTTAGCTAGAGTTGCAATCTCAAAGGATCAGCACATGGATAAAGTGATGCTTGTTGAATCCCTTGGTTTCAACTTAATGTCTATCTCAATGCTTTGTGATCTGAACATGATTGTGATATTTGGAAAATATCATTGCCTTGTGCTTATGGAATCTGACAAATCTCTAGTCTTTGAAGGATATCGAAAAGATGATTTGTACATGGTAGATTTCTTAGCAGGACCACAGTTGGCAGTATGTCTTCTAGCAAAAGCTTCAGAGTGTTGGCTCTGGCATCGAAGGCTAGGGCATGCTGGATGAGGAACTTGTACACTCTCGTGAAGAAGAAGCATGTCATAGGCATCGAGGGCGTCAAGTTCAAGAAGGATCATCTGGGTGGTGAGTGCGAAGCTGGAAAGATGACTAGGGCCAAGCATCCCTCGAAGACAATCATGACGACATCACATCCCTTCGAGCTGCTTCACATGGACTTATTAAGCCCTACTCACTACTCTACTCTTACTACCACTGCTTGTCTCTACGGCTTCGTCATTGTTGATGATTACTCTAGATATACATGGGTGCACATAATCCTCTACAAGAATGAAGTGCAGAATGTCTTCAATCGATTCGCCAACCGTGACATGAAGAACTATGGCATCAATATCAAGCACATCAGAAGTGACAACGACACAGAATTCAAGAACACCGGCCTCGACACTTATCTTGATACACTGGGCATCTCTCATGAGTTCTCAACTCCTTACACACCTCAGCAGAATGGCATCATGGAGCAAAAGAACAGAACCCTCATTGAGATGGCACGGACGATGCTCGATGAGTACAAGACTCCAAAGAAATTCTGCCCTGAAGCCATTGACACTGCATGTCACGTCATCAACCGTGTTTATCTTCACAAGCTTCTAAAGAAGACATCATATGAGCTACTAACTGGTAAGAAGCCAAACATCAGTTACTTCAGAGTATTTGTTGCTAGGTGCTAGATCAAGGATCCACATCAGACTTCCAAATTTGCACCGAAAGCACATGAAGGTTTTATGCTTGGCTACGGAAAGGATTGGCACTCCTACGGAGTCTTCAACCACTTTCACTATAAAGTGGTTGAAACTGTGGATGTGCGGTTCAATGAGACTAACGGCTCGCAAAGAGAGCACCTACCAAATGTGCTAGATGAAGCCTCACCAAGTGAATCTATCAAGCTTATGGGTACTGGAGAAATCATACCTTCAGAGGCTCATGCTGAAGAAGAAATTATCATTTCTGCACCTAATCATCCCGAAGACAGTGCTCAGCCTGAAGTCAATGCTGAAGCTGAAGACAATGATCTGCTAGGGCAAAATCTTTGACCAGTTCATCCTCATGTTGCAAATGAATTACAGATTGAGAAGATAATCGATAGCATCAATGCACCTGGTCCACTCACTCAGTTAAGTGCAACACAGCTAACAAATTTCCTTGGGCACTTTGCATTTGTCTCTATATCTGAACCCAAGAAAGTTGTCGAAGCCTTCATGGAACCTGAATGGATTCAAGCAATGCAAGAAGAGCTTCGACAGTTCAAGCTGAACAATGTGTGGGAATTGGTTAAGCGTCCTGATCCACACAAGCATAACATCATTGGCACCAAATGGATCTATCGCAAAAAACAAGATGAGCATGGTCAAGTGGTCAGAAACAAGGCTCGTGTCGTTGCTCAAGGATACACTCAAGTAGAAGGGATTGACTTCGATGAAACTTTTGCTCCTGTGGCTAGGCTTGAAGCTATTTGCATCCTGCTAGCCTATGCCAACCATCACAACATTCTTCTGTACCAAATGGATGTGAAGAGTGCCTTTCTCAATGGCAAGATTGAAGAAGAAGTGTATACTGCACAACCACCTGGTTTTGAAGATCCAAAACGTCCTAACATGGTATACAAGCTCAACAAGGCACTGTATGGCCTCAAGCAAGCCCCTCGCGCTTGGTATGACACACGCTAAGACTTCCTGAAAAGCAAAGGCTTCAAACCTGGTTCTCTGGATCCTACACTCTTCACGAAGACATATGATGGAGAACTTTTTGTGTGCCAAATATATGTGGATGACATTATCTTCGGCTGCACTGACAAGAGATATAGTGATGAGTTTGGACACATGATGCAAGAGCAATATCAGATGCCCATGATGGGTGAGCTGAAATTCTTCCTCGGTCTTCAAATTCGTCAACAGAGCAACGACATATTCATATCACAAGAGAAATACCTCAAAGATTGCCTGAAGAAGTTTGGAATGCAAGACTTCAAAGGATACACGACGCCAATGCCAACCAAAGGTCAATTGGGTCCCGACCATAATGGTAAAGAGTGTTGGGGAACGTAGTAATTTCAAAAAAAATCCTACGCGCACACAGGATCATGGTGATGCATAGCAACGAGAGGGTAATTCCTGCTTGTCCTCGAGTAGGTAAATGATAAAAAAATATAA
This sequence comes from Aegilops bicornis, assembly GCA_021605145.1. Lineage (NCBI taxonomy): Eukaryota > Viridiplantae > Streptophyta > Magnoliopsida > Poales > Poaceae > Aegilops > Aegilops bicornis. Next base: position 93,757,510 of record CM038669.1, on the reverse strand, counting down.
TTTTTGATGTGGAATGCTACCTAGCATAATCTTGATCATATGTCTAATCATGGCATGAATATTAAGACACGAGTGATTCAAAGCAATAGTCTATAATTTGACATAAAAACAATAATACTTCAAGCATACCAACCAAGCAATTATGTCTTATTGAAATAACATAGCCAAAGAAAGCTCATCCCTACAAAAACATATAGTCTGGCTATGCTCCATCTTCACCACACAAAATATTTACATCATGCACAACCCCGATTACAAGCCAAGAAATTGTTTCATACTTTTGACGTTCTCAAACCTTTTCAACTTTCACGCAATACATGAGCGTGAGCCATGGACATAGCACTATAGGTGGAATAGAATATGATGATGGGGGTTATGTGGAGAAGACAAAAAAGGAGAAAGTTTCACATCAACTAGGCGTATCAACGGGCTATGGAGATGCCCATCAATAGATATCAATGTGAGGAGTAGGGATTGCCATGCAACGGATGCACCATGAGCTATAAGTGTATGAAAGCTCAACTAAAGAAACTAAGTGGGTGTGCATCCAACTTGCTTGCTCATGAAGACCTAGGGCATTTGAGGAAGCCCATCGTTGGAATATAGAAGCCAAATTCTATAATGAAAATTCCCACTACTATATGAAAGTGACAACATAGGAGACAATCTATATGAAGAACATGGTGCTACTTTGAAGCACAAGATATGAGACTCACTACATGAAGAACATGGTGCTACTTTGAAGCACAAGTGTGGAAAAAGAGATAGTAACATTGCCCCTTTTTATTTATTTATTTTTTCTTTTTTTTGCGGGCTTCTTTGGCCCCATTTTTTTTATTTAGGCTTCTTTGGCCTCTCTTTTTTTGGATGGAGCAATGCTCTAATAATGATGATCATCACACTTTTATTTACTTACAACTTGATATTAAAACTCGATACTAGAACAAAGATATGACTCTATATGAATGCCTCCGGTGGTGTACCAGGATGTGCAATGATCTAGCGTAGCAATGACATCAAAAAGCGGACAAGCCATGAAAACATCATGCTAGCTATCTTACGATCATGCAAAGCAATATGACAATGAATGCTCGAGTCATGAATATGATGATGATGAAAGTTGCATGGCAATATATCTCGGAATGGCTATGGAAATGCCATAATAGGTAGGTATGGTGGCTATTTTGAGGAATATATAATGAGGCTTATGTGTGACAGAGCGTATCGTATCACGGGGTTTGGATGCACCGGCGAAGTTTGCACCAACTCTCGAGGTGAGAAAGGGCAATGCATGGTACCGAAGAGGCTAGCAATCATGGAAGGGTGAGAGTGCGTATAATCCATGGACTCAACATTAGTCATAAAGGACTCACATACTTATTGCAAAAATCTATTAGTCATCTAAACAAAGTACTAGCGCATGCTCCTAGGGGGATAGATTGGTAGGAAAAGACCATCGCTCGTGCCCGACCGCCACTCATAAGGAAGGCAATCAATAAACACCTCATGCTCCGACTTTACATTTAACGGTTCACCATACGTGCATGCTCTGGGACTTGCAAACCTCAACACAAGTATTTCTCAGTTTCACAATTACTCAACTAGCATGACTCTAATATCACCATCTTTACATCGCAAAACTATTGCAAGGAATCAAACATATCATATTCAGCGATCTACAAGTTTATGTAGGATTTTATGACTAACCATGTGAATGACCAGTTCATGTCATCTCTCTAAATAGATATAAGTGAAGCAAAAGAGTTTAATTCTTTATACAAAATATATGCCCAAGCTCTAACAAATATAAGTGAAGCAAAAGAGCATTCTACAAATGGCGGTTGTCTATGTAAAGAGAAACAGGCAAACCAAACTTCAAATGATATAAGTGAAGCACATGAAGCATTCTATAAAGCCATACTCAAAATATATAAGTGAAGTGCAACAAGCTTTTTATAAATAAACCAAGGACTATCTCATACTAGCATGGTGCATAAAAGAAAAATAAAAACCTAATTGCAAAAGACGCTCCAAGACTCGCACATATCGCATGAACGAAACGAATCCGAAAACATACCGATATTTGTTGAAGAAAGAGGGGATGCCTTCCCAGCATCCCCAAGCTTAGACACTTGAGTCTCCTTGAATATATACTTGGGGTGCCTCGGGCATCCCCAAGCTTGAGCTCTTGCCTCTCTTCCTTCTTCTCACATCAAAACCTTCTCAATCATCGAACACTTCATCCACACAAAACTTTAACAGAAAACTCGGTAAAATCCGTTAGTATAATAAAGCAAATCACCACTCTAAGTACTGTTGCAAACCAATTCATATTTTGTTTTTGCATTGTGTATACTGTAATATAGCTTTTTCATGGCTTAATCCACTGATATGAATCCATAGTTTCATCAAAACAAGCAAGCTATGCATCAAAAACACAATCTGTCTAAAACAGAACAGTCTGTAGCAATCTGAACATTCACCATACTTCTGAAACTTGAAAAATTCTGCAAAAATTAACAAAAATAAAAAATTTGTACAGAAAGACAGTGCAAGAAGAATCAGAACCATTTGACGTTCCAGTAATAACTTAAAATTCACGCACTACAGGCAAAGTTTCTGTCCTGCACCGCACAAACCAACAAGCATTGTAAACATCCTAAAGGCGAACCTTGGCACATTATTTTTATAATACAATGGAATTGTACAAGGGGATAATTATTTTTATTGAAAAGTTTCTGTAATTAAGATTCACAAAGTTCCCATGGGCATGAACAAAGTTCAAGGGCGTCCCCACTTACACAATGCTCGTCTCTCTCACTTTCACTTTTCTTTTTGAAAAGTTTTGGGTTTCCCTCTTTTTTTGTTTTTAAACTATATAAAAGCACTCAACAGAAATAAATGACTCTCTAAAACTTCCGGGTTGTCTCCCTGGCAGCGCTTTCTTTAAAGCCATTAAGCTAGGCATATAGTGCTCAAGTAGTGAATCCACCGGATCCCAAGGTATATCAAAGCCGATTTTAATTAGCAATGATTTGTAATTTAGTAGTGAGCACAAAGTAACATATATCATGTAATGACGAAGTCTAACTCTCTTCCTATGCATCGGCATGTCATAAAAGAACAATTCATGCACACATAGTAAAGGCCAATGCATAGTATACACATTTTCTTGCAATTTTATTGTATTGGAGACATAGAGAGGTGGAGATATAGTTCCTCTCTCATAATAATTGCAAGTAGGAGCAGCAAGCACATGCATATTATATCTATCAAAATCATCATGTGTAGTAGTAAAAGGCAACCCATCAATATAATCCTTAATAAGTGCAAGCTTCTCCGATATAGTGTAGTCGGGAGAATTCAAAAACATAATAGGACTATCATGTGTGGGTGCAATAGCAACAATTTCATGTTTAACATAAGGAACTATAGCAAGTTCATCTCCATAATAATAATTCATATTGGCATCTTGGCCACAAGCATAGCAAGCATCATCAAAAAGGGACATTTCAAAAGAATCAACGGGATCATAGCAATCAGCATAGCAATCATCCTTCGGTAAGCACGAAGGGGAAATAAATAATGTATGAGTTGGAGGGTTACTCTCATTAGAAGGTGGGCACGGGTAGCTAATCCGCTCTTCCTCCTTTTGTTCTTCGCTCTCCTCATCATCTTTTTCATCCAATGAGCTCACAGTTTCATCAATTTCTTCTTCCATAGCTTCCTGCAAAATATTAGTCTCTTCTTGGACAGCGGAGAATTTATTCACAAATGAATTAATATAGTAATTGTATTCATAATTTTCATAGCAATATCTAAGTATAGCAAGATTTTCAGGCCTATAAAAATCATCATCTAAAGCTTCATACTTTTCAAACAAAGATTCAATTTCATAAGCAGCCTTAAAAGCGACAAATTCTTCTATTTGTTCCACATCATAGTAATCATATATACCATTAGCATAAGAAGCTAAGGTTTCATTATCATTAAATTTGCATGAAAAGGGGAGGTGTGGAGCATTCATCCTAGAGCAACAAGTATAATCATATTCCGAGCATAGTTGTCTAGCATACCACTTCAATATATAAATTTGATCCCATAATAGTTTCCCTTTTTGTGTCAAGCGAGAATCCCTAAAGTATTCACGTTGATCCAACGTTACTCTCATTACCAAATTGAATGAGGTTTTCTCAGGATTATCAAAGTGGTACATAATATTTTGCACATATTGAGCATCGAGGATTTTAGGAGGTTCCCCATCTCCATGAGCAGAAAGTACACCTAATTTTTTTGGTATTTTGTGTTCCATATCCATAGCTAAAGATAGAGAACAACTAAGAACAGCAAATAAAAATTACTTAGTGATAAAGCAAACAAGCACACATGAGAATATTCACCCCACGCTATGACTCCCAACGGCGCCAGAAAAAGGTCTTGATAACCCACAAGTATAGGGGATCGCAACAGTTTTCGATAAGTAAGAGTGTCGAACCCAACGAGGAGCTAAACGTAGAACAAATATTCCCTAAAGTTCTATCGACCACCGATACAACTCTACGCACGCTTAACGTTCACTTTACCTAGAACAAGTATAAAACTAGAAGTACTTTGTAGGTGTTTTTGGGTAAGCTTGCAAGAAAGTAAAGAGCACGAAAATAAAATTAGGGGCTGCTAAGATAAAAACACAACTAAAGTAAATATGGCGAGTGTGGAAAAGTGGTGGTAGGAGTTGCAAAATTGTCCCTTAAGCAATTGACTACCTACTAGACCGATAGCAAGTATTATGTGGGAGAGGCCACTGCTAGCATGTTATCCCTTACTTGGAATTCTATGCACTTATGATTGGAACTATTGGCAAGCATCCGCAACTACTAACGTTCATTAAGGTAAAACCCAACCATAGCATTAAGATATATTTGTCCCCCTTCAATCCCGTATGCATCAATTTCTATGCTAGGTTGAAGCTTACATCACTCTTGCCCTCCAATACATAGTCCTATCAACATACAACTAACCCTATGGTGTGATCCACGCGCTCATATGATGGGCACCAAAGGACAGCAACATAACCACAAGCAAATTAAATCAATCATAGCAATTCATCAACCACCAATAGGACAACAAAAATCTACTCAGACATCATAGGATGGCAACACATCATCGGAAAATAATATGAAGCATAAAGCACCATGTTCAAGTAGAGGGTACAGCGGGTTGTGGGAGAGTGGACCGCTGAATATAGAGGGGGGAAGGTGATGGAGATGTAGCTGAAGATGACGGTGGCGTTGGTGAAGATCGCAGTGATGATGATGGCCCTCGGCAACGGTCCGGTGCCACCGGAAGCAAGGGGGAGAGAGGCCCCCTTCTTCTTCTTCTTCCTTGACCTCCTCCCTAGATGGGAGAAGGGTTTCCCCTCTGGTCCTTGGTCTCATGGCTTGGGAGGGGCGCCCCTCGAGATTGGATCTATCTCTGCTTTTCTGCGTTACATTACGGCTCTGTTTCACCGTTTCGCGTATATATGGAGATCTGTAACTCCGATTGGCCTGAAACCTTTGCCATGATTTTTTTCCGAATATTAGCTTTCTTGCGGCAAAAGAAGAGCGTCAACCACCTTACGGTGGGCTCACGAGGGTAGGGGGCGCGCCCAGGGGGGTCAGGCGCGCCCCCTACCTCATGACCACCTCGAGCATCGTCTCGCATGGATTTTTCTTCCGGAATTTTCCATATTTTCCAAAAATAAGCTCCGTCCGTTTTTATCCCGTTTGGACTCCGTTTGATATGGATATTCTGCAAAACATAAAACATGCAATAGACAGGAACTGGCACTGGGCACTGGATCAATATGTTAGTCCCAAAAATAATATAAAAAGTTGCCAAAAAGTATATGAAAGTGAATAATATTGGCATGGAACAATAAAAAATTATAGATACGATGGAGACGTATCAGAGGGGAGAGTGTGTTCACGTACCCTCATAGACCGAAAGCGGAAGCGTTAGCACAATGCGGTTCATGTAGTCGTACGTCTTCATGATCCGACCGATCCAAGTACCGAACGCACGACACCTCCAACTTCAGCACATGTTCAACTCGATGATGTCCCGCGAGCTCTGATCCAGCAGAGCTTCGCCGGAGAGTTTCGTCAGCACGACAGCGTGGTGACGGTGATGATGATGCTACGAACGCAGGGCTTCGCCTAAGCACCGCTACGATATTATCAAGGTGGATTATGGTGGAGGGGGCACCGCACACGGTTGGGAGAGATCAACAGATCAACTTGTCTGTCTAGAGGTGCCCCCTTGCCCCCGTATATAAAGGAGCAAGGGGGGAGAGGCGGCCGGCCAAGGAAGGTGCGACAAGAGGGGAGTCCTACTCCCACCGGGAGTAAGACTCCTCCTTTTCCTTGTTTGAGTAGGAGAAGGGAAGGAAGGGGAGAGAGGAAGGAAGGACTCCCCTCTAGAGGAAGGACTCCCCTCTTCCTTCCTTCTTCTCTCCCCTTCCTTCCCTTCTCCTTGTCCAATTCGGACTAGAGGGGGAGGGGCGCGCGGCTGCCCTGGCCGCCCCTCCTCTTCTCCCACCAAGGCCCATTAGGCCCAATATACTCCCCGGGGGGTTCCGGTAACCCCCCGGTAGTCCGGTAAATGTCCGAAACTTCCCGAAACACTTCCAGTGTCCAAACATAATCGTCCAATACATCGATCTTTACGTCTCGACCATTTTGAGACTCATCTTCATGTCTGTGATCATATCCGGGACTCCGAACTACCTTCGGTACATCAAAACACAAAAACTCATAATATCGATCACCACCGAACTTTAAGCGTGTGGACCCTATGGGTTCAAGAACTATGTAGACGTGACTGAGACACGTCTCCGGTCAATAACAATTAGCGGAACCTGGATACTCATATTGGCTCCCACATATTCTATGAAGATCTTTATCGGTCAAACCGCATAACAACATATGTTGTTCCCTTTGTCATCGATATGTTACTTGCCCGAGATTCGATCGTCGGTATCTTAATACCTAGTTCAATCTCGTTACCATAAAGTCTCTTTACTCGTTCCGTAATACATCATCCGCAACTAACTCATTAGTTACAATGCTTGCAAGGCTTATAGTGATGTGTATTACCGAGTGGGCCCAGAGATACCTCTCCGACGATCAGAGTGACAAATCCTAATATTGATATACATCAACTCAACAAGTACCTTCGGACACACCTGTTGAGCACCTTTATAATCACCCATTTACATTGTGACGTTTGGTAGCACACAAAATGTTCCTCCGGTAAACGGGATTTGCTTATTCTCATAGTCATAGGAACATGTATAAGTCATGAAGAAAGCAACAGCAACATACTAAACGATCAAGTGCTCAGCTAACGGAATGGGTCAATTCAATCACTTCATTCTCCTAATGATGTGATCCCGTTAATCAAATGATAACTCATGTCCATGGCTAGGAAACTTAACCATCTTTGATTAACGAGCTAGTCAAGTAGAGGCATACTAGTGACTCTATGTTTATCTATGTATCACACATGTATTATGTTTCTGGTTAATACAATTCTAGCATGAATAATAAACATTTATCATGAAATAAGGAAATAAATAATAACTTTATTATTGCCTCTAGGGCATGTTTCCTTCAAAGAGTTCGATCAAAAGGTATACCGCTCCATGATTGGTTCTTTACTCTATTTATGTGCATCTAGGCTAGATATAATGCTTAGCATTTGCATGTGTGCCCGATTTCAAGCGGCACCAAAGGAATTGCATCACTTAGCTGTGAAGCGAATTCTTCGATATTTGGCTTACACCCCAACACTAGGATTATGCTATCCAAAGGGCTCAGAGTTTGATCTACTTGGATTCTCAGATACTGATTATGTTGGTGACAAGGTTGATCGCAAGTCCACATCAGGCACATGTCACTTTCTTGGACGACCTCTTGTCTGTTGGTCTTCAAAGAAGCAGAACTGTGTATCCCTCTCCACTGCTGAATCTGAATACATTGCTGCCGGATCTTGCTGCGCTCGGCTTCTATGGATGAAGCAAACTCTCAAGGACTATGGTATCCACTTGAAGCATGTGCCACTCTACTACGACAATGAAAGCGCCATCAAGATTGCCAGCAACCCAGTTCAACACTCGAAGACAAAGCACATTCAGATCCGTCATCACTTTCTCAGAGATCATGTCATGAAGGAAGATATTATCATTCACGTCAACACTGAAGAGCAATAGGCAGATATCTTCACAAAGCCCTTGGATGAGAAATGGTTTTGCAAGTTGCGGTGTGAGCTAAATATCTTAGAATCCTCAAATGCCCTGTAATTGGACACACATCCTAACGCTTATGCATGTTGATGACTTAGATGTGCAACATTAAAGTAACGTATATCTTCAATCAATGAAGACATACATTCTAAGTGTGAAAACATTAACGCGGAATTTGACTTCGGAGCGCCACGATAATCGTGCGCCTTGTCTGGGTCTAATACTTCCTATATGGTGGGTAACACCACCACCAAAATTTCCATTGAAGTGTTTCATTTGGCGTCATAATTGCTCAGTCTTTGCATTTGGTCTGTCTTCAACATTTATTTGACTTCGAGGTTTATCTTCGCTATGTTGAGTTGGTCTGATATATATTTGTGTTCTGTCCTCTACAGCATTCACTTATAGCTATGTCTTCATACTCGAATCTTTATTGATCTAAGTGAATGTGATCGGACCCTAACCTCTTTTGTGCTTCTTCCTCAAATTCTATCTGTCCAAATCATATGCATTCTATTGAAACCTGACAATTGTCTTCTCTGAGTCCTTGTCAGCAGAAGACAAAGAGACAAACATTCAAATCTGTTTTTAATGCCATATCCTTTTGCCTGAATGCCGGAGAAGACGGAACGACCACCCGACAAACCAGGCGTGCGTGGGAATGTGGAACAACTTTCAATAAGTTGCATGTATGCCACGTGTCCTCTAGATGTGAACCGCCAGGGGCACCTGCGTAATTATGCTATGCTGCCCCCTTCCTTATAAATACACACTCACCATGGTCAAATCTTTTCTTCCACCTCGCCACCTCGCACAAACCCTAGCACCTCCGCTAGCTCGAGTCGACACCGGAGACGAAGCGCTTAGCTGTCGCGACTTCTTCGACGCCGTCCTCACACTGGCCGCGGACCTCGTCTTCTCCGCTACCGCCGTAGGTGTCTTCCGCCGCCAAAATTAGGGTGCAGAAGATTGAGCTGCTCAGCCTCTAACTTCGTCTCATCTAGCAGTTCATCAGCGGTAATTAAATCTCACTTTTTACTGCCTTTTTGATCCGTTAAATCAATCCACTTCAACCGAAAGTGGTTCTACACTTCCAAGTATGGATCTGTCCCTATCGGCATCTCATATCTTGCTAAGAATATTCACTTATGCTCCTCACTTGTACTTATTCTTGGATTCGTACAAATCTGGAACCAACTCTCTCCAAATAAGTGAATGTCTTTGCTCTATGAGGTCAATGTCTTCAAACTGATTTATCTTCAAAATCTTCTGAGAATGCATATGACCTTTTCCGCTTCCCTCGCATCTCTAATGTTGTGACAGGTGCATGTGCATGGGAGAAGTTCTTGGTTCTCATAGTCTGCATTCATTTGCAGAGTTCTTACATCGTCATATACATTCCCCTGAAGCCAGCTCCTGTGTGACTAGTAGAAGGAAGCCATTCACTGTTCTGAAGCCATTCAGTCTGAATACAATGAAAACTAAGAAATCAGCAAGAAAAGGTGGCAGCCAGCACCGTGGATATACAACTAAGGATTTACCTCCAGATCTGTTTGAGATGTACAAATCAGATCCAGAGGAAAGCTACAGCCAGTGCAAGATCTGAATCCAATGGATTCGAAGATATTGGGCAGAACAGTGGTTCAAGTACAACCTTGTCACTGCCAAATATGTAGAGAAGAATGCTATCAAGTGCCCATGGGGAGATATTCTGTACCGAAATCTTCAGCCCAAGTCAAAGTCTGAAGCCATTGCTCAAGGATTCTACCCATGCATGGTCCGAGGACCGAAGCCAGAGAATGCCGACCCATCATCTATGTTATGGCGTCGTGAAGAAAATCTCTTCAAGTGCAACTATTCGTTTGCAAAAGAGTCAGTTGTGATGAACAAGAAGGACCTGGGACTCAACTTCAACCCTGGTCCATCTGCTCCTAGACAGGATGGCACTCGCGATGCAAATCCAAATGTAATCGGGCCCTTCAATAACTTCGATGGGCTCCTCTCCCACATAGCTCCTCAGAGGGCCACTATGGAGCAATCTGTTGATGACGCAGACTCTGAAGAAGCGCCAGCTCCACCAAAGCCACAGAATAAGAAGAAGACCAAGGCTTCAAAGCCCTCTGCCTCACCAAAAGCTTTGCATGTGAAGCCATTGGCCACTTCACCTACTGAACCCAGTGTGCAATCTGAAGATTTGTCTCGTGTCTCCATGAAGGCCGAGAAGACAAAGAAAGTCAAGAAGCCCAAGAAGATTTCTAGGCATGAACTAAATCCTACTGCCATTCTGTGCAATGAGGATGACACCATTGATCTGTCCAGCGATGAAGATCTTGGTGATGATGCCCTTGAGTTTTTTTATCAAGAGCAAGCAAGAGGCGGAGACCTTCAACGATCTGCCCCTCTTTGATGTTCATACACTGAACAACTTCATTGATGAGTGGTTCAACGACCAGAGCATCAACATTGATGATCTTCAGCTTCCTCTGGACATCAGCGTCACATTCCACGGAGCCATTTCCAATGAGTTGGCCTTGGCTCAAAAGATAGTCGAGCTCAAGAACAAAATTGATTATGAGAAGGCTCACTTCAAGAAGAACATGTCCAACCTCAGCGTGGCAGATGTTCAGATCTTCAAGAAGATGTTACATGATCTCAAGGAACAGTTTCACAAGCTGTGTGAAGAAGCCAAAGGCTCTCGAGAACGCATGAAGTACTTTGCACAGAAATGTGTTCAAGCACACAATGAGGCTGAGAAGCGCGAGGCCCTTGGGCGTCCTGGCATCGACCCCAAGATGGCTGCCAAACAAAAGAAATCTGCTAAAGCCCAAACTGAAGCACCAAGGCAGGAAGAACCTCGCATTGTCTTCCCTGCCAGCATGACTGGCTCGAAGCCTAAGGTCACCTCAGCAGCTTCAGAGCTGAAGAAGACAAGGGCAGCTGAAGCTGAAGCCAAGAAACGCAAGCACAAGAATGCTTCTGATGAGGCTCCATCGAAGAAGAAGTTGAAGACAAAGTCTTCAAGAAAAGAGCGTGATGCGACCTCTGAGCCCCTTGTTGTTGAGCCCATTTCCGTTGCCCGTCCAGCCTCCACGAGCCAAGAGCGTTGCCTTGTGATCCACGAGCCTGCTTCCACAGAGGCTCCTGAAGACGAAGAAGTTCCAGCTGTCAACCCCATCACAACTGAAGAAATTGGTCGTGATGACAATGTTGAAGATGATGAAGTCCTTCCTCAACTTGAGCACCAATTGGTATCATCGCCTGTTCTTACGAATAGCAAACTCATCAGTATTGGTCGTCCCTTGACGCCAATCACTCAGGATGGTTCATGGGCCGATCGCCCTCAACAAGACACCCCCATTCATGATGAGACACCCAGAACTCCACCACCTGAAGTCACCACTCCGGTGCTTGAGGATGACAACTACATGGTGCAAACCACTCCCTCACCAAAGGCGTCACCCGCACTTCGCAGGCTTCACAAAGGCCCCAGGACACAGGTCACCATGTCGAGCATTCCAGAAGGGGAAGTGCAACAAAGCTTAGTAGTAGGTGCATTGCATAAACCAAAAGGCATACGTCTATTAGCAAAGGTACCGAAAGGGCAAGTAAAAGTGGTCTTTTCCTGGTCCTCTTTTGACACAGGTATTTGAGAGAAACCAGAATAACCATCTAGAAAGCAAAAATGTGTATGTTTGGATAATATTTCTAGCATTTGATCAATAACAGGTAAAGGGTAATGATCTTTTCTAGTAGCTTTATTCAATTTGCAGAAATCAGTTACCATTCTATAACCTGTAACAATTCTTTGTGGGATCAATTCATCTTTATCATTAGGAACAACAGTAATACCTTCCTTCTTAGGGACACAATGGACAGGGCTTACCCACTGACTATCAGCAACGGGATAAATTATACCTGCCTCCAGAAGCTATAGTATTTCATTTCTTACCACTTCTTTCATCTTAGGATTTAACTGTCGTTGGTGATCAACAACCGGTTTAGCGTCTTTCTCCAATTTTATTTTGTGATGGCATAGAGTGGGACTAATGGCCTTAAGATCATCCAGAGTATATCCAAATAGTAGCATGGTGCTTCTTCAGAGTTTTCAATAATTTCTCTTCTTCCTGCTCTGATAGGTTAGCACTAACAATAACAGGATATATCTTCTGTTCATCAAGATAAGCATATTTAAGAGTATCTGGTAATGCTTTAAGCTCAAACACGGGATAACCCTTGGATGGAGGAGGATCCCCTAGAATTTCAATAGGCAAGTTGTGTTTCAAAATAGGTCCATGTTTGAAGAATACTTCATCTAGCTATTTCCCTTATTTCAATCATAAACATATCATTTTCATGGTCTAACAAATATTTTTCTAAAGGATCATTAGGAGGCACGGCAATAGAAGCAAGACCAATAATTTCATCCTTACTAGGAAATTATTTATCATGGGGTTGGCTATGAAATTTAGCAAAATTAAAATTATGAGACATATCCCCTAAACCAACTGAAACAATATCCTTTTTGCAGTCTATCTTAGCATTAACAGTATTCATGAAGGGTCTACCAAATATAATGGGACAAAAGTTATCTTGTGGGAAAGCAAGAACAAGAAAATCAGTAGGATATTTAATTTTCCCACACAAGACTTCAAAATATCTAACAATCCCAACCGGTGAGATAGTATCTCTGTTGGCAAGCTTAATAGTAACATCAATATCTTCTATCTCAGCAGGTGCAATATCATGCATAATTTCTTTATATAAGGTATAAGATATTGCACTGACACTAGAACCCATATCACATAAGCCATGATAACAGTGATCTCCTATTTTAAAAGAAACAACAGGCATGCCAACAACAGGTCTATGTTTATCTTTAGTATCGGGTTTAGCAATTCTAGCAGCTTCATCACAGAAGTAAATAACATGCCTATCAATATTATCAACCAAGAGATCTTTAACCATAGCAATGCTAGGTTCAACTTTAATTTGCTCAGAGGGTTTGGGTGTTCTAATATTACTTTTGTTGACCAGATTTGAAGCTTTAGCATGATCCTTTATTCTAACAGGTAAAGGTGGTTTCTCAATATAAGCGGCAGGAACAATAGGATCAACATTATTATAAGTGATAGTCTTTTCTTCAACTTTAATAGGTTCAACTACTTTTAATTCAACAAGAGGATGATATTTAAACCACTTCTCCTTAGGAAGATCAACATGAGTAGCAAATGATTCACAGAAAGAAGCTACTATCTCAGAGTCAAGTCCATATTTAGTGCTAAATTCATGGAAAACATCGGTATCCATAAAATATTTAACATAATCAAACTTAAGTGTTATACCTGACTCCTTACCTTCGTTGAGTTCCCAATCTTCAGAGTTGCGTTTAAATCTTTCCAATAAATCCCATCTGAATTCAATAGTCTTCATCATAAAAGAAGCAGTACAAGAAGTATCGAGCATGGAGCGATTATTGGTAGAAAGCTGAGCATAAAAAATTTGAATAATAATTTCTCTTGAGAGCTCGTTATTGGGGCATGAATATAACATTGACTTAAGCCTCCCCTAATTTTGAGCGATGCTTTCTCCTTCGTGAGGCCAAAAATTATATATATAATTTCGATCACGATGAACCAGATGCATCTGATAAAACTTCTGATGAAATTCCAGTTTCAATCAATTGTACTTCCATGATCCAATATCATCGCATGGCCTAAGCCATGTCAATGCCTTTCCCATCAAAGATAAAGGGAAGACCTTCTTCTTGATAACATCCTCGTGCATACCTGCCAGCTTAAATAATCCACAAACTTCATCCACATAGATTAGATGCAAATCGGGATGCAATGTTCCATCTCCTGTAAAAGGATTAGCTAGCAGTTTCTCTATCATACCCGAAGGAATTTCAAAGTAAACATTTTCAGTAGGTTCAGTAGGTCTAGGAGCAACTCTTTGCTCTACTGGTCGGGTGAAGATATCCCAAACAAGCCCCTCAAAGGATTACGTTCCATAGTAACAAGTGACAGTAAATTTCAGCACACTATATAAATTTTCCCTTACCAAATTCCACCTACCAAAGGCTCTTCACTCCCCGGCAGCGGCGCCAGAAAAGAGTATTGATAACCCACAAGTATAGGGGATCTATTGTAGTCCTTTCGATAAGTAAGAGTGTCGAACCCAACGAGGAGCAGAAGGAAATGACAAGCGGTTTTCAGTAAGGTATTCTCTACAAGCACTGAAATTATTGGTAACAGATAGTTTTGTGATAAGGTAATTTTTAACGGGTAACAAGTAATAAATGTAAATAAGGTGCAGCAAGGTGGCCCAATCCTTTTTGTAGCAAAGGAAAAGCCTGGACAAACTCTTATATAAAGGAAAGCGCTCCCGAGGACACATGGGAATTATCGTCAAGCTAGTTTTCATCATGCTCATATGATTCGCGTTCGTTACATTGATAATTTGATATGTGGGTGGACTGGTGCTTGGGTACTGCCCTTCCTTGGACAAGCATCCTGAGGGAATCACTACTAGGAAAACGGCTATAGATAATATGGACATTAATGGCGCACCATGTATGTGGTGTACCACTGCTATATAGCAGTGGCGCACCAGATACAGGTATGCCATTAATGTCCTCATTACTAATGGCGCACCTGGTGTGTGGTGCGCCATTACTAGTTTTGAAACAAAAAAGAAAATAATTTGTTAGTAGTGGCGCACCAGGGAATAGTGGGCCATTACTAGTTTTAACTAGTAATAGCGCACTGTTCACTTCTGCGCCACTACTAACATGTTTTTTTAACTAGTAATGGCGCACCACACACCAGGTGGTGCGCCATTGGTAACCTGGGAGCAGCTAGATATTTTGGACAGCCACCTACCACAGTCACTTTCCCCACTTCATTCTCTCCACCTCTACCAAGCTTGGTCTCGGCTGCCTCCTCCTCCTCACCTCATTTGCACCATAGATTCACCCAAATTAAGTGGTTAAATTTCCTTTTTTTGATAGGTAAGTAAGGGGAAAGCTTTCTTTATGTTCTAGATCAACTTTTTTTCTCCCTCCAACAACATACACACTTTTTATGGCCTAGATCTACGTATGTTTGTGGTGTTGCATATGTTTGTGGTGTTGCATATGTTTGTGTTTGCAGGTACCGGTATTTGAAATGCGATAGTTTCCAATATTTCGCCGGAATGTTGATTCATTTCCGTTTTGGCGAGAATTTGGCACTATGCATTCTTTTTGGTCCTATTTTTAGGCAAAGTCATGCCAATTTTTTTTGGTTCTAAAATATTGTTTTGCTCTACCCCACAGGCGACCATGGTCTGCATGATGACCGAAGGCATCGTGAATAGGTTTTTGAGCTCCGCGAAGGCCCGGATGCTTCAAAAGAACGAGACGGATATAAGATGTCCGTCTCGAAGATGCAAGATGAAGAGCCTTATGGACCCGGATTCCGTACAGGTGCGGGACCACCTGCTCTTGCGTGGTTTCATGGATGGCTATCGGTGGCAAGGTGATGAAGATGATTATCAAGTCGTTCATGGGGGGCGGGCAAGAAATGAGGAAGGGCAGCAAGACAACCGCGGCGAGGGCGGTCGAGAAGACGAAGAATCTCCAGGACATGATCACGAAGTAGATGCAGTACACAGTCATCATGTAGAACATGCCGGACATGATGATGAAGAAGATCAAGATGAAGGGCATGATCATGAAGATGAAGATGCCGGAGCAGACGATGATGGACCATTGATGGGCTGGGTGCAGGACCCTCGTATTCAAGAGTTGCTTCTCAAGCAGACGGATCAACTGGAGATAGACGCGGTTACTCCATTGTATGAAGGATGCAGGCCCGAGGATGCCCGCCTTAAAGTAATGCTCATGGACTTGGAGATGAAGGTAAAACATAAAATGACCGACGCATGCTTCGACGAGAACATGGCATTCTGGCATGAATGCCTTCCCAAGGGGAACAAGTGCCCGACCAGTTTTGAGGAGGCGAAGAAAATCATGTGTCCTCTGGATTTACCGCACATGAAATACCATGTGTGCAGGAAAAATTGCATCCTTTATCGGGACGAGCATGCGGAGTCTACCATATGTCCGGTGTGCGGCGTCACTCGAAACAAGAAGAGGAAGAAAGCTCCTCGAAAAGTGGTGTGGTACTTTCCGTTCACTCCTCGTCTGCAGCGGTTTTTAACAGGCCCTAAGGTAGCAAAGCTTCTGCGTTGGCACGCGGATAGGGAGGAGAAGAAGCGAGAAGATGCCGGAAATGATCTGGAGATAAATAAAAAAGACAAGATGCTGAGTCACCCTAAGGATGCGAGCCAGTGGCAAGCGTTGAACTTCGAACACCCAGAATTTGTGGACGATCCAAGGAACATCATGCTGGGCGCAAGCACCGATGGAGTCAATCCGTTTGGCAGCCAGAGAAGCACACATAGCACTTGGCCTGTGTTTGTGTGGATGTACAACCTTCCCCCTGGTTGTGCATGAAGAGGAAGTACATTCGCATGAGTATGCTAATTGGAGGGCCGAAACAACCAGGGAACGACATCAATCATGTCAGGGGCTGATGAAAGAGGAGCTAGACACGCTGTGGAAAACGCCAGCCAATACGTGGGATGCCGCAGAGAAAGAATATTTCCCTTTAGAGCCGCACTGCTAACGACGGTGCACGACTATCTCGGTTACGGATATGTCGCGGGGCAGGTGGTCCACGGGTTTTGTGCATGCGTCAGGTGCATGGATGACACAACGTATCGCCAGCTAGATAGAGATCCCGGGTCTTCGAAAACCATGTTCATGGGACATCGAAGGTGGGTTTGCGACGATGACTCATGGAGAAAACGCAATGATATATTCGATGGTGAAACCAAACCCCGAAGACGCCCGCGTACGAGGAGCGGCAAGGAAATAGATGAGATGTTGAAAAATTGGAAAGATTGCCCACCGCCGGGAAAGAAGCAAAAGGCACCAGAGCCGGAAAAGAAGCGAAAGGCGCCAGAGCCACTGCTGAAGGTATGGAAAACAAGGTCTGTTTTCTGGGACTTGCCGTACTGGAAGATCCTCCATGTGCCTTAGAGCCTTGATGTCATGCATATCAGGAAGAACGTGTGCGAGAGTCTGCTTGGTACCCTGCTCAACATGCTAGAGAGGACCAAAGATGGATGGAAAGCAAGAACAGACTTGAAATCAATGGGCATCAGGGAGGAGCTTCACGCTAATGATGATGATGATGATGATGAGGCGAAGGACACGGAAAGTCTTCGCAAAGGCAAAAAGGCCAAGAAGATCATAAATGACTGCCCTCCCGCGTGCTTCACTCTAAGTCAGGAGGAGATCGAGCAGTTTTTCACCTGCCTCGTAGGAGTAAAACTTCCTTACGGTTACGTGGGGAAGATAAGCAGATACCTAGACTCAGCGAAGCAGAAGTTCAGCGGGATGAAGTCTCACGACTATCACATGCTGATGATGCACATACTTCCAGTTGCAATCCGTTGGATCATGGATGCGCACGTCCGTGAAATGCTATTTGGCCTATGCAACTTTTTCGATGTTATCTCTCGGAAGTCGGTTGGCATGAGGCAACTCAGAAGGCTACAGGAAGAGATCATGGTGATACTATGTGAACTTGAGATGTACTTCCCGCCCGCATTCTTCGACGTTATGGTGCATCTGCTGGTCCATATCATGGAGGATGTCATCCAACTCGCGCCGACGTTCCTGCACAACATGATGCCATTCGAAAGGATGAATGGTGTCATCAAAGGATACATTCGCAACATGTCACGCCCAGAGGGAATCATAGCCAGGGGCTTTCTGACCGAAGAGTGCATCTCCTACTGCATGAATTATCTAGGCATCAAGAACCCCGTTGGTCTGTCCGTCAACAGGCACCTCGGCAGGCTCGCTGGATGGGGTCACCGCGAGGGTCGCTGCGAAATGCATGTCGACTTCGAGGGTTGACTCGCCGACTTTGAAAGAGCAAACCTAGTCGCGCTACAACACATAGACGTGGTTGATCCTTGGGTGGTATAGCACAAAACCTTTATTGAGAAGACGTACAATGACCGAGGCCAACAGAGGACAGACGGAGATATAATCAAAGAGCACAACTCATGTTTCACGCATTGGTTCAAGGAGAAGCTTCTGTCGTACCCTTTACATGAGGATTCTTCCGCGGAAGAAAAACTCATATCCGCCTTGTCACAGGGTGCCGAGCACAACCTGATGACGTATGAGGCATACGATATCAACGGCTACACATTCTACAACGAGGAAAAGGACATGAAGAGCGATGGTTATCAGAACTCCGGGGTAATGATGGAATCCTACACCGGTAACGACAAGGACAGATACTACGAAAGGATCGAGGAGATTTGGGAGCTGAGCTACGCTGGAGAGAAGGTCCCGATGTTCCGTATCAGATGGGCCAAGAGCGTCCTAAAAGAAGACTGGTATTTCACCACCATGGTTATACCCGAAGCCAATTCCAAGACCGCGGGCACAAACGTCACCGCGAAAAATGAGCCATGGGTACTGGCTTCCCAAGTGAACCAATGCTTCTTCATTACCGACCCGTCAAAGCCCAGTCGTGTTGTCGTGAGGAGAGGCAAAAGGAAGATCATCGGAATGGATGGAGTCTCCAATGAGCAAGACTTCGACAAGTACGGCGACCCGAAGATGGAACATGACGACGACGAAGAAGTGACATACACCACAAGAAGAAGCAGGACCACCCTACCTAAAGGACGTCCGTTCAAGAGAAGAACTCCATTTGCGAAAAAGAAGGGCAAGAAGATTGTGAAAAGATAGCTAGCTAAGATCTATTGTATTTAAATTGTAGTCTTCATTTCTCGATTGTATTTCGACATATGGAAATGACATTTCTTATGTTCTAGTCCTCATGAATATTTATTTATGTTTATTCTGGTATTTATGTTTATTCTGGTATACCAATTTTTATTTATGTTTATTCTGGTATTGAATTTCTAACTCACAAAAAGTATTGAATTTGTTAATATTTTTTGAACTCATGAATATTTTCAAATTTCATGGGCACTTTTTGACTTCATGAATACTTTTTTAAATTTGATGATGTTTTTTCATATTCATAAATGTTTTACCAATTCACAAATGAATGCAACTAAAAATCCGAAAAAAGTTACTAATGGCGCACCAGGAGAAGGTGCGCCATTGCTATCAAGGTACTTATGGCGCACCCCTAGGAGGTGCCCCATTGGTATACCAATTTTTATTTGGTTTATTCTGGTATTGAATTTCTAACTCACAAAAAGTATTGAATTCGTTAATATTTTTTGAACTCACGAATATTTTTAAATTTCATGGGCACTTTTTGAATTCATGAATATTTTTTCAAATTTGATGATATTTTGTCATATTCATAAATGTTTCTAAAAAATTATTAGATGCAACTAAAAATCCAAAAAAATTCAAATAACCAATTTGATGATATTTTTTCATATTCATAAATATTTTCAAATAACAAATTTGATGATATTTTTTCACATTTATAAATGTTTTCAAATTTGATCATCATTTTCTAAAAAATTATTAGATGCAACTAAAACTCCATAAAAGAGAAGTTAGTAATGGCGCACCAGGGGAAGGTGCGCCATTGCTATCACGGTATTTATGGTGCACCCCTAGAAGGTGCGCCAATGCTAACCTTCCCCCCTCTATATGTATGTGTGTGTTGTCCATCTCGCCAGCCGTTCGTCCTTCTCCCATCTCGCCCCTCGCCTCTCGCAACCGCCGCCGATCCCCTTCCACCACCACCGCCGCCCCCACCCACCGACGACCTCGCTCCCGGGCTCCACCGCCACCACCCACCCCTCCCTCGACTTCGCCGCACCCACCCACCCCCTCCCCCGCCTTCCCAGCCCTCAAAACCCTAGAAAAACGCGGCGCCCAGACCTACTGCGTCGCCCCGACCCAGACCCACTGCGCTGCCCCGACCCATACCCACTGCGCCGCCGCCCTACCTGCACCGCCCCGACCGACTGTGCAGCGCGTCCACCTCGCCAAGGAGCAGCAGCGCATCCACCTCACCAAGGAGCAGCAACTTGTCAAGGATCCACCCCACGGTCGACCTCCATTCCCGCTGCTCGGCTCCAAGAAAGCTAGGTGAGGAAACAAGGATCCATCTTTCTTTCCCCTGCCCTGCCCTGCCGCCTGTTCATCCCCTCACCGGATTTCTCTTCTACTCCCCTTTCTGTAGGCGCCATTCGATTTCCTCACCCACGCCACGCCACGCCACACCAGGTATCCTCGTCTGAATTTCCCCTCACAAAAATTTCCGCCTCGGTGTTGTCTTTATGAACAGCTCCATCTACTGTTGTTTATTCGTCGTCATCCATCCCCAGTGTGTGTATTGACACCACCAGCCTTAAATTTCTAGGCCGGGCTTAGGGAATTTGTGCATGAAATGAAATGGTCCTCCTGCTAGGTTGCTTTTTTTTGCCAGAGCTGTGAGCCGAGGGTTGTTTCCATTATTTGTGAAAATAGGTGCACTGGAACTTGAACATACTTCTAATTTCGCCTAACATTAGTGCCAGTTAATATCTCTAAATGATGAACTTCAGTTCGATGATTTATAGAGCTAGTTTTGTCATGGGTGCAATTGGTGGGGTGCCATTTTGTATGGATCTTATTGTTTCAGTCAGAGATATTCAATATGATGATACACCAGAGCCTTTAAAAAAATAGGTGCGCATAAACATTTAAAGTTGCCTCAAAAATATTTGTTTTTGCCTAATTTTCATGCTAAATTGCGCACTGGCTGGTTGTCAAGATGTCTAAATCTATTAGTGTTGTTTTCTTGTGGGTGTGTTAGTACTAGTACATAAGCTGGGTCCATACTCGGTACTGAATATTACAACAACGATAATCAAAGTGCTAAAACCTCTGGGTAGTGGGAGTGTTTTATTATTACAAACTGTTGCGGCCACATGATGCTTGTCTCTGTGTGTGTATTGTTTCTTGCTAGCCACTCGATGGCCGTGCCACCATATCTGTCCATGTCACTTGTGCTATTGCCAACCATGACATGGCCATTTTTTATTCTGTTTTTGATGGAGCTTGGTGTGTTTTGTTTCGTACTACTAAGCAACCTATTTTGAAATGAGTAATCAACATGAGCAACAATAGACATTATATCTTAGCGCTAATGAGGGATGAAAATGTCACATATATATGGTCTACTGCTTGCATACAGATAAGACCTAGTGGTTAGGAAATTTTGACTTGTGGCTGCTTGATGAATGAGGTAATACTACGTTATACTAGTGTTCTGATTGAGCAAACTATGAAACAGTGTTATGAAAAATGGGGTGATTTGATATGATCTTATCTTATCTGCAAGAAACACCGATACATAAATTGCCGGTTATTCATATCACCTAATTTATGTTGCCTCTTTGTTTGGTTTGTGGCTGCTTGACGAATAGACTAGCAATACTATATTGCTAAGTATTCTAGTTGAACAACCTATGAAGCTGTATTTCTGAAATGTGGTGATGATCTTATCTGCAAGAATGAAAATGATGAGCTACGTTTCTGAAACGTTGTGATGATCTTATCTTAGCTGTATTTCTGAACTGGTTGCTAAGTGTATTACTTGTGATGATGCTGTTGCTGCTGTACTACTTGTGATGATGTTGCTGCTGTAGTACTTGTGATGCTGCTGCTACTTGTGATTTTGTCAAGTGATGCTGCTGCTACTTGTGATCTTCTGAAATGACCCCTTTCTCCTGAAATGTTGATTAATCAATGTTTCGGTTGAGAATAGGGCACTCCTAGGTCAAGAAAATTAGCAAAGGTCATGCCCAATTTTCATGACCTAGAAGGTGTCCGATTCTCAACCGAAACAAAAATTAATCACCATGTATCCTGACATCAACCATCTTTCTGGACACATCCCTTGACAACTAGGTTATCTTGAGAACTTAGAGGAGTTGTAGCTTTGGAAAGAGGCCTTGGAAAGCTAGTACTACTAGCTAGATGGAGATCTGTGCTCTGCTGTGGCACACACTAGTTAATTAATTAACCAAAACTAATCTCTGATCAAAATGATGGGCTAATCATGATTAAATGATAGGAGAGGGATGCATGGTAGTGGCACCCATTGGAGCCATACATATTTACAAAGCTATAAAAAGATTATACAATTGTAGTGATCTAGTGCTTTAGTGGTTGGATTAGTTTAGTATTTTTTCACACACTCAGACACCCTTGCTTGCCATGTGTGTGAGTGAGATGGTGAGAGGAGACATGAAGAAGGGGGTTAGGAAGATGCTGCCTGCTCATCAAAGCTAACCATCTCCCCCTTTTCACCCCTTTTCCTTTGTCTTTTGTGGGTTGCAAGGAAGCTACTGTCTTAGCTAGCTTAGCTTGTGCACAAATCCACTGCCACTGCCCTGATTAAATTATCTTAGATGATAACAATAACTAATTGTCGGTATCTATCTGTATCTGTATCATATCAGTTGCTTGCACTTGGTAAAGGTGGATGCATGGCATGGCAATGCTAGCTAGATCAATTGCTTACTTACTAATTAATCAAATGATACGGCCGGAGTATCTTTAGGGGCACCCACTAAGCTAGTATACTCCACATGACTGGCCAGTATTAAAACAAGTTAATTACACCACCATACGACCGACTAGTTGATTAATTAAGCTACTAATCCCAGTGTTACAAGCTAGAAAATTAGCCTGCAAAGATGAGGTCCCATGCTGGCTGTACCACTGCATCATGCAACAGTGCCTTCAAGATCCAAGGCAATATCACAAATAGCATAGGCAATTTGACCAAACTCACAGCATTGTATCTTTGCAGCAACCAACTTTCTGGACACATCCCTCAAGAACTAGGTTACCTTGAGAACGTGGACTTGGACCTTAGCAACAACACACTAACAGGTTCCATCCCAAAACACCTAGGCAATATCACAAACATCTCTTAATTGTTCCTTGAAAATAACCAATTTTTTGGCGACATTCCTCGAGAATTAGGTTATTTGGTCAACTTAGAGATCTTGTTCCTTGACAATAACCAACTTTTTGACCAATTTTTTTTCCTATTTAGAGCGAACATGACCCACAACGATGAGGCCGGCGGTTCAGGCAAGGAATTCTGGGAGCTGTCCCAGGAGATGGAGGAAGAACCTCACCGCTATGAGGACGCCGCGGAAGACACCGATCCCGACTACACAACCCCTAGTGGCGTCAGGGATGACACCACTGATGGTGCCACCGAGGATGCCACCACTGATGATGCCACCGAGGATGCCACCACTGATGATGGTAGCGCACGCACAGATGGCAGTCAACCGAAGAGGCAATGGAAGGACCGGCGCCCGAACACGCTCGGCACCGTCAAGGAGGAATTTACTGAAGTGTCCTCCAGTGGGCATCCAACGGTGCCCAAAGAATTAGTCAGTGGGTACGCGGGACAACTCGGGTGCATTCTCCAGAGCACCATCTCGATCAACACCGAGATCCTAAGGCATCGTGACCGAGGGAATTTCCGCAACCTCCTCTTCACGAAGCTGCACGAACGATACAAGTTCCCCGGTGACTTCGCAAACACACGCGTCTCAGGGAATAAAGTGAACAGTGCCGCCCTCACGAAGATGAGCACGGCCCTGGCTACTTGGAGAGCTGCGGTGAAGAGAAGGATTCTAAGAGGTGATAGTTATGAGAAGTTCAAGGAGACAAATCCTTCGATCAACGAAGTTGACTACCTAGAGTTCAAGATCAAGTGCGAGAGCAACGCAACTGCGGAATCAAGTCAGTGGGGGAAAGATATGCGGGTCTTGAACTTAGGGGTCCACAAACTCAGTCCCGGCGGTTACAGAGTGCCGGAACCTATATGGTACAAGGAGGACGCAGAGCGTGCCGAGCAAGGCCTACCGCCCCTCTTTGATAAATACCGTGACAAGCAGACCAGGAACTATGTCAGGGCCCGGTACAAGATTGACCCGGTAACAAAGGAGCTTACCATGGATCCGAAGACCAAGGCGCTTGAGGTTGTTCTGGTAAGGAATACACCCCCGCGTAATTAGCTCCATATGGTTGCATTCTAATTAATGAAGCCAAATTTCTAAATGGTTCACGTTCCTTCCGCAGGACACTGAAAGCAGTAGCGTGGGGTCGTGTCAGAGCTCCCCTTGGGACACCAATTTAAATAGGGCGCTGAACATAATGAAACACAAGAATAAGTTCAGTAAGCCGTCGTCAGATGGTCATGTGGCCGGCAAAGGCTTGTCCACGAAATGGTCGGAATACTATAACGCCGGGCGAAAGGAGAGAAAGACCAGCTCAAAAACCAGGAGCACGAGGTTCAAGAACTCAAGGCACAAGTGGCGCGGATTCCGGAGATAGTCGAAGAGCAAGTGCGAGACCAACTGGGAGCGACGATCACCGCCATTGTGCCTACCTTGATTGAGGGGCTACAGGCATGGATTGCGGGCGGCCAACAGGGGCCGCCCCCGATTCCCAGCTTCACGGGCAGCAACTCGCACAATGCGGCGGCGGCGACATTGGTGTCTCCGGCGGAGGCGGCATTGGTGTCTCCGGCATCGGCACCGACAGTGGAGCATAATGCACCCGGGTGTGGGAAGAATACGTCGGCCGGCACCTCGGCAGCAAGCGGCCCCTCCGTCACTTGCATGCCCGCCGTTGGCGGTGCCTCAACATTAGCCGAGCTCGACGCCATCACGGTAACTAAGCCTCTCGGCTGATGACTTCATCTCCTTGCCTTTGACTGGGCATCCCTGACGCCCTACATGTTTTCGCAGGGCGCCGCCGACGTTCCATGCACTCTCCTGCACTTCGTGGGCGGCGAGTTGATCGATGTCGCAAAGGCCAGAATCATTCAACCGAGCAACCGCATGTTCCACCCACCGTGTATAGGGTTCAACTGGTTCGGGTGCTGCGGGGCTACGACGACTTGTTACCACCGTATCGACCCCCTGGGGCCGACGAAGATGATGTGATGACCCTCAGCGCCTACATAAGCTGGTCCATGCTTTGGCCGAAGAGCCAGGTTCGTTTGGGGGAGGGAGACAACACCCCACAAACAACACCGCCAGTCGTGCCGGCGCCAAGCTATGGCAAGACCGCCGCAATGCTACCGCCGTCAACTGATCCAGACATGCATATGGCACAGGATCCGGACGATAACGACGGTACATTTACCAACGTCGATAAGTACTTCAATGAACATGGGTACGATGAAGAATTCTAGGGGCCTCCTTCTCAAGAACCCAACCCTGCAAAAGATGATCGCGATCTAGCTGGTACCACGGAGAAACCCAATTGCAACAGGCGTCGTCTGGCATTCAGTTTCAGGAGACGCCTCCATCTGCCGCCTTCACCGAGCCTCAGATAGCCGAGGTGCGAAATATTATCAGCCCCAACACACTCAAGAAGGTGGTCCCTGAGCAGAACTCGATCCCATTACAGTAGAAGAAGCAGAAGGGACGGAAAAGAAAGAATAACAAGGGTGCGAGCTAGCCGGCACTGAGTACGATCCGTGCTCAGGACGGGTCACCTTCACCTAAGGATATCTCGAGGAGGGTGCATGTGGCGGGTAGGCCGATGCTACCGACTAATCTGCTCAATGCTGCAACCGGTGCTATGCGGAGTCTGCATGACAGTGTTCTTTCTTTGGAGAAGCGGTGTCTCTCCGAGAATGATGTGGCATACCCGGTTTTCGTGGCCAAGGTGCCAGAGGGCAAGGGCTTTGTCGATAGCACCATCAGGGGTATGATCGTCCTGCGGTTTGATGACATCTTCGTGTTTAACCTTCATCCGCTGCACTACACCTTCATTTGGCTATTTTCGCTTAGTATGGAGATGCAGATCATTAGAGACAAGACCCCGGACATCGTGATAGTCGACCCCTTCTACATGTGTTCCAAGATCTTGGGCAGCACTGGGGACCAGCAAGTCGCGAGTTCATACCTCGAAGGTGTCGGTGTAGAAAAAGAGGGGTGCGTTTTTGTACCCCTATATCTATGAACGGGCAGTCGGAGCTGCGCCTACGGTCACGCCAAGTAGAACAGGGGAGGTGAGCCAAGGTAAGATCAAAGCCCAAGATAATAAGAGAAACGCCAAGGCCAAGACCACAAAGAGCAAAGGGACGAAGCAGGTTCCCCCCGCAAGACCCTTGCCGGGGCACCTTCAGCAGCCCCGGCAAGATCCTTGCAGGGACAGCTCGCCCCGCACCAACAGAGCGGGCCACCCTTGAGCCCACGGTCTCCAACATCACGTTGGGCCAGGGATCGGGAGCCACCTCCGTGGTGGCATGCAGATCTTTGTGAAGCCATATTCAAGATCATATGAGGATTCGAAGACAACGATCCTCGGCAAGATCCTTGCCGAGGAAGGCCACCAGACCCCCGGCAAGGCCCTTCTCGGGGATGACAGCGCGCCACGGCAAGACCCTTGCCGGGCCACCCGGCAAGGCCCTCACCAAGGACGCCAGCAGGGCCACCACCAGGCCCATGCCAACCAAGCTTCCACCGCCGTTCACATGCAGCTGCCAGCCCAACCAGCTGGGTGGGCACCTGCGTGGCAACATGCAGCTCCTAGGCCAACTTATCAAGCGCCTGTGTGGCGGCATGCAGATCTTCGTGAAGGCTCCGCCACTGCGCCACCTCAGCTGCCTGCCTGCCTACATGGCACCACACGCCTCACTGGCCAGGGCGCTTATCAAAGCGAGGAGGAGCGGTGACGGATGGGACGGGCCTCGCCCCCGTCCCCAATAAAGCAAGGGGACACCTAAGCTACGCATTAAATACGTCTTGTCCAAAGAATACGAAGCGATAAGCTCAGGCATCAGACGCCTTTCCACCTCTGTGTGCCACTGTGTCAGCCCCTTCCGACTATAAAAGGAGGCCCATGGCATACTGGAGAAGGATTCGGCTCTTTCGAACCACGCACTGACCACAGCTAGTTCGAGAGCTCAAGAACTCTCTGAAATACACCCACCAATGCAGGACTAGGTTTTTATGCATCCTCGCGGCCCGAACCTGGGTAAACGATCCTTGTGCTGTCTACTAGCCTTGCTTTTCTCGCAACCCCGCGCCCCGGCAACCATAGTAGGGATTCTTGTGATCCCATAGGTGTCGTTCCACACTGACATCTTTGGCGCGCCAGGTAGGGGTGGCGCAATTGTGAGAATCTGGTCTAGTAGTTAGCCTAGCAGTTCTTCATCGCCCTCAGCTCCTGAGAAGAAGGCGGCCGGAGGAACGACGCCGGCTCAGCAACAGAAAAGCTAAGTCATTCAGAGCTTTGAGTTATTTCCTCCTATACATAAGGTTATCGTCCTCGGAGATCTCGCCTATGTATGAGAAACCTGCACGCAAAGGGGCCCTCCCGCAATTGGCAACGCCCTTGTTCTGTTTCGAGTCCGCTCAACAGCTCAAAGCGGCCGCGTCGAGAGTGGTGGGGTAGCCTTCCGCACTTGGCAACGCTCCCGACTCTGACTCGAGTCAAGCTCGACAGTTCGGGCGGCCGCGCTAAGGGCGGCAAGGTGGTTCGCCCGGCAGCAAGCACACCCGGCAGGCCAATGGGGATCCATCCCCAAGATGCCGCCTTGGGTTTACGCGCCGGCGAGCCTACCCAGTAACGTAGGGAGGACATACAAAGGAAAATCAAACAGGAAAATAACATGCATAATACTAAAAGTATTGCAGAGTTATATTACATCGAATTGTTGTTGCGGTTCTAACTAGAGATAGTGATTGTCTTGGTTGTGAACCTACAGCAGCGATAAAGAACGACATGCCTAATCCCGGCGCTGGCCCTCCACCCTCTGAATTTTGCTGACTCGGCTGATGATGGGTTGATGCGCTCCCTGAGCGGCACGAGGTCAGTACCCTCCAGCAAGCTCTCCAGCGCAGCGTCGAAGTCGAGGTCGGGGTACCAGTGCACCACCTTGGTGAGAACCTTGGCCATGGCACCCTGGCAAAGCCTCCGGGACTCGTTGGCCAGTGAGACCGCCCTGTTGGCGTGGAGCCGCTCCAGAGCGCCGACGGCCTTCTCAAAGAACATGGTCAGGCTACAATTGGTGCTCACGCTCCGCTCCTAGACATACCTCACGTCCGGCATCCCCATGATGGCCACCTACGCGGCGGCCTGGTTGGCGACGGTGGCGAGGCGATCGAGCGAACGGTTCTCGCCCTCCACGTGATCCACGAAGTTGAGGCCCTCATTCTTCTTCAACTGCTTCTCGGCCTCCAGCTCCTTGGCCAGGGTCCCCTCTCGGGTTTTGGCCTCCGACAACA
The DNA here is from genome assembly GCA_021605145.1 of Aegilops bicornis. Classification (NCBI taxonomy): domain Eukaryota; kingdom Viridiplantae; phylum Streptophyta; class Magnoliopsida; order Poales; family Poaceae; genus Aegilops; species Aegilops bicornis. Next base: position 93,728,904 of record CM038669.1, on the reverse strand, counting down.
CCTTCTCGAGACCCTCCAGCTTCAGCTTGAGGTCTTTGATGGAGTTGTTGGCCTCGGAGAGCTCCCCAGCCTTGCTGACGACCGCGCCCTGCGCCTCTGTCAGGGCACTGTTAAGCGTGTCTTTCTCCTAGGACAGCTTCAGGGCCTGCTCCTTCAGCCCGTCGCACTCCGCCTCCAACTCCTCCACCTTGCAGGCATGAACCTGGGCCTGGGCATTGAGTGCCTCTTTGTGCTTCTGCTCCAGCTCACTGGTCCACTGCAAGACAAGCTTCTCCACCTCTGCATCCTTGCCGCGAAGCATGGCGGCAAGCTTCACCTCGAGTGAAGCGAGGTCCTCCTCCTAGGAGTTCAGCGCGGCCTCGTGCTGGGTCTGGGCGGCTTCAGCGGCCACGACCAAGTTCCTCGTCGTCTCTTGAGCTTTCTCGATGTCGGCGAGCTTCATGGTGAGCTCCACGTCGCGCTTGGCCAGCTCGCCCTGGGCAGCCTTGAGCTCCTTGTGGGCCTCACGGAACCAGTCCTGCGTCTCGGCAACGCGCTTCTGGTGGTCCGCCTCAGCCTTCTCCACCACCACCGTCCTAGACTTAGCCTTCTCCAGGCGGGCGCGGTGGGGCGCCTGGAGCTTCCGGAAGCTGGCGCCCATGGCGTGGAGGAGCCGCTCTTCCTGCGAACCGTCCCAGCCAACGATCGGCACGTCGACGACTTCAAGCTCGGCAGCGGCAAGCACTTCATCGTCAAACACCTCTCCCTCAACGGGTGTCCTGGTGCTCGACGCGCCTAGAAGGTGGATGAACAAGTTGTCGCTCACCCTCAGGTACTTGCCGGAGTCGGAAGCAGTAGAAGAGGAAGGCTAGTCATTAGCCACCTCCTCCTCCTCGGCAGCGGCCCCGCCGGCCTCTCCGGCAGGCCCCTTGCCGGTCTCCTCAGAAGTAGCCTTGCCGGCCTCCCGGTAGGTCCCTCGGCGGCGTCCTCGGCAGCACCCTTGGTGGCCTCCTCGACGGCGATCTTCTCGGCGTCCGCCTCGGTGGCCTTGGCGATGTCCTTGATGACGGCGTCCACGTCCTCTGGGTTCACCGAGGAGGAATCTGGACGCCGAAGAAGGGGGTGAGGCAAGGCCAGGACCAAGAGCCGGAAAGAAAAGAAGCGAGGAGACGGCGAACGACTTACCTGTGCCAGTACCCGGTTGGGAAACGGAAGTCCCCTTCCCGCCAACATTTGGCGTCGAGTCGAAGCCGCCGCGCCCAAGTTCTCCTCCTCCTCCATGTGCGTGGGCCCGGTGCCTGGCGCCCTTGCCGGGGACGCCCCTCGGGGCGGCGTGGTCGATGGGGGCGGCGTGTTGGGAGTAGCCCTCTGTGGCTCCTCCTGCTGTTGCTCTCCTCCTGCATACACAGCAAGGTCGGCACCAAAGTGACGTGCCCACGACACATGTCGACGGGGAAGAGTGATGAACTTCTGTTGGGGGCTATGTCGGGGCTGTTGTCCGGCTGCTCAACACCACCGATGGCGCCCAGTACCAACTGGGGGCTGGCCACCCGCCGAGACCTTGGCCCTCTTCACTCTCTGGGCCAGCATCTCCACGTCCTTGCAAAGATGAAGATAAGTCAAGACGAGCAACACAGATTGAGGAGGCAGAGACAACAAAAAGGAACCAGATACTTACTCATCGTCCGCCTCCTCCTCTGTTGTTTTCCTCTTCTTCCTCGGGCTGAGGGATCCATAATCAAAAGTAACCTCCATATCAACATCCGCCGGAGGAGGAGAAGGAGGTGGTGTCTGGACACGCGTGGACTAAGAAGGGGCGGTTGTCTTCTTCTTCACCGCGGCCTTCACCAGCTTCTTTGCCGCCGCTGCCCTCGTGTGGTGCCAGGACCCCTCCAAGGTCAGCTATGGCCGCACAGCCCTGCCGGGCCAGACCAGCTCGCTGGAACTAGCCCGCCGCAGGACTCGCCCTCTCCCCATAGCCGGCGTCGGGCCTGCAGTCTCGGCCTCCTCCGACGACGACTCGCCGGTCACATCTTCAACTAGAGGAGCCTCGGTGGCGGCGCTGCTGGCTCCCCTGGCGGCCGCCACCCACCGAGCGAGCTCCTCCTCCTCCGCAGCCATCGTGGCCTTGTCCTCCACACCACCGGTGCTGCCGGCCTCCTTGGCAAGCTGTGCCTCCCTCGCCCTGGTGGCGATGTAGTCTAGCTCCGCCTGGGTGGTGTCCTGGACAAGCTGCCACTCGGCGTCAGCGTTGACGTACCCTCGTGCAGAGTGTCAAAGAACTACTGCACCTCGGCGTCCTCCGGATCCTTCCAGCTCGGGTCAGGGTCGTGCGGGTTGCAGTCCGGCATCATGGCAATGATATCAGACCGACGCGAGTTATTGCACAACGGGACCACCCCCTGTCGGTGTCAAAACCGGCGGATCTCGGGTAGGGGGTCCCGAACTCTGCATCTAGGCGGATGGTAATAGGAGATAAGGGGCACGATGTTTTTACCCAGGTTCGGGCCCTCTTGATGGAGGTAAAACCCTACTCCTGCTTGATTAATATTGATGATATGGGTAGTACAAGAGTTGATCTGCCACGAGATCGTAGAGCCTAAACCCTAGAGCTAGCCTATGGTATGATTGTTGTATCTCTATCGACTAGCCTGGCCTCGGTTTATATAATGCACCAGAGGCCTAGGATAACAAGAGTCCCTAAACGAATCACGCCCGGTGGGGGAGGAGTCCTTGTCTTGATCGCCAAGTCTTGTGGAATCTTCCTTGTATGCGGCAGCTGTCCGTACTGGCCCATGAGTATACGGCCATGGGGGTCCTCGGCCCAATCTAACAGATCGGGAGATGACGTGGTGAGTACCCCCTAGTCCAGGACACCGTCAGTAGCCCCCTGAACCGGTCTTCAAGTTTAGGGACGCTCCTCGATTCTTCTGAACCGTTCTTCATCTTCAGTCGTCGGTCTTGAAAACTGGTTCAACAAATCTTCCCATCTTCGATCTTGAGGATCGCCGAAATGCATTCGATGAGTTTACACGTCGGGTATCCGAGGAGCCCCTTTAAGTTTCCGGCCTTTATCAATGCCTTGTTATTTTTATGCCACACCTCGGGTTTGAAGTTGTTCCCGGGCGGCAGCATCCTCTTGCGTCCGAGCTCCAACGCTGGACTGCATTCGAGGTATCTTTTGCAGCCGAGCACCAATGTCGGACTGCTTCCCAGCTCTAACGCCGGACTATGTATCTGAGCTCCAACGCCCTCTATGGAGCCAGCCACTAGCGCCCGAGCTTTATGCCGGACTTCTTCCGAGATGGTGCACCATGCCGAATGTGGGCCGATTTTTGTCAATATTTTTGATTGGTGCAATTTATTCTCTGCCTAGATACATAGCCAGTAGCCCTTAAGGTGGGTATTAGTCTAAAACCCGAGATGCACATGAAGGATGACATAAGACCGCTAATCCCGTAAGCCGAGACTCAAAGTTGATTTGCAAAATCAGTCGAGGATCAAGTCCTAGCTCGGCAGAATACTTCGGGACACAAAAGCGGCGTGCTCAGTCCTCAAGACTCAGGTTGGGTGCGGCCGACCAACCTGAGGATCAAAATCTCCTCGGAGACTGTATTACACTTAAAATTTTCTGCATTGGACAGGCAATGCAGTAGCCCCCGAGACACTGGTCGGGTGGCAACACCAGATCAGGGGATCGATGTGCCCCTTTAATATTTGTACATAATAAGCCCGAAGCCCAGTAGCCCCCGAGCCTTAATGCGGGCACGGGTGGCCGGATTAAAGATTGATATCCATAGTAAAATCACAAATTATGTGCAATGACTCTATGTATCCAAGTACTTTATGTCATTAATGCTCGGATCCGCATTGTACAAAACTTTGTTGACCGACCATCGGCTTCCACCTCCTCGGCCAATAGCCGAGGAGTGTTTTTCCTACTTTATAAAGCCTTTATGAGGGCAAAGATTTATAACAAACAAGGCAATCTGGCCATACGGTTTTATAAACAAAGGTACGCAGAGAGATATGTTATATTACTGTTTAACATAAGAAATGTCTTCCAAAGAAAATAGTCCGCTATCGGTTCCTTTCTTTGGGTTGTCATGCTAAGCATGATCATGAAACCTCAGCTCCAATGTAAGAGCAAAATATCGAGGATTTAGTTTGGGAGGCCAGTTAATAGCCCCCGGTAGTGTTCGGCCACAGTCGAGGTCAAGCCGTAAACACTTCGACCATTGTTATGAATGGCCTGTCGTTTAACACCGTCATCGGAAGCACAATCGCAGTGGTTCTCCCTTTGCACACCTAGCCGAACAAAGTGGAACGTAGGAGGCAAGCGCAGGAGTCGGGCAACCCAACTATTGACCGAAGGCACAATTCGAAACCGATGCATATATAGCAATATCCGAGAATGTTTTTGCCGAATCTCTAAAGGTGCCCGGCGTTGCACTACGAGACTTGTGCTGAAAACACACAAATAGTTTAAAAAGTGCCATAAGCTTGGAAAACCAAAAAACGTCAGTAAAAACTTGACGTCCGAACGAGATCAAGTGTTCGGTGCCAATCCGAAAATTGGCCTTAGCAAAAGAAGTGCTTCTGTCGTGCTTTAACATGATACATCCCATCTCAAGACTTCAAGCGGGTCAGCCTACGGCTTCAACCTCCTATCCCGAGGGCGGAGTACTTCTCATTAGGCCAGTTTAGCAGCGGCTTTGAGAGAGAAATTAGGCTCCCCGGCTAGTGACCACACGCTCGTGTCGAAAAAAGGAGTGATAGATAATAATAATAATAATAAAACTTTGCAACGACTAAGAAGAAGAACACTTATCATAAAACGGCTCATATAAATTTAAGAGCCCCCAAGTGACTTGGGTAAAAGAATGATTGCATGTACCTAAGTACTTATATCATATCTATGTTCAACCGAACTTTAAACGCGTCTTAACCGACCGTCGGCTTCTCCCTCTTCGGTCAAGGACCGAAAAGTGTTATTTACTCCATCTATCGAGAATATCGACGGTGTTTCCAATAACCAGGCAATCAGGCCATAAGGTTGTAATAGACAAAGCGCGCTCAGGGAACTTATGCTATATTACTGCGAAGTGTAAGAAGCATCTTCGAAGAAAATAGTACCCCCACCGATACCTTCCTTCGGTGCTCACTGTTATTATGAGACTTGTGCAATAGATTTTTTGTACTCATGAGTCCCGTTGTGTGTCGACCATCATTGAAAACTATAAGAGCGCTAGCTTTCGGCTTCACCAGTCGAGGTCCGGCTCGGATGACCCGATCGTGACAATCGCAGAGGTGCTCCCTTTACTCCCTAGCCAAACAATCGGGAGCGTGAGGGTAAACACAGAGCGAGGCAACCCAGCTTGCAAATCGCTTAAGTCAATATGGTGCATATTGTTGCGTAATACACGAGCGAGGAACGAAGCCGCATAAGTATAATCATATGCAAGAGGAAAAGCTTCATGAAGGAAGCCCCCAAATGAATTGGGTATTTGAATTTATGCGTCACAAACAAAGTTTGGACAAGAAATTTTTACAAGCTACATTTTTCCAAAAAGTATAATGCTTGGTCGAACCGAACACAAGTTAGAAATTAAAGCTTTGAGCATGAAAGCGACTTAGCTGGTTAATGTGTTCAGTATTGATGGCGCGTCCGAGCTTGATACGGGATAAGGTTCCATCCCCAAGCCGGTCCCGAGGTGGCGGAGCGGAGAGCTCGACACGCCGAAGTGGTGACATAGCACGATCAATGCAGACCCGGCGTAGTGACGCCAAGTCCCGGATCATTTTCCTGTGCACAAAAATGGTGCAAACCGGAGATAATAGTAATAATGATAATTAAAAAAATCGTTGCATAATAAATAATTTATGCAAAGTGAGTAATAAAAGAAATATGGCCTGGCGCCCGAAGTCAATGTCGATGCAGGCGTCGGCGTGATCTTGATAAAAGGCGTGGCAAAGCCTGAATTCACAGGTCGGTCCGAGCTCCGGATGTGGCGTTCGCCGGACTATGTACGGAAACTGACCGAACCACCATGCGACTGTCATTAATGCGGCCACCATTTGATAGACCTGTGTACATATGATGGACAAACCATAGTAATAATTCCTTGGGAAAAATGAACACAAAAAATACTGGGATTAATAGCACCTGGTTTATTTGTTGTAGCAATCCGAAGGAAGGTGATTCCCAAAATTGGGACTCGATCCACACACCCATTGCCTGATACGCGATAAAACGACGGCATGACAATGCTGGCAAAGGTTGGCTCGCCGAGGCAAAGCCCTCGGTCCAGCTAACATGACGGAGCTGGTCGGCTAGTGATGCCGAAGTGTCCGGAGTAGGTTGATGAAGAGATGGCGAAGCCCCCCGTCTAGCCGAGATGTCGAAGTAGGTCGGCGTGATGGACACCAGCTTGAAGAAGCAATAGTGCGGCCCTGCCGATGCAGGTCGTGATGTGGTCGATGCCGGCTTGATGAAGCGACCGTGCGGCGATGCCGGTATGCCCGCTCCGTGTAATCCATGGGGCGGCGATGTTGGTGATGATTTATCCTTCGCGATGTCGGACTCTTGTTCGGCTTGCCGAGATGATGATCCGAAGAAGTTGAGCTCGGCTCAACAAAGTGACGACGTGTCTAGCGCAGGTCGGCAGCCGTGGAGCAATATTGCCGGACTAGTTTGACACCAGCATGATGTTGAAGATCATGTTCAAAAGATTTTAAAGTTAGTGGGATGTGTTCGGGAACAAAAAACAATACCCCATACAAAACTTCCTTCAAAAAGGATGTCCGAAATCCCGTTCGTAAAAAGGACAACTCGGGTCGGATTTGTTTTCGCGCAGAAAATAGATCCGGAAAGTGATGCACTAATCGAAAGGTTCCCGGAGTTTGGACGGTCGGATCGAGCTAAAATTTTGAGGGGTGGTAGATATAGGAATTCCGCAGTCGATCAACGGTTGGATCTTCCAAAGGAGGTCCGATCTAGAAGCTAGACACCACGCCCTAAACTCGTCCAGATTCTCGTCCAGGTTTGACAGGGCTCCGGTATATCGTAGATTGTCGGAGATTCCTCCATCGGAACGCGACGAAATTTAGCGTGGATGTTGCAGACGTAATTCCGCACTATTCCACCGAAGCAATCATCAAACCGACGCTCGAGGAGGTGGCGACGGCGGATACAAGTTCGCTGTCCAAAAAAACAGCACGGTCGCCCGAGGGCAATGTTGACGTTGAGCCCCCGGGCTCCCTGGATGATCCTCCATGATCTTGATAGAGATCGGAGCTGATGTTGATGAAGGCCCTCATCCGAACAAGACGATCGGAGATAGGGCGCAGTCCTTGGTCGAATCAAGGTGACCAGTCGACCTGGTGACGAAGATGCCGAAGTCGCAGTTGATCTGTAGGCGAGCCATCGACCTTTTGCCAAACACACAGCGGAACTCTCAATGAAAGCACCAATGTCAGTGTCAAAACCGGCGGATCTTGGGTAGGGGGTCCCGAACTGTGAGTCTAGGCGGATGGTAACAGGAGACAAGGCACACGATGTTTTTACCCAGGTTCGGGCCCTCTCGATGGAGGTAAAACCCTACTCCTGCTTGATTGATATTGATGATATGGGTAGTACAAGAGCTGATCTACCACGAGATCGTAGAGGCTAAACCCTAGAAGCTAGCCTATGGTATGATTGTTGTATCTCTATCGACTAGCCTGGCCTCGGTTTATATAATGCATCAGAGGCCTAGGATAACAAGAGTCCTAGCCGAATACGCCGGTGGGGGAGGAGTCCTTGTCTTGATCACCAAGTCTTGTGGAATCTTCCTTGTATGAGGCAGTTGTCCGGACTGGCCCATGAGTATACGGCCATGGGGGTCCTCGGCCCAATCTAACAGATCGGGAGATGACATGGTGAGTACCCCCTAGTCCAGGACACCGTCACCCCCCGTCGGCAGCTTGAACAGAGGCCCCTTGAGGACCTTGCCGGCCTTCACGGCGGCCCTCGCTACCTTGCCGGTCCGCTCGACCTCGCCGTCACGGCCCACGTCAAGCTGGAAGAGTCGTTGGCAGAAATGGGGATGCCCCATCACTGTGAAACTGTGGTCAAGGCCGGGACGAAGCCGCATGATGTCGGCGGGGTTCGTGAAGAGCCAGGCTGGCCTCCCCTTGTTATGCAGTGGAGCGATCCGGTGGCGGATGAAGTCCGCCCCGATCATCTCAAGGGTGAGGCCGGCCTCGGTGAGCTGGAGGATCTTGGTGGTGGCGACCGTGAGCTTCTCGTTGTCAGCACCGACATCGCTCCAATCGCTTTTGCGGACCGGCGACGCCCGACGAACTTTGTAGAACGCCGGCGGGTCCTTCTGCTCGATCCAGCACCACCGGCCCCGCCATTCTTCCCACCTCTCCTTCATGGCACCCTCCGGATACACCCCCTTGGATCTTGGGACCCAGGCAATGCAACCGGAGATGGCACCCCCTGGTTGGATCCGAGGGGAGAAGTAATGGCGGAAGAGCGCCGTGTTGGGGTGCACCCCGGTGAAGCCCTCGCAGTGATGTGCGAAAAGGACCATGCACGCCACCGCATTTGGAGTAAAATCCAGGTGGTGGAAGCCAAAGGTATGCATGACGTCGCTGAAGAAATCGGACAAGGGAGGACAGAGCCTGCGGGAAAAATAATCGACAAAGAAGGGGTACCGATTTGGGACAGCCACGGCGCAGTCGGCGGGGATGACGCGCGTGGCTGGATGCCCCGAATTCTCCTCCCCCCCCCCATATCTTCACTCCCCATAGGGGCCTGAAGGAGTCCCGAAGCTCGAACACGTCAACTGTCGAGGGAACAAAGGCAGATCACGTCCGCTGCACAGACCGCCTCTCCTGGCTCCGCGGCTCCGGCGTCCTTGGCCACTCCCTTGCCCTTGGTGGATTTTGGCGCCATGGCGGCTGGGGGAGGAGGGCAGGACAGAGGGCGGCGGAACCGCAACAGCGGTGAGCAGGAACGAAGCTTGGAGAAGAAGAGGAAGGCAGGCGGAGGTTTCCAAGATTAGGGTTGCGCGAAGGGTAAAAGGAACAGTGCGCCCGCGGTTATCCCTTTTTATGGGGAAGCCGCGGGGCACGCTACCCATTTACTGTGTTGTGACGCATGCATGTGGAGTCCGCCCCACGCATGTCGCCCACGTCACGCACACCCCTCCATGTCGCGCCGCGCGCGCGGGTCGTGGGAAGCGCAACGCGCGAAAAGTTTTGGGCCTGACCCAACAACGTGTCACGCTTATGTGTGGCCTAGGCCCGGGGGCTCCTGTCTATGTACAAAAAGAGGGGCGCGTTTTTGTACCCCTATACATGTGCACGGGCAGTCGGAGTCGCGCCTACGGTCACGCCAAGAAGAACAGGGGAGGTGAGCCAAGGTAAAACCAAAGCCCAAGATAATAAGAGGAACGCCAAGGCCAAGACCACAAAGAGCAGAGGGACGAAGCAGGTTCCCCCGGCAAGACCATTGTCGGGGCAGCCTCAGCAGCCCTGGCAAGATCCTTGCCGGGACAGCTCGCCCCGCACCAACAGAGCGGGCCACCCTTGAGCCCACGGTCTCCAACATCACGTTGGGCCAGGGCTCGGGAGGCACCTCCGTGGTGGCATGCAGATCTTTGTGAAGACATATTCAAGATCAGATGAGGATTAGAAGACGACGATCCTCGGCAAGATCCTTGCCGAGGAAGGCCACCAGACCCCCGGCAAGGCCCTTGCCGGGGACGACAGCGCGCCACGGCAAGACCCTTGTCGGGCCACCCGGCAAGGCCCTCACCAAGGACGCCAGCAGGGCCACCTCCAGGCCCACGCCAACCAAGCTTCCACCGCCGTTCACATGCAGCTGCCAGCCCAACCAGTTGGGCGGGCACCTGCGTGGCAACATGCAGCTCCCAGGTCAACTCATCGAGCGCCTGCGTGGCGGCATGCAGATCTTCGTGAAGGCTCCGCCACTGCGCCACCTCAGCTGCCTGCCTGCCTACATGGAACCACGCGCCTCACTGGCAAGGGTGCGTGTCAATGCGAGGAGGAGCGGCGACAGACGGGATGGGCCTCGCCCCCGTCCCCAATAAAGCAAGGGGACACCTAAGCCACGCATTAAATGCGTCTTGTCCTGTAATACGAGCGATAAGCTCAGGGCATTGTACGCCTTTCCACCTCCTGTGTGCCACTGTGGCAGCCCCTTCCGACTATAAAAGGAGGCCCAAGGCATACTGGAGAAGGATTCGGCTCTTTCGAACCACGCACTGACCACAGCTAGTTCGAGATCTCAAGAACTCTCTGAAATACACCCACCAAGGCAGGACTAGGGTTTTACGCATCTTAGCGGTCCGAACCTGGGTAAACGTTCCCTGTGCTGTCTACTAGCCATGCTCTACTCGCAACCCTGCGCCCTGGCAACTGTAGTAGGGATTCTTGTGATCCCATAGGTGTCGTTCCACACCGATAGAAGGCGTCATTCTGGCGAACCCAGATAAGGATGACTTCCTCGTGCCTTACTTTCTAGAGTAAGTCATCCCCTCACCGCCCCGTAACATATGATTTCTTATATTTCGATCATTCCTTTTTTTTCTAACATTCCGTATTTTGTGCAGTGACACACTTTGCACACTCATGCTCTTAAGCCCGAACTATTCCATGGCCACGTATTTTGACTCGGACCGTCAGTCGAAGAAAGACTACGAATATCAAGAAAGTTCTTGATGATGTTCTCCCCGGCTATGCCAAATCTGGAGGCACCTTCAGGAGGCCAATTTTTAGGTACGACAAGCACGTGTTCACCCACGTAATGACGTTCCCCTGCGTCAAGCAGCCGCCTGTCGGTCAGAAGGATGCCTACTACAGAACCTTCTTCTTGTAGACGTTGTTGGGCCTCCAAGTGCAGAGGTTTGTAGGACAGTAGCAAATTTCCCTCAAGTGGATGACCTAAGGTTTATCAATCCATGGGAGGCGTAGGATGAAGATGGTCTCTCTCAAGCAACCCTGCAACCAAATAGCAAAGAGTCTCTTATGTCCCCAACACACCCAATACAATGGTAAATTGTATAGGTGCACTAGTTCGGTGAAGAGATGGTGATACAAGTGCAATATGGATGGTAGATATAGGTTTTTGTAAACTGAAAATATAAAAACAGCAAGGTAACAAGCGGTAAAAGTGAGCACAAACGGTATTGCAATGCCAGGAAACAAGGCCTAGGGTTCATACTTTCACTAGTGCAAGTTCTCTCAACAATAGTAACATAATTGGATCATATAACTATCCCTCAACATGCAACAAAGAGTCACTCCAAAGTCACTAATAGCGGAGAACAAACCTAGAGATTATGGTAGGGTACAAAACCACCTCAAAGTTATTCTTTCCAATCAATCCGTTGGGCTCTTCCTATAAGTGTCACAAACAGCCCTAGAGTTCGTACTAGAATAACACCTTAAGACACAAATCAACCAAAACCCTAATGTCACCTAGATACTCCAATGTCACCTCAAGTATCCGTGGGCATGATTATACGATATGCATCACACAATCTCAATTCATCTACTCAAACCAACACATAGAACCTCAAAGAGTGCCCAAAAGTTTCTACCGGAGAATCACAACGAAAACGTGTGCCAACCCCTATGCATAGGTTCATGGGCAGAACCCGCAAGTTGATCACCAAAACATACATCAAGTGAATCACGTGATATCCCATTGTCACCACATATACGAACGGCAAGACATACATCAAGTGTTCTCAAATCTTTAAAGACTCAATCCGATAAGATTACTTCAAGGGGAAAACTCAATCCATTACAAGAGAGAAGAGGGGAGAAGAAACATAAGATCCAACTATAATAGCAAAGCTCGCGATACATCAAGATCGTGCCAAATCAAGAACACGAGAGAGAGAGATCAAACACATAGCTACTGGTACATACCCTCAGCCCCGAGGGTGAACTACTCCCTCCTCGTCATGGAGAGCGTCGGGATGATGAAGATGGCCACTAGTGAGGGTTTTCCCCTCCGGTAGGGTGCCGGAACAGGGTCCTGATTGGTTTTTGGTGGCTACAGAGGCTTGCGGCGGCGGAACTCCCAATCTCTTCTCCGTTCTTGAAGTTTTAGGGTACGTGAGTATATATGGGTGCAGGAAGTACGTCGGTGGAGCTTCGGGGGGCCCATGAGGCAGGGGGCGTGCCCTAGGGGGGTGGGCGCGCCCCCACCCTTGTGGCCGCCTCCCTCCTTTCCTGACGTGGGGTCCAAGTCCATCGGGTAACTTTCCTTCCAAAATTAACTTCTCTAGTTGATTTCGTTCCGTTTTGACTTCGTTTGATATTCCTTTTCTTTGAAACACTGAAATAGGCAAAAAACAGCAAATCTGGGCTGGGCCTCCGGTTAATAGGTTAGTCCCAAAAATAATATAAAAGTGGATAATAAAGCCCAATATTGTCCATAACAGTAGATAATCTAGCATGGAGCAATCAAAAATTATAGATACGTTGGAGACGTATCAGGCATCCCCAAGCTTAATTCCTGCTTGTCCTCGAGTAGGTAAATGATAAAAAGAGAATTTTTTATGCGGAGTGCTACTTGGCACAATTTCAATGCAAATCTTCTTAATTGTGGTATGAATATTCAGATTCGAAAGATTCAAGACAAAAGTTCATATTGACATAAAAATAATAATACTTCAAGCATACTAACAAAGCAATTATGTCTTCTCAAAATAACATGGCCAAAGAAAGTTATCCCTACAAATCATATAGTCTGGCTATGCTCTATCTTCACCACACAAAGTATTTAAATCATGCACAACCCCGATGACAAGCCAAGCAATTGTTTCATACTTTAACATTTTCAAAACTTTTTCGATCTTCACGCAATACATGAGCGTGAGCCATGGATATAGCACTATATATGGAATAGAATGGTGGTTGTGGAGAAGACAAAAAGAGGGAAGATAGTCTCACATCAACTAGGCGTATCAACGAGCTATGGAGATGCCCATCAATAGATATCAATGTGAGTGAGTAGGGATTGCCATGCAACGGATGCACTAGAGCTATAAGTATATGAAAGCTCAACAAAAGAAACTAAGTGGGTGTGCATCCAACTCGCTTGTTCACGAAGACCTAGGGCATTTTGAGGAACCCCATCATTGGAATATACAAGCCAAGTTCTATAATGAAAAATTCCCACTTAGTATATGAAAGTGACAACATAGGAGACTCTCTATCATGAAGATCATGGTGCTACTTTGAAGCACAAGTGTGGTAAAAGGATAGTAACATTGTCCCTTCTCTCTTTTTCTCTCATTTTTTTATTTGGGCCTTTTCTCTCTTTTTTTTGTGGCCTCTTTTTTTTCGTCCGGAGTCTCATCCCGACTTGTGCGGGAATAATAGTCTCCATCATCCTTTCCTCACTTGGGACAATGCTCTAAAAAATTGATGACATCACACTTTTATTTTTCTTACAACTCAACAATTACAACTCAATACTTAGAACAAAGTATGACTCTATATGAATGCCTCCCGCGGTGTACCGGGATATGCAATGAATCAAGAGTGACATGTATGAAAGAATTATGAACGGTGGCTTTGCCACAAATACGATGTCAACTACATGATCATGCTAGAAATATGACAATAATGGAGCGTGTCATAATAAACGGAACGGTGGAAAGTTGCATGGCAATATTTCTCAGAATGGCTATGGAAATGCCATGATAGGTAGGTATGGTGGCTGTTTTGAGGAAGATATATGGTGGGTGTATGATACCGGAGAAAAGTGCGCGGTATTAGAGAGGCTAGCAATGGTGGAAGGATGGGAAAAAGTGCATATAATCCATGGACTCAACATTAGTCATAAAGAACTCATATACTTATTGCAGAAATCTAGAAGTTATCAAAGCAAAGTATTACGCGCATGCTCCTAGGGATAGATTGGTAGGAAAGACCATCGCTCGTCCCCGACCGCCACTCTTAAGGAAGACAATCAATAAATAAATCATGCTCCGACTTCATCACATAATGGTTCACCATACGTGCATGCTACGGGAATCACAAACTATAACACAAATATTTCTCAAATTCACAACTACTCAACTAGCACGACTCTATTATCACCATCTTTATATCTCAAAACAATTATCAAGCATCAAACTTTTCTTAGTATTCAACACACTCATAAGAGTTCTTACAAATCTTGTATGCTTAGCATATTAAGATTAGTTAAGCAAATTACCATGCTATTTAAGACTCTCAAAATAATACAAGTGAAGCACAAGAGTTGATCTATTTCTTAAAAATAAAACTACCACCATGCTCTAAAAGATATAAGTGAAGCACTAGAGCAAACAACAAACTACTCCGAAAGATATAAGTGAAGATCGATGAGTAGTCGAATAATTATGGAACCATGTGAAAACTCTCCCATTTAAGGATTTCAGTTCTTGATACTTTATTCAAACAGCAAGAAAAGCTAAAGAAAATAAAATGACGCTCCAAGCAAAACACATATCATGTGGTGAATAAAAATATAGCTCGAAGTAAAGTTACCGATGGAAGCAGACGAAAGAGAGGATGCCACCTGGGGCGTCCCCAAGATTAGACGCTTGGTTATCCTTGAATATTACCTTGGGGTGCCTTGGGCATCCCCAAGCTTAGGCTCTCGCCACTCCTTATTCCATAGTCCATCGAATCTTTACCCAAAACTTGAAAACTTCACAACACAAAACTTAACAGAAAATATCGTGAGCTCCGTTAGCGAAACAAAACAAAACACCACTTCCAGGTACTGTAATGAACTCATTCCTTATTTATGTTTGTGTTAAACCTACTGTATTACAACTTCTCTATGGTATATAAACTATTTTACTAGCCATAGAATCATCAAAATAAGCAAGCAACTCAATGAAAACAGAATCTGTTAAAAACAGAACAGTCTGTAGTAATCTGTAACTAACGCAAACTTCTGGAACTCCAAAAATTCTAAAATAAATTAGTGGACCTGAGGAATTTCTGTAGTAATCATCTGCAAAAAGAATCAACTAAGTATCACTCTCCAGTAAAATGTTTTAGCTAATCACGTGAGCGCTAAAGTTTCTGTTTTTTACAGCATGATCATAAAGACTTCACCCAAGTCTTCCCAAAGGTTCTACTTGGCACAAACACTAAATAAAACACAAAACCACATCTAAAAAGAAGCTAGATGGATTATTTAATCCTAAACAGAACCATAAAGAAAAAAACTAAAATAAAATTGGGTTGCCTCCCAACAAGCGCTATCGTTTAACGCCCCTAGCTAGGCATGATGATTTCAATGATGCTCACATAAGAGATAAGAATTGAAACATAAAGAGAGCATCATGAAGAATATGACTAGCACATTTAAGTCTAACCCACTTCCTATGAATAGGGATTTTGTGAGCAAACAATTTATGGGAGAAATAATCAACTAGCATAGGAAGGCAAAACAAGCATAACTTCAAGATTTTAAGCACATAGAGAGGAAACTTAATATTATTGCAATTCCTACAAGCAAATATTCCTCCCTCATAATAATTTTCAGTAGCATCATGAATGAATTCAACAATATAACCAGCACCTAAAGCATTATTTTCATGATCTACAAGCATAGAAAATTTACTACTCTCCACATAAGAAAAAATCTTCTCATTCACAATAGTGGGGGCAAACTCAACAAAATAACTATCATGTGATTGAAAATTAAGATCAAGATGACAAGTTTCATGGTTATCATTATTCTTGAAAGCATACATGTCATCAAAATAATAATCATAGATAGGAGGCATGCTTTCATCATAGTAAATTTGCTCATCAAAGCTTGGGGGACAAAAATTATCATCTTCATCAAACATAGCTTCCCCAAGCTTGTGGCTTTGCATATCATTAGCATCATGGATATTTAAGGAATTCATACTAACAAAATTGCAATCATGCTCATCATTCAAAGATTTAGTGCCAAACATTTTAATGCATTCCTCTTCAAACACTTTGGCACAATTTTCATTCCCATCATACTCATGAAAGATATTAAAAAGATGAAGCGTATGAGACAAACTCAATTCCATTTTTTGGTAGTTTTCTTTTATAAACTAAACTAGTGATAAAACAAGAAACAAAAAGATTCGATTGCAAGATCTAAAGATATACCTTCAAGCACTAACCTCCCCGGCAACGGCGCCAGAAAAGAGCTTGATGTGTACTACACAACCTTCTTCTTGTAGACGTTGTTGGGCCTCCAAGTGCAGAGGTTTGTAGGATAGTAGCAAATTTCCCTCAAGTGGATGACCTAAGGTTTATCAATCTGTGGGAGGCGTAGGATGAAGATGGTCTCTCTCAAGCAACCCTGCAACCAAATAGCAAAGAGTCTCTTGTGTCCCCAACACACCCAATACAATGGTAAATTGTATAGGTGCACTAGTTCGGTGAAGAGATGGTTATACAAGTGCAATATGGATGGTAGATATAGGTTTTTGTAAACTTAAAATATAAAAACAGCAAGGTAACAAGCGGTAAAAGTGAGCACAAACGGTATTGCAATGCTAGGAAACAAGTCCTAGGGTTCATACTTTCACTAGTGCAAGTTCTCTCAACAATAACATAATTGGATCATATAACTATCCCTCAACATGCAACAAAGACTCACTCCAAAGTAACAAATAGCGGAGAACAAACGAAGAGATTATGGTAGGGTACAAAACCACCTCAAAGTTATTCTGTCCAATCAATCCGTTGGGCTATTCCTATAAGTGACACAAACAGCCCTAGAGTTCGTACTAGAATAACACCTTAAGACACAAATCAACCAAAACCCTAATGTCACCTAGATACTCCAATGTCACCTCAAGTATCTGTGGGCATGATTATACGATATGCATCACACAATCTCAATTCATCTACTCAAACCAACACATAGAACCTCAAAGAGTGCCCCAAAGTTTCTACCGGAGAATCGGAACGAAAACATGTCCCAACCCCTATGCATAGGTTCATGGGCGGAACCCGCAAGTTGATCACCAAAACATACATCAAGTGAATCACATGATATCCGAATGTCACCACAGATACGCACGGCAAGACATACATCAAGTGCTCTCAAATCTTTAAAGACTCAACCTGATAAGATTACTTCAAGGGGAAAACTCAATCCATTACAAGAGAGAAGAGGGGGAGAAGAAACATAAGATCCAACTATAATAGCAAAGCTCGCGATACATCAAGATCATGCCAAATCAAGAACACGAGAGAGAGAGAGAGAGAGAGAGAGAGAGAGAGAGAGATCAAACACATTGCTACTGGTACCTACCCTCAGCCCCGTGGGTGAACTACTCCCTCCTCGTCATGGAGAGCGCCGGGATGATGAAGATGGCCACTGATGAGGGTTCCCCCCTCTGGCAGGGTGCCGGAAGAGGTTCCCGATTGGTTTTTGGTGGCTACAGAGGCTTGCGGCGGCGGAACTCCCGATCTCTTCTCCGTTCTGGAAGTTTTAGGGTACGTGAGTATATATGGGTGCAGGAAGTACGTCGGTGGAGCTTCAGGGGGCCCACGAGGCAGGGGGCGCGCCCTAGGGGGTGGGCGCGCCCCCCACCCTCGTGGCTGCCTCCCTCCTTTCCTGACGTGGGGTCCAAGTCCATCCGGTAGCTTTCCTTCCCAAAATAACTTCTCCAGTTGATTTCGTTCCGTTTTGACTTCGTTTGATATTCCTTTTCTTCGAAACACTGAAATAGGCAAAAAATAGCAAATCTGGGTTGGGCCTCCGGTTAATAGGTTAGTCCCAAAAATAATATAAAAGTGGATAATAAAGCCCAATATTGTCCATAACAGTAGATAATATAGCATGGAGCAATCAAAAATTATAGATACGTTGGAGACGTATCACCTACTATGCCTTCCATCACATGCGGGCGATCGTACGGGACCATAATCACCTTCTGCTACCAAATAGTCTCAAAGATTGGGTCGCACGCTTGTCGGCAATCCAGGACGCGGACCTCAGACAAGAATTCTTTCGCATCCAGTCAGAGTTTGTGGAAATCATCCATCAAGATTTCCTTCGTACCTCGGGCAGTTCTACCTCAAATATCAACCGTCCAACACTGAAATAGAAACAACGCTACAAATGCGGGCTGACAACGACCGCGCATTCATGACCATCACGAAAGACGGCGGCTTCATCCACGCTCCGGTCCCTGAGTCGAGTCGAAAGTAGTGATGCTATGTAGTTCTGAAATATCGATTAGCTCATTCTGTAATTAAACTTTAATGAACTTGTATGTCTCTTTAGTTTGGATAGTCGTTCAACTTATATGTAATCGATGCTATTTATTAGTAGCTAGGACCATGAATCGTGCTATTAATGTGTTGCTTTTCTCTTCCGATCCTTTTGTTGCATACTTATATATTGCTTATATATTGTCTATGAATTGCTACTAATGTTTTGTTTGTCTAGTGCATAGGGATGCCGTCGTATGTCGTGTACAAGGGTAAGGTTCCCGGAGTCTACAACGACTGGGAGGAGTGTTGGAGACAGGTTCACCATTTTAGCGGTAATAGTTACAAAGGATACACCACTAGGGCGGAGGCGGAAGCTAGATACACGCGCTATCTAGCGGGAGAGAGGAGGGAGCGGAGGAGGAACCGGATGAAGACCAGTTTCATCGCAATGATGCTCATCGTGACCGCACCTCTCTTCTATGTGATGGTAGTTTAGATATCGACTTGTAATGTGAAGACAAACTCGCTACTCGCGGTCTCGAGACTTGTAATGTTCTAACTTTTTTCAGCATTTTGAATTCGGAGACTAATATGATGAATTGTATTCGGAGAATAATCTTCTATTGTATTCGATAAATCTGTTGTTTATATGTTGTGCTATATATATTCTGTGTTGTAATGTATTTTGTAACCTATGCAAATATCAGAAAAGCAAAAAAATCCTAATGTTCATAGTAGTGGCGCACCTTGTTGAGCATTAGTGGCGCACCAGGGCTAAATACTAGTGGCACATTATGGGGCATAGTAATGGCGCACTTGGGGGCATACGTGAAGGTAAATATGGTCCCCTAGGAGGCATAGTAATGGCGCACCTTTGGACATAGTAATGGCGCACTGCCAGGTGTGCCACTATTATCTGGTATACTAATGGCGCACCAGGGGTGCGCCATTAGTACTTGTTACTAGTGGCGTGGTGATAGTGGCGCACCTATAGTGCACCATTAATGGCCAAAATAGGTGCGCCACTAACAGGCCTTTTTCTTGTAGTGAGTTCTGGATTAAGGGCTCCTCAGGCGTCCGGACTATGTAACATGGGCCGGACTAATGGGCTATGAAGATACAAGACAGAAGACTTCTTCCCGTGTCCGTATGGGAATCTCTTTTGCGTGGATGGCAAGCTTGGCATTCGGATATGTAGATTCCTTCCTTTCTAAACAGACTCTGTACAACCCTAGGCCCCTCCGGTGTCTATATAGACTGGAGGGTTTAGTCCGTAGGGGGAATCACAATCATACATGCTAGACATCTAGGGTTTAGCCATTACGATCTCGTGGTAGATCAACTGTTGTAATCCTCATATTCATCAAGATCAATCAATCAGGAAGTAGGGTATTACCTCCATCAAGAGGGCTCGAACCTAGGTAAACATCATGTCCCCCGTCTCCTGTTACCATCGACCCTAGACGCACAGTTCGGGACCACCTACCCGAGATCCGTTGGTTTTGACACCGACATTGGTGCTTTCATTGAGAGTTCCACTGTGACGTCATTAGAAGGTTCGATGGCTCCGTTAGTCACCTACAATAATTCTGCCCTGCGGCAGGTTTTTCTCCCCGGCCAGTTCTTCGTATTCGGAGGCTTCGCACTGTGGGCCAACTCGCTTAGCCATCTAGAGCAGATCGACAGCTACGCCCAGGGTCACCAAATTAATTTTGGAAATCTGGACTATGTCGCTGATATCCAAGGAGACTTGATCTTCCAAGGGTTCACGACTCCAACCTCCGCTCTGGCTTTAGTTCCGGAGTGCGTCGCCATGTCCGAAGACGGGATTCCTGAGCCCGCTTAACTATCTGCGGCCACTAATCCCAGTACGGGAGAGCCGGAGGAAGTAGTGTCTCTGGCAACCATCATGAAGCCGGACTCTTCTCCGAACACTGGCTCTGAACCCTCGGAGTCAGCATCGTGTGAACTCGGCCAAGGAGTTTCCTACCTGCCATGCTCCACGGATTCTCTTCTCTCTGGCCAAACCTCGCCTTTAAGCGAGCTCTGGACTTCATGTGATCCCTCGTCATTACAGAGGAGCAATGTCCGAACTACGCCCAGCCCGGACTAGGGGCTGAGAGCGGGGAATTTTACGTCCCACCCACCACCCACTTCATAGCCACTGTCAAGGACTTAACTGACATGCTCGATTACGGCCCCGAAGGCATCGACGGTATAGACGACGATGCCGGAGAGAGCTGGCCGAAAACCCCCCGTTTACTGGATGCTGGACGGCCACCTCCTCATATGATGTGTACATGGTGGATACACCCAAAGAAGGTAACGGCGATGACAAAGAAGATCCAGTCGAGGATAAACCTCCTGAGATATAGCCAAAGCGCCGACGTCAGCGGCACTGCTCAAAATCATGCCGTGGAAAAGACAGCAATACTGGCACAGGAGACAACAACACTCCGGATGATGCTGAAGACAAAGAAGACCCCGTCGAGCCAACTTTCGAATAGGATGATCGGGAAGATGGGAAAGTTAGCCCTGACGAACATGCCATAAACAAAGACTCGGAGGACAGTAATTATCTCCCACTCTCCGAGGACGAGGTGAGCCTTGGTGACAAAGACTTTATCGTACCTGAGGAACCTCTCGAGTAGGAGCGCTTTAAGCGCCGGCTAATTTCCACTGTGAGGAGCCTGAAAAAGAAGCAGCAGCAGCTTCAAGCTGATCAAAGTATGCTCAACGATAGGTGGACAAATGTCCTGGCAGCCGAGGAATATGGCCTCGAGCGCCCAACCAAAAGTTACCCGAAGCGTAAACTGCTACCCCAATTTGACGACGAGGCCCTCGAGCCTATACCATCAGCACGTAATGCGGCTGACCGACCACCTTATGGCCGAGACAAAAACGGCAACTCAAGCCAGACACCAGCCCATACTACCTCGCCGTAAAGGTAGAGACATAACAGCTCGGGAATATACATATATGACATGCGGTAGGACCTGGACAGTATAGAAGGTCAGGCCAGATCGATATATGGATCGCGGGGGCGTGCCCCGACGCGCGACAACGGTTATCTAGCCGGACGTGACAAGCATAATCACGTTCGGGCCGAAAACCGCAGACGGACTCCATCCGAGCTACGTCGCGACTTGGCCCGATATAGAGGCGCCGCACACCCCCTCTGCTTCACTGATGAAGTAATGGAGAACAAATTCCCAAAAGGGTTTAAACCCGTAAATATCGAATCATGTGATGGGACAACAGATCCCGCGGTATGGATCGAGGACTTTCTTCTCCATATTCATATGGCCCGCGGTGATGATCTTCATGCCATCAAATACCTCCCGCTAAAACTCAAGGGACCAGCTCCGCACTGGTTGAACAGCCTGCCTGAAAACTCCATTTGGCAGCTGGGAGGACTTGGAAGACGCCTTTCGCGACAACTTCCAGGGTACATATGTCCGGCCTCCGGACGCCGATGACCTCAGTCACATCATCCAGCAGCCTAGAGAGTTAGCCAGGAAGCTCTGGGCAAGGTTCTTAATTAAAAATAACCAAATCGTCGATTGTCCGGACGCCGAAGCCCCAGCGGCCTTTAAACCTAGCGTCCGAGATGAGTGGCTGGCCCGTCACCTCGGCCAAGAAAAACCAAAGTCTATGACATCTCTTACCGCACTGATGACCCGCTTCTGCACGGGAGAAGATAGCTGGCTAGCTCGACGAAACAATAGCACCAGCGATCCTGGCACCTCTAAGGTGAGGGACGACAATGGCAAGCCTTGACGAGATAGAAACAAGCGTCGAATCAACAATGTAGGAACCCAAGACACGGCGGTCAACGCCGGATTCAGTGGTTCCAAATCTTTTCAACGGAAGAAGCCACTCAAGGCAAACAAAGATGGCCCATCTAGTTTAGACAGGATACTGGATCGACCCTGTCAAATTCATGGCAGCCCTCACAAACCCGCCAACCATACCAACAGAAATTGTTGGCTTTTCAAACAAGCAGGCAAGCTCAACGCCGAACACAAAGGGAAGGGGCCGCCTAGTGACAGCAAAGACGAGGAGACTCGCCAACCAAACACCGGGGGACAAAAGCAATTTCCCCCGAAGTAAAAACAAGAAACATGATATCTGTGACGCATATCCCTACAAGGGAGCGCAAGCGCGTACCATGAGACGACTATGCCATAAAGCCGGCCGTACCAAAATTTAACCCAGGGGCAGCCTGTTCGATCACTTTTGATCTTAATGACCACCCTACAGGTATCCATCACAAAGGTTCGGCAGCTCTGGTCCTCGGCCCAATCATTGATGGGTTCCATCTCACATGTGTCCTTCTGGACGGTGGTAGTAGCCTAAATTTGCTCTATCAAGACACTGTTTGCAAAATGGGCATTGATCCCTCAAGGATCAATCCCACCACAACTACCTTCAAAGGGGTAATACCCGATGTAGAGGCTCACTGTACGAGCTCAATCACACTGGAAGTCGTCTTCAATTCGCTGGAAAACTTCCAAAGTGAAGCCTTGATCTTCGATATTGTTCCGTTATGCAATGGATACCATGCACTGCTTGGGCGGACCGCTTTTGCTCGTTTCAATGCGGTCCCACACTACGCCTATCTAAAGCTTAAGATGTCCGGTCCACGCGTCGTCATAACGATCAATGGAAAAACGGAACACCCCCTCCGCTCCGAAGAGTATACCACGGCCATCACAGCCGAAGTACAAAGCGGCCTCGTTAAACCGCATACCTCATCGGTCGTTAAGCCACCGGCCTCTACTACACAGGACCGGTCAATTTTAGAGCTGGATTAGCAGTTCCGCCTCCGTTGCTCGCCGCATATGCTCGCGAAGTTCACATCACGCATACATAATTATGCACTTTAAATACCTTGGTCGTCGGCGGAGGCACAATGCGGACAGGCCTACATCACAGTTCGTCCTCCTACAACTTTGTTCCCTTCATTTTCACTATTTCTTATCTTTTGTTACAGATGAATCAAAACCTGTTCGTCCTATGGACCTGCAAGGACTCTTTCAGAGCCCAGTTTCGTCCAGGCAC
This sequence comes from Aegilops bicornis, assembly GCA_021605145.1. Classification (NCBI taxonomy): domain Eukaryota; kingdom Viridiplantae; phylum Streptophyta; class Magnoliopsida; order Poales; family Poaceae; genus Aegilops; species Aegilops bicornis. The sequence goes on along the minus strand of CM038669.1, from coordinate 93,705,615 downwards.
TCAAAAATTGCTCCTTTTAAGGAATCCTCTTCGCTAAGGCAAAGGCAGCGCAGACGTGCGATAGGAGGTCCAAAGGATTTTTTGTAGACCAAACACTCTATTTAAAACCTGGATATAGCCTTTTTCCTCAGCCTTCGACCCCTGGCATGTAAAATGACCTGGGAAGGGGTGTTATAATCTGTAAGATTGCGTTCGACGTATCAATCAGATTCCAGTGAACATAATCTGTCTTCAGTACTTACTTTTCTTCACAGAACTATGTTTTAGCTCTTCGGTGGTTTCACATACACACCTCGGCACTAATCGCCAGGGGCTCAATACGGAAACATATTAGCTGCCAACAAGTCCGAATAGCTCTACAGTGTACTTCGGCGTCACGAGTTTGGCATTATATGCATCATCTCTGAATCATGTATTTGGTCAATACTTGGGTTGCCCGGCTCCTGTGCTTACTACCTTACGTTCCGTTCTATCAGCTAGGGTAGTAAAGAGAGAACTATTGCGATTGTGTTTCCGGTTCACCTGGTTAAACACCTCAGTAGAGAAAGCCGAAAACTGACTGTCATGATGCGGTGAGAGCTGGTCAACCACTCGGTGACTTATTAAAATCTTTTTCGATTCCTTCTGTATAACACGAAGGACCGTTTTCCGGTCACCTATGTAGCGCAGCCGTATTTGGATAACCGCTTACATACAAGGGGCTATATCGTTGACCACCATCAAACTCCTATGGCTAAGTGAAGTTGTTAAAGTCCTATAGTCTGATTGCCTAATTCACCGCACTGACACCTCCTTCACGGACCAAGACGTTGGGTCAAGTGTAGTCAGTCGCTATTCCGTACACCCCCCGCATTATATGCGAGGGGGTTGAAGTCGACGACTGGAAAACGTTCAGATTATAGAAAAAACGGCCGCATAGGAGGAAATGCCTTTCAGGTAGAAGGCATAAATATAACACAGCCTTAATATATCATAATATTTTTACCACAATTCCGATAGATTCACTCAAACATAATATCCTTCGAGCACTGACCCTCTATCAAGCGGGCGCCCTCTAGGACATCCTCAAAATAATGCTCCGGCGTGCGATGGTCCTTGCCCCCGGGCGGACTCTTTGCTGCAACATCGGTGGCCTTCATTTTTGCCCAGTACATTTTGACGCGGGCAAAGGCCATCCATGCACCCTCAATGCATGCAAACCGCTTAACGGCATAGATACGCGGAACCACATCAACAAGTCGCTGCACCAAACTGAAATAATTGTTTGGAATTGGCTTAGTCAGCCACAGCCAGACCACGAATTCCTTCAGGGCAGCTCCATACACCTTGTGGAGCTCGGCCCACTGGACAATTCATTCATTCAGCAACGACGGACGCCTTGGCACGTTGAACTGTGACCAGAAAAGCTTCTCCGTTGCACGTCCTTCTTGCGCTTGGTAAAATTGCACCGCATCGGCGACACTCTTCGGCAGGTTCAAGAATGCGTCTGGATAACTCCATAATTGATCAAGCAGGGCATACTTCGGGTCGCCGAATTTAGTCTGTAATAGAAAGGGCTTACCAGCCGCTATATCCCAGCTTGCCGGATCTCCTCCCGAGCCGCTCTAGACTTGGACCGTGCCTCTCGCCCCTCTTGTAAATCCTTGTCGAGTTCGGCTGCCTTGGCTTTGTTCTCCTTCTCGAGTGATTGGCATTGGCCAGCAGCATCCTTCAGCTCTCGCGCCATGGTAGATATTCTCTCCTCGCACTATCGCCGAGCGGCTTGTTCGGCCTCTAACACAGCAGTTGCCTTCTTGACAACCGCATTGCTCAATCTGGCTTGCTCCTTGGCTCGGGCAAGTTCAGCCCGAAGGGTCTCAACCACGGCAGCACCATCTGCAGTTATGCATGTCCTAGTATATAATTCTGAGCTTCATTCTCATATTATTATACATGCATAAGTTGACTGCCCCAAAACATACCTTGTGCCTCGTCGAGCCGCCTGTTAACAAGAGTAATGTCCTCCTCCGCTGACTTAAGTTTCTGCTATAGTCTGCAACTTTCGCAGCATGGGCAGTCGCCATTGACATAACAGCTTGTTTTCAAATTAATCATGTCATTTCCAGAGCGTATCTTTTTTATCCTTTGATCGCCTCCTTGTGGAGGCTGACCAGAGTCTCAGGGGCTACTAACTATACACAGGCGCATTCTGCATGTAAAGAATGGTTAAGATATTACATTGCATACCTCAAAGCCTCTTAATAGGCCAGTGAAGGCTTCATTCAATCCACTTCTTGCGGACAGAATCCTTTCAACTACCATATCCATTAAGGTACGATGTTCCTCTGAGATGGACGCATTTTGCAACATGCCCATTAATGTATCTGGCGCCTCCGGATTCCTGGAAGCGGCTATGGGTTAAGATATCCCTTCGAAGGGATATGTTTACTCAACCCTAGAGTCATCTTAGGCTATAAACCGGATAGTCCGGGGTCTTTATTGTTGGTCCCCATATGGGCAGCACACCACGGACCCTTGACGACCGAAGTATCACTTCGGGCGCTGTCTTCATTGCCTCCCGCACCACTTGATGATTGGGGGAGACCCTCCGGGACGACACCTCGAAGTCGTCCGCCCTAAGGGGCGGGGAAGCCTGTGGAGGCGTCTCGCTTTCCATCATCTCCGGAAGCAGGTCACCCAAGGAGGAGGACTGTTGAGGAAGACCCCGGGCCGGACTGCAAACATATATTCAAGATGTCACCCTTGTAACCTGAAAAGAACGGGATATGTTTAGAATACCCTTGTTCATTTACGATTCGACGAAAGGCTTGTCCTTACGGAGGAACTGTGCGGCAACATCGTCTTCCGAACCCGAAACGTCTGACAGGGACGTCTTCCCTCTCTTGGGAGCCTCCACCTCCAAATCTTCAGAGGCGGTCCTTTTCTTCCCATGGGGAGAAGGGATATCAGCTTTTTCTTCCCCTTCGTCTTACGAAGAGGGAGTTCCGGTCTCCACGGACATACCGTCTGGTGTACCTTTAGAGTGGAGGCCACCTTTGGCCTTTTTGCTCTCTTCTTTGCCCTCCTTCGCCGGCACTTGATACGGTGTCGGGGCCAACATCCTTGTCAACATAGGACCAGCTGAGTCTTCGGGAAGTGGAGCCGAACACCTAATTCATTCCGCCTTCTTTATCCATCCCTGGTCGAAGACAGGTTTCTCAGTATATTAATACGGGATAATCAACTAAGCTGTGTTCAGGAGTCGAGTGCTTACCGAGGTATCCGGATGGTTGCAGTCGAGGCCGATATCCTCGATTGTATCCGGCCACTGCTTTCGGGTCCCAAAGAATAACTTCCACATCCCTCTGTGAGTTGTGCCGAAGAAGTGCTGAAGGGTTCGTGGTCCTTCTGGATTGAACTCCCACATGTGGAGAGGCCGTCGCTGGCACGGCAGGATCGGGTGGACTAGCATTACCTGGATCACGTTGATGAGGCCCGTGTCCTTTTCAAGGATGCTTCGGATACGGCTTTGTAGCGTCTGCACTTCATCAATTGATCCCCAGTCCAGCCCCTTATTAATCCATGATGCGAGTCGTAATGGAGGGCCAGGTCGGAACGCAGGTGTAGCTGCCCTCTTCGTACCGCGGGGTTCAGTGATGTAAAACCACTCCCGCTGCCATGGGTTGTAATTTCCCGTGAAGGAGCGCTTTGGCCAAAGAATATTGGCGAGCTTGCTCACCATAGCACCGCCACACTCCACTTGCTCCCTGTCGACTACCTTCGGCTTCACATGAAAAGTCTTTAGCCATAAGCCGAAGTGTGGGGTAATGCGGAGAAAGGCCTCACACATGACAATGAACGCCGAGATGTGAAGAAAGGAGCTCGTTGCTAGATCGTGATAATCTAGCCCGTAATAGAACATGAGGCCACGTACGAAGGGGTGGAGACCGAACCCTATCCCCCGGAGGAAGTGGGAGATGAATATGACACTCTCGCCGGATCTGGGTGTAGGAATAACCTGCCCCTTAGCAGGGAGCCTGTGGAGGATTTCCACGGTCAGGTACCTTGCCGCCCGGAGCTTCGTGATATCCTCCTCTATGACAGAGGAGGCCACCCACCGGCTTTGAGGGCTGGGTCCGGACAATACTAGGAGGCTTGGAGCGATTAACTTGAAACATGGGTGCTGGAGCCGAGGTTGGAAAAGTTGAGGAAGAGGTAGGCGTAGAGGAGAAAGACAGGTCTGTGCCCCTTTATAAAGGTGATGGATATTGAACGCCTCCTGGTAGGCCTTAAAACTTTCCTATTCCCAAGGAACCGTGCCAACGGAGCAGTTGGATTACCCATGCCCGTATTGATGAGAATCCCGCAATAAGGGGACACGATCTCTGCTTCGACAAGACGTGCCAATAAAACCGCATCTTGAAACATGGAGCGGGAGGCAAAAAACGGTTCGAAATAATGACCGGGCAGCGACGTGATGTCACGCTACAAAAAATTTCAGTAGATTGGACTCGTGAAATATTATACTCTCTACGTGTGTGTGGGTGGTACTTGTTTTGCAAAGTTGGACACGTTTTCTATGTTTGAAGGCTGTTTTGGAGTATTCAGAGGAGGAACCCGCCTTGAAATGCCGAAGACAATCTGCATGCCGGACATATCGTCATTGAAGCCTGGTTCAGGGGATACTGAGGGAGTCCTGGATTAAGGGGTCCTCGGGCGTCCAGACTATGTAACATGGGCCGGACTAATGGGCTATGAAGATACAAGATAGAAGACTTCTTCCCGTGTTTGGATGATACTCTCTTTTGCATGGATGGCAAGCTTGGCGTTCGGATATGTAGATTCCTTCCTTTGTAAACCGACTCTGTACAACCCTAGGCCCCTTCGATGTCTATATGAACCGAAGGGTTTAGTCCGTTGGGGGAATCACAATCATACAGGCTAGACATCTAGGGTTTAGCCATTACGATCTCGTGGTAGATCAACTCTTGTAATCCTCATATTCATCAAGAACAATCAAGCAGGAAGTAGGGTATTACCTCCATCAAGAGGGCCCGAACCTAGGTAAACATCGTGTCCCCCGTCTATTGTTACCATCGACCCTAGACGCACAGTTCGGGACCCCCTACACGAGATCCGCCGGTTTTGACACCGACGCATCCCACTTATGATTAACCCCTCTTGCAAGCATCCGCAACTACAAAAGAATTATTAAGGTAAACCTAACCATAGCATGAAACATATGGATCCAAATCAGCCCCTTACGAAGCAACGCATAAACTAGGGTTTAAGCTTCTTTCACTCAAGAAACCCATCATCTACTTATTATTTCCCAATGCCTTCCTCTAGGCCCGAACAATGGTGAAGTGTCATGTAGTTGACGGTCACATAACACCACTAGAGGAAAGACAACATACATCTCATCAAAATATCAAACGAATACCAAATTCACATGACTACTTATAGCAAGACTTCTCCCATGTCCTCAGGAACAAATGTAACTACTCACAAGTCATATTCATGTTCATAATTAGAGGGGTATTAATATGCATAAAGGATCTGAACATATGATCTTCCACCAAATAAACCAACTAGCATCAACTACAAGGAGTAATAAACACTACTAGCAACCCACAGGTACCAATCTGAGGTTTATACAAGAGATGAACTAGGGTTTGAGATGAGATGGTGCTGGTGAAGATGTTGATGGAGATTGACCCCCTATCGATGAGAGGATCGATGGTGATGACAATGGTGATGATTTCCCTCTCCTGGAGGGATGTTTCCCCGGCAGAACAGCTCCGCCGGAGCCCTAGATTGGTTTCGCCAGGTTTCGCGTCGAGACGGCGGCGCTTCGTCCCGAAAGCTTCCTTCTGATTTTTTCAAGGCAGAAAGACTTCATATAGCAAAAGATGGGCACCGGAGGCCTGGCAGGGGGCCCACGAGGCAGGGGCGCGCCCAGGGGGTAGGGCGCGCCCCCCACCCTCATGGACAGGGTGTGGCCCCCTCTGGTGCTTTCTTCGCCTAATATTTTTAATATATTCCAAAACTGACTTTCGTGGAGTTTCAGGACATTTGGAGTTGTGAAGAATAGGTCTCTAATATTTGCTCCTTTTCCAGCCCAGAATTCCAACTGCCGGCATTCCCCCTCTTCATGTAAACCTCGTAAAATAAGAGAGAATGGGCATAAGTATTGTGACATAATGTGTAATAATAGCCCGTAATGTAATAAATATCGATATAAAAGCATGATGCAAAACGGATGTATCATTGCTTCAGGGAGGTTTGTCTTCTACAATTCGTTACTGACAAGGAGCACTGGAATGAAGAGATTCTGCTGCAGTTCTATGCCACTCTTCACATTCATGGCTACAACAGGGATCCAAAGACATGGATCCTTGAGTGGATGTGAGGAGATGTACATCATGAAGCCAAAGCTCAAGACATCACCGAGCTTACTACCCTGCCCACTCCAGGTGAGTTGTATGAGCCTGGTTGTCAGCTTCACAGGAATGAACTGTAGAGTATTTTTTCACAGGACTAAACCCAATATGAGCGAGATGCTCAGCATGATGAAACCACTGCCCCAAGATGCTGAATACCCCAAAGAGTTCTTCGTCAAAGACCTTGAGTACTTGCCCCGCATGATTTATCATATTCTGAGGCATACTCTATGGTCAATCAAGGGATATACTTCTGAATCCAAACCTGGAGGAGCCATGAAGACTTTGGTGTTTTATATCATCAATGGCATCAGATTCAACACCCAGGATTTCTTCGTCAGACAACTTGCTGCTTCTGGGATTAATCTATTTGGCTTGAAGTTTTATGCTCCATGGGTGATGTGCGTGATCAAGCTCCTTTCGACTATTGACAATCAGCCCTCAACGCGCAACCATCTTGTTTTTCTGCCTGAGGTTGATCTGTCCGTTGAAGCCATCAACCCCGAGCCTGCCAAGAAGCCTCTCTATCTTCATAATGCTGATCATCAAAGCTTCATGCAACCAATGGAGGGAATTCTTGTTCCAAATGATGCAACTCCCGCTTATCCTCTGGCTGGCAATATGCATGTGCCCCATCATGCAAACACCAAAGCCACTGACAGTACAATTGATCAAAGGCCTCGGAAGCAATCTCGTGTACTCAATGACCGAGAGCTTCTTGTGGCCTTACATCAGAAGTAGGATAAGCATCATGACTGGCTCAAGCGTCAGATGCAGAGTATCTTGGTGGATGCCAATCGCATTCAAAACTTGGCCACCAAGAACTCATTTGTTGCCCATGAAGCCTGTCGGCGTCCTGGAAGAGTCTCACACTGCTCTGTCCTGAAGCTGATCTTCGCGAAGATGGCTTCACTGAGGACTTCAAGTTTGATTCCAGGCCTCCCTAGAATGCAAGAGTCGTCGATGAAGAAGACGATGCCACTTCACCAACCATGGCTTCACTACATCTCGACACTACACAAGGCCCCTCTGCACCATCGAACTCCAGCGTCGACCCTGCACCTACACTACTAGAAAAAGGGCTATAGATGGGATTGACACTAATGGCGCACCAGAAAGATGGTGCGCCATTAGTACATTCTAATGGCGCACCACCATCCGATGCGCCATTAGAGTTTAAACTACTAATGGCGCACCTTGCAATGGGTGTGCCATTAGTATGCCGCGGTTACTAATGGCGCATCCAGAGGTGGTGCGCCATTAGTATGCCAAAGCACCTGGGTATACATGCCCCCTGGGAGGCATACTAATGGCGCACCCTGCATATACTAATGGCGCAGGTGGTGCGCCATTATATACCGAATACTAATGGCGCACCAGGTGGTGCGCCATTAGTAAAAATTACTAATGGCGTGCTATTAATGGCGCACCAGTGATGCGCCATTAATGGCCAAATTAGGTGCGCCATTAGTAGTGGTTTTTCTAGTAGTGCTACATCTACTCCCGATGGGAACGAGTAGATACTCTATGTCTTCAAACCTTTTTGGTCATTACTGACAAAAGGGGGAGAAGCTTATGAGTTTATAGTCTTCAAGCGGGTCCTTATGGGTGGTTGCATTATTTTTGCTAAGTTTTTACAACTCTCGCCTTTTTGAAACATTTGGTTCTCTGAGTTGTAACACTTAAACTTGATGGACGTCTGCTACTTTTTCTGCCACTTTGTGATGCGATGATAAATCCCGCATAAAGCCATTCCGCAGACGTCCATTTTTCATTATGTATATCATTATCGTCGTTATCTTTGTTTGTATGCATGATGAATTGTCTTCATAAGTTGAAGAGGATCTCCACAAAGTAAAACCTGTCATGTGCATCTGCATTCAAAAGCAAACTACCTATATGCACATCTTCAGGGGGGCCTTTTGCTACTTATGAAGACAATGCTGTAATTCTCAACTTTCACATACTTTTATCCCCGTTGAAAACTTCAACCAGTTTGTCATCAATCACTTAAAAGGGGGAGATTGTAAGTGCATCTAGTGCCACCCCTAGTTGGTTTTGGAGTATTGACGACAAACTTGGTTGAGGGACTAATGTGTTTGTGTCAATTGCAGGATAAACACAGGTAGTAGTCCCATATTGATTTGGTTTACCTACCAGAGATGACCCCTAAAAATGTGTGAAGACATTAAAGACAATGGTGGTCTGAGAAGAGATTCACATTCAAGACTATAACATGAGAAGAGATAGCATGAAGACTATGCAGTCCGAAGACATAGTTGTTTCGTAGTTTCCTTTTCTTCTTTGTTGAGTCATAGGAACCACCGTACTGTTAAGTCGGGTCCAAGTGAACAAAGTTAGAGTGACTGATGTGATGCTCAACTAAATCCTATGTCTTTGAGCGAAGACAATGAGAGCAAATCTTATCCAGAGCTGGATGGGTCAGCTTTACTTGTAGCCCAAGTCAAGCTGTCGTGTGTGTTTGAAATCTTACCGTTGGACACGTGTCAGTTCCTTAGTGACCCAGGGTCATTTTGGACAAATCAGGCCGGGTTGCCTCCTGGCTATAAATAGCCCACCCCCTACACCATAAATTGGTGGCTGCTCAGAGTTAGTACACGGCTTTTGTCGTTTGAGAGCAACCCACCTCCGAAGCATTTGAGAGAGAGATCCTTGCAAGGACAAAGCCCAAAACACCCAGAGCCAAAGAGTGTTAGGCATCACTGAAGTCTTTCTGTCCGCGTGATCTGAAGACTTGTTACACTTGAGGACTGTGAATCCTCCAATTGGTTAGGCATCGCCGTTCTGAGAATCCAAGAGTCATTGTGGATTGCCGGTCAACAAAGTCTGTGAAGGTTTGGAAGTCTACCTTGAAGACTTACCAGAGTGATTCATAAAACTCGGTCGCCCAGTGCATGGCCACTTGGTTGAGCTCGACCTCACTACTCGGCTGCCCCACGCATCGTCAGTCCGCGGCAAGCGCCTCTACTTCACCCGGACGCCCTGTGCGTCGCCACTCCACGGGACGCGTCTACGTCATTCGGAAGCCCCGCTCGTCGCCACTCCGCGGAACACGTCTACATCACTCGAACGCTCCGCGCATTGTCACTCCACGGCACGCGCCTCTACTTCACCCGGATGCCCCACGCATCGTCAATCCACGGCACGCGTCTACATCGCCCGGACGCTCCGCGCGTCGCCACTCCACAGGACGCATCTACATCACTCGGACGGCCCGCGCATCGTCACTCCGCGGGACTCATCTACCTCACTCGGCTGCCCCGCGCGTCGTCAATCGGTTGGTCACCTCATCACCACTCGGTCACCCCACGACACAGTTTTTACAATCTCATAAATGATTGTTATTCTTTTTTATATGCTCTAAATCCCATAGTGGGTGACTTAGTTGCGAATCCATCTCGCCTAAGTTTCAAAAAATCCTACCGAGTGGAGAGCAACCCTCCCACTCGGGGGCTTAGCTGCAGTCCAGTACTCGCCTAAGTTTCAAAAAATCATGCCGAGTGGAGAGCAACCCTCCCACTCGGGGGCTTAGCTGCAGTCCAGTACTCGCCTAAGTTTCAAAAAATCCTGCTGAGTGGAGAGAAACCCTCCCACTCGGGGGCTTAGCTGCAGTCCAGTACTCGCCTAAGTTTCAAAAAATCCTGCCGAGTGGAGAGCAACCCTCCCACTCGGGGGCTTAGCTGCAGTCCAGTACTCGCCTAAGTTTCAAAAATCCTACCGAGTGGAGAGCAACCCTCCCACTCGGGGGCTTAGCTGCAGTCCAGTACACGCCTAAGTTTAAAAAATCCTACCGAGTAGAGAGTAACCCTCCCACTCGGAGGGCTTATCTGCAGTCCAGTACTCGCCTAAGTTTAAAAACACCACTCGGCCGCCCCGTGCGTTGCCATTTGGTTGGTCACCTCATCACCACTCGGCCGCCCCGCACGTCGCCATCGGTTGGTCACCTCATAACCACTCGGCCGCCCCGCGCGTCGTCACCGGTTGGTCACCTCATAACCACTTGGCCGCCCCGCGTGTTGCCATTTGGTTGGTCACCTCATAACCACTCGGCCGCCCCGCGCGTCGCCACCGGTTGGTCACCTCATCACCACTCGGCCGCTCCGCGCGTCGCCAGTCGGTTGGTCACCTCATCACCACTTGGCCGCTCCGCGCGTCGCCACTCGGTTGGTCACCTCATAACCACTCGGCTGCCCCGCGCGTCGCCACCAGTTGGTCACCTCATCACCACTCGGCCGCTCCGCGCGTCGCCACTCGGTTGGTCACCTCATCACCACTCGGCCACTCCGCGCATCGCCATCGGTTGGTCACCTCATCACCACTAAGCCGCTCCGCGCGTCGCCACTCGGTTGGTCACCTCATCACCACTGGGCCGCTCCGCGCGTCGCCACTCGGTTGGTCACCTCATCACCACTCGGCCGCTCCGCACGTCGCCACACGGTTGGTCACCTCATCACCACTCGGCCGCTCCACGCGTCGTCACACGGTTGGTCACCTCATCACCACTCGGCCGCTCCGCGCGTCGCCACTCGGTTGGTCACCTCATCACCACTGGGCCGCTCCGCGCGTTGCCATTTGGTTGGTCACCTCATAACCACTCGGCCGCCCCGCGCGTCGCCATCGATTGGTCACATCATCACCACTGGGCCGCCCCGCGCGTCGCCACCGGTTGGTCACCTCATCACCACTGGGCCGCTCCGCGCGTCGCCACTCGGTTGGTCACCTCATCACCACTGGGCCGCTCCGCGCGTCACCACTCGGTTGGTCACCTCATCACCACTCGGCCGCTCTGCGCATCGCCACACGGTTGGTCACCTCATCACCACTCGGTTGGTCACCTCATCACCACTCGGCCACTCCGCGCGTCGCCACACGGTTGGTCACCTCATTACCACTTGGCCGCTCTGCGCGTCGCCACACGGTTGGTCACCTCATCACCACTGGGCCGCTCCGCGCGTCGCCACTCGGTTGGTCACCTCATCACCACTGGGCCGCTCCGCGCGTCGCCACTCGGTTGGTCACCTCATCACCACTCGGCCGCTCCGCGCGTCGCCACACGGATGGTCGCCTCATCACCACTCGGCCACTCGCGCGCCTTCGGACAGCTAAGTCATTTTACATTCTGTTATTTCCGAGTATCCCGTAATTCACACATCACCTTCACTCGAAGGTCGCACCACCGAGTGTACCTCTACGCTCGGCTGCTTATTTTCACATACTTGCTTAGTACTGGTTATGTGACTCCCTAGTCCAGCTTCCATTTTTCGCATATATCATTCATGAACACCACATGTCGTTCTTAATTTCGAGTTTGCATCGGTCCTCCGGGGCTGCAACGTAGTCGAAACACTACACTTCCATTTTATTTGAGCCAATATTCCAATGAGTTCAGTCGGATCCATCGCTTCGACAAGTTCGAACTGATCCTTCGCTCTTTCAGACTCTTGCTGGTTAACCAACAAGCCCCTTGCACTCCCAGCGGGTGTCTATGGGTGTTATTCACACAAATCATTTGAAACACACCGAATTTCCTCGAGAAATTATTCCGTTGGCTTGTGCCATTTTTTACACAAGTTACGTGATCACTCGATGGCCCTATGCGCCAACTTCATGGCTGCTCGGACTCGGTCACCATACCGGTCCTAGTGCAGCACAACACCTACCTTGTCGCTCTGTTGACTTCAAACACATCCGGCCAACCCCTCTGTGGAATCCTCTTCATCGTATCAATAATATAGACCTCGTCAGGCATGAGACAGATAAGTCCCTTTTATAATCAAATTTCACACTTCACTCTTTTGCGAGTTTGCCTCTTTCGAGCATCACTGGAAGATTCTCCTCATCTTTACCCGAGTCTAACTCGATGAATTGCAAATCATCCATTCAAACTATATTTCTCGTGTTCCGACATGTCCGTTGTCAAAGCCTGTAATGCGGCTCGGGGCTACGCCCGCTCTCGAGGCTGCATCTCATTTGGAATGAAACTCTCCTGAGTGGTCGACTACTTCATCACCTGGCAGATCCTTCACTTCAACAAATGCATTCGATCCGCCACTTCGACAAGTTTAGTAATCACCCAGACGCTCTGCACGCCATCTTCATTCCTACTCAGAATCAGTTGGCACACCGGTCTTCTCGCGCCGCAACCACGTTACACTGACCTCGTCACTACATAAGCTTCGAAAGCATTCGACTAAGTCCTCCGAGGACCATTTTCGCCGTCCGGTGGCACACGACTTCGCCTTAGCTGCTTCACACGCCGCCACTTGGTTGTGCACGTCTTCACCACTCGGTTGACCCGCGCATCTTCACTTGGCTAGATATGTAGTCCTACGTTTGACCACTTCACACGTCATCACCATTCGGTCGCCCCACGCGTTGCCACTCGGTTGGGCACGTCTTCGCCACTCGACCGCTCTGTGCGTCGCCACTCGGTTGCGCGCGTCTTCACCACTCGACCACCCCACGCACCGTCACTCGGTTGTACACAACATTGCCCCTCTGCCGCCTCGTGCATCACCATCAGTTGGACGTGTCTTTACCTCTACACCCACAACACGGGAACGACTAAGTTACTCATATGGTCAAACCTCATATCACACTCTGTAGCAAGCTTACCTCCTTCGAGCATCACTCAGGGGCTACGCACGACAGTTGGCCATGTCACCCTCAGGGGTTACGCCCATTTGGTCAACCTATTGATCACATCAGGAATATTCTTCTGACCATACATGCTCGGTTCGCTGAAGATCTATAAGTGAAGCACGTCCACTCGGACAAATACCCCTTTCATGCAAAAGGGTGAAAACAAAGCTCCTCTACGGATACAATATACTCTTGCAAATACCCCTTTCACGCAAAATCTAACGGTCAATATAAGAAGTACTACTGGAACGATTACTCCCTGGAGTGTCCGGCTTTTTTTCTACAGTCGGCAGTTTCAAAGCCGAATTCATTCACCATGCCGAGAGCACGAAGATTCACACCTTGACCGAGTTCGAGCTAAATTTATTTACTGCGCCGAGTGCACGAAGATCAGTCCGACTGACTCAGCTCCAGGCTGAGCTTATTTTCCACGACAAGTGCCTGAAGATGCATCCGGTTGACTCAATTTCAGGATTGACTCAATTTCAGACTAAAGATATATTTACTGTATCGACTGCGTGGAGGTTTACCAGGAGACTTAAACCCTCTGCCAGGCTCATCTAGTCCGACAGAGGCTCGGGGACTACACCCAGTGGGTGTACTCAGCGTGCCCCACTGGAAGAGAACTCATAAAGAAACATTTTGCTCGATGCAAAACCAGCTCCAGAATTACTCGACCTCTGAGTCAGAGAAGAACAAGTTCAATCAGTACCAGCTAAGAAGATTTCTAGTTCTCCCAGACCCCGCCGGCGCCCAATCGATGGTGGTCTCGGGGACTACACCCGATGGGTGCACTCGGCGTGCCCCCCTTTGGAGTAATCTCCACTCGATGCGGCTGACCAGTCCAAGTGATAAACAACAACAAAAGACAGGCTCTAAGACTCCCGCCGATTGCCCCGCAATCGATGGCGGTCTCGGGGACTACACCCGATGGGTGCACTCAGCGTGCCCCCCGGAATGGTATCCACTCGAGCGGTCCGCCCGGTGCTGAGTGGCGGCCAAACAACAAAAAAGACACGTTTGAGGCATGAAGAAATTCCGAGTAATCAGTTACTCGATGCAGGACCAGCTCCAAATCACTCCAAAAAAAATTGCTATAAGGTGAGTTCAACGCTCCGTCGCGGACACGTTTGAGCTCATTTCACTCGGGCACCATGCAGTCTGGAATCCGTCAAGGCAACAAGCGAAGATAAGACCGCCGGGTGACCAAAGGAAGTTCATAAGTGCCTCCGTAGCACTCGACTCATCTGGGAATTCACCTCGACTCGACCCACTCAACCTCGACCGATTCGGGGCTAATGATGAGGACATGTATTGGGGGTAGGGTAACAGGCCTGACCTAAAGACCCTACCCATGGACATCGTACACTTTGTCTCTTTGGGCCCTGGGCGAGATCGCCCGTCGGATGTACCGCAACTTGAAAGTCACTCGGACGGCAACAACCACTCGGAGCACGGCACTCCACTCGACAAGCTCATTCCACTCGGCCGGGTAATTCACTCGGATATGCGAAGACCAATAGTCAGCATAACGGTTTTGTAGTGGCCAGGTATTATGGCATTGATACTCCACTTTGTAACATAGGAGGTGAGGGGGTGGCGCACTCTATATAAGCCACCCCCACCACTAGACTTGGGGGGGGTTCTTTTCTTCCACCTCTCTCTCTTTTCACCATTAGTGTCATGACTTAGCTCAGGCATGGGGATCCATTCCTCTCTCTCTCTCACACACATTGTAATCTCCGGATATATACTCAGATAAAACAAAGCCTCTCCGGAGCACGAGACGTAGGGTTGTTATCTCCACCGTGAGAGGCCCGAACTCGCTAAAACCACCGCGTCACCCATATGCATCTTGATAGATCATGCTCCGTTATCCTACCCCTCTCTTACTGTCGGAGTCGTTCCCACGACCGCCAGGACATTAGTCCATCTGTTGTTGAGCATATCTTGGTCAGCTTGAAGCTTCTGCTGTTTCTTTTTGAGGCTTCTCGCCGTGGCTATTAAGCGGCGCTTAAAGAGCTCTTGCTCGAAGGGTTCCTCCAGCACAATAAAATCTTCGTCGCTGAGGCTGATGTCATCCTCGGAGAGTGGTAGATAGTTGCTATCCTCCGAGTCTTCATTCCCTGCTTGCTCGTCAGGGTCGACCTGCCCGTCCTCCCGATCATCCTGTTCGGATGTTGGTTTGATGGGGTCGTCTTGGTCTTCGACGTTCTCCGGAGTATCATTGTTTCCGGTGCCGGTATTGCTGTCTTTTCCGCGACGCGATTTAGAGCGGCGCCACTGAATTCGACGCTTCGGTGGTATTTCAGGAGGTTCATCCTCGACTGGGTTCTTCTCGCCATCGTCATCACCTTCCTTAGGTGTGTCCACCATATATGAGGAAGTGGCCGTCCAACCTCCGGTGAACGGCGAGTTTTGGGCCTGCTCCTCTCCAGCATCGTCGTCCATATCGTCGATGTCTTCGGAGGTGTAATCGAGCATGTCGGTAAGATCTTGGACAGTGGCTATGGAGTGGGTGGTGGGTGGGTAGCAAAACTCCCTGTTTTCAGCCCCTAATCCAGGCTGGCCACAATTTAGAAGCGGTTCCTCTGTTATAATGAGGGGTCGCATTAAGTCCAGAGCCTCGTTTAAGAGCAAGGTTTGGACGGGGACAGAGGGTCCCTGGCCAAACTCGTGTGACGCGAACTTCCAGGGTTCGGAGTTAGTGTCCGGAGAAGAGTGCAGCTTTGTAATGATCGCCGGAGACGCTATTCTCTCCGGTTTTCCAATATTGAGCTCTAAGGCCACAGAGAGTCCGGCGGGCTCTAGACTCCCGTCTTCGGACCTGGTGACGCGCTCTGGATCTAAGGCCGGAGCGGTGGTTGAGGCCGCGAACCCTTGGAAGATCAAATCTGCTCGGATATCAGCGACACAGTCCAGATTTCCAAAACTGATCTAGTGACCAGGGGCGTAGCTGTGGACCTACTCCAGGTGGCCAACCGAGTTGGCGTGTAGTGCGAAGCCACCAAATACGAAGACCTGGCCAGGGAGGAAACTTTCCTTCCCGACAGCGTTGTTATAGATGAGCAATGGAGCCATCGAACCTTTCGACGACGGCACAGTGGAACTCTCAATGAAAGCACCAATGTCGGTGTCAAAACTGGCAGATCTCGGGTAGGGGGTCCCAAACTGTGCGTCTAAGGATCGATGGTAACAGGAGGCAGGCACTACTAGGGAAAACGCTATACACAGAGGTATAGCAGTAGCGTTGGTCAAAACTCGGCGCTAGCGCTACTTAGTAGAGCGCTTGTTGCAAAACCACGCTACAATCATTATTTTAGCGATGGCGGCGTGTTCACGTAAAAGCGCTACTACTAAAATTCTATCACTAGTGCCGGTAGGCTAGGAATAATGTAGCGCTTCTCCCGTAAGCACGCTCGCTAAAAAAACATTGTAGCAGCGGGCGTTTCTTCTTTCTGATTACTCTGCTATGTAAAAGAAAATAATTAGAAAAATAAGTAGAAAAGTAAATGAAAATGAAAGAAATAGAAAAAGGAGAAATGAAAAAAAGAAAAAAAAGAAAATGTAAAGAAAACAAAAGAAAAAGAAAAAGAAAACATAAAGGGTTAGCTGTAGCACGTTTCTCTGTTAGCTATAACGTGTTTGACAAAGCAGCCTTCTTTGCTAGTTTGACTCAAATCCCGGTACAACTCGAAATTTCGCTAAGTCCTTTTCCCCTCTCTACTCCCCATGTCCCCAACCGCTCCATCGCCCGCCGTTGCCCTGCCGCAGCCGACCACCGCCGCCGCCCCGCCCGAGGCCGCCTTCCACCACCGCCGCCGCCGCCGAGGCCGCCCCCTCGACCTCCACAGCCCGCCGAGGCCATCGTCGTCGACCTCACTGTCGCCTCCCTCGAGCTTCGCCGCCCGCCGCCCTCGACCTCACCTTGCTGCCCGAGCTAGAGCCTGCCCTCGCCGCCCGGCCGTAAGGATATGCCTCTCTGTCCCTACCCTCCTATTTCTCTCTGCTAGGGCAATTATGTATATGTGTTGATCTGTGTTGATGTTCATATGAACCCTAGGTGTTCATATGAACCCTAGATTTTTAGGGCAGTAGGCATTTTATAGCATTTAGGAAAAATTATTTGCAATTTTTTAGGAAATTAGCTAGGGCAATTTTTATGAAAATTCCTAAACAGTAATTCCATTTAGCTTTAAACTAATAGAGGGTATATAAATAATAGTAGCATTTAGATTTAAATTAACAGAGGGTATAAACAAAAAACACTTAGCTACAAATAAATATTTTGACTACGGACCTGAATTTGTTCCAAATTTCATTCAAATGAAATTTGAATTATTTGGACTATGGACCTGAATATTTTTGAAGGAATTGGGTGTAGGTACTAAGGTCTTGCTGCGGAAATTCTGGTGAGGTCAAAAGGGTTAGAGAAAATGTAGTTCCTAGACTTTTAGCTTTAGACAAAAAACAAAAGTATTTAGCTATAAATAAAAAATAGTAGCTATGGCATTTAGCTATAAACAAAAAACAGAATTGTTTTTCTTTTCAAAAACTTGGTCAAACAGAACAGTAGCTATAAATACTTTTAGCTTTAGACAAAAAACAAAAGTATTTAGCTATAAATAAAAAACAGTAGCTATGGCATTTAGCTATAAACAAAAAACAGAATTGTTTTTCTTTTCAAAAACTTGGTCAAACATAACAATAGCTATATGTCATTGATGTTCATTTGCATATTCCATTATTGTTGATTATATCTTTTCATTGAAGTGGCCATGTTATATGCAAATTCCTCAATAGTGTTTGCTCATGTTATATCTTTTCATTGAAGTTGTTCGATTGTACCCAAGTGGCTTTGTTGTTTCCAGGGAATGATGTTGAGTGGCCTATGTTTTGCCGGAATGTTGATTCATTTACGTTAGGCAAATTTCAGGTTCTCGATTTGTCCACTTTTTAGCAAAGGTCATGCCGAAATTTTCCGTGAATTTCGGCATGACTTGTGCTAAACTAGGACATATCGAGTGCCGAGATTTGCCGCACCAGGAAGGAGTCAACATTCCTGCAAAACTAATAGTCTTTATGTCATTATTCATTTTATTAGGTCTAGAATTAATTGACTAGATTTAATCATAGGAAACATGGCTAGCAACGATGAAGGACAGGGTTACGGTGATTGCGGCAGCGTCTACGGCGGCGACGAATATTTTAGCCTTACCGACGATCAACCGATGTTGTTGCTTTGGGCCCACCGGTGGCATCGAGGGATCGAGACCGACCACGCAGACCGGTCGCGTCGAGACCGGCGCTGAAATTCAGACCGGCATCGAGACCGGCGCTGAGACCGGTGCTGCCTCGGGGAGCGGAGCTTGTGTAGAACCGAAAGCAAAGAGGCAACAGGTTCCTAACAAACTCAGGACTACTAGACTGGTGGTCACGAAGTGGGCGGAAATTTTGAGCCAAAGGCGCCCGAGGAAGCCAGCGTGCTACGGCAATCAAATTGGCTGCATCGTACGGACAACCGCCACCATCAATGATGAGAAACTACAGAAGATAGAAAATATGAGGAGCTCCCTCCTAAAGAAGTTTCACCAGATATTCTTGTTCCCGGGCCAGAATGAGAAGGATTATGAAGATCCAGACGAGGACCCGGCAATGAAGAAGATAAACAAACACGCCATGACCAAGTTTAGCGACGCGTTGGCCGCCTGGAAAAATCGAGTGAAAGCAAAGATCAACGACGGGGAACCCTACTCCGAGATTGTAAAGGATAATCCGACAATCATGGAAGAGCGGTTTCAAATATTCAAGGAGGCTTGCAAGGCCGAAGCTGCCAAAAAAAAGTCTAAGTACATGAAGGGGCTTCAAAAGAGGAACATTGAGAGCCACCACCTCGGAAACCGTGGTTACGGCGGAAAGAGGTCCAAATGGGCCAAGGAGGACGCGGAAGCCACGAGTCTGAGCATCCCAGACCCCTTGGCGGATTTCACCGTCCCGCAGGAGCGTGACGTCCTGAGGGCCCGGCACCGTTGGGACCTAGTGAAGAAGGTTTATGAGACAACACCGGTCATTACGGAGTTCATGAGACTTTGGTAATTTTAGTTTTGATCAATTCGACTGCACCGCGTTAGTCATATTTGTAAGCGATCCGTGCCTTTTTGCGAGAGAAGCGACCTTTGGATTGCGGCCGAAAGAGACTCACGGTCTGAGGCATTGGCGAGGCCCAAGTGGGACACTCCATTCAACCGAGCATTGAACATATTGAAACGACAACCGGTGGATACTCGACTGTCGTATGGACGCGTGCACGGTGTCGGAGACGGCGCCATGTGGAATAAGTACTACCGTGAGACCATGGAGGAGAGAAAGGAAAGACGGAGGTTAACTGAAGAAAACATTGACAAGAAGGTTGAGATTGCGGTTGAGAAGAAATCATCTCGAACCCATCGCACAGCGGTAGCTGCCGCAAAATAGGTGGTTGCAGATTTGTCTACTTCCTTGGTGACGGGCGTTATCACTTGGACAAGGAAAAATCCAGAAAAAATGCAGAGGACTTTCCCCTTGCTGACTTCTTGGGAGCACCTGCTCCAAAGCACGGCCATCGCACCTGCTCCCACCGGCTCCCTTGACCGGACGTGCTTTCGGCGGTGCCGTCTTTGGCTGAGCTCGACGCCCTCACGGTATCTGTCACACGGCCCCTTCAATATAAATGTATAATCTCCCGTTTTCGTTGCCTTTCGGATGTCTCACGTCGCGAGACTTTTCTTTGCGAGCCGGCGAAACCCCGTGCACCATATTGTACACCATCGGCGACGAGAAGGTGGCCGTGGGGAAAGCGACGATAATGAAGCGAAGGAACCATTGTTCCTGACCGGCCGATCCCCGAACGTCTTCAAGGTTTCCATGGCCGATTGTCGAACCGGCTCACGAGAATTTGCCTCCTCCAACACTCTTGGTGGATGAAGAGGAGACACCGCGCGGCTTGGTGATTGTTGCAATGGGTGGGTCCTGTTGTGGCCAAAGAGTCTACCGCCGTGCAGGCGGTCGGGAGCACACCCACGAGCACGCAGGCTCAGCAAGGTTTGAACATCAACACCCCACCTACCCAATTAGCGTCGGGTGTCGGGTTGGGTGATAGCGGACGGGGTAAGGAGGAGGCTCCATTAGTCGCTGATGACGTCACCATGGATGAGGATGAAGATGACGATGGCGCTGAACAATATGTCTATACTGGCGCCTCCCCAGGGTTTCAGCGTCATGAGTCGGTGCCTGAATTACCGTCTCAACGTATTATTGACGACCTTCCGGTAGTAAAGAAGTCTAGGAAGAGAGCGAGGAAAGGCAAAAAAGCTGATTCTATGATCCAGCCACCTCAGCAGCCTCGGCTTCAGGACCGTATAGATATCCCTGATGCGGATAAATGGCATATCCCCGTTCAACCAATCCTACCTGCAACAGCGCTACGGGCCAGATTCGGCGATCTAAGGAGACTTCATGACGATGTGCTGCGGGTAGAAATGCATCATCGCCTCGAAAGATCCGGGATACCCACTCTACGTGGTTAACGTTCGCGGCAAATGTAAATGCGTCGGCGGCTTCCTGCGGATAAGTTCTTCCTCAATTCGATTACATATTCGACATGTTTCAAGTGAAGAAGCTGGATTTTACGTTTGTCCGCCTTTATGCCTTGCACATGAACTACATCATTGGGGTTGAGCAGATCGTCATATCTGTATCTGACCCGTACTACATGCACGAGAGCTTCTTGGGAGTGCATGCGAGCAGCGTGAATACGCGAGGGATTACATCATCAGTTTCATGCTCGCCAATAAGGACAAGGAGGCGATTCTCGTGCCTTATCATCCCGTGTAAGTCATCCGCGCTCCTATCCTTCCTTCGATTTCAATAATTCATTTGCACGGTCGAGGCTAATTAATTTGAGGTGTACTTATTTTTGCTTGGCCGGTAGCGCCGTCCTCATCATCCTCTACCCCGATTCTCCCACGCTCTTTACTTGGACTCGTGAAGAACATTCACAAAAGTATTACACCCACATCAATGATGTTCTCGAAAGTGCTATATTTTACTACCAAGCAAGGGGTGGAGAGTTTAGGGACAATAAGAGAAGGGGCGGCTGGGCCGCCTTCGGCCATAAGACCGACTTACGCGCATCGAACAGCAACCGAGCGATTCTCTTAATCATGGATTCTATGTCCTACACCACATCTTTGGAGTCTGAGGCGGGATCAGCGTAACCTTCACATGTCACCTAGATCTGGCGATGCCCATATTCTGCAATGGGCAAACGACATAGGAGATATCGAGGATCATCGACTTCGAGCTGAGTTCTATAACATCCAACGCGAACTTGCCCAAATCATCATGAAAGAGGTCGTCGGAAAAACAGGGATGTTCTACGGAGAAGGACAAATGTCGCGGGAAGAAGTCCGAACATGGATAGCCTCTCAGCGTCTCGACATGAAGCCTTTCACTAAGCTCGGGGACTATCTCCCTGACCTCGATGGATGGCACGGCATGTTGGAGTGATTGTCGATATATGACAATGTGTCTTTTAGTCCATACTTTACGTATGACAAAACTTTGAGTTATCTTGTGATGAAACTTTATTTGTGATGTAATTAAACCGTCCTCCTCCTCGACTAGCGAAGATCACTCTAGTTAGGGCACTTTGGAGTGCGATGAACTTTGTTATTTATGCTTATGATATGTTGTTTCTATTTTTATCAAGTCTGTCTCTTTACATTTGCTCAACTATATATGTTGCATATCATCGACTCATGTGATGATGCAGGTGCATAGATCATCGATGGCGAAGAAGTGCTACGCCAGGAGTATATATACGATGAGTGGCGGAGTGTCGAGGCCAGTGTTGCCGGTTTCCGGTTTCGGCGACAGGCGATGATTTAGTTTAGGTTCACGCTTAATGCGAGAGATGAATCACGAACTCATGTACTCAAAGTGATAGCTCTTCTCGCGTATACCATTGTTTAGATGGATGACGATGTATTTGCAAGTAATCAAGGACTTGTATCGCTATTTTCGAGATGATGACGAGAGACCACTTTGTGTTGGATGATGATTATGATGAGACAATTTGTATGTATATGCTATGATTATATTCGTGGTCTCATGAGGCATTTGTATGTGTATCATGATGACATTTCTATGTGCTAAAGATTCTTCTATATAGCCTGTTCAAATACAAAACAAATATGCCCAAAAAAACAAAAAACATGTTAAATTAGCGATGGCGAGTGTATAGAAGTTAGCGGCGGTGCCGCTATAGCGATGGGCGTTGCTTTGCAAAGGCGCTTAGAGCTACTAGCGATGGCGTGCTCGATCGCTACTTGCTGCTACACTTGTGTAGCGATGGCGCCGGTGACCACGCGCTACTGCTATATGTTAGCTGTAGCGCCTTATTAGTAGCGCCCCACCCCGCGCTACTGATACACCTAAAACCTGTGCTGCTGCTAGCCTTTTCCCTAGTAGTGAGAGGACACGATGTTTACCCAGGTTCGGGCCCTCTTGATGGAGGTAATACCCTACTTCCTGCTTGATTGACTTTGATGAGTATAGGGGTTACAAGAGTTGATCTACCACGAGATCGTAATGGCTAAACCCTAGATGTCTAGCCTATATGATTATGATTGCCTCTACGGACTAAAACCTCCGGTTTATATAGACACAGAGGGGGCTAGGGTTGTATAGAGTCGGTTTATAGAGATAGGAATCTTCATATCTGCACGCCAAGCTTGTCTTCCACGCCAAGGAGAGTCTCATCCGGACACGGGGGAAGGTCTTCTATCTTGTATCTTCACGGCCCATCTGTCCGGCCCATGTTACATAGCCCGAACACCCGAGGACCGCATAATCCAGGACTCCCTCAGATACCACCCAAGTGGTGCACGTGGAAAGTATTTGCACAGATTGCTTCTCTTTTTGGTGTACTTACAGATGTAGACTGGAATAATATGTTTAGGACTTTCTTTGAGAATGTTTGGGTGAAAATTGCTTGTAGGGATCCCACTAAGATACCTTTTGAAAGGCTGATTGAGATGAAGAAAAAACTGTTCCTGCTAGGCTTCATTGTTGAGGGTTTTGAACAATTTGGTGGGATAGACTGTTATTGATGTTGACGATGGTGATGATGAAGATCAATATGATGATGGTGCTGAAGAGGATCAAATGGAGGATGGTGAAAATACTCATAAGGAAAATCAATCTGAAGATTTACTAGATGGAGTTCTGGCCATTGATGAGATGGATAAAGCTAACTTTTCTACTAAAATGGACGTCCTACTAAACAGCAGAGAGATGGAATTTCACCTACTGAGCAATATGTTGATTTTGACCAGGAAAACTTCATCTTGGAATGTGCTATGGCTGATAGAAAAACGGTGGTTTCATCTTCTGATGAGTGTGATTCAATGAAAGCGCTCACAAATGTTCCTACTCTATAGACTCATGTTGATGAGTATACTGTTTCAGATGGTAATCTGGTTTGGGAGGAGGTGGTTCACAACACACAAACTTCTCTGAAGAGTGACTTGGTTAATATGGATGTTGTGGAAAAATCAAGAAGTGTGGAGTACTATGAGGGTCTGCTCAAATCTGTTGACTTGTCTGAGTCTAAAGGAGAGGAAGATACTGAAGAAGAGCTGGGGGTTCTCCCACCTGATGTTGTCCATGTGCTAGAATCTGACCATCTGAAGAGATCTTTGCTGGACTCACTCAATCAAGCTTAGATTGATGGCCCTATGCATGGGAAGTGCACCAAATGGGGGCCAATCTTAACACCGAAACCTACTACCAGAGGGCATGGAATTGTGAATATTATGGAGAAAGTTGCTGCTTAAAAAAGGAAACAAAATCTAGAGATTCCCAAGACTTTCGAAGGTAAATCCTTCTCTATTGTTGAACATTCTGTTTTAGCTGATCAGATTAATATGGTGAGCTAAGTAATTTCTGGAGATGAGGCCCAAAAAAATTCTACCATTGATAATTTCTTTCTTTGATGAAAAGAAAGATGCCTGGTTTTTCTAGGAATAATCACGAAATTGTCCTTCACGATAATTTGGACCTATATTTAGATGATGTGGTTGGAACCCCGGTGGGTGATGCTTTCTCTAAGCCGGTGAGCACTCTTGATGCTTTGAGGAAAACACCCACCTTTGCTCGACCAAAGTTAAGCTTTGTGGCTTATCCCACCCTTTTAAAATTGCTTGATTATGATAGGCCTCATTTGGAATATTAGAGGTGTTAGACAGCCTGGGAAAATTTAGTGCATGTGTGATACTATCGCTAAATCTAATCCTGATTTTATTGGGTTTCAAGAAACTAAGAAAGGGATTATTTCTGAGGGTTTCCTCAAAGCTATAGATAGGGATAACAACTTTTCATGGCAGTTTTTTCCTGCCGTCAATACTGCAGGTGGCATTTTACTGGGACTCAAGAAACATGTTCCTGAAGTGGTGGGTTTTGTTAACAATAGATTTTCTGTTAAAGCCACTGTTAGAAATAAGAATGATGGCTTTGTTTGGCATTTGTTTGTTGTTTATGGTTCTGCATATCCTGAGTTCAAGCTGGACTTTATTGCTAAATTGCATGACATTTTAGATACGGCTACATACCCCATCATGATTTGTGGGGATTTTAATTTGGTGAGTAATGACTCTGATAAAAGTAGTGGACTAATTAAATAGCATACTACTTTCTTATTTAATGATTGGATTAATAGATGGGGGCTGATGGAAATTTCTATTTCCAATAGAGGATTTACTTGGTCTAACAATGAGGATTCTCCTATTTTAGCTGTGCTGGATAGGGTGTTCACTTCTGTGGGTCGGGACTCTCACTTCCCCATGTCTTCCCTCTCTACCCTATCCAGGGTGGGGAGTGATCATACTCCCTTGGTACTGGACACGAGGGATAGGGCCCCCTCTAGTCCCAAAATGTTTAGATTCAAACAATGGTGGATATCCCAACCTGGGTTTCACCAGATGGTTAGAGAGGCTTGGACATATGTATCCTCCTCTGTCTGTTCTGTGTTTAACTAGCTTATTAAAACTAGAGTCCTTAGGAAAAATTCCATATGATGGAGTATTGATGTGGAAGCTGCACTTAAGAAAAAAAAACCTCCTTATGGAGTTTGACATTTTATATGTGTTGTCTGAGGCCCAATAGCTTCTTATTGCTGACTGTGATAGGATGAAAGACATTAAGAAAGAACTGGAGACATTTCGAAGAAGGAGGAAACTGCCCTCTGGCAGAGATCTAGAGATAGGAAAATCCTGGAAGGGGGACGAAAAAATGTTGATTTCCATGCTCTTGCTAATCATAGGCATAGGAAGAATCACCTTACTGAGTTGGATGGACCTTCTGGGGTGGTGACCTCCACAAGTGATATGCTGGAGGTGGCTACTTCTTTCTACAAAAATCTTTTTGCATTTGAGCCTAAACTTGATACCCATCTTGATGCTGGCTTTTGGTCTGAAGAAAAAATGGTTAATGATGAGGAGAGAGAGAGAGATTCTAGAAACACCCTTTTCTAAGGGAGAAATTAAACATGCCATAATGAGTTCCTATGCCAATGGTGCTCTTGATCCTGATTGTCTTTCCTTCTTGTTCTATCAAACTTTTTGGAACCTAATTAAGGATGACTTTATGTGGATGGTTAGAGATTTTGAGAATGGTAATCTAGACATATACAAGTTAAATTTTACTATTATTACTCTTATTCCTAAGGCTCCACACATGTCAGAAATATGAAAAAATTTAGGACTATTAGCTTGAGTAATTGTGTTGTTAATTTTTTTCCCAAAGCCATGACTACTATGGTATCCACTTTATGTGATAAGATAATCTCCCCCAATCAAACTGCTTTTATTAAAGGGAGATTTATCCTAGAAAGTGTGGTCATGGCACATGAAGTTATTCATGAACTTCACAGATCTGACTCTAGTTGTCTGATTCTTAAGCTTGATTATGAAAAGGCTTATGATAGAGTGAGCTGGGATTTCTTGAAAGAGATGCTTCTTTCTAGAGGATTTGGTGATAAATGGGTGAACTAGGTTTTTAACACTATTCATCAAGGAACCTTCCATGTTAGGATTAATGACACCAATGGACCCCACTTTGCTGGGGGGAGGTTTGAAGCAAGGTGACCCTCACTCACCTCTACTGTTCAATTTGATCGCTCATGTCTTTTATAAAATGCTTTCCAACACTGTTAATCAAGGGTTGATCTGTGGGATTCTACAACATGCCATACCTGGGGGGTGGTGAGTTTGCAATATGCAGATGACACCATATTATTCCTTAAAGATTCTCTAGAGTGTGCCAGAAATTTGAAATCGATTCTTACTTGCTTTGAGAAACTTTCTGGTTTTAAAATTAATTTCCATAAAAGTGATCTGCATACCATACATGTCTCTGAAGCCATGTCCAAGGAGTTTGCTCAGGTCTTTTGTTGCCAATTTGGTGAATTCCCTTTCAAGTACCTTGGGGTGCCCCTGCACTTCAAGAAACTTACAAGGAAAGATATTCAACCAATAATTGACAGGATTATTAAAAAAAATGCTGGCTGGTTGGGGAGACACCTCTCTTATGGAGGCAAATTTACTTACTACTTGTGTTGCGGCATTCACCTTCCCGATGTCCATTCTGAAATTCCCTAAGTGGGATATTGATATGATCTCTTCCCGGATGTCTCATTTATTATGGGGCAATGTGGGAGAGGTCCATAAGTATCACCTAGCCAATTGGGGTCTTGTCTCTAGGAAAAATGAATTTGGTGGTGCAGGGGTACCCAATCTTAGGAAATTTAGTATGTCTCTGCTGGCCTCATGGGGAAAGAGGTTCTATGATGGCAGAGAGAGTGATTGGAAGAAGATTATTTTCTTTAAGTATGCTACTAACAAACCTAACATATTTTATGCTAAACCCGCTATGGGCTCTCCTTTTTGGAAAAGAATTTCTTGCGGTTTTGCTGCTGTTAATTTTTTTTATAAGTGGATTCCTGGGAATGGTGAAAATATTGCCTTCTGGCATGATATATAGGTTGGGAACTGCTCTCTGAAGACTGCTTTTTGGGATTTGTTTGACATTTGTCAACAACAAGAAGCTACTTTAGCTCAAGTTGGGATGGTGAAAATCTCCATCTTATCTTTAGAAGATGTGTGAATGAGGACACTATGTCCATGTGGTTTTCCCTACTCAGCTTATTCAAACAAACCACACTTTCTGTTAGTTTAGACTGTCCTGTTTGGATGTGGGAACTATCTTGCCAATACCCTGTTAAATCCTTTTACAAATTGTTCAATTTTTGCGGGGTTCCCTCTGATGTAAAAGATGCAATTTGGAATATTAAAGCCCCCCCCCCCCCAGTATTCATGTCTTTCTGTGGCTGATTCTTAATAACAATAGCCTGACCAAGGACAACTTAGCCAAACGTATACATGTGGAAGACATGACATATGTTTTCTGTAGTGAAATGGAGACAATACAACATCTATTTCTTGATTGCATTGTTGCTAAACAGTTATGTGCCTTTGTTCTCGAATGCTTTAATATTCCAACTCCTGTTTCCTTTGCATCACTGTCTTCCTTATGGAAGAGGAAAAAAATAGTATGAGGCTCTGAATACCACTACTTCTGCTACCTTGTGGAGCTTATAGCTTTTGTGCAATGATTTTTTTCCTTATGTTGTGTTTTGAATCTGCTAGGGGCGATGATCAGACAATGGAAGATATTATGTAAGTCCAGCCGACGAGGGATAGGTCGGCAGGCTGATGACCCCCTAATCCAGGACTCACTCGGCTGGAGTGGGGGTGGTTATGTCAAGCTTTGATCTGGTTGCACCCCTGTCTCTGGTTTTTTCTCTTGCGTTTAAAAAAAACCCTCTGTGATGGAATCTGTAATAGGGTAGCTTCATTTGAGAACCCTGCTTGTATTTGATCTATAGTAGCTACTCTAGTTGTCGCTGAGCGCTGCTAAACAGTCTAGTTATCTGCGGTTTGCCTTGGCATTAATAAAAGTTGGGGCGGGGGCAAACCCCTTTCGTTTAAAAAAAATCAACTCCTAACTGAGCACTTACTAATCATGCACAACACTGTACTAGGCAGGTCGCAGCAGAGAGCATATGATACTAATACATCATTTCATTTATTGACATGCATGCCACATAGTAGCACATTATTTAATATGATACGGAATCATATCATAATACTGACGGAGTTACGACCGACTATTGGGCGGGCCAGACTAAAAAATTACACACACGGGCTTAGTTTTTGGCCCGGTTTTTACTGTCTTCCTTCCCTATTTTATCCCGAGCTGGGCGGACCAAGGCCCAGTTTGGCCCCAATGTAGACCTGCCCTGATGTGGGCGAGAGGATGTGGAGGTGTGACTAGGGTATGAGTCTCACGGGTCGTGACATCACAACTTGCGAGAGACAGTTTCGTGGTAGTTAGATGTTCCAGATCATGTGTACTTTTTTACGTCGAAAAAGGACATGGCGTTCGAAAATAATCTTAGTGGAATTTAACCGGATACCTACCGGGCATGGTGTCCGCGATGGATGACATCGACATGGGGGCTGGAGTGTACCTGCCTACGGACGGGTCCTGGGTGGACGACGCTGTCGTAAAAGGTGAGCAGGCGGGTTGGTGCTGGTTGCGGGGTCTGACAATGCCTGTGTGCCGACCTAAGAGGTACATCAACAGAGACAGAGGAGGAGGGTGCGGATGCAAAGTCTCGAAATAAGGCTTCCGCCCCGCTTTATATATAAAGCAACAACACCGAACAATACACGACCGAACGATAAAGTGGCGAGAGGACTCTCTTAAAAGCGGATCGAAGATACAACAAGAAACCTAGAGCTAGCCTAACACCTCACCTAGGACCGACCGACGATGGCACAACTGCACAGCAATGCCCTCGGGAGGGTGATGACGCTATGCGTCACCGCTGCCGAGCCTGAGAACAAACAGGGTTTGCACCTGGAGCCCTGTTACATGAACGAAACCCATGACTACGCCTTCAAGATGGGAACGGCACCCACAGGCGCTGCCGTCGCCGGCGCCAAGTGCGAAGCTTTTGCTCGGGAACTCGCCACTATCATCAAGAGTCGGCCCCCATCACCCCCATAGTGAGAGTCAGGGCAACCCCAGCAGATCCGGGCAGCAGTAGAGCATGCCAGAGCCTCCTGCCCCTACACCCTTGCCGCCCACATGGCCAAGAGGTGAGAGAACCACCGCCACCATGAAGCCTGCCAGAAATCCTATCGTGGGTCCCTCCATACGGGGCCGCTGCCTTGGCGTACTCGAACAACTCAACACCGATGCCAAACTCATGGCCGCCTCCCCAGCCAGGCCACGAGTCTCCACCTTGACATGGACAGAGACAACCCGAAGCAAGTGCAGATAACAACTAGCCCCCGCCAGGGGGACCAAGTCAAACCCCAAACCCGACGGTGATCCCGCGCTGCCGACCCACTGCCAACACCGTACCGGGAGAGGAGGGGTTGCGCCATCAGATCTGGCAACTCCAGATCTAGATAAGGAGACCCCCATGGCACCCGACACATCAGGCTACCCGGTGGTAGTCGATACCTCCGGCCGCCAAGCCCCAACTCCAACTCCGCCGGCTCTCTGCCCATGCACCACCATCGAGGGCCGCCGCTCCAACTTACACCAGCCAGCCGCCACAAGCCCACGGTCGAAGATCGTCACCGCCAACCGGTGACACCGAGCAGGCGTGACCACCACCACGCTGCAACTACCCCCTGCCTAAGAGCAAGAAGGAGGCCGCCGACCATGGCCCAGGCCATCCTGCAGCTCGCGCCACACATCGGCCGCCCCGGAAGCCGCCACCGCGATCCTCCTGAGGCTGCCCCCGGTCCACACCGCCACTATGCCGTTGCAACCTCCGACAGAGGCACCAGCCGACCGCAGGCCAAGGCATCTGCAACACGCAGCCCCATGGGACAACACCACCGCCGCCGCAGGACAGCACCACCACTCTCGTCGGGCTATGTTGACACGGCCATGGCCAGACTAGACCGCCACCGCGAACTACCCTTCTACAGCGACTCAGATGGGCCACTGCCCACGCCCAGCGCCGCAAGCCGCGCAACAACAATGCCAGCCAAAACTTGGGCCAGATCAAACCCGAGGCAGCCAGATCTGGTCAGACACGCCCCCACATGCATCCGCCCGATGGAGCCACTCCTGTAGCCGCCGCGCTTCGACCAGGAGCAGAGCCGCCGACGTGATGCACGCAGACGACCGCCCGCCGCCCAGCATCCCCGCCATCGTGCCGCTGCGCCCCATGGAAGCCCAACACCGCCGCTCGGAGCTGCCATCCCACGCCAGCGCCTGCCAAGAGGAGGGGAAGAGAGGCCCCGCCGCCGCCACCGCGCCAACCGGGCTTTGCCCGTCACTGCCTACCCACGGCGCGGGGGGGGGGGGAGGAAGGGAGGTGGGGACGACTGGCATGGTGTCTAGGGTTTCCCTCCAGGCACTCACGTGAGTGTCACGGGAGGGGAGGTCGAAGGGAGCTCGGTCGTGAGAGGGGATGTCGAATTCAAGTCTCGTGCGGATGCGTAGTAAGGTGGGGAGAAGGGATGGAATGAATAAAATGGAATCACGATTGGGGGATTAGTGAGCAAGGGGTGTCGGAGTGCTACATGGCTGTTGTCCGGACTCCCGCAAAGGCTCCCCCTCCCGCCCCACTTTCTTTCACTTTATAGGAAAAAAGCAGGTTCGGACAGCTCGGCGGACCGATGCAGATCAACATTGGAGAACACGACACGTCCGGACAGGGCAATCCAAACGTATGCAGGCAGTTTGAGGATTGGCGTCGGAGAATCCTTTAGCTTTACTGTTAATTAATCATGCACAACACTGTAGCTTACAATATTTTCTCAGGTACAGCACGTAGCGGGGCAGCCATGGACAACACCAGCCCAAACTGCTCCGTCATATCTAAAGGGGCATCATCTTTTTCTCCAAGGAACGTCCAGTCAAAATGATAGAGCAGTGAGCCGAGTATAAGCGGCACGATTTTACTTGAGAACTGCAGCCCAGGACAGATCCGCTTCCCGGCGCTGAATGCTATTAGCTCAAAATCCGCGCCGAAGAACTCGGTCTCCCTGTGCAGGAACCTACCCGGCAAGAACCTGTTGGGCTCGTCCCACACCTCGGCATCTCTGCATATCCCCCAAATGTTCACCAGCGCAGCCGTGCCCCTCGGGATGTTGTAGCCTTGCATCTCCACAGCCTCCTCGGCTAGCCCAGTCGCAAATGGCACCGGGGGATGGAGCCGAAGTGTTTCTTTCATCACGGCTTGGAGATACGGGAGCCTACCGGTGTCAGACTCCTCCATTCGTGTGAATGATTGGGTGCCGAGGACGTTCCTGAGCTCCTCTTGGAGCTTGTGCATGGTGGGAGGGTTTTGTAGTAGCTCGGCCATCGCCCACTCTATTGTGGTTGAGACCGAGGTTGCGCCAAGGAGAAGTTCCTGAAAATACATGCATTCATAGAGACGATGAGACTTTGATAGTCTATTATTAGAGTGGTTTATCTATTGTGCTAGGAATATCCCGTGCATGAATCCGTCGCCCGTGGTTTGAAATACATGCTACTGTTTTTGTTGCTGGCAAAATTTATCTTGTTTCAAAATGTTTCATTCGTTTTTTTCTTGTTTCAAAGTGTATCACTGTGTTTTATTGTGTACCAATGAAAAATAATGCACCTGTTTTGAATCGAGTTTGCCAATATATACGATGATACATAATGAAACATCACTAAGAAACAAGAGAAAAAAACATAATGTAACACTTAAGAAAAACAAGTTTTGAGAACAACAAAAAATTAGCATGAATCTCAAAGCAACCATGGACGATACATGCACGGATATGTGGTGGCATTGTTTTCCTTAGACTATTATGTGTTACTAGTAAGCTACATGTGCCTCGCATGTGAGAGTTTAGATAACCAAGGTACGGCCATATACCATATTATAATAGGCCAAGGTATATACAGAGTCACATTTGCGTTATGTATGATGTAGATTTGATTAGTGTCATCCATCTCATCGAAAATTGAATTATAGCTAATAGAATATTCTTACTCTGTGATATATACTACATAAAAACTCAAGTGTAATGTATAAGAATAGGTAAGAACTCATCTTGAAAGACAAATGGATTTTATGAAGATGTTGCCTTAGCCTTTAACCAAAACAAAAATAATAAAGTGAAAAACGACAATTCATTTGGAAGGAAAAACTTGTCAAACTTAAAGCATGGAAGGTTCTAGAAAGAAATGAGAAGTGTCTGTTTATTATGCATACTACGCATATACTCCCTCCGTTCCTAAATATAAGTCTTTCTAGAGATTCCAACAGATGACTATATACAGACCAAAATGAATGAATCTACACTCCAAAATATGTCTACATTCATTCGTATGTTGTAGTCCTTTTGAAATGTCTAAAAAGACTTATATTTAGGAACGGAGGGAGTAGTAAATAATAAATTGAAAAGAACGACCATTCTTTATAGTAGAGAAAAATTAGAGAATTAAAGTACAAAAATGTCTCGAACAAAAGAAGAAGACTCTTTGTTTTGAGGTTTATTATATATGTATAATATATATGTATGGCTTATGGTCAGGCATGAATTCTTCTAGACATCCCACGTGACAAAATCCGGTGTAGTGACGAAGATACCCAACGGCCAACACTACTCGGTTTGCCATATCACAATCGTTGGATCGGCATTATTCAACGGACAATTTTATTTTTTTTGAAAATTAAAGCGTCGTTTGCGTAACTCCGGATGCTTACCATGAACAGACCTCTAATGGACTCCTGGTTCATCACCCATCCGTCCTCGTCTTGCACGTCACCGTCCATGTCAAGCAACACATCCAACAGGTCATTCCTGCGAGCCACGCCGTCTGCCCGGCTGATCCTCCGCCGCTCGATCTGCTCGTCGATGAGCGCGTACAACCATGCGAGCAGCTTCCTCGCCTTGCGCCGGATACCCTGGAGGTCGAGGGGTGCGAGCTCTGGGAAGAAGTCGGACACGTTGGGGAGGCCGGATAACACGGCCGCCTCGTACGCCACGTCCGTCAGCTCGGAGACCACGGCCGTGTCTAGCTTTTCCGAGAACATCCCGCGACAGAGCACGTGCACCGTGGCCTCGAACGCCACGCGCGCGACGGGGACCGGGGCGCCGCCGGCCGCGGACACGAGGCGCACCAGCTCGCGCACCTCCTCCTCCCTCACGGCGCGGTGTTCGTCGAGCTGCCGGGGGCCGAGGAGCGCCGCCCTGGAGTGCTGCCTGAAGGCGCGCCACTTGCCACGCGGGGGCAGCGCTATCATGGAGTTGGCGTGGTGGTCCATGACGCGCCAGGCATCCAGGCCCCGGCGAGCGGCCAGGCTGGCGTTCTTTTTCTGCAGGACCTCGCGGGCGGCCTCCGGCGAGGTGGCCACGACGGCTGGGACAGTGCCGAGGCGGACGAACATGAGCGGGCCGTGGATGTCGGCGAGGCTGGCGAAGGAACGGTGAGGGTGCTCGCCGATGTCGAGGAGGTTACCGAGGACCGGGAGTGGCCTGGGGCCGGGCGGGAGGCGTCGGCGTGCGTCGGCGAGTGGTTGTAGCGCGTAGGCCGCGAGCAGAGTGAGTGGGAGCGATGCCGCGCACACGAGGGACAAGTCAGCCATCTCTTGCTTCCGGGCAGACCAGTTTTCCGGCTTTGTTGCGACAGAAAGTTGAGCGTAACCTCACCGATCCATTTATAGTGCCCCAGGCACGAGTGTGGCGTTGCAAAGCTCGTTTTGCAACAACAACAAAAAAAGAGAGAAGACTTCATCGTGTGTGCGCACGATTTCGCTAAACCGAGCGTCCGCGCCTCGACCGCTCATTGCGAGCATATCGCACGGCCATGAAGCTACCGACGGGCGTGGCCCGGCTTGTGCAGGGCCCTGCTCCTGCTGCGTGCGGCGTGGGTGCCGGCCGAGGTCACCGTCGCGCGCCGGCACTTATCTCCGAAATTTAGCGCCCGAAGGCGCCCGCGGCGAGTGACCCGTGGGCTGACCACATCGATCACCTGCACAGTGAGTGATTCCGTCCTTGGGTCTCGGGATGCTGCACATGTCCATGCTGCGGTTGTGCTCCGGGCCTATGGCTGTGCAAGAGGTGGATATGGCTCGGCATTGAGACCACGCCGACCCATAGCATGGCGCACGTCGATCAGTTCCTCGCCGCCGTCCCGTCATCAAGACCCTCGGCCTCAAGCTCGAGCTCACGGACGGCAGCAACGAGTGCGACATGGTAGCGACGCACGACGACGAGCTCTCCCGTTTCATGCGAAGGGATCCCACTCGGACGAGTCGCTGCATCACGAGGTACGTCCACCCGGGCTCCGGCCGAGTCACATGCCACAGGCATCGCGTCCGCCCTGGTCACCGCGCGGAGCTCGGAGCTGCATGCACATACAAATTCAAGGTTTAAAATAGACCTCACTCGGCGAGATGCAATTCTCTCACGCGCTATCCGACAAAACCCAACGCCACGCCCTGCGCCTTATCCCCAGCGCGATGCCCTGCCTCCAACAGTGCCCCTTTAGCCGCCGTCGTCGGACCCTCGCCGCCCAGCGCGCCTCCAGCAGACGCCCCACCCTCTAGCGTGTCTACCGCTGCACCTACATAGCCGGATGCAACCCCACGCTCTTCCCGGTCGGCGACCCCATCCATCTGAGGTCCTCCTCCCCCTCATGTCGCCCGCGACCCCGTTCTCCCGCTGACCGCTGCTATCCGCCTCTGGTGCGCCTGTTGGAATAATCCAAACATAGATGAGTTAGTGGATGTACCATGTGCGTTGGATGCATGGCAAAGTTATGTCCGGTTAGGATTAGCATTATTGTGATCAGACGTGGCCGCATAATTAGATTAAGAAAGTTATCTAGTTTAGTCCGGCTAAGAGTTGTACTTGGCTGTTTACGTGTGTTGTTGTGTACGTCCGTGTCAGTTTTAGGTTGAGTCGGTTTGGAGTTTCCTTGTGCTAGCTTCTAGATGATTTTTTGCGGAGTCGTGTATATACACACACCCTGGTGCATGAGTTTTGTAATACCGTCAAGAGAAAATAGAAAAAAAAGAAATAAAGAGCGGAAAAACAGGGCATGATACGGGCCCTTGGCTATCAATTTTTCGTGCACGTGTGTTCATGTGATTTGATGTGATTGATCCTATGAGCGAATTTTCACCAATTGGTATCTAGAGCAAGGTCGAGGTGAAGCTACGCTTGCCTCGGGGTGGCGACCAACTAGTGCCTCGGGGCGGGCAATACAGTCGCTGGTGAAGGGATGAAGAGGAGTGTGCGATATAGTCGCTGGGTGGGCAGCGACAAGGGGGAGCAGGCAATAGTCGTTCGAGGAGCGACATACGAGGAGGATCGGGTGATCTTTGCTCGATGTAGCGACGGCGAGAAGGTGGCGAGGACAATGTCGTAAGCGAGGCAACAAGTGATTGTCGTTCGGCGGAACGACCTGGAAGAGGGCGACAGGTTGTCATCGGCAAGGCATTGGTGATTGTTGATGGTTATGGAGGTGCCGAAATTGCGACACCGGAGAAACCATCAAGATCATCGCAAAAGAGAGCAAGGTGGAGACGGCAAACATGCGGGCCATCGTCGAGGGGTGCATGAGTTCTTGTAAGGTGCGTCCAAGAATTCGGGGGTGTGAGTCATCTGCTGCAGTTGAGATGTATCACTGGCGGATGAGAATTAAGAGTGAGAGTGGATGGAAAAAGAAAATTGTGCCTTGCGTTTCCGTTCGTGATCAAGGAGTTCCGGCGAGTTCATATACGGTGAAATTGAGTTGCATGTATACGGTGAGTTGCATTGCCGTTGGACAGGGAGCGTCGTTTGGTAAGCTGTGTCCACCAACGATGATGGAGAAGTGGTGATGTGGTGGGTGAAGAGTTGTGCCTCCCCGCGTGCATATAGCTGATGAGAAGATGAAGATCAACGTGAAGATGGATGTGCACCAGTTAAGTTGAGTTTCTGCATGAAACTATGCGTTTAGTCTGCATGTAGCATTGCTAAGATGTGATAGCGTGGCTGATAGTCTGGGTAATCGTTGGTTAAAGTCTATAAGTCGGTATGCAAGCAAAGTTACGGCGATGATGAAATGATGGCCATCGTTGCGTGAAGAGAGAAGTTGTGATCCGTAAGTCGCATCACCGGAGGCAACCGGGGTAATAAGATGAATAGAGGGTCGTCTGCGTGTCTCGTCAAATGAAGAGTCAGATGTTTGAATTAGGGGGTGATTGTTGGAATCATACATCATACATTCTAAGAAGTTGATCCCCACTATTAGCAATTCTATCAACATGCACACTATCCACATCAGCCTTCAATTTACAAACATCTAGGGTGAAGCCATGTCATCAATTATTTTCATCATTTCTTTTAACTAGTCTCCCAGCAGTGTTTTTTCCTGTTGAGATATTTGCTTCAGGGGCTTCTGTTAGCCTGTCGTTCCATGATCCCACTCTTGCATGGGTAGAAACGAATGGATGGGACTATTAAATCTAGCGAGCCATTCAAGCGGCCGGCCGCTCGCGTGGGGGAAGACTCACTGAGGCTGCTGCCGCCTTCTTCCACCGATCCATCTCTAGAACAGGTACTGACGCACAGACCTTGCCAGGCCTGCCGTCGACGTCATCATGGCGCCAGACAGCTCGACCACCCTGCGCTCGTCCATCCAGCCGCATCCGTCGTCGATATGCAGCTGCACCATGCCGCCACCACTCGTCGTTAATGTGCGGTAGATACAACGCAACACCACCTGGCAACCTCCACACCATCGCCACTGCTGGAGCTATTTGGAGCCCACCATCCACAACATCTCTCCCCCGAACAGCCGTTCCTCCCAAGACGGCGCCTCCATGGTGGATACGATGCGCAGGACGCCTCCGCCGCCCAATCCAGACTGAATTTTGGACTTTCGTCCGGGAGGGGTTTGGGGGTGGATAGGGAGGACCTCGGCTTCGCCTCCAGGAAGGGTAACGACGTCAAGTGACGTCGCCGATGCCGGGCCGAACACGCCGACCAAAGTTTCCTTCGATCCCCATCCTATGCCACCAAACCTCCGTGTACTTCGGATCCGGCAAGCCACGGTCCGAAACCCGCGAAGATGAAAGTGAAGGAAATATGCCCTAGAGGCAATAATAAAGTTATTATTTATTTCCTTATTTCATGATAAATGTTTATTATTCATGCTAGAATTGTATCAACCGGAAACATAATACATGTGTGAATACATAGACAAACATAGTGCCACTGGTATGCCTCTACTTGACTAGCTCGTGAATCAAAGATGGTTAAGTTTCCTAGCCATGGACATGAGTTGTCTTTGATTAACGGGATCACATCATTAGGAGAATGATGTGATTGACTCAACCCATTCCGTTAGCTTAGCACTTGATCGTTTAGTATGTTGCTATTGCTTTCTTCATTACTTATACATGTTCCTATGACTATGAGATTATGCAACTCCTGTTTACCGGAGGAACACTTTGTGTGCTACCAAAGCGTCCTGGCATCTGGGTGATTGTAAAGGAGCTCTCTGGTGTCTCCAAATGTACATGTTGAGTTGGCGTATTTCGAGATTAGGTTTTGTCACTCCGATTGTCGGAGAGGTATCTCTGGGCCCTCTCGGTAATGCACATCACTACAAGCCTTGCGAGGAATGTAGCTAATGAGTTAGTTACGGAATGATGCATTACGTAACGAGTAAAGAGACTTGCCGGTAACGAGATTGAAATAGGTATTGGATACCGACGATTGAATCTCGGGCAAGTAACATACCGATGACAAAGGGAATAACGTATGTTGTTATGCGGTTTGACCGATAAAGATCTTCGTAGAATATGTGGGAGCCAATATGGGCATCCAGGTCCCGCTATTTGTTATTGACCGGAAACGTGTCTCAGTCATGTCTACATAGTTCTCGAACCCGTAGGGTCCGCACGCTTAACGTTTCGTTGACGATATAGTATTATATGAGTTATGTATGTTGGTAACCGAATGTTGTTCGAGTCCCGGATGAGATCATGGACATGATGAGGAACTCCGGAATGGTCCGGAGATAAAGTTTGATATATGGGATAATAGTGTTTGATCTCGGAAGGGTTCGAATTCACCGGAAGGGTTCCAGATGTTTCCCGAAATGTTTGGGTACGAGAACACTTTATTTGGGCCAAAGGGGAAAGCCCACGAGGTTTTTGGAAAGCGCAAAAGGAAGTTTTGCGGAGTCCAGGGGCCAGACGCCAGGGTCCCTGGCGTCTGGGTCCAGACGCCGGGAACCCTGGCGTCTGGCCCTGGAGTCCGAGAAGGACTCTTGCCTTTCGGGTGAAACCGACTTTGTGGAGGCTTTTACTCCAAGTTTCGACCCCAAGGCTCAACATATAAATAGAGGGGCAGGGCTAGCACAAAAGACACATCAAGAAACACCAAGCCGTGTCTTGCGGCAACCCCGTCCCCTCTAGTTTATCCTCCGTCATAGTTTCCGTAGTGCTTAGGCGAAGCCCTGCGGAGATTGTTCTTCACCAACACCGTCACCACTCCGTCGTGCTGCCGGAACTCATCTACTACTTCACCCGTCTTGCTGGATCGAGAAGGCGAGGACGTCATCGAGCTGAACGTGTGCAGAACTCGGAGATGCCATGCGTTCGGTACTTGGATCAGTCGGATCGTGAAGACGTACGACTACATCAACCGCGTTGATAAACGCTTCTGCTTAGCGATCTTCAAGGGTATGAAGATACACTCCCCCTCTAGTTGCTATGCATCACCATGATCTTGCGTGTGCGTAGGAATTTTTTTGAAATTACTACGTTCCCCAACAGTGGTATCAGAGCCTAGATTTTATGTGTTGATGTTATATGCACGAGTAGAACACAAGTGAGTTGTGGGCGATACAAGTCATACTGCTTACCAGCATGTCATACTTTGGTTCGGCGGTATTGTTGGATGAAGCGGCCGGACCGACATTACGCCAGACGCTTCTGGCGAGGCTGATTCTACCGGCGTGCTTTGCACAGGTGGCTGGCGGGTGTCTGTTTCTCCAACTTTAGTTGAACCGAGTGTGGCTACGCCCGGTCCTTGCGAAGGTTAAAACAACACTAACTTGACGAACTATCGTTGTGGTTTTGATGCGTAGGTAAGAACGGTTCTTGCTAAGCCCGTAGCAGCCACGTAAAACTTGCAACAACAAAGTAGAGGATGTCTAACTTGTTTTTGCAGGGCATGTTGTGATGTGATATGGTTAAGACGTGATGCTATATTTTATTGTATGAGATGATCATGTTTTGTAACCGAAGTTATCGGCAATGGCGAGAGCCATATGGTTGTCGCTTTATTGTATGGAATGCAAAGCATACATAATTGCTTTACTTTATCACTAAGCGGTAGCGATAGTCGTAGAAGCAATAGATGGCGTAACGACAACGATGCTACGATGGAGATCAAGGTGTCGGCGCGGTGGCGATGGTGATCACGACGGTGCTTCGGAGATGGAGATCACAAGCACAAGATGATGATGGCCATATCATATCACTTATATTGATTGCATGTGATGTTTATCCTTTATGCATCTTATTTTGCTTTGATTGACGGTAGCATTTTAAGATAATCTCTCACCAATTATCAAGAAGTGTTCTCCCTGAGTATGCACCGTTGCGAAAGTTCTTCGTGCTTAGACACCACGTGATGATCGGGTGTGATAGGCTCTAGTTCAAATACAACGGGTGCAAAACAATTGCACACGCGGAATACTCAGGTTAAAGTTGACGAGCCTAGCATATACAGATATGGCCTCGGAACACGAAGACCGAAAGGTCGAGCGTGAATCATATAGTAGATATGATCAACATAGTGATGTTCACCATTCAAAACTACTCCATCTCACGTGATGATCGGACATGGTTTAGTTGATTTGGATCACGTGATCACTTAGATGACAAGAGCGATGTCTGTCTAAGTGGGAGTTCTTAAGTAATATGATTAATTAAACTTAAATTTACCATGAACTTAGTCCTGGTAGTATTTTACAAATTATGTTGTAGATCAATAGCTCGCGTTGTTGCTTTCATATGTTTATTTTGATATGTTCGTAGAGAAAACTATGTTGAAAGATATTAGTAGCAATGATGCGGATTAGATCCGTGATCTGAGGTTTATCCTCATTGCTGCACAAAAGAATTATGTCCTTGATGCACCGCTAGGTGACAGACCTATTGCAGAGGCGGTCTGAGGCGTTATGAGCGTTTGGCTAGCTCAATATGATGACTACTTGATAGTTTTGTGCACCATGCTTTATGGCTTAGAACCGGGATTACAAAAAGCGTTTTTGAAGCGTCATGGAACATATAAGATGTTTC
Organism: Aegilops bicornis; assembly: GCA_021605145.1. Lineage (NCBI taxonomy): Eukaryota > Viridiplantae > Streptophyta > Magnoliopsida > Poales > Poaceae > Aegilops > Aegilops bicornis. Next base: position 93,665,058 of record CM038669.1, on the reverse strand, counting down.
AAGAGATGAAATTGGTATTTCAGACTCATGCCCGTGTCAAGAGGTATGAGACCTCTGACAAATACTTTGCCTAAAAGATGGAGGAGAATTGCTCAACTAGTGAGCAAATACTTAGATTGTCTGAGTACTACAATCGCTTGAATCAAGTGGGAGTTAATCTTCCAAAAAAGATAGTGATTGGCAGAGTTCTCTAGTCACCATCACCAAGTTACTGGAACTTCGCGATGAACTATAATGCAAGGGCCGGATGACGAAAATGATTCCCGAGCTCTTCGTGATGTTGAAATCGACAAAGGTAGAAATCAAGAAAGAGCATCAAGTTTTGATGATTGACAAGACCACTAGTTTCAAGAAAAGGGCAAAGGGAAAGAAAGGGAAACTTCAAGTAGAATGGCAAACAAGTTGTCACTCCCGTGAAGAAGACCAAAGCTGGACCAAAGCCCTGAAACGAAAAGTGCTTACACTTCAAAGGAAATGGTCACTGGAAGCGGAAATGCCCTGAATATTTGGTGGATAAGAAGGATGGCAAAGTGAACAAGGGTATATTTGATATACAGGTTATTGATATGTGCCTTACTAGTGTTTATAGTAGCCCCTGACTATTTGATACTTGTTCGGTTGCTAAGATTAGTAACTCGAAACAGGAGTTACAGAATAAACAGAGACTAGTTGAAGGGGAAGTGACGATCAGTGTTGGAAGTAGTTCCAAGATAGATATGATCATCATCGCATACTCCCTATATTTTCGGGATTAGTGTTAAACCTAAATAAATGTTATTTGGCGTTTGCGTTGAGCATGAATATGATTTGATCATGTTTATTGCAATCTGATTATTCATTTAAAATCAGAGAATAATTGTTGTTACATTTACATGAATAAAACCTTCAAATGGTCATACACCCAATGAAAATAGTTTGTTGAATCTCGATCGTAGTGATACACATATTCATAATATTGATGCCAAAAGATGCAAAGTTAATAATGATAGTGCAACTTATTTGTGTAACTGCCGTGTGGGTCATATCGGTGTAAAGCGCATGAAAAACTCCATAAAGATGGATTTTCGAAATCACTTGGTTATGAATCATTTGATGCTTGCGAACCGTGCCTTTTGGGCAAGATGACTAAAACTCCGTTCTCCGGAATAATGGAACGAGCTACTGACTTATTGGAAATAATACATACCGATGTATGCGATCCGATGAGTGTTAAGGCTCGCGGCGTGTATCGTTATTTTCTGACCTTCACAGATGATTTGAGAAGATATGGGTATATCTACTTGATGAAACATAAGTCTGAAACATTTGAAAAGTTCAAAGAATTTCAGAGTGAAGTGGAAAGTCATCGTAACAAGAAAAATAAAGTTTCTATGATCTGATCATGAAGACGAATATTTGAGTTACGAGTTTGGTCTTCATTTGAAACAATGTGAAATAGTTTCGCAACTCACGCCACCTGGAACACTACAATGTAATGGTGTGTCCGAACGTCGTAATCGTACTTTACTAGATATGGTGCGATCTATGATGTCTCTTATCGGTTTACCACTAGCGTTTTGGGGTTATGCATTAGAGACAGCTGCATTCACTTTAAAAAGGGCACCATCGAAATTCGTTGAGACGACGCCTTATGAACTGTGGTTTGGCAAGAAACCAAAGTTGTCGTTTCTTAAAGTTTGGGGCTGCGATGCTTATGTGAAAAAGTTTCAACCTGATAAGCTCGAACCCAAATCGGAGAAGTGCGTCTTCATAGAATACCCAAAGGTAACTATTGGGTACACCTTCTATCACAGATCCTAAGGCAAGTTATTCGTTGCTAAGATGGATCCTTTCTAGAGAAGGAGTTTCTCTCAAAAGAAGTGAGTGGGAGAAAAATAGAACTTGATAAGGTAATAGTACCTTCTCCTGAATTGGAAAATAGTTCATCACTGAAATCAGTTCCAGTGATTCCTACACCAATTAGTGAGGAAGCTAATGATGATGATCATGAAACTTCAGATCAAGTTACTACAGAACCTCGTAGGTCTTCCAGAGTACGGTCCACACCATAGTGGTATGGTAATCCTGTTCTGGAAGTCATGTTACTAGACCATGATGAACCTACAAACTATGAGGAAGTGATAATGAGCCCAGATTCCGCAAAAATGGTTTAAAGCCATGAAATCTGAGATGGGATCCATGTATGAGAGCAAAGTATGGACTTTGATTGACTTGCCCAATGATTGGCAAGCCATTGAGGATAAATGGATCTACAAGAGGAAGACGGACGCTGATAGTAGTGTTACTATCTACAAAGCTCGACTTGTCGCAAAAAGGTTTTCGACAAGTTCAAGGTGTTGAATACAATGAGATTTTCTCAACTATAGCGATGCTTAAGTCTGTCCGAATCATGTTAGCAATTGCCACATTTTGTGAAATTTGGCAAATGGATGTCAAAACTGCATTCCTTAATGGATTTATTAAAGAAGAGTTGTATATGATGCAACCAGAAGATTTTGTCAATCCTAAAGGTGCTAACAAAATTTGCAAGCCCCAGTGATCGATCTATGGACTGGTGCAAGCATCTCAGAGTTGGAATATACACTTTGATAAGTTGATCAAAGCATATAGTTTTATACAGACTTGCGGTGAAGCCTGTATTTACAATAAAGTGAGTGGGAGCACTACCGCCTTTTTGATAAATATATGTGAGTAACATATTGTTGATCAGAAATGATGTAGAATTTTTCTGGCAAGCATAAAGGAGTATTTGAAAGGAGTTCTTTTAAAATAAAGACCTCAGTAAATCTACTTACATATTGAGCATCAAGATCTATTGAGATAGATCAAGACGCTTGATAAGTTTTTTCAATAAGTACATACCTTGTCATGATTTTGAAGTAGTTCAAAATGGAACAGTCAAAGAAAAAGTTCTTGCCTGTGTTGCAAAGGTGTGAAATTGAGTAAAGACTCAAATCCCGACCACGGCAGAAAATAGAAAAGAGAATGAAAGTCATTCCCTATGTCTCAGTCATAGGTTCTATAAAGTATGTTGTGCTATGTACCAGACCTATTGTATACCTCGCTCTGAATTTGACAAGGGAGTACAATAGTGATCTAGGAGTAGATCACTGGACATTGGTCAAGAACATCCTTAGTGAGGACTGAGGAAATATTTCTCGATTATGGAGGTGATAAAAGAGCCCGTCGTAAAGAGTTACATCGATGCAAGCTTTTTACACCGATCCAGATGACTCTAAGTCTCAATCTGGATACATATTGAAAGTGGGAGCAATTAGCTAGAGTAGCTCCGTGCAGAGCATTGTAGACATAGAATATTTGCAAAATACATACGCCTCTGGATATGACAGACCCGTTGACTAAGCTTCTCTCACGAGCAAAACATGATCATACCTTAGTACTCTTTGGGTGTTAATCACATAGCGATGTGAACTAGATTATTGACTCTAGTAAACCTTTTGGGTGTTGGTCACATGACGATGTGAACTATGGGTGTTAATCATATCTGAGATATGAATATTGGTGTTAAATCACATGGCGATGTGAACTAGATTATTGACTCTAGGGCAAGTGGGAGACTGAAGGAAATATGCCCTAGAGGAAATAATAAAATTATTATTTATTTCCTTATTTCATGATAAATGTTTATTATTCATGCTAGAATTGTATTAACCGGAAACATAATACATGTGTCAATACATAGACAAACATAGTGTCACTAGTATGCCTCTACTTGACTAGCTCGTGAATCAGAGATGGTTAAGTTTCCTAGCTATGGACATGAGTTGTCATTTGATTAACGGGATCACATCATTAGGAGAATGATGTGCTTGACTCGACCCATTCCGTTAGCTTAGCACTTGATCGTTTAGTATGTTGCTATTGCTTTCTTCATGACTTATACATGTTCCTATGACTATGAGATTATGCAACTCCCGTTTACCGGAGGACCACTTTGTGTGCTACCAAAGCGTCACAACGTGAATCGGGTGATTATAAAGGAGCTCTGAGTGTCTCCAAAGGTACATGTTGAGTTGGCGTATTTCGAGATTAGGTTTTGTCACTCCGATTGTCGGAGAGGTATCTCTGGGCCCTCTCAAGAATGCACATCACTACAAGCCTTGCAAGCAATGTAGCTAATGAGTTAGTTACGAGAATGATGCACTACGTAACGAGTAAAGAGACTTGCCGTAGCGAGATTGAACTAGGTATTGGATACCGACGATCGAATCTCGGGCAAGTAACATACCGATGACAAAGGGAACAACGTATGTTGTTATGCGGTTTGACCGATAAAGATCTTTGTAGAATATGTGGCAGCCAATATGGGCATCCAGGTCCCGCTATTGGTTATTGACCGGAAACGTGTCTCGGTCATGTCTACATAGTTCTCGAACCAGTAGGGTCCGCACGTTTAACGTTTCGTTGACGATACAGTATTATATGAGTTATGTATGTTGGTAACCGAAAGTTGTTCGGAGTCCCGGATGAGATCATGGACATGATGAGGAACTCCGGAATGGTCCGGAGATAAAGTTTGATATATGGGATAATAGTGTTTGATCTTCGGAAGGGTTCCGGAATTCACCGGAAGGGGTTCGGATGTTTCCCAAATGTTTGGGTCCGAGAACACGTTATTTGGGCGGAGGAAAGCCCACAAGGTTTTGGAAAGCGCAAAGGAAGTTTTGCGGAGTCCGAGGCGAACGCCGTGGTCCTGGCGTGCAGGTCGACGCCGAGAACCTGGCGTTTGGCCCTGGAGTCCGAGAAGGACTCTTGCCTTTCGGGTGAAACTGACTTTGTGGAGGCTTTTACGACAAGTTTGGACCCCAAGGCTCAACATATAAATAGAGGGGCAGGGCTAGCACCAAAGACACCTCAAGAAACACGAAGCCGTGTGTCGGCACCCCGTCCCCTCTGGTTTATCCTCCGTCATAGTTTCCGTAGTGCTTAGGCGAAGCCCTGCGGAGATTGTTCTTCACCAACACCGTCACCACATCGTCGTGCTGCCGGAACTCATCTACTACTTCGCCCGTCTTGCTTTGGATCGAGAAGGCGAGGGCGTCATCGAGATGAGCGTGTGCGAGAACTCGGAGGTGCCGTGCCTTCGGTACTTGGATCGGTCGGATCGTGAAGACGTATGACTACATCAACCGCGTTGATAAATGCTTCCGCTTAGCGATCTTCAAGGGTATGAAGATACACTCCCCCTCTCGTTGCTATGCATCACCATGATCTTGCGTGTGCGTAGGAATTTTTTTGAAATTATTACGTTCCCCAACAGAAAGAGCCATGGGGCTCAACCCACCAGAAAGGAGGATCGAGAAGAACTCCTTGTAGATTTCCAGACGCCAAATCCAACGATTCGACGTGGCCAGCTACGATCGTCACCACCCCGCGGCGGCCGACGGAGTCCGAAGAAAGGATCCAGGTGGATCCGATCTGGATCCGGCGGCACCCCCGACCACCGGTTAGGCCAACGCAGCCACCACCTCACGACACGCAGGTCACCACCGCCGCGCCGCGCATGACGCCGATGGGAGACCCGCCTGCCGCGCCGCCGGAACCACGTTCGCCTGGCGTTCCTCTGGATCCCGCTGTCCCGCGCCAGCCAAGACAGAGAGGATGGGGAGAAGCCCCGCCGCCACCCAGCCGGCTTCGCTCGGCGGCGCTATGGACGGCGGCCAGGAGGGGGAGAGGAGGAGGAGACTCGAGGGACGGCGGCTAGGGTTTTCCCCCGGGTTGCCCGCGCACTTAAAATCGTCCTTAGCCAGATCTTTCCTAAACTGTATCGAACCACCACACCTGCTATAGATCATAGTTGCCATGTTTCCGGTACGGTGGGAACGAGGAACGGGAACGGGGGACGAGAGTCGAAGGCTGGAAAAAATAGGGTACAGCGGGGGTATACATCTCTAGAACGATTTTTGTCAAGCGGAAACGCGATCCAATCAATTCGATGCGATGAATCCGATGCGGTACCATGGAGCGAGGAACGTGAATCTTTACTAGTTGGGATGATGAACCCGGTACAACGGTGGATCAACCATATGAGCGATGATAAGACATGATATATTTAATTAAAATTTCAGCACGAGTACTTAACAAAATCTTGTGACTAAGGTATGAGACACAATCACTTCAATAGCGACATCCAAGCGACTCATCTTCCGGGTTTCCAACCAATAAAGTTTCACCAATAGATTAACTCGCCATGTACCTTCAATTAAAAGAGAACTATTAGTGACCATAGAATGTAAAGATTGGAGTCAATATATTGAAGAGTTCAGATTTAGTACGGACACTTCCTAGTGTTTCAAGTCCTCTGAATTTTGCGTGGTGGTTCAAGCATCGGTACTTCATCCTCCAAGCTATCCCAACGCAGCTGCTCAAGCTTCAAGCTTGAATCCTCCGACAAATCATTCTCAGGCTCAACATCCCACTTATAATGTGGACCTGAATTGTAGCCCTCTGAAAACCTCCTCTTGACGCTCGTTTGCATGAATAAAGACAAGCTTATCGGCTGTCGTTGCATTCAGCTTGTTTCTCTTTACATTATGTATGAATGAGTAGGTACTCCAATTTCTTTCGGCAGAAGAGCTGCTTATTGGCTGAGACAAGACTTTCTTTGCCACCTCACTTAAAGTTGGAGTTTGTGAGCCATAATTGAACCACCATTACATGGCATTCATCGTAGTTTGCATCGGCTGAGCAGCGTCTATTGCATACAAACCTTTCTTCATTATAAAGGTGTTAAGCTCCTCACGTAAAAGAGCATACTCTTTTTATCTTCTGCAATTCTATTTAGAGCCTCTATAACACCTTCCATAACCTCACCGTCATCATTTGGAGCTTTCCTTTGACCACCACCGGGAGCAGGACTTGCAAGATAGGCTTGATCATAATACTTAGGAGAAAGAGCAAGCGCTAAGCAATGAAAATGCCAGTTCATCTTTCCCCACCGATAAAGAATAATTTCATTTACCTTCGACCAATCATCTTTGTGAGGGTTATCTTCCCTTGTCATGACTTCTTGCATCTCGCCAAGCATATTGTCCATTCTTTCATATATATCACCAGATTTTGGACCTTCTCCGTCCTTGAACTTGATTACCATGTATAATGGTTTTGTGATGTCAAGGATGATTTTAATCTCATCCCAAAATGTCTCATCAATGATATTTTGGGCAATCGCATTCTTTGCTGCTCTTGTTTGTACATCACAAGCCTTCACCAGTTCCTTCCACTTGCTTGTGACAATGGTAGTTGTGAGCGCCTCTCGAACATCCATAAGCCTCTTAAGCACAATATAATGGGAAGCAAATCTTGTTTTTGAGACCTTCAAAAGATCCAACTTGGAGTTGCGTCTAAAGAGATCTTGAAAGTGCTGGTGGTTTCTGAAGAACTTCACAATTGCTTTCCCAGTCTGGTATGTATCAACCATCCAAGCAAACTTTTTTGCAAAATCTTTGAATACTAGATTCAGTGTGAACCACACATGGAGACCAAAATATATGCTTATGCACCTGTCAAATAGAAAAGAGAAACACAATTGGATATACGTGATCCTCAAACTAAAATCAATGTACCAAACAATGAAAAACATACTTTCTCAATTTCTTCACCCGCAACTCTGCAATTAGATGCATTATCAGTGATGACCTGAAGGACATTGGAAGGGCCAATCTCCTCAATGGCTTGCAGTAAGAATTGTGCAATGGCTTCACCTGTCTTCTCTTCTCCAGAGAAGTCTTCTGCGTACAGAAACATTGAACCACAACTATTCGGTGCTATTACGTTGATTAATGGATGGTTCTTCATATTTGTCCATCCGTCAGAAACAACAGAGACACCATGGGAATACCTATATACAGTTATAGACACCATGAGACACCATCCGTCAGAAAAAATAGATGATTACAAATGCTAAATGTTTGAGGCTTACCATGTTTGTCTAACCGAAGCCAAATCATTCTCCACTTTTCTCTTACATGCATCTAGAAGAGTAGTCCTGGCCTTCTCATATGCAGGAGGTTTGTATCCCTTTGGTGCTCTCTGGATGGCTGCTACCATTTCATAGTATTGAGGACTTCTCAACACATTAAAGGGAATTCCATTAGCACAAAGGAACAACATTATTTGCATGTCCACTGCATCTCTTTCCACCCCAGCAAAAGCTTCTACTAATTTCTTTTTAGGCGCCGAGCACGAAGCTTGTACTTTCTTAGGTTGGTGATCTTTGTAAATCAAAACAGGGAAAGAGTCATATAGGTGCCAATTGTTGTGGTGTTGTCTGAATAATGTTTCTCATAAAAAGCATGTGCATATACCTTATCATATATTTTCTTATACTTGACGCGGTCACTTGCGACAGAGCAGCGAGCAATTTGTTTCGTCTTGCCAGGACCAACACCAAAGAAGTGCTGATGAATTCTTGTATAACTACTCGTGTACTTCTTATCACAATGTTTGCATCGCCAGGGTCTTGATCCACCAGAGTTCTTCCCTTTAGGTGCATCAAGAAAAATACCTCATCTAGAAGGGATTTAGCAGGTTTTGCAGTACCATGCTCGGCAGATTCATCTTGTTCATCAGCGCTATTACGCTCATCATCGGAATTGATGAGATCAACATCATCAGCGTCATCCTCCTGGGTGTCACTCTGATCTGCTAACTTACGTTTGGACCCAAACGCCATCTCAATCTCTAAATAATGAACGGGTTCATATATTACATTCTTACTCACAAAACTGTAATTCAAAGGCAAGATCTGATGAACTGAATGGTGTAGGTTAGGTGTACCTGAATCTGAAAACCGAATGCCTGAATGTCACTGGACTCTTGGATCCTCGAGCAATCAAGTCTTCTGAAGCATCGCTGGTTTTGAATCTGAATTTCTGCTGCTGCATGCGCCTCTGGTCACTTTGGATGCGAGGAGCAACTGGCTGGGACTGGGAGGGAGAGGGACGAGGGAGTACTTATACAAGAATTGGCTGGGCTGTGTCGTTCATCCATAAATCATCTGTTTTCCAATGAAATTTATTAGCAGCCTTTTGCTTACTCGAGGAGTTTTTTGGGGGAGTGGAGAAGATCGAGACAGAGAGTAAAAGCGAGGAGTTGGTGATTGATTTGGCTGACTTTTTGCTTACCCAATCGATTCACGAACCAGGACTGCCGAGTCGACGAATCTGAATCAACAATCCCGCTCTTGAAAGCGCTGAATCCGCATCGAATCTTACCGAATCGATCCTCGTTCCCGAATCTGATTCCGGGACCATGAATCCGGATCGAGGGACGGTCCATCGTTCCCCGTTTCCGGCTACTATGCTATAGATTTTAGATCCCGCCTCCTTTTACACTGCTTATTATAGGAAGTGAAGTTGCTGCAGTCTAATTAGTTTTTTTCACTGCGATCGTACAAACTGTATAATCTTGGCACTGACTTGGTGATTCATTGAATTGTTCAGTTTGTGGTCGCGTACCAATTTGATGGAATGCCCAGGGGAGAAAATTTGGTATCCGCCATCGATCTACCTAAATAAGCAGGTTCACAGAACACAAACATGAATGCCCTTTTCTATTTCCATTTATGCGTGCTGTTGGTTAGTGCATTGAGCAATGGAAAAACTTTTTGGCTGAGAGTGATGAAGTGTACAGAAACAACGAGCATAAATAAGCTCCCACTAACTGCTAACATGCAGCTACTAGCTTGATCTTCTGGTATATTTCCTCTTTTTATATTAGTTTTCTGCTTCAGTATTCGTTGGGAAATAAATATACCGAAGGCCCGACTCCCTCTCCCTTTCCTGACTCCTCCTCGCGCCTAGGGGCGGAGCCAGGATTTGAGCATAGGGGCGGGGGTTCAAAAGGCGAAGATAGGATTTTGACATCGAGGCCAAGCCAAATTGCAAATATTTTGCTAACCATCGTAATACTATATTAATGTGTCACTTGGATGCTACAAAAATATGATTACATTTTTATTAGTTTAAATTCAAATTTTTGATTGCCAATAAGATAAAAACATACCACTAATTTGAATAGAATAAAACTTACCTGCTAATTTGCTTTCAATGTAGATTACGATGCAATGCAAGCAAAGTGGTCTGCCCTTAATCTTTACAATTTTTGGTGGTGTTTTTCTTTACATACCAGTCGAACTGCAAGTTTTAGAATTCACATAACATATTCACATATCACACAGCCAAAATAGCTAAAAACTGATCTATAATAATTTTACAAGACGAGAACGGGAGAGATAGTGGATTCACATAACATATCACACAACCAAAATAGCTAAAATTTGATCTATAATTTCACAAGACGAGAACAGGGAGAGATAGTATAGTAATTGTAGTGCTACGGCAAGTTATTTCGTTAGACCGTATAATTTCGACGTCAGAAAAATTGCATTATACAAGATAATTTGCATCACGATCATGATAATTTCTAGGACATGTTCAACACAGAATAGGAACTCTTCATAGAATCATAGCGTCATAAATCACACAACCAAAACAATGAATATCCTATGTATCAATTCGACGCCGATGCAAGATGAGAATCAAGAGAGATCTGTTAAATCTTGGCGAGTTCCTTCTTCCTGGTTCGTTGTTACAGCCGGCAGGAAGAATTGGTGAGTTCAGCAGGTTGCGTCGCGCGGTCGAGTGCCTGAATCAGATCGAGAGCAGCAGGTTGTGTCGCGCCGTTGCTGAATGCCTGAATCCGATCGAGAGGAGAGGAGAGGCGATCGTGCGGCAAGGGGGGCGGCGTGGAAACAGGAACGGCTGCGTTGCGGCGGCTAAATTTCTGTGACAAGGGGGGGGGGGCCTGGCCCCTGCTCGTCCCCCTGGCTCCGCCACTGCTCGCGCCGCCTCCCCGGGCGGCGGCTCCCCCGCGTCCTCTCCTCGCCCCACCCCTCCGTCCTCCCTCCCCCGCCGCCGCCGGACGGCGCCCCGGATCCCGGGTGGTCTCGGCGACGGCAAGCCTTCCTTTCCCCCGCGCGCGCGTCTTTCCTGGGGCAAGGCTTGGCAGCGGGAGCAGCTCGGCTGGCGGCGGTCTGGCGTTCTGGTGGCGGAGGCCGGCGGCTGGCGCGGTGGTGGCGCAACCTCTTGGCGGCGGGGCGGACTGGTGGCGCTGGGTGGCCAGCGGCCCTACCCCGGCCCAGATCTGGGCCGTTTAGGGCCCCATCTGGGTCCTAGCAGGCCGGTGCCGGCGTGGCTTTGCTGCCTCCAGCATAGTGAAGTGGAGGGGCGTCTCGGACAGGGAGCAGCGACGCTGACGGTAAGCCTTCTGCAGCGCGACGGTGGAGCTTAACGGGCATTTGAGGGCCTGGTCGGGCCTGTGGGTCCACGGGCCTGGTATGCTCCTACTGTTGCATCCGGTTGGATCCCGTTGGTGACGATGGAGGTTGGGCCCTCCCACGTGCTGACAGTGCTGCTGCTCCGAGTCTCGGTTTCTCTTCTTCGCTGTGCAGGTCCCACTTCGCGGTGGTGAGACAGCATGGGAGACTCAAGACCGCATTGGCGCAAGGTGATGGACGGTTTGGTGGCGTGCTCCAGAGCGTCCGGGGTGATGGTTGGGATCGGGAGAAATCCCTGTTCGGCCTGGCCGACTCCGACGCGGTGGCGCCTGAGGGTGCCGCCGGACCTTCCTGGAGGGCGTTGGGTGTCACCCTTCCTTTCTCCTTGTCGTGTACCGGGGGAAACCCTTGCAACAGCATCATCGTCGTCGCGTTCTTTCTTGGAGGTGTTGTGTGGTACCGGCGCTTCGGAGTCGGAGCTTGGTGAGAGATCCCCGGTGGGCGCAGCGGTCGCGACGATTCTTCGTTTTTGCTGATCCGTCATTGTCGGCATTTGTTTCTTTTATATTTTCTCTTTCGTTTTCTTTGGGCGTGCTTGTGCTGCTTCCGCCCCAGCACCTATCGTGGGTTGTATCGGATATGGTTGCTTTATAATACAAAGCAGGGGAACTCTATTTCGAGAATTTAGTATTCGTTTTCTCCATATCTGCGTACTGGGTTGTCAATTTCTGTCAGTCTTCTCCATAGCTCCTAGCTATATATTGCACTATGTCTTGAAGAAGTCAGCAGAAAATTCTGCCGCAACGCATGGGGCATCTTCTAGTAATCTAAACATAGATGAGTTAGTGGATGTACCGTGTGTGTTGGATGCATGGCAAAGTTATGCCTGATTAGGATTAGCATTATTGTGATCAGCGTGGACGCGTAATTAGATTAGGAAAGTTATCTAGTTGAGTCCGGCTAAGAGTTGTACTTGTTTGTTTACAGGTGTTGCTGTGTACGTCCTTGTCAGTTTTAGGTTGAGTCGGTTTGGAGTTTCCTTGTGCTAGCTTCTAGGTGATGTGCACGGCTTGTGCTTGAGTCGGAGTAGCGCAAGTTTGAGGCTGTGGTCGTGTATATATACACACCCTCATGAGTGAGTTTTGTAATACTGTGAAGAGAAAATAGAAAGAATCCAAATGATAACGCCCACATATGCGGCATGTTTATACTTCGTCCACACGCCTTAATCCACGTTGATTCTATTTTGCACGAACCCTAAAGAAAACAGTTAGAATTTCAGTGCCACGTAGGCATCATTGTGTGTGTGAGCGTTGAGAGTTCGCCAGCAGTGCAGCATTCGGTTTGCTAGCTGCGCTGTGTGGGCGAACTAATTTCTGCACACATCGCCACCACCTAGTCAACGTGTGTGGGCGAACTGTTTTTCGCCCACATGACACTCGTACGTTGTTGGATGGCAACTGCAGTTGCGCGTACGAGGCAAGTAAGTAAACACACATGTCAACTATGATTCGTTGCTAGGCGGCAACTGCAGTTGCGTATATGTGGCAACCAGATAAACACACATGACAACTGTGATTAACCATACATGGCAATCATGGTTGGACCACACGTGGCAACTAGGTAAACACACACGACAACTATTATTTAACCATATGTGGCAAGTAGTTAATCACATACGGCAACTATGGTTTGATTATACACGGCAACTACCCATAAATTATACATGGCAACTATTGTTAACCAAAACAGAGAGAGTTGCCATGCTTTTACAAGTGCATTTGCCATCCCGAATAACTACATCTGCCATTCCAGATGGCAACTAAATCGTCATCCCGCGGGTACCTAACATAACTACGTCAGGACGTGTGAGCATATTTGCTTCGTGCCACACGCACGAGGTGAGGATGAGTAGTACTCGTTGGGCGTGTGGCACGAAGTAGCTGTGCCCACACGTGTGGGCAATTCTAATGTTCGCCCACACACATCTTGTGTGGGCTGCCTCCTGCTCACGCCACACACGGTGTGTGGGCGGATGTCTAGTATGCCACACATGTGGGTGTTATCAGGACCCTAAAAAAATAAATAAAGAGGGGGAAATAGGGCATGATACGGGCCCTTGGCTATCAGTTTTTCGTGCATGTGTGTTCGTGTGATTTGATGTGATCGATCCTGTGGGCGAATTTCCAACAGAGCCGCCATGCGTGAACCCGGACGAATGCGAGGAGCTTCATGCTGGATTCGCCCATCCCACGTCTTCCTGTGGAACTCCTGTTGGGAAACGTTGCATGGAAAACAAAAAAATTCTACGCACACGCAATGATCTATCCATGGAGATGCATAGCAACGAAGGGAAGAGTGTGTCTACGTATCCTCGTAGACCGTAAGCGGAAGCGTTTCACAAAGCGGTTGATGCAGTCGAACTTCTTCACGCTTCAACCGATCAAGTACCGAACGCACGACATCTCCGCGTTCTGCCCACGATCAGCTCGGTGACGTCCCTCGCCTTCTTGATCCAGCAAGACGTCGAGGTAGTAGATGAGTTCTGTCAACACGACAGCGTGGTGACGGTGATGGTGAAGTGATCCTCGCAGGGCTTCTCCTAAGCACTATGAAAATATGACCAGGGTGTAAACGGTGGAGGGGGCCACCGCACACGGCTAAACAATTGTCTGGGGTGTGCTAGGGGGCTCCCCCCACATATATATAGGTGGGAGGGAGAGGGGAGAGGCCTGGAGGCGCCTCAAGTCGGACCGAATCCTACTTGGGTTCCTCCTAGGCTGGCGCCCCCTTTCTTATTTACCGGACGGGGAAGGAAAGAGGAGGGAGGAGGGAAGGAAGGGGGAGGCCGAATCCCCCCTTTGCTTCTCCCTTCCCCTCTTTCCTTCTCCTCTGGTTCGGCCCATATGGGGGGCGCACCAGCCCCTAGTGGCTGGTGCATTTCCCCTCTTGGCCCCTAAGGCCCATATCTTTTGTCGGGGGTGTCCGGAACCCCTTCCGGTGACCCGATATGTACCCGGTACCCTCCGGAACACTTCCGATATCCGAATACCATCGTCCTATATATCAATCTTTACCTCTCGACCATTTCAGACTCCTCGACATGTCCGTGATCTCATCTGGGACTCCGAACAACATTCGGTCACCAAATCACATAACTCATATAATACAATATCATCATCGAACGTTAAGCGTGCGGTCCCTGCGGGTTCGAGAACTATGTAGACATGACCGAGACACCTCTCCGGTCAATAACCAATAGCGGAACCTGGATGCCCATATAGGCTCCTACATATTCTACGAAGATCTTTATCGGTCGAATCGTTATGACAACATACATTATTCCCTTTGTCTGCCGGTATGTTACTTGCCCGAGATTCGATCGTCGATATGTTCATACCTAGTTCAATCTCGTTACCGGCAAGTCTCTTTATTCATTCCATAATACATCACCTCGTGAATAACTCCTTAGTCGTTTGTTTGCAAGCTTATGATGCGTATTACCGAGAAGGACTAGAGATACCTCTTCGATACTCGAAGTGACAAATCCCAATCTTAATCTATGCCAACTCAACAAACACCTTCGAAAATACTTGTAGAGCATCTTTATAATCACCCAGTTATGTTGTGATGTTTGATAGCACACAAGGCATTCCTCCGGTATCCGGGAGTTGCATAATCTCATAGTCGAAGGAATATGTATTTGACATGAAGAAAGCAATAGCAATAAAACTGAATGATCATTATGCTAAGCTAAAGGATGGGTCTTGTCCATCACATCATTCTCTTAACGATGTGATCCCATTATCAAATGACAACTCATGTCCATGGTTAGGAAACCTTAACCATCTTTGATCAACGAGCTAGTCAAGTAGAGGCCCACTAAGGACACACTGTTTGTTTATGTATTCACACATGTATTAAGGTTTCCCGTCAATACAATTCCGATGTTTGCTTGAACTACGTCACCATTTTCCCAAAGAGGAAGGGATGATGCAGCACAACAACGGTAAGTATTTCCCTCAGTGATGATACCAAGGTCATCGAACTAGTAGGAGAACCACGCCACACCACGTAAACAGCTCCTGCACACAAAGAACAAATACTTGCAACCCGACGTGCTAAAGGGGTTGTCAATCCCTTCGAATGTGGCGCCAGAAATTGGCACGTGGACGGGATAAAAATTGTAGTAGATTGATAGATGCAAATAAAAGAAAATAAAATTCAGCGAGATATTTTTGGGTTTTTGGATTAATATATCTAAAAATAAAAGCAAACAAAAATAGATCGCAAAGGCAAATATAATAAAGAAGAGTCCCCGGGCCGTAGATTTCACTAGTGGCTTCTCTCGAGAAAAATAGCAAACGGTGGGTAAATGAATTACTGTTGGGCAATTGATAGAACTTGAAATAATCATGACGATATCCAGGAAATGATCATTATATAGGCATCACGTCCAAGATTAGTAGACCGACTCCTTCCTGCATCTACTACTATTACTCCATACATCGACCGCTATCCAGCATGCATCTAGTGTATTAAGTTCATGGAGAAACGGAGTAATGCAATAAGAACGATGACATGATGCAGACAAGATCTATTTATGTAGAAATAGACCCCATCTTGTTATCCTTAATAGCAACAATACATACGTGCCCGTTCATACATCCTTTGGGTTCAAGCACCGTAAGATCAAACCCATCACAAAGCACCTCTTCCCATTGCAAGATAAATAGATCAAGTTGGCCAAACAAAACCCAAATATCGGACAAGAAATACGTGGATATAAGCAACCATGCATATAAGAGATCAAAGAAGACTCAAATGATTTTCATGGATAAAAACATAGATCTGATCATAACTCAAAGTTCATCGGATCTCAATAAATACACCACAAAAAGAGTTACATCATATGGATCTCCAAGAGACCATTGTATTGAGAATCAAAAGAGAGAGAGTGGAATCCATCTAGCTACTAACTACGAACCCATAGGTCTACAATGAACTACTACGCATCATCGGAGAGGCACCAATGAGGAAGATGAACCCCTCCGTGATAGTCTTTAGATTGGATCTGGTGGTTCTGGAACTTGCGGTGGCTGGAATTGATTTTCGTGGACTCCATTGCGGTTTCTGGAATATTGGGGTATTTAAGAGCAAAGAGGCGTTGCGGGAAGCCACCGAGGTGGGCACAACCCACCTGGGCGCGCCTGGGGGCCCAGGCGCGCCCTGGTGGGTTGTGCCCCCCTCGGGGCAGCCCCCAGGTGCTTCTCTGGCCCATTGGGTGTCTTCTGGTCCATAAAAATTCCACAAAAGGATTCGCTGCATTTGGAGTCCTTTTGGTATTAGTTTCCTGCGATGTAAAAAACATGCAAAACAATAACTGGCACTGGGCACTATGTCAATAGGTTAGTACCAAAAAGTGATATAAAATGATTGTAAAACATCCAAGAATGATAATATAATAGCATGGAACAATCAAAAATTATAGATACGTTGGAGACGTATCAGCATCCCCAAGCTTAATTCCTGCTCGTCCTCGAGTAGGTAAATGATAAAAAGAGAATTTTTGATGTGGAATGCTGCCTAAGATGTTCATCACATATTATTTTCTTTGTAGCATGGAAATTTGGACTTTTATATGATTCGAAGCAATAGTCTAGTTTCTACATGAGGAGTTAAATACTCAAGCATACCAACAAGCAACCATGTCTTTCAAAATATCGACACTAAAGCAAGTTATCCCTAGCCCATCATGATCAATCATTGATTCATTCATGAAACACACTCGCATATTAGCTACACCCAATGCTCAAGTACGATCATAGTGCCCCTTAGTTGGTGCTTTATAAGAGAAGATGGGGACTCAAATAAAAAATAAAAATTGCATAAAGTAAAAGAAAGGCCCCTCGCAGAGGGAAGTAGGGATTTGTAGAGGTGCTAGATCTCAAAGCGAAAAAAGATAGAGATAAAAACATTTTGGGAGGCATGGTTTTCCCGTCAACGAAAATGATCAAGTAGTTCCCAATACTTACCATGCTAGATATATCATAGGCGGTTCCCAAACAGAAAATAAAGTTTATTCCTTTTTCCACCACACTTTCACTTTTCATGGCTAGCCGTATCCATGGGTGCCTTCCATACCAACACTTCCCAAGGAATTTAGTATTTGACAACATAAAGTAAATTCATTTTTCATTTCGGTACAGGGCAACCCTAATACCTTTGCCGTACTCTCGTGCAATGATAAGTAAATAAACACTTATCTTGAGAATAACACATCTAGCATGTAAATATATTAGCCACCCCCTACCGTTTCATGAGCTCTACGAGCACACAAAAGAGAAGTTTATTTTGAAAACTAGAGATGGCACATACAAATTTGCTTAGAACGACACGGAAATACTACATATCGGTAGGTATGGTGGACTCATATGGCAAAACTGTTTTAAAGGATTTTGGATGCACAAGTAGTGATCGTACTCAGTGCAAAATGAAGGCTAGCAAAAGATTGAGAAGCGACCAACCAAGAAACAAAAAATCTCATTAGCGAGCATTAAGCATAATTAACACCGAATAATGCACCACAAGTCGGATGTAATTTCATTGCATAACTACCGAATTTCGTGCTTGCATAGGGAATCACAAACCTTAAAACCAATATTCTTACTAAAGCATAATTACTCATCGACATGACTCACATATCACATCATCATATCTCAAAACTATTACATAGAGTCAAGTTTATTTTGTCCAATGATCTTCACGAAAGTTTTTATTATATCCTCCTTGGATATCTATCACTTTGGGACTAATTTCATATGTTGCTTTTAATAAGCTCAAACAAATATAAGTGAAGATCATGAGCATCATATTTCTTTATCTCAAAATAGTTTAAGTGAAGCAAGAGATAATTTCTTAAAATTTTACTAACTCTCAAATAAATTTAAGTGAAGCATGAGAGCATTTCTTCAAAAATACTAAAGCACACCATGCTCAAAAAGATATAAGTGAAGCATTAGAGCAATTCCATAGCTCATAAAGATTTAAGTGAAGCATAGAGAGCAATTCTGACAAGTCATAGCATAATTTTGGCTCTCTCAAAGAAAAACAAGCAAAGACTCATATCATACAAGACACTCCAAGCAAAACTCATAATATGTGACGAATAAAAGTATAGCTCCGAGTAAAATACCGATGGTCGTTAGAAGAAAGAGGGCATGCCACTCGGGCATCCCCAAGCTTAGTTGTTTGCTTCTCTTTGTATAATAGCTCTGTATGCCTTGGGAATCCCCAAGCTTAGGCTCTTTTTATTCCTTATTCCTTCATCCATCGTAATATCACCCAAAACATGAAAACTTTAATCAGACACAACTGAACAAAACCTTCGCGAGATCCGTTAGTATAAGAAAACAAATCACTACTATAAGTACTGTTGCAAACCCATTCATATTTAATTCTTGCATTATATCTACCATATTCCAACTTTTCTATGGCAAAAACTCTTCAAAGAAAACCATAGAATCATCAAAACAAGCACACAACGCAAAGAAAACAGAATCTGTCAAAAACAGAACAGTGTGTAGCAATATGGATATTTCGAATACTTCTGAAACTCCAAAAATTCTGAAAATTTAGTACCACGTGAGTAATTTGTATATTAATCTTCTCTAAAAAGAATTGGTATTTTATCACACTTCTGTTAAAAATTAGAATTATTTTTGTGAGCACAAAAGTTTCTGTTTTTCAGCAAGATCAAATCAACTATCACCCAACATAATCCTAAAGGCTTTGCTTGGCACAAACACTAATTAAAACACAAAAAACACAATCATAACAGTAGCATAGTTGTGCAAACACTTAAGAACAACGAATAAAAGACATGAATAAATTTTATTCATTGGGTTGCCTCCCAACAAGCGCTATCGTTTCACGCCCCTAGCTAGGCATAAAGCAAAGGATCTAAGTATTGTCGTCTTTCTCCTTAATTTCCTTAGGGGTGTTTTTGTCGGGAGGTTTTGCAAAACAACGTAAAACACATTATCCATGGAAACCTTGGCACTATCAAGTTGCTTATCATCATATCCCCTTTGATTTCTGGCAACAATCCAAGAATAATGTTGATTAACATCATTGAAAACTTGTTGGATTATATCTAAAACAGTGACTTCCTTTTTAAGATTATCATCAAAGATTTGATTATCCCCAAGAAAATGTCTTAACGCATAATCACTATTATAAAGAATTTCATCTATCACCGGTTTTTCACGATTCATACCATAGAAATCAAAGATTCCCCCTGTTTCCCGAACTATGTAATAAAATTCATTCATAAGAACAAGGGTGGCCAACTTTTTAGCTTTCGGATTCTTTATAACGGGCAATTCAAAAAACGACCTTTGCAAGGTAGGATGAGTGCGGATAAATTTATTTTCAAGTTTCAGAACTAGTGCTGAAATAGCTTCCGCATAAGATTTAGTCCTCTTGAGTATAGGATCATCATCAAGACTTAAATTTCCAATGCAATTGAAAAATTCTTGGGTACGTTCTTTTCCTATAACATTCCCTTGCCCCAAAACAAAAGTTTTAGCATTCAGATTGCCAGATCGTCCAATTTTAGGAGTTAGTCCATCATCTGTTTCTGCCATACCGAAATCACTCATGATTGCAAGCAAAAAGATAGATCTGACGAGAAAACAGAGAACGAAAAAGAGGTCGAATAAAATGGCAAATTTTTGTGAAGTGGGGGAGAGGAAAACGAGAGGCAAATGGAAAATAATGTAAATTGCAAGGAGATGATATTTGTGATTAGGAACCTGGTAGATGTTGATGATGTCTCCCCGGCAACGGCGCCGAAAATTCCTTTTGACGTTTGCTTGAACTGTGTCGGTATTTCTCCAAAGAGGAAGGGATGATGCAGCACAACAACGATAGGTATTTCCCTCAGCGATGAGAACAAGGTTATCGAACCAGTAGGAGAACCACACAACACCACGTAAACTGCTCTTGCACACAAAGAACAAATACTTGCAACCCGACGTGTTAAAGGGGTTGTCAATCCCTTTCGGGTAACGACGCCAAAAATTGGCACGTGGACGGGATAAAAATTGTAGTAGATTGACAGGCGCAAATAAAAGCAAATAAAATTCAGCGAGGTATTTTTGGGTTTTTGGATTAGTAGATCTGAAAATAAAATAAAATAAAAATAGATCGCAAAGGCAAATATAATAAAGAAGAGACCCGGGGGCCGTAGATTTCACTAGTGGCTTCTCTCGAGAAAAATAGCAAAAGGTGGGTAAACAATTACTGTTTGGCAATTGATAGAACTTCAAATAATTATGACGATATCAAGAAAATGATCACTATATAGGCATCACGTCCAAGATTAGTAGACCGACTCCTGCCTGCATCTACTACTATTACTCCACACATCGACCCCTATCCAGCATGCATCTAGTGTATTAAGTTCATGGAGAAACGGAGTAATGCAATAAGAACGATGACATGATGGAGACAAGATCTATTTATGTAGAAATAGACCCCATCTTGTTATCCTTAATAGAAATGATACATACGTGTCGGTTCACTTTCTGTCACTGGGATCAAGCACCGTAAGATCAAACCCATCACAAAGCACCTCTTCCCATTGCAAGATAAATAGATCAAGTTGTCCAAACAAAACCCAAATATCGGAGAAGAAATACGAGGCTATAAGCAATCATGCATATAAGAGATCAAAGAATACTCAAATAAATTTCATGGATAAAAAGATAGATCTGATCATAAACTCGAAGTTCATCGGATCCCAACAAACACACCGCAAAAAGAGTTACATCATATGGATCTCCAAGAGACCATTGTATTGAGAATCAAAAGAGAGAGAGGAAGCCATCTAGCTACTAACTACGGACCCATAGGTCTACAATGAACTACTCACCCGTCATCGGAGAGGCACCAATGAGGATGATGAACCCCTCCGTGATGGTGTCTAGATCGGATCTGGTGGTTCTGGAACTTGCGGTGGCTAGAATTGATTTTCGTCGACTCCCCTAGGGTTTCTGGAATATTGGGGTATTTATAGAGCAAAGAGGCGGTGCAGGATGCCACCGAGGTGGGCACAACCCACCTGGGCGTGCTTGGGGGCCCAGGCGCGCCTTGGTGGGTTGTGCCCCCCTCGGGGCTCCCCCTGGTGCTTCTCCGGCCCATTGGGTGTCTTCTGGTCCATAAAAATTTCACAAAAAGTTTCGCTGCGTTTGGACTCCGTTTGGTATTGATTTTCTACGATGTAAAAACATGCGAAAAACAGCAACTGGCACTGGGCACTATGTCAATAGGTTAGTACCATCAAATGATATAAAATGACTATAAAATGAGTGTAAAACATCCAAGAATGATAATATAACAACATGGAACAATAAAAATTATAGATACATTGGAGACGTATCAGATTCTAGCATGAATAATAAACCTTTATCATGAATAAGTAAATATAAAATAACAACTTCATTATTGCCTCTAGGGCATATTTCCTTCAGTCTTCCACTTGCACTAGAGTCAATAATCTAGTTCACATCGCCATGTGAATAATACCCATAGTTCACATCGCCATGTGATTAAAACCTATAGTTTACATCGCCATGTGACCAACACCCAAATGGTTTACTAGAGTCAATAATCTAGTTTACATCGCCATGTGATTAACACCCAAAGAGTAATAAGGTGTGATCATGTTTTGCTTGTGAGAGAAGTTTAGTCAATGGGTCTGTCACATTCAGATCCGTATGTATTTTGCAAACTTCTATGTCTACAATGCTCTCCATGGAGCTACTCTAGCTAATTGCTCCCACGTTCAATATGTGTCTAGATTGATACTTAGAGTCATCTAGATTAGTGTTAAAGCTTGCATCGACGTAACTCTTTACGATGAACTCTTTATCACCTCCATAACCGAGAAACATTTCCTTAGTCCTCTTTAAGGCGCCTAAGGATAATTTTGACCGTTGTCCAGTGGTCCACTCCTGGATCACTCTTGTACCCTGTTTGCCATATAAGTGACAAGACACACATCAGGTGTGGTACACATCATGGTATATCGTATAGAACCTATGGCTGAGGCATAGGGAATGACTTTCATTCTCTCTCTATCTTCTGCCATGGTCGGGCTTTGAGTCTTACTCAACTTCACAACTTGTAATACATGCTAGAACCCCTTCTTGGACTGAACCATTTTGAAATTCTTCAAATCTTATCAAGGTATGTGTTTTGTGAAAGTTATATTAAGCGTCTTGATCTATCCCTATAGATCTTGATGCTCAATATGCAAGTAGCTTCACCGAGGTCTTTCATAGAAAAATTCTTATTCAAGTATCCTTATATGCTATCCATAAATTCTATATCATTTCCAATCAACAATATGTCCTCCACATATAATATGAAATGCTACAGAGCTCCCACTCACTTTCTTGTAAATACAGGCTTCACCGTAAGTCTGTATAAAAACATATGCTTTGATCACCTCATCGAAGCATATATTCCAACTCCGAGATGCTTGCACCAGTCCATAGATGGATCGTCGGAGCTTGCACACTTTGTTAGCACCTTTAGGATCGACAAAACCTTCTGGTTGCGTCATATACAACTCTTCTTTGAGATGTCCATTAAAGAAATGCAGTTTTGACATCCATTTGCCAGATTTCATAATCATAAAATGTGGCAACAGCTAACATGATTTGGACGAACTTAAGCATCGCTACGGGTGAGAAAGTCTCATCGTAGTCCACCCCTTGAACTTGTCGAAAACCTTTTGTGACTAGTCGAACTTTGTAGACAGTAACATTACCATCAGCGTCAGTCTTCTTCTTGAAGATCCATTTATTCTGTATGGCTTGCGGATCATCGAGCAAGTCCACTAAAGTCCACACTTTGTTCTCATACATGGATCCTATCTCAGATTTCATGGCCTCAAGTCATCTATCGGAATCTGGGCTCATCATAGCTTCTTCATAGTTCGTAGGTTCGCCATGGTCTGGTAACAGGACTTCTAGGACAGGATTACTGTACCACTCTGGTGCAGAACGTGCTCTGTTCGACCTACGAAGTCCAGTAGTAACTTGATCCGAAGTTTCATGATCATCATCATTAGCTTCCTCTCTAGTTGATGTAGGCATCACGTGAATGGATTTCTCTGATGTGCTACTCTCCAATTCGAGAGAAGGTACATTTACCTCATCAAGTTCTACTTTCCTCCCAGTCACTTCTTTCAAGAGAAACTCCTTCTCTAGAAAGGACCCATTCTTAGCAACAAAGATCTTGCCTTCAGATCTATGGTGGAAGGTGTACTGTCAGTGTCAAAACCGGCCGATCTCGGGTAGGGGGTCCCGAATGGTGCATCTGAGGGTCGAAGGTAACAGGAGGTAGGGGACACGATGTTTACCCAGGTTCGGACCCTCTTAATGGAGGTAATGCCCTACTTCCTGCTTGATTGACATTGATGAGTATAGGGGTTGCGAGAGTTGATCCACCTCAAGATTGTAATGGTTAAACCCTAGATGTCTAGCCTGTATGATTTGTTTTAGCCTCTACGGACTAAACCCTCCAATTTATATAGACACTTGAGGGGCCTAGGGTTGTACAGAGTCAGTTTACAAAGAAAGGAAACTACTCATACGGACGCGAAGCTTGCCATCCACGCAAAGGAGAGTCCCATCCGAACACGGGGACGGCCTTCTATCTTGTATCTTCACGGCCCATCAGTCTGGCCCATGTCACATAGCCCGGACGCCCGGGGACCCCCTAATCCAGAACTCCCTTAGTAGCCCCTGAACCAGGCTTCAATGACGATGTGTCGGGCGCGCAGATTGTCTTCGGCATTGCAAGGCGGGTTCCTCCTCCGAATAGTCCAAAGTTGTTGAACAAGAGAACTATATCCGGCTCTATATAATAGTTACAACCCTGAACCTGAAGAGCAAAATACTTAAACAAAACAAGTCATGTCCACTGACAGCTTTTTTGGCGAGACATTTGATACGTCTCCAACGTATCTATAATTTTTTTTATTGCTTCATGTTATTATATATTCTGTTTTGGATGTTAATGGGCTTTATTATACACTTTTATATTATTTTCGGGGCTAACCTATTAACCCAAGGCCCAGTGCAAATTGCTGTTTTCCCCCTATTTTAGTGTTTCGCAGAAAAGGAATATCAAACGGAGTCCAAACGGAATGAAACCTTCGGGAGCATGATTTTTGGAACAAATGTGATCCAGAGGACTTGGAGTGGACGTCAAGCAATCAACGAGGAGGCCACGAGGCAGGGGGCGCGCCCTCCACCCTTGTGGGCCCCTCGTGGCTCCACCGACCTACTTCTTCCTCCTATATATACCTACGTACCCCGAAGCCATCCAGGAGTACCACGAAAACCTATTTCCACCGCCGCAACCTTCTGTACCCGTGAGATCCCATCTTGGGGCTTTTTTCGGCTCTCCACTAGAGGGGAAATCGATCACAGAGGGCTTCTACATCAACACCATAGCCTCTCCGATGATGTGTGAGTAGTTTACCACAGACCTTCGGGTCCATAGTTATTAGCTAGATGGCTTCTTCTCTCTCTTTGGATCTCAATACAAAGTTCTCCTCGATCTTCTTGGAGTTCTATTCGATGTAACTCTTTTTGCAGTGTGTTTGTCGAGATCCGATGATTTGTGGTTTATGATCAAGATTATCTATGAACAATATTTGAATCTTCTCTGAATTCTTTTATGTATGATTGGTTATCTTTGCAAGTCTCTTCGAATTACTAGTTTGGTTTGGCCTACTAGATTTATCTTTCTTGCAATGGGAGAAGTGCTTGGCTTTGGGTTCAATCATGCGGTGCTCGATTGTAAGGGCATTTTTATCCCTTAAGTGTTTTGGTGATTGATGACGATACTTTTGTGGACTAATCGTATGCCTTGAGTTTCTCAGATGCTTCATCACTAGGCACGAGACGATTTGGTGCCCCTCGGAGACTATTGAAGACGGCGTTGTTCTACGTTTCTCTTTGGTGGTTTTGAGTCGTGGGAGAGCCGTACTATTAAGAGGGGTCCGCGTCGGAAAGGTTTGGGTGGAATCAACACGTACACTTGACCTTCCTTTCCTTGCACTTTGGAGCATCTTCCAGTTCTCAAAGTTGTACATAATCCTACGGCTCATGTTGTTCTTGCGATAGTACTGCTCTATGGAGAGGTAGTACCGCAAGCACCAATGATAGTACCGCTGAAGTCACAAGATGTACCGCTCCCCGAGCCGTAGTACCACAACTCCCAGGCCTAGTGCTGCTTTCCGATGCGGTAGTATGCGCGGATGTAATTTTTACATCCGCGCCCACAATAATACCGCCCGTCTTCTTGTGATAGTACCGCGGGAGGCCACTGTAGTACCGCTCTCTTGGAGCCGTAGTACCGTGGCCCTCATGCCAAGTACCGTTGCGCCGCGGTAGTAGGAGCGGATGTAATTTTTTACATCGGCACCTCCACGGTAGTACCGCACATCGTGCACGGTAGTACCGCATCGGGTTTTTGCACTGTTTCTTTTTCAGCGGAAGTAGGCACGGATGTAGTTTATTTCATCCGCGCTCTTAAGCACGTGGCTTACCTGCCTTGCGGTAGTACCGCAATGGTGAGCGGTAGTACCGCGCGAGCGGTAGTACTGCGCTCAGTCAGGCCAGTCCCGGCCTCTGCTGCTGCCGCGGTAGTACCGTGGTCCTCCACGGAAGTACCGTGTGGCCGCGCGGTAGTACCATGCTTTCGGAGCAGTAGTACCGCGTGTCACGGCCTGAACTAGAGGATAACGGTTGGATCTTTTCCACGAGTATAAAAGGTGTGTCTCCTACCTCTAGTTGACCACCTCTTCCATCTCTAAGCTCCATTGTTGCTCCAAGCTCCATTTTGACCCGATCTCTCTCCCTAGCCAATGAAACTTGTTGATTTGCTCGGGATTGGGTGACAAGGGCCCGATCTACACTTCCACCAAGAGACATTTGATTCACCCCACTTATCCCTTGCGGATCTTGTTACTCTTGGGTGTTTGAGCACCCTAGACGGTTGAGGTCACCGTGGAGCCATATTCCATTGTGGTGAAGGTTTGTGGTGTCGTTGGGAGCCTCCAATTAAGTTGTGGAGATTGCCCCAACCTTGTTTGTAAAGGTTCGGTCGCCGCCTTCAAGGGCACCAATAGTGGAATCACGGCTCTTGCATTGTGCAAGGGCGTGAGGAGATTACAGTGGCCCTAGTGGCTTCTTGGGGAGCATTGTGCCTCCACACCGCTCTAACGGAGACGTACTTCCCTTCAAAAGGAAGGAACTTCGGTAACACATCCTCATCTCCACCGGCTCCACTCTTGGTTATCTTATCCCTTTACTTGTGCAAGCTTATTTGTATTTCTATCTTTGCTTGCTCTTGTGCTTGTGTTGATTGCATCATATAGGTTGTTCACCTAGTTGCACATCTAGACAACCTTTATTATTGCAAAGTTTAAATTGGTAAAGAAAAGCTTAAAAATTGTTAGTTGCCTATTCACCCCCCCCTCTAGTCAACCATATCGATCATTTTAAATTGGTATCAGAGCCTCGTCTCTTTTTAAGTACTTTACCGTCCGAAGAGTATGGTTGACGTCGTAGATGATGTGCGGGAGCACTCCGGTGCGAATCCGATATCATCTACGGGAGATGGGGGTACCTCGATCTCTCGTGAGGAATTCAATGTGGCGTTGGACACATTGAAAACCTATATGACGACTGAGGTCAAGGACATGTTTAAGGAATTCCTAGAAGGGCTTAAACTTTCCACCGCACCCGTGAAAGTGGGTGATCCCGCCAACACGGTGACGGATGCTAACCCCGAAAAGGGGTAAGCTACTAGTGAGAAAGCCCCTTCGTCTAGTGGTAAGAATGGCACCGGCATCTTTGCCCATGTGCAACCTCCTCCCGTTTATGGTGGACCGATTCCTTCCACTCATTTGAATCATGTCGGTCCACCACCTAAGATTGATAAAAAGGAGGACTTTGATTCTTGGGTTTATCGTTTTAAGCATCATTTAAATCATGTGAACACTAACCTTTGGAGAATCTTTGAAGAAGGTTTCTATCCGCATGATCCGAGCAACTTTTCTCCTAGAGAAGTTGTGGACCATCAATTCAATGAGAATGCTCTCTTCATCATCCAAGAAGCAATCCTTCCCGAAGACCTCCCTCATCTCTGACCCTAATCACTTGCCAAATAAGCTTGGCTCAAGGTGGTTTCCTTTGTCGAGGAAGCGCAAGCATTCAACGTTCAATTATGAAGTAGTGCAAGATGAAGCCGATGAGTTTGCAATGAAAGAAGAAGAAGAACCTCGTGAGCTCTATCGGAGAGTAACCAAGCTTGCGGTCTCCTCCGGGATCATGGAAGTAAGGAAGCGGATGACAACTGGATCAAGCGCAAATTCCTCAAGGCAATGATGCCCTACCACAAAGCCATGTCCTCCGTCATCCGTCAGCGGCGGACTTCCACACCCTGTCCTCAAGTGATGTGTTGGATGAGTTTGTGTCTATGAGCATATTGGACAAGACCGCCGACAATGCGGTGCTTCGCTCCCAAAGAGCAAAGAAGCCCAACCTCACTTTGAAGGCCAAGATTTGTGTCGAAGAAGATGGAGAGGAGGAAGAAGAAGAGAGCAACCTCGAAGATACGAAGTATGACTATCATGAACACATGGCGCTTGCTTCAAGGCAATTTTGGAGCAAGAAGAACTCAAGGCCCAACTTCAACAAGAGCAACACAAGTGGCACAAAGGGCAAGCAACGAGTGAGGACTTGCTTCAATTGTGGCAATGTGAGTCACTTTGTTGCGGAGTGCCCATATGAGAAGAGGGAAGACAATGGTGGCAAGCTCATCCGTAAGGACAAGGCCAAGTCCTTCCCCAACAAGAGCAAGTTCACCAAGAAGGCTCCTCACAAAGATTTGGTGGTTCAAGAAGAGTACAATGAGGATGACGATGATGAAGATGGTGAGTCGGTTGCCATGGCCTTCGTTGCCATTGCAACGACTCCTCGGGTGTCTCTCTTCGATTCACCCAATGAAAGCATCACCGCCAAGTGCCTCATGGCTAAAGCCACCAACAAGGTAACCCCCAACATCAAAACTACCATCATCAATCATTCTTCTTTGACGGATTGCATTGATGAACATGAGGGGACTAATGTGGAGGAGAATGAGTATGAGACCTTTATGGGTAAACTCAAGGGCAAATACAAGAAGCACTTCGTTGCTCTCTTGGAACAACTTGGTGAAGCCAATGTCATGATCGAGGCTCGTGAAGAAACCATATCTAAGATGGAAGGGCATAGTCGTGACTATGCCGATGAGATTTCGGATCTTTCCAATGCTCTTGAGGAAGAGCGTGGTCTTCGTTTGGCTCTTGAGGAGTCATACAACGATGATCATGCTAAATTAAAGAAAGACCTTGATCATGCTCTTGTTGTGTCTCGTGTGCTTAGCTCCGAGAAGGCAAAGCTTGGAGTTGATCTTGCTAGACTCAACGAGGAGTTTGACATTCTCGACAAGGCTCACAAAGTCTTGAAGGGTGCTCATGCTAGTCTCAAAGAGTCTCATGATCAACTCCAAGTGAAGCTAACCAAGGAGAAAGCCACCTTTCCTCATATGGTATTGATTGATAATGCAAATACTACTAACCCTTGTTGTGAGCATGTGCATCTTGTTGAGGAGAATGCTAAGTTGAAGGAGCAACTTGAAAAGGCCTTGTCACATGCATACAAGGTGAGAAGAACCTTAACGACCTTTTGAGTAATCAAAAGGAAGTTGTAACCAAGGAGGGATTGGGTATGCGCCCAAGCCCAAGAGCAATAAGAAGAATGACAAGACCAAGCAACCTCCTCCTCTCAAGCAAACTTTTGTGAGGGAGGGAGAGGGTGTTTCTAAGAAGAAGAAGAACCATGCAAAGGGTGGCAATGCCAAGAAGGACAACGCCACCCCCTCGAACATAGCCGGCGACTTTAACCCCTCATATGTGTTGTGCCGTGCTAGTGATGGGCATGTCTATGCTAAATTTGTTGGTTCTTCTTATGAGTACATTGAATGGTCTATTTGGGTTCCTAAGACCCTCGTTACTAACATCAAAGGACCCATTACTAAATGGGTACCTAAAACCAAGCATTGATTTCTTGTAGGTGTTTGCTTCCGGTGGGGGATCATGGTTGCTCGATAGTGGAGCAACAAATCATATGACCGGGAGCAAGAACTTGGTGGTGGACGTGCAAAAGATCCCATCTATGCCCACCAATGTCGAGTGAGGTGATGCCTCACATTCTAAGGTATTGGGTCTTGGCAAGGTTGTCGTTTCTCATGATCTAACGATCGAGAAAGTCATGCTTGTTGAGTCCCTTGCATACAATTTTCTTTCTGTTCGTCAACTTGCACTCATGGGCTTTGCCACCTTCTTTAACATTGATACCGTGGCCCTCTTGTGGAGCAAGACTCTTAAAGTAGCCTTTGTTGGGCATGTCGAGAATGGTCTTTATGTGATAAACTTTTGGAGCGACCCACTAAGACCGCGACATGCCTAATGGCTAAAGTTGACGTGGGATGGCTTTGGCATCGCCGTTTTAGCCCACGTCAATATGAGATCTTTGCAAAGTCTTCTCAAGGGGACCATGTCCGTGGACTAACAAATGTTAGTTTTGCCAAAGATCGTGCTTGCAGTGCTTGTATCGAAGGAAAGCTTCATGAAAAGGCTCACCCTCCCACGACTATCATCTACTCGAAGAGACCCTTGGAGCTCCTGCACATGGACCTCTTTGGACCTCCATCCTTTGATAGTCTTGGAGTAGAAAGTATTGCTTGGTGATTGTGGATGATTATTCAAGATACACTTGGGTATACTTCTTCAAGAAGCTCAACGTCAACATAATGCAAAGATCTTGACAATAAGAAGTGACAACGGCACCGAGTTCAAGAACTACACCTTGGATGAGTTTCTTAGTGATGAGGGGATCAAGCATCAATACTCTACACCATATACCCCTCAACAAAATGGTGTTGCGGAGAGGAAGAACCGGACGTTGATGGATGTGGCAAGAACCATGATGGCGGAGTTCAAGTCTCCATACAACTTTTGGGCCGAAGCCATCAACACCGCATGTCATGCATCCAACCGGCTCTATCTCCGCAAAGGCTTGAACAAGACTCCTTATGAGATACTCACCGGCAACAAGCCCAATCTCAAGTACTTCCGTGTTAGTGTAAGTGTTTCATTCTCAAGAAAGGTGTTCGTTTGTCTAAATTTGAAGCTAGAGCTCATGAGGGCATATTTGTTGGTTATGCTACAAACTCTCATGCTTACCGTGTCCTCAATAAATCCATGAGACTTATTGAGGAGACGTGTAACGTGGAGTTTGATGAGAATAACGGCTCCCAAGTGGAGCAAAGTGGCACTTGTGATGTAGGTGATGAAATTCCTCCTCAAGCCATAAGAAGAATGGGTGTTGGTTTTATCCTACCCGTTGAGGAACCCCTTGTGGCCGAGGGAGAAGGACAATGCTCCACTCAAGTGGAGCCATCACCAACTCAAGGCCCTGCACGCTTAGAAGAACAAAGTGAAGGCCCTCAACCTCATGAACAAGACCAAGGGCAAGATCGTGCTCAAGGCGATGGTGACACACCAAATGATGCCCAAGGTCAAGTTATCTTCCCGAGCATGCTCAAGATCAAGAACATGTTCAAGGCAGGCGCTCAAGATGATCAAGTGACCCCACCTCATCTCACCTCCGAGGAAGAATTAGAGCGTCGTGACGCCAAGATTGCATCCAAACTCACCACCAAAGTCCATCTCATGGAGAATGTGGTTGGAAGCCTAAGAAAATGGGTAAGCACTCGTAGAAAATTGGCAAACTATTGTGAACATCACGCGTTTGTCTCTTGTGTTGAACCCCAAAAGGTCTATGAGGCGCTCGAAGACTCAGATTGGCTCAATGCCATGCATGAAGAACTCAACAATTTCGAGTACAGCAAGGTGTGGAGATTGGTGCCAAGGCCATCGGGGAACCACAACGTCATTGGAACCAAGTGTATCTTCAAGAACAAGCAAGATGCTCATGGGAACATCATTCGCAACAAGGCAAGATTGGTAGCACAAGGCTACTCCCAAGTCAAGGGTATCGACTACAGTGAAACCTTTGCTCCAGTTGCTCGCCTTGAATCCATTCGTTTGTTGATTGCTTATGCTGCCCATCACAACTTTAAGTTGCAACAAATGGATGTGAAAAGTGCTTTTCTTAATGGTCCTATTAATGAGTTGGTCTATGTCAAGCAACCCCCCGGGTTCGAGGACCCCTACTTCTCGGATCATGCGTATCAACTCGATAAGGCACTCTATGGCCTTAAACAAGCCCCACGTGTGTGGTATGACCACCTTACCGAGTTGTTACAAGATCGTGGATTTGAAGTGGGGCAAATCGATCCCACTCTTTTTACTAAGAAGGTCAATGGGGAGTTGTTTGTATGCCAACTATATGTTGATGGTATTATCTTTGGTTCCCCTAACAAAGCTTTCAATGAGGAATTTGCCGCTCTCATGACCTCCAAGTTCAAGATGTCTTCGATGGGAGAGTTGAAGTTCTTCCTTGGTTTCGATATCGAACAAAGAAGAGAAGGAACCTTCATCAACCAAGCCAAATACACTCAAGACATGCTCAAAAGATTCAAGCTAAGTGATGTCAAGCCGTCTACTACACCAATGCCTACCAAGTGCCAACTTGACATTGATCCCAATGGTAAAGCCGTGGATCAAAAGGTATATCGCTCCATGATTGGCTCCTTGCTTTACCTTTGTGCATCTAGACCGGATATCATGTTGAGTGTGGGAATGTGTGCACGGTTTCAAGCCGCACCGAAGGAAAGCCACTATGTGGCGGTCAAGCGAATCTTTCGATATTTGGCTCATACCCCAAACTTTGGCTTATGGTACCCAAGAGGGGCAAACTTCAAGCTTGAAGGATTTACGGATTCCGATTGGGCGGGAGACAAAGTGGATAGGAAGTCCACTTCAGGAGGGTGCCAATTTCTTGGTTGCTCTTTGGTAAGTTGGTCTTCCAAGAAGCAAAGTTGTGTGTCTCTCTCGTCCACCGAAGCGGAATATGTGGCGGCCGGTAGTTGTTGTGCTCAACTCCTATGGATGAGGCAAACTTAAAGGAGTACGGTGTCATTTGTGACAAAGTGCCTCTTTGGTGTGATAATGAAAGTGCCATCAAGATTTCTCTCAATCGGGTGCAACACTTCAAGACGAAGCACATTGAGATTCGGTATCACTTCATCCTGGATCACATTAGGCGAGGGGAGATCAAGCTCAAGTATGTCAACACTCATGATAACCTTGCAGATATTTTCACGAAGCCCTTGGATGAAGCAAGATTTGTGAGTTAAGGCATGAGCTAAATATCATTGATTTGAGCAATGTGACTTGAACCGTGCACCCCCACCACACTCAACTTGTTGTCTAGTTTAGGTGTAGGCATGGACATAGGGGGAGTGTTGTTCTCTCAATGGACTCTCCCTCCCCCTATCATGCATAAATAGATCAACTCTTTCACATTAGCCATTTTTTATGGTACTTGTGCTTCAAAGATGAGTTTTGGTCATGGGCCCAAGGATAATTCTTCGTGGTGCCATACCATCTAACTCAAACATAGGTGGCCTCGGCCACCGCCCTCTCCTTGTGAGAGGTTGTGTAAACAGTGTTCTCTTGTTGTCATGCGCCTCTGGTTTGTGCGTGTGCTTGTGGCTTCTTTTGTGTGAAAAGTTTCCGTGCAAAGACCTTTCTCTTGTGTTGAAACCAGCGGTGTCTTGAGCTCACGCAGTACTACATGACGGCTCACGGTACTACCACGACCAAGCTGCGGTACTACCGCGCGTGTGGGAGCATCGGTACTATCTTTC
This sequence comes from Aegilops bicornis, assembly GCA_021605145.1. NCBI lineage: Eukaryota > Viridiplantae > Streptophyta > Magnoliopsida > Poales > Poaceae > Aegilops > Aegilops bicornis. Next base: position 93,631,793 of record CM038669.1, on the reverse strand, counting down.
ACGCTGCAGTAATTTTTATCGCCGCTGGGTGAGCGGTACTACCGCTTGGTCTTGATACTTCCGCCTCGGCGGTACTACCGATGACTTCATGATACTACCGCGCCGACTTGGGCGTGGGGATAAGGGCAGGCGGGGAGTTCTAACTCCCCATACCCATTTGCTGTTCCTCCCACGTCGTCTCTCTCTCTCTCTCTCTCTCTCTCTCTCTCTCTCTCTCTCTCTCGCTCGCTCAAGATAGGAGCCGGCGTTCGTGACCGTTTGCACGACCCCTTGGGAATAGGCAAGTTTTAAGGCTCGTGAGGGGGCGCTTGATATTCACTGCCTTTATAAGAGGATAAGGATCCATCTTTTTACCTCACACATTCTTCTTCCTCAACCCTTCCATCCCCGAGCTCCAGCGCCCAAGTTTCGATCTTCTCCGTCGCCACCAAACACTCCAGCCATGTGCAGATCCGGCTCGCAGGGCAAGTGGATGGCTTCCTCCGTCACGGAGAGCAACGTCAAGGAACTCCGGGAAGCGGGGTACTTGGACATGGACGACATCGCCCACCGGCTCCCTACCAAAAAGAAGATCATCCCCACTCCAGAGCCTAACGAGAGGGTAGTGTTCATCCCCCAGTTTCTCCGGGGACTAGGGTTTCCTCTCCACCCTTTCGTCCGCGGCCTCATGTTCTATTATGGGCTAGATTTCCACAATCTAGCCCCAAATTATTTTCTCCACATTTCGGCGTTCATTGTCGTGTGTGAGGTGCTCCTCCGCATTCCCCCTCCCCTGTCAGTGTGCAAAAGTAGGGGCCTTCTGTACCCCTTTACTTGTGCACAGGTAATTGTAGCCGCACCTGTGGCCACGCTTGGCGTGGCAGAAGAAGGAAGGAACAAGACTACCAGAGCTGCGTTGAGACCAGAGGCGCAAAGAGCGAAAGGGCAAGGTGGGCCCCCTGGGCAAGAGCCTTGCCGGGGATGACCTATGCTGCCCCGGCAAGAGCCTTGCCGGGGCAACTTACCCAACACCAGCGGGAATGCCACCCTTGAGCCTAAGAGTTCCCACACCATTGACAACATTGGAACCAAGGCCCGGGAGGCGCCTGCGTGGTGGCATGCAGATCTTTGTGAAGACTGAAGGCCTGCAAGACCAGATAAGAACCAGAAGACGGAGCCCCCCCGACAAGACCTTTGCCGGGGACGCTCACAACAAGACCCCGACAAGACCATTACCGGGGACGCTCACAACAAGACCCCGACAAGACCATTGCCGGGGACATCTGCGGGGCCACAACCAGGCCCGCACCTACCAAGATTTCACTACCACGTGGCCCTCTCAGTGCAGCAGCCAGCCTGCCAACTAGGCACGCACCTACATGGCAGCATGCAGCTCCTAGGCCAACTAAGAAAGCACCTGCGTGGTGGCATGCGGATCTTCGTGAAGACCCTGCCACCGCACCAGCGCAGCAGCCATCCAGCCAGCATGGCGCTGCATGCCTCGTCAGCTTGGACGCGCGTCGAAGCGAGGCGAGGCAGCGAGGATGAGACAAGCTTCCTTGCTGTTGGGGATATTACTACTGGGCGTAAACCGGCCAGGAGAGGCCGGGTTAACTTCATCCGTAGACAAGTATGCTTGAAGCCCGTGAGGATATTCAATAAGGGCCCAAGGCCCAGAACTGGTTTAAGGGTTGTAGCCGTAAACCGACATTAGTATGTAACTTGTGTTGTAAGATAGAATTACTACAGACCGAACCGGACACGTCTATGAGCCGGTCTCAGGACTCTGCAAACCGACGGGCATCACCCATGTATATAAGGGGCCGAACTAGTATAAAATCTCTTGCGTCCTTGTGTCCGCTTTAACCCCTTCAAGCTAACCCGTAGTGATGGCTCCACGACTAAGTCCTTTCATGAGGACATCTGCCATGACAAAACCCTGACAGTTGGCGCCCACCGTGGGGCTATCGCACGATGGTTTCAAGTTCTTGGAGGGCAACTTCGAAGGACTCAAGGGTTACGCTGTGGGCCGGATGACCAAGAGTCGTCGCAGCAAGCTCTATATCGATGATTCAGGCTGGGGCCCCGAGGCCGGCTCTATTGAGTACGGGTACCGGGTACCCTTTGGTGGCATACACGTCTTCATTGGCAAGATCGGTGAAACGGGCCCTGAGCCAGACATCTGCACCGACCTCGTCGAAACGGCTCAGCGTGCGAGATCTGTCCAGGGTAAACCGGCCATGAAGCGTGCCTTCGTGGGAGTCATCCACGGAGGAGAATATGATGGCGGATCGGAATCTGGTAGCGAGGCCGTCATTTATTCCTGCGACCAGTCCTTTACCGGAGAAACCGAGTCATTGTATCAGTTACAAGACGACCGGATTGGGGGCTGTTCCGATGGTAACAGTATTCCGGACACCTCTGATCTACCCAACCGGGTTGGGATATTCATGGCCGGTACACAGGCGGCGGTCCACTCTTCGACTGCAGCAGCAATGTTCTCCGGATCAGCAACGGCGGCGGCGGCAGGGGCAGGAGGCTCTGTGCGGCCGCCGGCTCAAGTTTTATCTGATCTATTTGATGCGTTGGTTGTGCTTATGGCAGAGGCTAACCCGGCGGATCGGGGCGCCCTAGCGGAGATTGCAAAAGTGAGGGAACAGATCACTCAGGCCAAGGCCGACCTAGCAGCTGAGAACAACAGGATGGTCGCGGAGCGGGCCGCTTTGGATGCACAGGCCTATAAGCTTATGCTGGACCAGAACGCGTCACATGAAGTCCTGAAAAGGAAGCATCGATCTCGCCTGCCGACGGTCTTCGATGGAAGAAACCTCTTTAACACCCAGAGGCGAGGACTAGTAACCCGCCGTGGTTAAACCGGGCGGAGGCACACAGGGCAGGTGCGCCCGGCTCAACCTCGCCGATGGAGCCGCCTCGGCGAATAACATCATACCTCACTGTCCGGACACCTCCGGTCATTATTCCAATCCTATGGACAATCTTATTGCCGCCGCTTCACGGTGGAGGCCATCCCGATTGAAGGTGATTCTCATAGCGGTGGAGACGCCGGGTTAAGGAACTTCTTGAGCAGCTTTGGTTCAGCAGGAAGCATATTCATATAGCCGTGACCGAATTCACTCCACCCCCCGTCCAAGCCGGAGTTACAGCAGGCGGATGGATGAACCGGCCATTTCCAGCAATGCACGGAACCGGGAAGCGCCCCGCGGCCATAACCCGGCAGGTGATGCTCAGGAAGTGGTGGACCGAACGCAGCCTTGAGGGCCTTGAGTTAGCGGTCTGCAGCGAGGCTCGTCGGCTTCGCGGTTCGTCCAACCACCTCAATCGAGCCAGGAGTTACTTCTAGTTCTTTGGGAGTGCCTTGTCTTGTCCCCGCTTTACGCAATGTGCGCCTGCCCAAGGATTTCAAGGGCCCGCGCAAGGTACCAAGTTACACGGCCGATTTTCTCCGGAAGCATGGGTAGAGAGCTATGAGATGGCCATGGAGATGCTTGACGTAGATGAAGCGGCGTGTGCAAAGTATTTTACCATGATGCTTGAAGGGATAGCCCGTATTTGGTTAAAGAGCTTACCCGCCATTCTATCAGTTCATGGGCCCGATTCTTGAGCCGGTTTATCCATAACTTCAAGGATACATGTAAGAAGCCCATGTCGATAGTGGACTTAGCGGCCTATGTCCAGGAGGAAGGAGAGTCAACAACCCGCTGGGTACGCCGAGTCTCAAAGATTTTGCACTCATCAGACCGTATCAACACTGACTCCGCGGTTATAACTTTGGAAAGCAACTGTCGGTTTAAACCTCTGAAGTTGAAATTGGGACGGATGAAGCGCCATTGCAATGATATGGGGACCCTCATGACTGCATTAGTGAAGTATGCTGGTTCTGATGGTACCAAGGATCCCGAGTCTGATGATGACAAGACAGGGAAGGGAAAGAAGAACGACAACTCGAAGGGGCAGCAACACAACACGGCAGGTCATGGTAACGGAGGGAAGCGTAAAGCGGATGTCAGCATGGACTTTGTGGCTAATACTAACGCACAGGACAAGGGTGAGCGACGGAAGGGTAAACCGCCGAATCGTGGTGGAGCTCCAAACCCCAATCCGGACCGCCTGACTTATCTATTAAACCAGCCCTGTCCAAGCACGGACGGCGAAGGGCGCCAGCCACCCACCTTTGGAAGGATTGTTATATTATGCAGGAGTTCAAAAATTCTAATGCTTTACGATATGATCACGGATCGGTGGTGGTTCGAGATCCGGTTTCCATGGGCCGGGTCACGGTGGAGGAAATGCGGTTCGAGGCTTCAATGGAGATCGGGGTGGACATAATAATCAAAACAATCGAGTAGCCAAGGTGGTTACAACCAGCAGCAGCGATCGGGTTATCAGAGCAATCCAAAACAGTTGAATAGTGGGCAATATCATGTATTCACCACTAGCTTGGATAAACGAGACCAGAAGCTTCACAAGCGAGCAGTGAATTCTGTTGAACCGGCCGTGCCTCGTTACCTGCGCTGGTCAGAACAGCCAATCATATGGAGCAGAGAGGATCACCCTCCCCGGGTTGACAATCTGGGTCAGCTAGCGTTGGTGGTGGCACCTCAGGTGGGAGGTTATAAGTTCACCAAGGTGCTCATGCATGGAAGAAGCAACATTAATATCTTGTACTATGAGACCTTCTGTCGTATGGGGCTAACAGACAAGAATCTTAAACCGTCCAATACGGTGTTCCATGGTGTGGTACCTGGCAAGTCAGCATATCCTATTGGCAAGATAGCTCTGGAGGTGGCCTTTGGAGATGATCATGATTCAAGGTCAGAAACATTGGTTTTTGAGGTGGTTAAGATCCGGAGCCCGTACCACGCTTTGTTTGGGCGGCTGGCTTATGCCAAGTTTATGGCACGACCCTATTATATCTATCTGCAGCTCAAAATGCCGGGTAACAAGGGGACCATAACCGTTCATGGAAGTCGCAAGATTGCCTTGGCGTGTGAAGAAGGTGATGCAGCCTATGCAGAGTCGGTTTGTGCCACGGAAGAGTTGAGGTACTACAAGGATAATGTTGATCCGGCGGACATGACTCCATTAAAGAAGCCAACCACAAAGCATGATCCGGACCTAAAGTTCAAATCGGCAGCTGAGACCAAGCTTGTTGACTCCATACCTGGTGATTCGTCCAAGCAGTTTAGTATCAGTACCAACTTGGATCCGAAATAGGAAAGCGCGCTCATCGAGTTCATCCATGAGAACCGGGACATTTTTGCATGGAAGCCTTCTGACATGCCAGGTGTACCGAGGGAACTCGCTGAGCACACTCTTAATGTTGATCCTAAGTACAAACTGGTGAAGCAGTTTCTCTGCCGGTTCAACGAAGAAAGGCGCAAAGCTATTGGAGAGGAAGTGTTCAGGCTCTTAGCGGCTGGCTTTATTGTTGAAGTGTTCCATCCTGAATGGCTGGCTAATCCGGTGCTGGTCCTTAAGAAGAAGCGGCACTGGCGCGTAATGTGGATTACACGGATCTTAACAAGGCTTGTCCAACAGATCCTTTTGCCCTCCCCCGCATTGATCAGATTATTGATGCTATGGCGGGTTGTGAGCGGTTGAGTTTTCTGGACGCATATTCTGGTTATCATCAGATCAAGATGTCAGTTAAGGACCAGGAGAAGACAACGTTCATAACTCCTTTTGGAGCCTTCTTCTATGTATCTATGCCCTTTGGGCTCAAGAGTGCCCAGGCAACTTATCAACGGTGTGTACAGAATTGCCTTCATAAGCAGATCGGCCGTAATATGCATGCTTATGTGGATGATATTGTGGTTAAGTCAAGGGAGAAGGAGATTCTGGTTGATGATTCGAAGGAAACCTTTGATAACCTACGGACATACAAGATGATGCTCAATCCGGCCAAGTGTGTTTTTGGTGTACCGGCAGGCAAGTTATTGGGTTTTCTGGTGTCCAACAGGGGAATATAGGCTAATCCGGAGAAGATCACAGCTATCACCTCTCTGGCTAAACCAAAATGTATCAATGATTTCCATCGCTTGGCAGGCCGGATTGCCGCGTTGAGCCCGTTTATCAGTCGCCTTGGTGAGAAGGCAATACCTTTGTATCGAATCTTGGAAAAAGCGGATCCCTTTATGCGGAGTCCGGCGGCGATAAAGCATTGGAGTACTTAAAGCGGCAGCTAATAACCCGCTTTGTTCTTGCTGCTCCGATTGACAAAGAACCATTGCTACTATATGTGGCAGCTAATGCTCGTGCAGTCAACGTAGCTATTGTGGTAGAGCGCAAGGAGGCGGGCAAGGAATATCCGGTTCAGTGTCCAGTTTACTATATTAGTGAGGTGCTTATCGAGTCCAAGCAAAGGTATCCGCATTGGCAGAAGCTGGTGTATGGAGTTTTCATGGCAAGCCGGAAGCTCAAGCAATACTTCCAGGGACATCCCATCACAATAGTCAGCTCTGCTCCTTTGGGAGATATAATTCAAAACAGGGAGGCAATGGCGGATTGCCAAGTGGGCTATAGAGCTTGGACCGCACGGTTTGAAATCGTGCCTCGGACGGCGATCAAATCTCAAGCACTTGTGGATTTCATCAATGATTGGGCCAGGCAAGCGCTGAAGAAAAGATGGATCACACCTACTGGACTATTCATTTCGATGGGTCCAGGAAATTGGAGGGCTCGGGGGCTGGAGTCTTATTAACTTCCCCACGAGGTGATAAGTTCTGTTACGTTCTCTGTTTAATGTTCCCTTGTACTAACAATGCAGCTGAGTATGAAGCTTTACTCCAAGGTCTCCGGATGGCTAAGGAGATGAATCTCAGCCGAGTTAAGTGCTTCGGTGACTCGGACCTGGTGGCCCAACAAGTGTCTGGTACTTTGGATTCTAAGGACCCGCTCATGGCAGCATATCTCCGTGAGGTGGATATTATTGCAGGCCACTTTAAGGGATATCAGGTGGACCATGTGGACAGATGGAAGAACGAAGCGGCAGACGCTTTAAGCCGGCTGGGCTCTCAGCGTATACCGGTCCCGCCTAATGTCTTCTTAGATGTCCTTCATAACCCGTCGGTCAAGCTCCCTGGCAAAGAGGATTTGGCTATTCCTGATCCGGAGGCTCAATTAGTGGCGGCTCTGCATGTCATTCCGGATTGGACGGTTCCTTATCTTGCGTACATGAACCGGGGCGAATTACCAGAGGATGAGACGCTGGCCAGACAGATAATCCGGCGATCCAAGTCCATGACTATTGTCAATGGCGAGTTGCATCATTGAAGTTTATCAGGAGCGTTTCAATGCTGTGTGTCGCCAGAGGAAGGTTGTGAGATCTTGCGCGAAATCCACGAAGGAGATTGTGGTCACCACCCCGGTTCAAAATCTCTGGTGGCTAAGGCGTTTCGTCACGGTTATTATTGATTGACTGCTCATGCTGAGGCAGAGGACCTGGTTAGGCGATGTGACGGCTGTTAGAAATTCTCAAGACGCGCTCATGTGCCGGCTCAAGAATTGAGGATGATTCCAATTACTTGGCCGTTTGCGACTTGGGGGCTAGATATGGTCGGGCCTTTCAATTGGTCCAAGGACAAGAAGACCCGCCTTTTGGTGGCGGTTGACAAATTTACAAAGTGGGTAGAAGCGGAGCCCATCAGCAAGTGTGATACAGCCACGGCGGTTCAATTCATTAAGAAGGTGAGTTTCCGGTTTGGCTTTACACACAGTATCATTCTGCGATAATGGTACCAATCTGTCTAAGGGTGCTATGAAGGAGTTACGTGAGCGTGAGCACATCCGCTTGACGTTTCATCGATGGCTCACCCACAGTCCAATGGCCAAGCGAGAGAGCTAACCAGGAGATCTTACGAGGCATCAAACCCCGGCTTATGGTTCCTTTGCAGCGGACGCCGGGTTGTTGGGTTGAGGAGTTACCATCTGTGTTATGGAGCATCAACACTACACCCAACAGATCGAAAGGATACACGCCGTTCTTCATGGTCTATGGAGCAGAGGCGGTTCTCCCCAGTGATATCCGTCATGACTCACCTCGTGTAGAAGCTTATGTTGAAGCGGACAACGAGGTAGCTCGGCAAGACGCTTTGGACCTGTTGGATGAGGAGCGTGACATTGCAGCTGCCCGTTCGGCGATTTACCAGCAGGATCTTCGTCGCTATCACAGTCGCCGAGTTAGAACCAGAACCTTTCAAGAAGGAGATTTGGTGCTCCGACTCATTCAAGACCAGACTGATATGCACAAGCTATCCCCACCTTGGGAAGGACCTTTCGTGGTCAGCAAGAATCTGCACAACGGGTCGTACTATCTGATTGATATTCGAGAGCATAAAGACTCACGTACATCAGAGGAGGAGACCAACAGGCCGTGGAACATAGCTCATCTTTGGCCCTACTATACTTAAGCCATAGGCTTTACTTATGTACATATTATGACAATGTATATATTATGATCAATACAATAAACCAAAGCCTTAGCTAAAGCGGGGTCTCTGTTATTTTTACATCATGCGTGGTTACATGGAGTTTTTATCTTAAAGCGGTCTCCGGTTTACCCCTCGAGTTAGCTTTTTAACAAAGCTTTATATTATGTCACTTGGGGGCTTGGTCGTGTCCGAACCAATGCAACACATTTTGACAAAGCGAAAAGCCACGAGATCACTTAGGGACTTGGTCACGTCTGAACCGATCACGCCTCTTGGTCGGCCTAAGGCCACATGATCACTTGGGGCTTGGTCGAACCCAGACCATCGCTACACCTCTTGATTGGCGTAATGCCACTGCATCATTTGGGGACCTGGCTGACATGAACCATAGCTACGCCTATTGGGGGCTTGGTCGTGTCCGACCATGGTAATGCCACTTGATCGGCTCAAACAGCCTTTTTTGCCGCAAAGGTTTTTGTCTTTTCCTTTGCTTGCAATTTGTTTGTCCTCTTGCATATTTCTCTTGTTGTGTTCTTAAACCGACAATTGTTAAACCGATTCGACTATCAGTTGACGGGACATGATTTGTTTTTCATCCGGAGACACTTTTGCCCGGTTTGATTTTTGATAAAACATCCTATTATGGAGTAACACCGGTGTTCATCTTAACCCGGAACGGTTTAACTGGTAAACCGACCTTATGTACACAGGAGCTGTTTTCTCCTTCAGCAGAGCGGGTTTCTTAAAACTCCGCTTTAAGATTGGCACAGCCAACTTCATGCCCAACGATGGCAGGTATCATATATTCTCATATTTTATCATATGTTTAATCTAAAGTATTATCTTTAGTTTCATATACATGGATATGATGACCCGTCTGGTGGTACAACCACAATGGCGGTTTAAGCTTTTTTGACTGCAGACAACAGTTTAAAGTTGATGATTCTACAAAAGCATAAGTTGCAATAAATATGCACGAAGGCATATCAACACACAGTGTGTCAGCTAGTCTATTACAAGCCAACACAGTGCCCAGATAAGACAATTGTTTTTGGCATAACATAAGGAAGCATTAATGTAAACCGGCCTCCGGTTTATGCTTGATCGCCAGCTTGGCCTGATGGTTGCGGGTCATCCTGCGCCGCTTCAACTTCTGATTCCCTACCCGGTACTGGAAATCAACAGTCGTCTAGTCGATTCCCATTAATGCTTGGAATACAGCTTCATCATTGATCAGCAACGACGGTTCAACATCAGGAGCGTAAGTATGCTTATGGATTGGCGGTATAAGGTTCTCCACTTCAGGAATCGGTGCAGACACTCGTTTATTTTCTTCATCATACTGGGCCTGGTAGTGAGACATATTTGCCTCTTCAACCAGCTGACAGGCCAAAGGGCGCACCTCTCGGTTTATAGCTCGAAGATCTTCTTCGTTGAATTCCGTCCCGTCTTCCTTCAAGCTTGGGAAACCTTGGGCCGCTTCAACAGGATCAAAATCCGGCACCCACGCTTTGGCCCAGATTAAGGCATTTATCGCACCGGTTCTAGCAGCAGATTTCTTTAATTCTTCAAACCGGGCAGGAAGCATTGACAACCTTTTAAAGGTATCCTGGATCAAGGTCGGGGCCGGGTTGTTGTGAGAAGCGGTGCTGATGATCCGTTGTGCACCGGTATAGAGTTGCATTATCAATGTATAAGAAGCTTTCAACTTTTTCCGCACGTCTGATCCCAAGTGGCCAATACGTGTCCCTGTATCATTCAAAGGGTTATTAAACCGGCAATTTTATGAGAAGGCCTTATTACGGCAGAAGTTAAAAAGGGCTTACCAAAGACAAGCGATGGTCATGGCATGTACTTGCCGCTTTACCTTTGGTCAGGCATCCACCACGGTTTAAGGGCAGCTTGACATGTTACGCCTGTTGAGTTAAAGCGGTCTTTTCAGTGGCCCAATCCGCCCGCTCCTTGTTGAAGCCCTCCTTAAGCTTTTCCATGACGCTTAAAGTGCTGGTTAATTCGTCCTTTGCTTTGGAGGTTTCAGCTTGCTGGGATTTCAGGTTTTCTTGAAGATCAGCTATTTGACTATCTTTGTTCACATCAGCCTACATATAGATAATCATTTAAGGATTAAGATGCAGAGTTGAAGTACCAACCCCACAACAAGTTATGCCCTTGGTACTTGGGGGCTAATGCATATTTTCTTTTCATCCTACAATTTATATATAAAGTCCCAAGCTCAATACAAGTATTCAACTTGGCACTTGGGGGCTAATGCCTATTTGCTCTGTCATTAAGTAATGCTGGAATTCTTATGTTATTCAAGTCCCGGTTTAACTACATTAAATTGAATCGGCCCTTGGGGGCTATCAGAGTTGACAGTTTGCAATATACAAGCAGAGAGTTATGGAGTTTACCTCATATTTGTCCTTCATCATGTTCACCAAACCGGCTTCATAATCACGGCTGGTATATAACCGGTTCAAGTAGCCGGAATGAAGCTCTTGTGGATTCAAAGCGGCGTAAGTTGCCAAATCGGCACTCCACTTGCCTTTACCAAACGCAGTAAATTCATCCTTGGTAGTATGCTTGGACAAGGCGATAGGATTACACAGCTCGAGAATGGCCAAAGCCGATAATCCTAGCGTCATCATCCTTGGCTTCGCCGGTTCGCACTGGGGTCGCCGGTTTATCCGTCTGCTTTGGTGGACTCACTGTCTTGTCAGTTTGAGCAGGACTTGTGGGTTGACTTGGAGGACCGGTGGTATCAACATACGCCTCTTCAACAGTAACATCATGACCTTGCAATGGTGGATCGGTCGATTATATCATCCTGGATGTGTTCCTCGGGGTTTGGTGTTTGGGCGGTTCAGAGCCTCGTCTTACCGCTTTATCGAGCGAGCTTTCTTTCTTGGCCTAGGCTTGGCTCACGAAAGGAAAAAGATGGATCAGTCAATGAACATTGAAAGTGGTATACCAAACAGCATTATCGAGAATATGGCTCACCCAACCACCGTCTTGAGTGGTGGGAGTTGGAGTGTCTGTCGACTTCGCCGGAGGAAGAATGAGAAGTCACACGATAATCGGAGTCGAGATGGATTGAGAGGTTGGCCGAAAGCAGCCCGCTTTAGGATAAGCATTGACCAAGCAGTTAGAGACCTCTGAGCGGCGTTTCCAGGCTGGGTATTGATGCGTCGGTGGAGGTGACTACACGGCCGCCGTCTTGGGTTGTCTGACGAGCTTCATGCTGTTGTGTCTTCATAAGAAAGTTTCGATCCAAGTAAGCAAGAGGATGAGAAAATTTAACTTTCCGGTTTGCCCGGATTTATCTTTGAAGGTAAAGGGTTTGAATCGGAATAAAGAGTGATTACCTCTACAACATCGGCATGACTAGCTTGACATCATCCTAGCAATAATCATTATCAATAAGGTGTGTAAAAAATAGACCAAGTGAGTCAAGTTCTACCACAAGGTCCGGATTAGCCACATCATCGTCAGCTGGTGGATCGGAGGAGGCAGTGGTTTTCTTTCTATAAGCTGGTTTCTTCACAACTTTGGTCTTGGGCCAGGTTATTGCCACCGGTTCCTCTTGTGGAGTCTTCCTGCTCCAAAATGGATCATCACCCTGTTGGAAAGATGTTAACATCAACAAAGAATACTTGAACATAATGAGTTTTTATAAAGGAATAAGATATGAGTCTTACGACTGGCGGTTTGTTAATGGCAGAAAAGGGAGCCATGCCGGTTTGGGCGCAAGCAGCTTCCGGTTCATTCAACATCCTCTTAACAGCTTCAGTAACTTCATCGTTTGTCAGTTGGATCTCAATATGCCGAAGAGGGTCTTTTACATCTTCTGTGTATTTGCACATCAAACCGGAGCGCAGGCTCAGGGGCAGTATACTCCGTGATATCCAGCATCGAGGAAGATCAACTCCTGTCAACCCGTTGGCCATGAAGGCCCAGAGCTTGGATAGTTGGGGGGCATATTTGCTTCTTTCCCAAGCAGTCAGTCTGTGAGGGAGAGGGTGTGTATTGCTTAGCCGTTCCGGACGGTAACCCGGTAAAGGATTTTCTCCCTCGGGAGAGGTATCTTTCTTGATAAAACCATGTTGAGTTCCACTCTTTGGAATGGCTATGCAGTTTGGCGTGAGGGTAAGTGACCTCTTTCCGCTTTTGAATCGCCACACCACCCAACTCGGTGTTGGGACCGTCAGAAAATTCAGTGCGGTGGTTTAGATGGAAGCAATCTCTGAACAGTTCAACTGTGGGCTCCTCCTGAAAGAACACCTCAAAGAGCACTTGAAAATGACAGATATTGGTTATGGAGTTGGGGCCAATATCTTGTGGACGGAGTTGGAAGTTGGCCAAGACATCTCGATAAAACTTTGAACCGGGTGGACTGAAACCCCGGGCTAGGTGGTCAGCAAAAAGGACAACTTCTCCATCCTTGGGTTCTGGAGAACTCTCCGGACCAGCGACCCTCCGATGAATAGCGTCTTTACGGCCTAAAGTGCGGTGCGAACTAAGTTCTCCAGTTGGGTTTCAGTCACTCGAGAAGGGACCCAGTTACACTCATACACTTGCTTGGCCATGATGCAATCTGCAAGGCAGTAATACCGGTTCAAGAACATGTTGGAAGGCTATAGATTGATACATTCATTGTTAAACCAGAAGATGTTGCTTATAAACCGGAGTTCTGCAAGGTGGCAATACATAAACCGGAAAAACCTTGGCGGTTTAACAAGGGGACTAATGGTATATGCCGAGTTGTCAATTTCTATACAAAGTTAAACCGCCTGGTCTGAAACATGAATGAATCAAGTGTGGATGTGCAAAAACAGGTTTCACGAAAACTTGTTACAGTTTCGGATCTGGAGCATATTCAGAAAAGAAATAAATATTCAAGGTATAAAATGGAGTGGTACTGAACCAACGAGCAAGAACGCAGGGAGATCTAAGACCTTGAGATGCGTAGGTGACAGCGGATGCCAAAAAACTACCGCTACGCAGAACAAGGATTCACAGACTTAACTGAAAGTTATCATATGAGCAAGAAACAAGCGATGAACACCGAAGAACATGGATACCCTAAGAACAGATCTATGGTGAAAGGATAGAAGATTTACCGGAACGGAGGAAGAAGCGGAGGGTCGCCGCGATGCTCTGGTACGTTCAGGGTGATGCAGCGGCCAAGGCTGGTGCAGAGGTTGATGGCGGCGGCGGAGCTCCGAAGCTGGGCGGCGCGAGGAAGACGAAGCAGAGGGGCACGAAGGGGAAAACGAAATGACCCTTCGATCTATTTATAAAGGCAAAGGACATGTGTCAGGCGCAAGAATCAAGGAGCCACGAATTTGGAAACAGAGCTGTCGCCTCGATTGTCGCATGTCTATTAAACAAAAGAGGTATTGTGGATAGTTTTTATGACAAATGACATCATGCCGGTTCACCACAATCTGAGAAGATGACGTCACGGTGGTTCAACCAAGAAGATGATTGAAGACGAAGTTTTTACTAAGGATTGACATGAACCTGTTCAAATCAATCTGGGGCCTAATGTTGGGGATATTACTACTGGGCGTAAACCGGCCAGGAGAGGCCGGGTTAACTTCATCAGTAGTCAAGTATGCTTGTGTCGGTGTACTAGAGTAGGGGTACCCTAGTATCCCGTGCTAGATGCACTGACGATTCTGCAACCCAGCGGCAAGGTTTGCCTCGTCACCGCCATGATCCTCCGTGGCTCCTTTGGAGCCATTCAAGAACAAAGTATTAGATTAAGAAGACAAGGCCCCGGCAAGAGGAGCTTGTCGGGAAGGCCACTCAAGGCATGCAGAAGACAAGGCCCCGGCAAGAGGAGCTTGCCGGGAAGGCTCTGAGCGTGACAAGCCTCCGGACGCGACAAGGATTCGGCCGCGGCAAGGCGCTTGCCGAGGCAAGCAACCTCTCCATCTCCGCTCCAGCTCACCCCGCAACGTGTCGCCATGGGAACATTCCATGCACGCGTGTTGGGAGGCTGTGCAGCCAGCGGAGAGCAGCGATAAGCGGCGCTGACAAGCTTGCCATCGTGGCGAGCGGAGGCGCACCTGACGGCCTCTGTTGCCTTTGTTAAAGGCGACACTGACGGGCATTTATTGCTTTTGTCCCTTGCCGTTAGAGTTAGGTATTTTGCACTGTACACTGTGCGAGTAGGTGTACCAACTCCTGTTTTTACATTTGTACCCTCATCTATGTTGCCACCTATCGGAGACCCCTTGAGCATATAAAAGGAGTCCAATGCGAAACGTAGATGGGGTTCTGTTAATTCGACTCAATCGAGAACAGATACACTCACGATAGGTTTTGTAGCTTGCATTGCTCCCTAGCAAGAGCACGATACATCGAGATAAGCAGCGATGAGTTTTATCTCTCCGGAGAGCTCCGAAGCTGGGTAAACTGCTCGTGTGCCTCGCCTCGATCCGCTCTTCGTGCGATCTCCGCCCCCCTCCGAACCACAAGGGGCCTGGTCCGCCGGCCCCATAGGTTTCCATGGGTACGATCAGCCTCCCCGACATCTTTGGCGCGCCAGGTAGGGGGCGTCGAGGCCGTGTGAATCCGATCCGGCGTTCACACAAGCAGCGTCATCAACATCTTCCTCAACATGCCACCAAAGAAGAAGGCTTCGGCGGCAGCAGAGCCGTCCGCATCGTACCCACCCTCACCGCAGCAAACGGGTGGTGGGGCAGACGCTGGCGGAGGAACGGGCGCCGACGAAGGTGCTCGCGACGTTGCCAAGTCAAGGACAAGGCCTCGCAAACCTCGGCGTCCGCGCATCCCCGCGCCCATCTCGAGAGACGGGACCAACAACGTCATGGCGTTCACAATGCCATACGTTCGTTGGATCGAGACCCTCAAGACCAGCATGCGCGCCAACATGCTGGCACGAGTGAGATACAGTCGCCCAGACGGGGTGATGCTCCTTCTAACGTGGTTAGAAGTCCGAGCATATCCCGCTCCAATGCCGCCCACTACTCCAGCAGAAGCTCTGGCGAGAGCTCAGCTGCTCCTCGACTACCCTCCAACGGCCGACAAGGCCGACGGCAGGTGAAGGCCACTATCGAGCCTCATCGGCTTTGCCAGCGGCGACGCTCCGCGGCAACCACCGCCATCATTGCCGCGGCGAGACGACAAGGCACGAGCGGGTGGCGGCGAGACTGTCGGAGGTGCAACTACCGTGCACTCTCCGCCACGAAGGCCAAGATCGCCGACTCGCCGGATCCACCTCGACAGCGACTCCACCGCGTCGTCGGATCCATGAGCTTCGCCGCGATCAGCGCCAAGTTCTTCACGGCGACGACAAGAGGACGCTCGAACTACGCATCGGCGCCCGAAGAGAAGCGCGGACGTCGATCCGACAAGCGCTGGGCCTTCTGTTCACATGCAGCGCGCGGAGGAGCCAGCGACTTGCCGTCTGTGATGGGTTGCCCTGCGTTCACTCGTGAGCCGCGGCAAGTTCCAGTGGCCCAGCCAGAAAAACTTCAAACCAGACGTGCCGGAGAACTATGATGGCAGGACGCATCCGTCGGAGTTCCTCAACATCTACACCATCGCGGTGCAGGCTGCGGGGGGACGGGACGACAAGATCCTCGCCAACTACTTCCGCTCGTGCTCAAGCCCAACGTCAGATCTTGGCTCATGCACTTGCCGGACAGCTCCATATCCTCTTGGGCAGATATGTGCCATCGGTTTGTTGGCGCCTTTACAGTGGCCACAAGCCTCATGGCCAAGAGAAGCGACCTTCATCTGCTCCCCGGAAGGAAGGAGAGTCCTGCGCCAAGTTCATTCAGAGATTCAGCCGTGTGCACTACAACATCCCAGACGTCCACCACCGCGGTGATCGGCGCATTTCATCGAGAATGTGCGGAACCGCAGGATGAGGGAGGAGATGGCAATGTGTAAAGTCAAGGGCGTCGGTGAGCTGTGCGCCTTGGCCGACAAGTGTGCACTTGTTGAGGAAGGAGGAGACTCCCAGGAGAGAATGCGGAAGCAGTGGTCGACAGTGAGGACACCGCCCGGCAAAGAAAGGCGGTGGCGAGGCAAGGAAGAAGAAAGGCGAGAAGTGCTAGCAGTTGAGCAGTCCGGCAGCGGAGGTGGCGACAAGAACGCCAAGGCTGGTGGCTCCGGCAAGGAGGTTGCCGCGACGCCAACCACCCGGTCGGTGGCGGCCGCCAACAAGGTGACAGCTCCGGCAAGCGATCTTGCAAGATCCACCGCACCAAGGGCCACGACCTCCGAGCTGCAAGAAGGTCGAGCAGCTTGTCGAACAGCAGAGAGCTGAGTACGAGCGCGCGACAAGGAGAAGGCCTGTGAAGGTGCTGGGGAACAAGCAAGAAACGTCCGGCACAGGGAGGCGCCCGGCAAGGCCAAGCAATGCGGCAAGGAGATAGATCTCCCGGCGCGACAAGGATGAAGATGATGACGACGACGAAGATATGGAAGGCAGCGACGCCCGATGAGCAGGAGTTTGAAAGCCACGAGGTCCTCTGCGTTGTGGAGGTGCTTCCTGCATACCTCCCACTGCCAACTCAAGCAATGGATGCGGGAGGTCAATGCAGCGGAACCATCCGTAGAGTCACGCAAGCCTCTGAAGTGGTCCAGCACGCCTATCATTTTTTATATTAAGGACCACCCTGATCGCATAACTGCGGTCAGGTGCTTGCCGATGTTGGTCTCACCAACCATCCGCAACCTCAAGGTCACCAAAATGCTAGTTGACGGCGGGGCCGGCTTGAATCTGATCTCCTCCGCGGTGCTCCAGAAGCTCCAAATCCCTGACAGCGAGCTCGAAGAGACTGGTACCTTCCAAGGAATCAATCCGGGAAGGAGCAAGCCGAAGGGGAAGATTACGTTGCCGGTAACATTTGGCAGCGAGCTGAACTT
Organism: Aegilops bicornis; assembly: GCA_021605145.1. Taxonomy (NCBI): domain Eukaryota; kingdom Viridiplantae; phylum Streptophyta; class Magnoliopsida; order Poales; family Poaceae; genus Aegilops; species Aegilops bicornis. The sequence goes on along the minus strand of CM038669.1, from coordinate 93,614,457 downwards.
TAGGACTGAGAGGGTCACATTCGACGTTGCCGATTTCCGTGCCTTACAATGGGATACTTGGCCGTCCGGCACTCGCCAAGTTCATGGCAGCCTCTCACTACGCCTACAACTTACTCAAGATGCCAGGCCCGATAAGCGTCATCTCTGTCCATGGCGACAAGAAGGATGCCCTTATCATGCCGACAAGATCTTGGGATGCAGCAGCAGCGACAGTTGCCGGACACTTGCCGCTGAAGCTCTCGGGGAAGAAGGCGAAGTCCAAGTCCGGCAAGGGCTCGATGCTCACTCCGGCAAGCGCACCTCTTGAGTGCTGCGCTACCGTCGAGGACGCACCATCGAGCTCCACCGGCAAGTGCAAGAAGATGGTGGCTCCGCCAAAGACCAAGAAGGTGCCCGCCAAGGAGGGCGGCAGCGGTGGTACCTTCACCATCGATTGCCTCTCTCGACCCTAAATAGGAAGGCGCGCTCGTTGCTTTCTGCGGGCGAATGTCGATGTGTTAGCATGGCAACCGTCGACATCCCGGTGTTCCCGAAGTGATTGAGCACCGCCTGGCCGTTTGTCCTCATCTTGCGCGGCCCGTCAAGCAAAAAGTCGGGAAGCAAGCGTTGGGCGCCAAGAATTCATAGCGAAGAGATCAAGAAGCTGGAAGCGGCGGGCCTTGTCGAGGAGTACTCCATCCTCGTGGTTGGCCAATCCACAGTAGTCGCATAAAGCAAGCGGAAAATGGAGACTTTGTATTGACTTCACGGATGTTAATAAAGCTTGTCCCAAAGATCCATTTCCTTGCGGCGCATTGACCAGATTGTTGACTCCACGGCTGGATGTGATTTGCTTTCGTTTCTTGATGCATACTCAGGGTACCATCAAATCTTCATGGCTGAAGAAGATGAGGAGAAGACCGCATTCATTACACCATGTGGCACATCTTTGTTTCATACGGATGCCTTTCGGTTTGAAGAATGCTTGGTTCAACATTTGCAAGGGTAGTCCATGACGCTTTTGAGCCGCAAATGCACAGAAATGTAGAAGCCTACATGGATGACATAGTGGTCAAAAGCAAAGACAAAGCAACTCTGGTTCAAGATTTGGACGAGACCTTTGCAAACCTGCACAAGATCAACCTTAAGCTCAACCCCGAGAAGTGTGTGTTTGGAGTCCCTTCCGGCAAGCTTCTCGGATTCTTCGTATCTCAACGAGGGATTGAAGCTAATCCCGACAAGATCAAGGCCATTGAGCAGATTGAAGCACCATAGCGCGTCAAGGATGTCACGAAGACTTGCGGTTGCGTGGCTGCTCTCGGCGGAGTTTATTTCTAGGTCTGCTGAGCAGCATACTGCCGTTTTTCAAAATTTTGAAAAAGGCAGGTCCAATGAAATGGACTCGAAGCGGAGGCTGCGCTGCAGATACTTAAAGAGATACCTGTCCTCCACTCCAACACTTGTCGCACCTAAGCCACAAGAGAAGTTGCTTTGCTATATATAGTGGCAACCAATCAAGTGGTTAGTGCTGCGTTAATGTAGCGGAGAGGAGGCGGATGACGAGCCAGCAACCACGGCAAGCACATCCAGCGACAAGAAGGGGGCTTCGCCCGACAAGCTCTGGTCCCGACAAGGATGAATCTGCTTGAGACACATGAACAGATCACGAGAAAAGGATGGTGCAGCGCCTTGATCTACTTTGTCGATTCCCTCCTGTAGGGGGCTAGGTCGAGGTACTATGGTGTGCAGAAATTGCTTTTCGGCCTCCTCATGGCCTCGAGAAAGCTGCGCCATTACTTCCAAGCACATGAGATCACAGTTGTCACTCGCTTTCCGCTGAAGAGGATACTGCAGAATCCAAAAGCGACAGGCAGGATTGTCGAGTGGGTGTTGGAACTGTCAAGCTTTGGCCTTAAGTTTGAAAGCACATCAACCATCCAAAGCAGAGCATTGGCAGAATTCATAGCAGAATGGATGCCAACGCCAGATGAAGAGATTCCGGAGACAAGCATTCCCGTCAAGGAAGCAAGCAAAGAGTGGCTGATGTACTTTGATGGTGCCTTCTCGCTGCAAGGCGCCCGGTGCGGCGTCTTGCTTATCGCACCCAGGAGAGCACCTCAAATCGTAGTCGGATGCACTTTCCCAAGGAGCAAGCGACAAACAATCTTGCAGAGTATGAAGGTTTGCTTGCCGGTCTCGAGGATCATGATGGACCTTGGGATCAAAAAGCTTATTGTCGTGGGTGACTCGCGACTTGTCGTCCGCCAAGTGAACAAAAGATTACGAGTCCGTTGATGGAAGCCTACGTCGATGAAGTGAGGAAGCTAGAAGAGCACTTTGGACGGCCGCAAATGGAACATGTTCCAAGAGCTCGAGAATGATATTCTTGTGGCCTGTCAAAGTGCGCCGCACTTAAGTTGCCTGTGGAACCAGGGATTTTCGTGCTCAAGCTGACTCAACCAACCGTAACACCATCCACTGGACAAAGCAAAAAGAGGAAGTTGACCTCTGGTGACTACTTTCCGACAGAGCTCCCCGAAGCCGTCGTTGCAAAGGTCCCCAAGATCAACACCAACTTGATCTTTGAGGCGGTCTGCTCCGGCGAGGCCCCGAGGTTTGTTTCGTTGAAGCGGGCGCTTCCGACAAGTCTTGCTCCGGCAAGCTTGTCGGGAGCATCAAGCTCGGCGAGGCCTCGAGGTCCTTGCCGTGGAAGCTGATGTTCCCGCAGCAGCGAGATGTGCCTTTAGTCCTTGTTGTCGAGCCACAAGCTCTAGCATGGGCGCATGATTGTCCATTTCCTTGAGACAGGAGAACTTCCCGAAGAGCAAGAAGAAGCGGAAAGAGTAGCCCGGCGGTCAAGTATGTACCGGTTTGTCGACAAAGCATACTATGCAGAAGAAGACTCAACGGTGTGAAATTGAAGTGTATTCGGGGAAGATGGGCCGAGAAGCATTGGCGAAGATACGGAGGCATATGTGGTCACCACATTGGCTCAAGAGCACTTGCGGCAAGGTTTCTTCCGCCGACAGCCCTCCGAGATGCAACTGCACAAGTAACCAAGTGTGAAGCGTGCGGTTCCATTCCAAGCAGATACACCAGCCAGCTCAAGCTCTCGGGCGATCCCTTTATCACGGCCATTTTGATGCAGGGGCTCGACATCCTCGGCCCCTTCCCCGAGCTGTCGGGGCTTTGAGTACTTGTACGTCGCCATCGACAAGTTCACAAAGTGGCGGAAGTGGAAGCGATGAGGAAGGTGATAGCACGGTCGTGATCAAGTTCTTGGTCGATTGTTTGCCGTCTTGGAATCCCTAACGGGATCATCACCGACAACGGCACACAATTCTGAAGTCGCACATTCATGCGACGCCCAAGATCTTGGCGCCAAGGTCTGCTATACATTGCTCACCGAGAAGCAGCGGTCAAGCGAGAGAGGGCAAATCTTTGAAGTGCTTCTTGCGGGCTCAAGACCGGGACTTTCGACGGGCTGCACAAGTGTGGAAGAAAGCTGGATCGAGGAGCTGCCGGTGGTTCTTTGGTCGATCGGAATGACGCCAAATCGAGCCACCGGCGGACACCCTTTGCTCTAGTCTATGGAGCAGGCAGTTCTCCCCACGGAACTCGTATCACGGATCGCCTCGAGTGCTCGCTTATGATGAGCTTGAGCAAGAGCAGCTGCGACAAGATGACGCGCTGCTCCTTGAGGAGGATCGTCTTGAGGCGCTGTCATGCGAGCCGCTCGCTTCTGACAAGCTTTGCGTCGCTACCATAACCCGCAAAGTTAGCGCCCGGAAGTCTCGAGGAAGGCGACCTTGTTCTTGGCGCATTCAGTCCGCCAAGAATTCAAACAAGTTGATGCCGAAGTGGGAAGGCCCTTATCGGGTGAAAGCGAGTCACTAGGCCTGGCGCTGTCATGCCTTGAGACCGAAGATGGCATTCCGGTGAGCAACTCACGGAACATCGAGCATCTTCGTAAGTTTTACCCATAGAGGCGCGGTTGTCGGAACCCGTTCCGGCAACCACCTTTAATACAAATCTTGCCGCTGTTGCATGTAATCCTTTGTACAAAGCCGAGCGCAGACCCGATGCATCGATAAAGCTCATGTGTTGCGCACAACTTGTCAAATTCATGCTTTCATCATTTTATTGCATGTTTTGATTAACACTTTGTGCAGCAACCATACTCGGTAAGCAGAATCGAGCCACTGGGCTCCATGACATTATTTCCTCTTTTTTCTCTTTTCTCAAAGAAAGGAAGTCTCCCTCGCGCACAAGTTAACCAGGGGGGGGGGAGGAGGAGACAATACTATGGACCAGGAACCGCTCGAGGAAGTTTCGCCTCATCGGGAAGCAAGAGACAGAAAAGCTAAGTTGCCAAAGTTTGAGCAATCAATTTTTAAACTTTTAAGTTATCTTCCTCGAACGATAGTACTTTGTATGGAAAACCTGTGCGTAGGGGAACCAACTCGCCGGCTAGTCGCGCCCTTACTTTGTTTCGAGTCCGCTTAACAACTTAAGTGAGCTGCAGCTAGTCGCGACAAGGTTGCTTGTCGAAGGCGGCACTGCCAGCAGGCTGCTGACGTTCCGCACTCGGCGCTCGCGGCAAAAGTGACCGCACCGACAAGTCCCCCAAATGCGTAAGGCAGAAACGTACAAAGGAAGGAATCACGTAGAGGAAATAACGTTGCATTGATCGCCTAAGATAGAGTATATTACAAAATAACTTGTCGCTGATCTAACAAAGTGTTCTAAACATGATCGGCAGTGACAAGGGAAGATAAAATTGGCGGCCTAGTCTCTGTGGTCGCCATCGATCCGCTTGATCTTGTTCACCTTGTCCACGATGGAGTGCGACAAGGGCTTTGAGCTCCTGCGTTGGCATCTGGCGGCAAGGATCTGAGGGCGCCGTTAAGGTTGAGGCCGGATTGCTGAAGGCCACCTTTATCAACACCTTCTCGAGGGCTCCTGTACAGATCTGGCGCGATTCCTCTGCCAGCTTTGCCGGGACCTCTTCTCGAGTCGCTGGAGACCCGTCACCACCCCTTTGAAGAATAAGCTGAGTTTGGCGCTGGGTTGGAGATGCTCGTCGGAGGAATGCGCAAGGTCCGCCATCCCAGCTCCATCATTTCGTTGTGGATGTCGTGGCGGTGTCCACAAGACCTTGATCCAGTGCTCCACGCTCTCCCTCAAGGTGCTCTGGATGGAGGCAGCATTCGCTAGCAGCTCCTCCTTGGCCTTGATCGCCTCCAACAAGCCCGCCTCCCGCTCTCTGGCGCCGTCCAACGTTTGCGTCAGGGTGGTCAGCTTCAGCTCAAGATCCGCCTTGGAATCCTTGGCGGCGTCGAGCTCCTTGCCTCTATCAGCGGGACGACTCTGCAGCTCGCCAAGGGTGTAAGCGTCCTTCTCGCGCTCACGCTTGAGCACGGCAAGCTCTTCGCCGCTCTTCTTGAGGGTGGCCTCCAGCTGTGCCACCTTCGCCTTCAACTCCTCCTTGGCGGCCTCGGCGGCTGCGGCGGCATCGCCGCTTCCTTGAGCGCCCCGCCAAGTGACTCCTCGCGCGCGGCAAGGTCTTCTTCGTGGCTGTCCAGATTGACCTTCCGCTGCGCCAACTCGCTTTCCTGCGCGGCGAGCTTCTCAGCAGCCAGCCGCTGCTCCTCCTCAGCCGCGGCCTTCTCAAGGATGAAGGCCGTGCGCTCTTCTGCAAGATGGCCCCGCGCCTCTGCCACGTCGCGGAGGGCTTCTTTGTTGGCGCTCCGGAGCTCCTCTGCGCGCTTCTCCATGTCCGCTCCCGCCCTCGCGACAAGCGCTTCCCGGGTCTCCAACTTGGCCTGCGGGCGCGGTAGAGCGGCAATGCTTCTTCAGCAATTGCTCCTCCTCGAACTTCGCCCGCTGCTTTGCTGCTTGGCGCGTCCACCGGCGTCAGCCAATGAAGGCGGTAGCTTCGCCGTCGAAGGTCTGTCCCTTGACGGCGCCACAGGCTCGGTTCCCGGGGAGCTTGATGAAGACGCCTTCGCCCGGCCTTGGTGGAAGGCACCGGTGGGGCTCCTCGAACTGGGCCTTGCGTGGCGAAGGGAGTCGACTATCGGTGTAGCGCTTGCAGCCTCCTGCGGCCTCGGGGCCGTCGATCTGATCGCCCGACCCCTCGCCGGCCTCTGCGTCGGCAGCCTCGGTGGCCTCCTCGTCAACAGGCTCGTCGGTGACGGCCTCTTCTTCCACGACAACGACCTCTTCTTCCTCGACGGCGGCCTTGTCGGTGTTGCCGCGCGCTTCCTCCTCGCCGGTGGCCTCGACCTCCATCGGCTCTGCGTCGAGCGAAGAAGGAGCGATCAAGCAAATGTTCAAAAAGAAACAAAAGAAAGCAAGCCCAAGGGAGATTTTCGTGTAAGGAAATTACACCTGCAGGATCCGCAGCCCATGGCCTCGACCACTTTGGAGGTCCTTTGGCGCCGTCCCTTGCCGGGGTAGCCTCCCTTGCCGGAGTGGCCTCCCTTGTCGGAGGGCGCTCCCTTGCCGGAGATTCCTCCCTTGGCGGCATGGTGGCAGCAGACATGATCTCGGGGGCGGCTTCCGAACCCTCCTGAGGAGGCTGCTCTGCTCCTACACAAACAAACAGTCAGATATCAGCGAAGAAGGGGCACCCCTGCACACCTGATAGTAAGGAGAAAACTGCACACTTACTGCAGGGGCTGTCTTTGGGGGCTGCTCTGAGGAAGGGTCGCCAGGTCCGCCAAAGGGAGTCTCGGGACGCGTCCCTGTCAGCCCACAGGAGAATCGTCCTCAACTTGACGACCGTCGGGATCTTAGCCCTCTTCGACGCTCTGGGCCAGCGTCACGAAAAGGAAAGGGTCGGAGCAAGCAAATCAGATTCAAGATGAAGCAATAAAATTGAAGAAATACAAGCACAAGTCTCAAGAGCTTACTCTTAGCCCTCCTCCTCGGGCTGGCGCGGAGAAGTCAAACTCCGGCTCGCCTCCGGTCTGACGGCGAGGCGAGTGGGCTCTCTTGGCCGCTTAAGCGGGCGTCGGCGGTGGCTCGAGAAGATCCCGCCCGGTTAGTCGCGGCAGTATGGGGCGCTCCTGCGGCAACCTCGCTTGCAGCGGTGGAGCTGCAGCGTCATGGCCTTCTTCTTTGTGGGCGATCTGCCGCCCGGCTCGTCTCCGGCCTTGCGGAGACGCCTCTTCAGCGGGCAGAGGCTCACGGCGGCAAGTCGCTTGGCGGTGGAGAAAAGCGCCCTCGGCGGGTCCACTCGACCCGGCCTCGGGCTCGACAAGCTCGTCCTCGCCAACGACCTCCCTCGCTCGGCAAGGCTTGCCGCCTTCGCGCGTCCGCCTCCTCCACGGTGAACCCGAAGGCTCCGGCGGCGGCGGCTGCTGCCGCCTCCTCCACAGTGGCAATCCGCGCCATCTCCTCGTCGGTGGTGTCGCGGGTGAGCCTTTTCTTCTCGTCGGAGCGGATCGGCACTTCTTCCAAATCGTCGAAAAATTGCTGCACGACCTCGTCGGGGGGCTCCTGCCAGGTTGGGACGATCCCGTGGGAGTCACACAGCGGCATCATGGCGCGGATGCGGTCGAGCACCGAGTTTTTGCACAAAGGGACGACCCCCCGCGGCAACCTAAACCACTCAGGATGGTCGGGGTCGTTCTTGAACAGCTCGAGCAGCATCGCGTCCAGCTCCAAGACGGTGAAGTTCCAGTTCAGGCCCGGGCGCAACCTCATAATGTCCGCGTGCGGGAAATCCCAAGCAGGCCTCCTCCTTTCCTGCAAAGGGAGCCATGCGGCGGCAGAAGGAAATCTGCGCCAAGCTGCGCCTACGGTTAACCGGCAAGCCCGAGGCGCAGAATTGGTCACGACTATCTTGACCGCATCCTCGGCGTAAGTTACTCCAATCTCTGCCGCACTATTGGAGTTTGGCGCCTGCAGCGATCGAAAGAACTGCGGGTTCTCCTCTCGACCCAGCACCAGTTGGCTCTCCCTCCTCCCACTTGTTGCGGAACTCTCCTTCTAGGTAGGCCTCTTTTTGCCGATCCTAGAGACCCGAGCTATCCCTCGGCAAGTGGCTCTCCTCTCTCGGCAGGGCACAAAGAAATGGCGAAAGAGTGCCACATTCGGGTGGACTCCGACAAAGTTTTCGCACAAATGCGCCAAAACTGCCATGGTCAAGACGGCGTTGGGGGTGAAATCAAGGAGGCGGAGGCTAAAGCGTGTTCATGATGTCATGAAGAACTTCCGGAAAAGAAGCGGGCAAAGCCCGCATAATAGAAAAAGGCGAAAAAGGGTACCCTGTTGGGGCCAAATCAGCGGCGGAGGCGGGAGTACCCTCGTCAGCGGATGCGCCTGGCGTCTCCGTCGACCGGAAGAGGTAGAAGGCGTCCGCAACTCCCTTGCACCGAGCTGCGGGGAAGATGGCCCGCTCCTTGCGCAGCGCCGCGAGCCGCTGCCTCGGCCGACTTAGCGCCCTTCTCCTTGTCGGCTTCCAGAGCCATGGCGAGGCGGAGGAGGCCGACGGCGGTGAGCGTGCTTGTGGCGAAGAAGGGGCGGGCGCTGCTCTTCGCACCCGGAGAGAAGAAGGGGAGCGGCGGTGGTTTTCTTGACAAGACAGCAATGGCAGGAGTGGACGGCCTGCCTCTGTTTCCTCCGCTTATAAAGAGGGGGAGGGGGCGGACGTTCCGCTTATATTAATAAAGAAACCCCCACGACTGCGCCCACGATCTCTCGCACGACGCCACGTCCGGTGCGTGCCGTTAGTGGGGATCGTGGTGGGTCCGGGGCGAGTTGCGACATGGTCGAGGCCGCGTGTGTCCGTGCACAATTTTGGGCCTGGCCCGACAAGCGCTCGGCACCGTGTACGACCCAGGCCCGGGGGCTCCTGTCGGTGTACTAGAGTAGGGGTACCCTAGTATCCCGTACTCGTGCACGGACAGTTGCAGCCCCCCGCGGCAAGGTTTGCCTCGTCACCGCCAAGATCCTCCGTGGCTCCTTTGGAGATCAAGAACAAAGTATTAGATTAAGAAAACAAGGCCCCAGGAAGAGGAGCTTGTCGGGAAGGCCACTCAAGGCACGCAGAAGACAAAGCCCCGGCAAGAGGAGCTTGCCGGGAAGGCTCGGAGCGCGACAAGCCTCCGGACGTGACAAGGATTCGGCCGCGGCAAGGCGCTTGCCGCGGCAAAGCAACCTCTCCATCTCCGCTCCAGCTCACCCATAGCGTGTCGCAATGGGAACATTCCATGCACGCGGCGTGTCGGGAGGCTGTGCAACCAGCCGGAGAACAGCGATAAGCGGCTGACAAGCTTGCCATCGTGGCGGCGGGCGCACTGACGGCCTCTGTTGCCTTTGTTAGGCGACAATCGACGGGCATTTATTGCTTTTGTCCCTTGCCGTCAGAGTTAGGTATTTTGCACTGTACACTATGCGAGTAGGTGTACCAACTCCCGTTTTTACATTTGTACCCTCATCTATGTTGCCACCTGTCGGAGACCCCTTGAGCATATAAAAGGAGGCCCATGCGCAATGTAGAAGGGGTTCGGTTCATTCGACTCACTCGAGACCAGATACACTCACGCTAGGTTTTGTAGCTTGCATTGCTCCCTAGCAAGAGCACGATACATCAGATAAGCAGCAGTAGGAGTTTTATCTCTCCGGAGAGCTCCGAAGCTGGGTAAACTGCTCGTGTGCCTCGCCTCGATCCGCTCTTCGTGCGATCTCCGCCCCCCTCCGAACCACAAGGGGCCTGGTCCGCCGGCCCCATAGGTGTCCGTGGGTACGATCAGCCTCCCCGACAGCTTGAAGCCCGTGAGGATATTCAATAAGGACCCAAGGCCCAGAACCGGTTTAAGGGTTGTAGCCGTAAACCGGCATTAGTATGTAACTTGTGTTGTAAGTTAGAAATACTAGAGACCAAACCGGACACGTCTATGAGCCGGTCTCGGGACTCTGCAAACCGACGGGCGTCACCCATGTATATAAGGGGACGACCCGGCGGCGATTCAGGACAACCGACAACAACTCGAGACTTAGGCGAAGCTTGTTTGCTCCCTAGTCATCGAAACCCCCATCAATTCCATCAGAACTAGACGTAGGCTTTTACCTTTATCAAAGGGGCCGAACTAGTATAAACTCTCTTGCGTCCTTGTGTCCGCTTTAACCCATTCAAGCTAACCCGTAGTGATGGCTCCACGACTAAGTCCTTTCATGAGGACATCTGCGATGACAAAACCACGACACTTGCCGTCCCTGATAAAGCAAGAAGACACGTCGGCAGCGCATTAAATGCGTTTTGTCCCATAATGTCAGGATAAACTTGTACACTGTAGACGCTTTCCACCTCCTGTGTGCCGCTGTGGCAGCCCCTTTGACATATAAAAGGAGGCCCGAGGCATACTAAGAAATGATTCGGATTTTTGGGCTAGGCATGCACCACAGCTAGTTCAAGATCTCTAGAACACAAAATATACACCAAAGCAGGACTAGGGTATTATGCATCACTTGCAGCCCGAATCTGGATAAAACTCGCCCGCGTTGATCTTCTAAACCCGCTCTTTTTACAGCCCCGCGCTCTGGCAACCGTAGTAGGGATTCCCTGTGATCCCATAGGTGTCTTTCTTGAACCCCGACATCTTTGGCGCACCCGGTAGGCGGCGCAAGCTGTGAGAATCCGGTTTTTAAAGCCAACTCACCAACTTCATCATCGCCATGGCCCCCGAGAAGAAGGGGATCACAATGATCGGGTTGTCCGGAGCCGGCCTGTCCGCACCAGCGCGGGCGGGCGACGGGGTGGCCGCGGGTGGTGCCGGAGGCACGGCCCACGAGCATCCACGACACTCTGGCAATTGGAGCCAGGAAAGCGGCATTGTTCAGGTCCAAGACGACGAGCCACACGCTACCGGGTCCGGAGGTGGGGCCGTGCTGCCCACGGGCAACGCAGCAACCTCTATGATGCCCAGCCAGCGCCCGTGCTGCGACCTTCCCAATCCGCGCGCGATGAGCAACACTGCGACGATGGTGCCCCTGGGCGCCGCCGCAGGAAGAGCATTTTGCATCATTCTCAGGACGCACCGAGCTGGCGTGCACGCCTGGACGCAGGCGGGAGCAGCGCCCGACCACGAGACTGTGATAGAGCTCTTTCTAACATGGTTAGAAGTCGAAGCGCATCACGGTCCATGCAGCTTTCGCCACCTCCCATGCGAGTGGAAGCGTTGGCACGCGTGCAGCTCCTCCTCGACTTCCCTCCTGCTGCGGAGAAGCTCGACGAGTGGAGAGACTATCATTCCCGGCAAGGAGGGGCGCCGCGATTGGATCATGTACTTTGATGGAGCTTTCTCACTACAAGGTGCTGGTGCCGGCGTACTACTCGTCGTGCCCACCAGAGAACGCCTCAAGTACGTGGTCCAGATGCACTTTCCCCGAGAAAAATCGATGAACAACACGACGGAGTACGAGGGATTACTTGCCAGTCTTAGGATCGCGGCAGACCTTGGAATCAGGAAGCTCATCATCAGAGGTGATTCTCATCTCATCGTCAAGCAAGTTAATAAGGATTACCAGAGCCCACTGATGGAGGCCTACGTGGATGAAGTGAGGAATTTGGAAGAGCGTTTCGATGGGCTGCAAGCAGAGCATGTTCCCCGAGCGGAGAACAACATTGCCGATGACCTGTCAAAATGCGCTGCCCTCAAGTTACCTGTGGAACTAGGTACCTTTGTGCTTCGATTAACTCAGCCATCTGTTGAGCCATCTGCAGGGCAGAACAAGCGAAGGAAGGCAGGCCCCGTCAAGTACTTCCCCGTCAAGCTCCCAGGAGCCGCCTGCAAGGACATTGCCGGGGCCCCAAGCTTGCTGGAGAGAGCGGCAACCTCCGGCAGAGCCTCAAGCCCTGACCATGGAGGCGGCTGCCCTCACGACCGAAGACGAGCCCTTAGTCCTTGCCGTCGAGCCCCAGGCCCCGGCATGGACACAACACACCGTCTATTTCCTCCAAACAGGGGAACTCCCCGAGGAACAGGAAGAAGCAAAGAAAGTAGCATGTCGGTCCATCATGTACCAGTTTGTGGATAATGCCCTATACAGAAGGAGATCGAACGGTGTGAGATTGAAGTGCATTCCTCGGGAGGACGGACTAGAGCTGTTGGCAGAGATACATGGAGCATGTGTGGCTCCCACATAGGGTCGAGGGCCCTTACCGGCAAAGCGTTCCGGCAAGGTTTCTTCTGGCCCACCGCCCTCCAGGATGCAACTGCGCTAGTAACCAAGTGTGAAGCATGCCAGTTCCATTCGAAGAAGCTCCATCAACCAGCTCAAGCTCTTCAGACAATCCCTCTTTCCTGGCCATTTTTGATCTGGGGGAACGACATACTGGGCCCCTTTCCCCATGCCGTCGGGGGCTTTGAGTACTTGTACGTCGCAATCGACAAGTTCATGAAGTGGCCGGAAGTGGAGCCGGTGAGAAAGGTGACATCACAGTCAGCCGTCAAGTTCTTCAAGGGGCTAGTCTTCCATTTTGGTGTGCCAAACAGAGTCATCACCGACAACAGCACGCCCTTCACGAGCCGCGCCTTCATGCAGTATATCCAAGACCTCGGCGACAAGGTTTGTTTTGCTTCTGTGGCTCATCCCAGAAGTAACAGCCAGGCTGAGAAGGCAAACGCGGAAGTGTTGCGGGGCCTCAAGACAAGGACTTTTGACAAGCTACACAAGTGCGGAAGACGCTGGATTGATGAGTTGCCAACGGTTCTTTGGTCGATCACGACGATGCCAAATCGAGCCACTGGCCAGACACCCTTTGCCTTGGTATACGGGGTAGAAGCAGTTCTCCCCACAGAACTCATATATGGGTCACCTCGAATGCTCGCTTATGATGAGCTTGAGCAAGGGCAGTTGCGCCAAGATGATGCGACGCTCCTTGAGGAAGATCATCTTTGGGCTGCTGTGCGAGCTGCTCGCTACCAGCAAGCCTTGCACCGCTACCATAGCCGCAAGGTTCATGCTCGAAGCCTAGAGGAAGGCAACCTTGTTCTTCGGCGAGTTCAATCTGCCAAGAATTCCAACAAGTTGACACCAAAGTGGGAAGGCCCTTATCGGGTAATACGAGTCACCAGTCCCGGTGCAGTCCGCCTGGAGACCGAAGATGGGATTACAGAGCAACTCCTGGAACATCGAACATCTTCACATGTTCTATCGATAAGGCGCGGTTGTTGGGCCTCCCGGCAGACCACTTTTTGTACAAGCCTTGCTGGCAAGGCATGTAACCCTTTGTACAAAGCCAGGCGCAAACCCTGAGCAATAGATAAATAAATGAAGCGCTGGCGCCCTAGAAATTAGCATGCATGCTAGGTTGAGTCTCTCTTTGTGTTAGGGTTGGTAGTGCTTGGCGGCGGTTAACCCCTAGCATAGAGGTCGAGTCATGTCTTTCTGTCTCTTCCAGTCTGTTCTTGGTTCGCAGGCTGCACAGGCGTTTCTGCAGAGCTGTTTGGAGGAAAGAAGGCGGATCGACACCCCCGACCCCGGCAAGCCAAGGTTGCCGGGGGCTGCGAGTTCAGATAAGTTCTATTTCCCCCGTCATGCGTTTCCGTATGAAACTTGAATGTACGAGACCTTGATCATTCCTATACCGCCGTGCTCCCTCTTTCCTATGCCTAAAATCTCTTTCAGGCCAGAATCTGGTTGTAGTTGCAGTGCAAAGGAAAATGAGCGAGGGGCCTAGTCCTGCTTTGTCCCTACCTCCGCCAAGGGCGTGAGTGTGGTCGGGCTTTAAAGTGGGAGGAAGGCAAGGCTTGTTGCCGAGCGACGTTGTTTACTTAGAAAAAACAAGGACTCGCTCCTTGGTGTGGGCCTCGCTCACGCACAAAAGAGCCCGGCAAACCCCCTTTTCATTAATACGTTGATCCAACAAGTACAATTCATGCGGAACATAAACATGAGCAAGGGGTTACAAGGTCTAAATTCGACAAGTCCTGCAGGCTTAAAATCTAAAAAAAGATAAGATGCCCGTAATCCCTTTCTTGTCCCTCTCCTCAGGAAGCGGATCGGGATAAGCAGGAGGGCAAAAGGAGCGCCTAGGCAAGGTACGAGCAGCAGAAGACACCAAGAGAAGGCTGGTGATGACGGTGCTGGGGAAGAAGCCGAAAGATGAGGCAGCAGGCCGGCAATACGCGACGAAGGCGTTGGTGCCATCATACTCCGAGTTGATGGCCCACCACCCGCCTTCTTCGTCTTCTCCAGCGCTCCAACGCCAGCCGCCAGAAGTAGCGGCCCCGAGAAGTACAAGGAGCCGGCTCGAGGAGCCACCGCCAAGAGCTGCCCCGCCCCCGGCAGATCGTCTTCCCGGGGAAAAGGCTAGGTGGAAATGGTGCTGTTGCCGGCATCGCCTAGGGACAGGGCGTCCGATGCCTAGTCTGGCATCCACGTCATCTTCCCTGTTGGTCCTCTCCCTGTCGCCGTCGCTCAAGGAGGAGCTCTCGTCGTCGGTCGAGCTCTTTGCACATCACCCTAGCCTGTGTCCCAAGCGCTCGAAGACCTTGATGGGGAGCAGGTCACTCTCCACTAACTTGAAGAGGATGACATGCCCCTTCATCAAGAAATGGGCGCGTGCGAAGGTTTTCCAGCCCTGACGAAGGAGCATTACACGAGGGAAGGGGAACCTTGTGTTCACCCACATGTCGCCATTGCAACACCCCTTCATGTGAAGCCTCAGCCTCGGCGGCTGGTCGATCTCCAGAACCCTCGCAAACTCCTTGGGAAGGCGAAGGCAGCTACACGGCGGCTCGCGCAGTTGCAGGATGAACTCCAGCGCCGTGTCCCTGACATGACCGCTCGACGAAGCAGAAGGAGTTGGAGGCGGAGATGGTGAAGGAGATGGCGATGACGCGGGTGTCCTCCTGCCGCGCCCGCCTCTGCCTCGACCGCCTCACCGACCACGGCCCCATACGGTGCCTCCACCTCGAGCGTGGCCTTCGCCTTGGGAGGCTGGCTCTTCCTTGACCGCCACGGCTCTCTGGTGGGAGGAAGACCTGGTCGCCTCCGCAGAAGAACGGCCACGACCACGCCCTCTTGCCATGGCACTAGATAGAGAATGGAGGCAAAGGGAAGATGTGAGAAGATGCCTCCCTTCCTCCTCCTGAGTCCCTTTTTATATAGCCGAGCGAGAAGGCTAAAAGACCAGCTCTACACCTCTGAAGAGCCCATTCAAGTCCGGCTCATTAAGTTGGCAACAAGTGAGGCCATCAACCGCCCTCCTCGCCCAATCAAAGGCGCATAGGTACCAGCCATAGTGCGCCTTCCCATATCCCGCGCGTCTATCACCTACCCCATGCCGTGCATGCGGCGTATGTGGCGAAATGGGTGGGCGTAGTGGGAAACATGGAACGGTGGTTCCAAGGCTGGGAGAGTAAATGAGCAGCGGCCCTGCCGTTCTCCCTCTTTTATGGGCAAGACGCAAGCCGCCTCTTTACTATTCACCACGAGATGACGCAAGCATGCTGCAGTCATTCCACGCACGACCACCCACATCACGCATTCAACGCGAGTCATGGGGAAGCGCAACTGGCAAAGGAGTTACCGCAGTAAAACTCTGCCACGCATGCCCGCGCACCGTTCTGGGCCTGGCCCAACAATGCTCTGCGCTTATGTGTGGCCCAGGCCCGGGGGCTCCTGTTAGTGTACAAATGTAGGGGCCTTCTGTACCCCTATACTTGTGCACAGGCAGTTGTAGCTGCACCTCCTGTGTGCCGCTGTGGCAGCCCCTTTGACATATAAAGGAGGCCCGAGGCATACTGAGAAATGATTCAAACTTTTTGGGCTAGGCATGCACCACAGCTAGTTCAAGATCTCAATAACACCAAGTATACACCAAAGCAGGACTAGGGTATTAAGCATCACTTGCGGCCCGAATCTAGATAAAACTCCCCCGCGTTGATCTTCTAAACCCGCTCTTTTTACAACCCCGCGCCCAGGCAACCATAGTAGGGATTCCCTGTGATCCCATAGGTGTCGTTCTTGAACCCCGTCACCCCCACTTCAGCCTATGGCTTAAGGTCTTCAACGTGAAGCCGAAGGTGGTTGACCGGCAGCATGCAGACTGCAGAGGCGCCATCGTGAGCAAGATTCCAAACGTCACCTCACCAAAAGGGGCCTAAGTGGAGGCTGTCAAGATATGGCAGTAGGAGTGGTTCTACATCACCGAACCCCGCGGCGCCAATAGGGCGGCCGCTCCCGAGTTCAGATCCGAACCCCCGATGCGGCTCATGGATTAACAAGGGTCTGGACTGGGCATCATCCAACGAAGTGATGATGCTGCAGAAGCGCATCAAAAATATGATGGAGAAGAACACCAGCCTTACTGATGTGATCCAGGTGATGCTATTTCGCCGGATTCTCCCCTTCCAGCGCCGGTCTCTCCACATGTGGGAGTTCAATCCGGCGGGCCCTCGGACCCTGCAGCGATTCTTCGGCACGACACATGAAGAAATCTGGAAGATGCTTTTCAAGGCCCAGAAGTCGTGGCCGGAGACGACCAAAGACATTGGCCTCGACTGTGCTCATCCGGCCACTCCAGTAAGTTTTATGATTTCCGAACATAACTTAAATTAATAAATCCAAGAGGTATGCTGAGCCTTCCATTCTTCCTTCAGGGCAGGACAAAGAAGGCAGAGCGGATCCGATGTCCGGCTCTGCTGCCCAAAGACCCGGCCATTCCTCTTCTAACGAAGATGTTGGTCCCGGCGCCGTACCAGGCACCGGAGAAGAAGGCCAAGAAGAAGGGCAAGGAGGCCAGAAGTGGCCTTCGCTGAAAAGGTACTTCGAATGCTGCGTCCGGAGATACCGAAGCTCCCTCCTCCTAAGAGGGGGATGAAGATGAAGAGGAAGAAGGGGAGGAGATCAATTCTCCCGTTAAGGGGGGAAAGAAGAAAAGGGGGACTTCCGTGGACCTAGAGGTGGAGGCGCCCAAGAAGGGGAAGATCTCCCTTTCGGACAATTCGGTATCGGACGCCGAAGCAATCCCCCAGTGGCGCCCCAGGCCGAAGCCCCTGGCCAAATCATAAGTATTCAAAGATACTATACATATATCTGACCTTTTACAAATTGTAGGATAACATATCATTTACGTATTTCAGTCCGGCCCGTGATCTCCCCCAGCAATCATCATCTTTGGGGAACTCTTTGGTGTCGGAGATGATGGAGAGCGAAATGCCTCCGCGAGCCTCTACGCCACATGCCATGGATGACACTGGGTGTTGTCCCAAAGGACCTCTCCTGGCCAGGGAGAGGTGCGGAAGGCCACGGAAACGGCGCCAGAGGGTAATGCCTCGGCTACCGAAAACATGGGGGGCACAACCCCCATGGAGACTGATGACGAGGGCCCGGACCAGTCCGGCCACCAGCCGAATACCACTCGGGAGACCCATGCGGCTCTGAAATCGAGCGAGCAGCCCCCTTTAAAGGAGGGGGGGGGAGCTTCGACTCCACCGGAGGCGCCCGATACTTTGAGGGAAGCACTTCGATGTGCTTCCATCGGTCAAACGGCATAACAACATACATATCAGTCTGTTACTTGCCCGAGATTCGATCATCGGTATCATCATACCTAGTTCAATCTCGTTACCGGCAAGTCTCTTTACTCGTTCCGTAATGCATCATCCTGCAACTAACTCATTAGTCACATTGCTTGGAAGGCTTATAGTGATGAGCATTACCGAGACGGCCCATAGATACCTCTCCGAAACACAGAGTGACAAATCCTAATCTCGATTTATGCCTACTCAACAAGCACCATCGAAGACACCTATAGAGCATCTTTATAATCACCCATTTACGTTGTGACGTTTGATAGCACACAAGGTGTTCCTCCGGTATTCGAGAGTTACATAATATCATATTCAGAGGAACATGTATAAGTCATGATGAAAACAATAGCAATAAAACTAAACGATAATTAATGCTAAGCTAATGGATGGGTCTTGTCCATCACATCATTCTCTAATGATGTGATCCCGTTCATCAAATGACAACACATGTCTATGGTTAGGAAACTTGACCATCTTTGACTAACGAGCTAGTCTAGTAGAGGCATACTAGGGACACTTTATTTGTCTATGTATTCACACATGTACTAAGTTTCCGGTTAATACAATTCTAGCATGAATAATAAACATTTATCATGATATAAGGCAATATATATAACAGCTTTATTATTGCCTCTAGGGCATATTTCCTTCAGTCTCCCACTTGCACTAGAGTCTATAATCTAGATTACATAGTAATGATTCTAAGACCCATGGAGTCTTGGTGCTGATCATGTTTTTCTCGTGGAAGAGGCTTAGAACGGGTCTGCAACATTCCGATCCGTATGTATTTTGCAAACTTCTATGTCACCCTCCTTGACTATATCGCGGATGGAATTGAAGCGTCTCTTGATGTGCTTGGTTCTTTTGTGAAATCTGGATTCCTTCACCAAGGCTATTGCTCCAGTATTGTCACAAATGATTTTCATTGGACCCGATGCACTAGGTATGACACCTAGATCGGATATGAACTCCTTCATCCAGACTCCTTCATTTGCTACTTCCGAAGCTGCTATGTACTCCGATTCACACGTAGATCCCGCCACGACGCTCTGCTTGGAACTGCACCAACTGACAGCTCCACCATTCAATATAAATACATATCCGGTTTGTGACTTAGAGTCATCCGGATCAGAGTCAAAGCTTGCATCGACGTAACCATTGACGACGAGCTCTTTGTCACCTTCATAAACAAGAAACATATCCTTAGTCCTTTTCAGGTATTTCAGGATGTTCTTGACTGCT
The DNA here is from genome assembly GCA_021605145.1 of Aegilops bicornis. NCBI lineage: Eukaryota > Viridiplantae > Streptophyta > Magnoliopsida > Poales > Poaceae > Aegilops > Aegilops bicornis. Next base: position 93,595,684 of record CM038669.1, on the reverse strand, counting down.
GTCTAGTGATCCACTCCTGGATTACTTTGGTACCTCCCTGCTAAACTAATATCAAGGCACATATCAGTCCGTAGACAGCATTGCATACATGATAGAACCTATGAGGCATAGGGTATGACTTTCATTTTCTCTCTATCTTCTCACTACAAGAAATATGTCAACTTGCGACCATCACTATTGGTCCCTGAAAGGTCATTCTTTTTCATTTGCGACCTTTTTGTGACAAAAAATAGAAGGTCAAAAGCTGGCGGTCGTAAACTGAAATTAACGATCTTCTTCGTGATATGTAAAAGGTTGTTGGTTCTTTGACCAAAATTTTGGTCACTAGCAGCCTCCCCATGCCAGTAGGATCCAGCATGGAAAGCTGACATGGATAAGAATCAGCCTGGTCCAATTGGGTGTCTATATGGGCCGAGCCCATTAATTCAGCCTTTCCAATATATATTTTTTCTGTTAGTTTTCGCTAGCTACATGGGCCTTGCCCAACAATTTGGCGTTTTTATTTCATGGGGCATGGCCTTTTCTAGAACTATTTCGTTATTGGGCCTAAGCCTTTTTGTTTTCTTGGCCTTCACCTTTTCACAATTAATCTTTTTTAGTAATTTTGTTCAATTTTTCCTGAATTGTTTGATTTGTGGCCTTTTAGGGCCCAAATAGTATTTGTTCCGTTTCCAACGTATCAACAATAAAGTATAAACAATAAAGTATCAACAATAAATAATCAATATTTCGATCAGCAGAGCCCCAATCACACAAATTTTCACAAAGACAACCAAAATGAGTACATTATATGTATTACAGCCATGCCATAGTCCAGATCATCCAGGAATTTAGAACAGCTAAATAAGTGTGCTGCTATGAAGCATAGAACAACCATTCAGGAAACGATCATTATCCTACAATATCCTCCAACAAATACAACAACTACAAAGATGAAGTGTTCCCTTTTTCTAGCTACAGCCTAGAGCTCCTGCAAAAGACAGTAAACAATCATTATCCTACAATATACTCCAACATACAACAGCTAGAAAAGAATTGAACAGAATAATAAACAAATACACAAGCAGCTAGGAGTGGATCCTGAGGCATGAGGGCACAGATAACAGTAGCAACCATTACTAAATATTAGCAAATATTATATTGGTGGAAAAAATTAAATACCAGCAAGCTCCAAGAAGACTCCAAGAACTTGATGGCTCACAATACAATCATGGTTTTGACAGCAAAGACTACTAGAATTAAGGCACAAAACATATTCACCAAATTTAAAATTTTGTTTGTCTAGTTAACAAAAGTACAAAACCATACTTAGGAACTCGGAGCAAGAAAAGGCACATGTTGCCTAGGAGCTACCACAAATGATAATGATCAAGGACAAAAACAAGTTGGTATGATATCATTCGTTCATTCATTCTCATCACAATCATACATTGAATTCATTAAAGGTTACAGATTAATTTATTGACATAGCATTGGAAAATCACAAGAATGGTATATGAACCAAAGTGTCCAGATAACACATGGAGGTCACCATCACATAGCAAAGGAAGAGTGGGACTGACCAAGGACTTACCCTCTGGACAGATCAAAGACTTCGTGCTTCCTCTTCCTCGGTGGACAAATCAAAGACTTCACTTCCTCTTAAATGCGTGCACCAACAGGAAGACCATCTCAAACACCTTGGTGCCAACAACCTGCAAAACAGCACAACTATCCACACATTAAGTACTGACTTCTGATAAGTGGGTCCCTTGACATAACTTACATAAGGCAATAAGAAACTATACTCATGTATGAAAAAAAATAGCAGCCATCAGGTAGGCTAAACGCCGCGGCAACATGACACAATGCACCAAGCTACAGTCACTGTTAAGCTATAACGCCAGCAATCATGGCACATAAATTATACAAAAACGCATCATAATCCTGTGTTTGTCAGGTAACAACAAACTGGGGCAATGAAGCAGAAGGAAACATCATAATGCTAGGTTGTGTCAGGTAACAACAATCTGGAGCAAGGTAGCAGAATTTGACATGGAAAGTTGCCAGAGGATTAAAGAACAACACTAACATGGTTATGATCTAAGACTACTCCTAGAATAGTAACTGGGCAGTTAAGCTTGAGGAACTAATAAAGGAAAAAAGAAAAGAGCATCCTTGGTTGTAAGGTAATGATAAAAGAGGTATACTAGAAGAGAGCATAATCCTGTGCTGTATAAGGTCCAACACAAATTGGCACATTTCCTGCATCCGGTTAGGCCACTGTGATCCCGCGACGGGGCCGCTTGTTACGATGGGAGTTTGGCTGCGGATCTACACTAGCAGAGCAGAGCAGAGCAGCGATGGAAACAAGGTAACAGAGATGGGGGTGAGCAGGGGAAGGACCTTCTGTGGCGCGTCATCGTGGTCGGGGTGGACGACACCTTCATTGTCGAGCTCAAGGTCGGACTCGACGGTCTCCTCGTCCAGCTCGTCGAGCTCGGGAGTGGGGTCACAGATGTCCTAGTCGTTGTCCTCCTCCTCCTCCTCCTCCTGCTTGTCGTTGATGTCATCCATGGACCTCGCCTGCCGGTGCAAATCCAACCCAAAAAAAGGGGATCAGACAAGCAAGTAATTTGAAGATCGGTGCCGGGGGAGGAGAAGGGACGTCGGATCGGCACCTAGGGTGCGGGCTTGGGCTTGGCGGATGCGGCGGCGACGGCGGGGAGGGTGGCGCCGAGGGAGGTGGCTAGAGTCGAGGGGGAGGCGGATCGAGGCGGATATGGGGAGTGCTACCTCTTGAGCACTGCGTTGGATTTCCCCGAAGAGGAGAGGATGATGCAGCAAAGTAGCGTAAGTATTTCCCTCAGTTTTTGAGAACCAAGGTATCAATCCAATAGGAGGCTACACGCAAGTCCCTCGTACCTACACAAAAACAATAGCTCAACAAAACCAACGCGATTAGGGGTTGTCAATCCCTTCACTGTCACTTACGAGAGTGAGATCTGATAGAGATGATAGATAATATTTTTGGTATTTTTGGTATAGAGATGCAAAGTAAAAGTAAAAAAAGCAAAGCAATAATAAAGTGATGGAGATTGATATGATGAGAATAGACCTGGGGGCCATAGTTTTCACTAGTGGCTTCTCTCAAGAGCATAAGTATTTCTACGGTGGGTGAACAAATTACTGTTGAGCAATTGATAGAATTGAGCATAGTTATGAGAATATCTAGGTATGATCATGTATATAGGCATCACGTCCGAGACAAGTAGACCGACTCACCTGCATGTACTACTATTACTCCACTCATCGACCGCTATCCAAAGATGCATCCGAGTATTAAGTTAAAAAGCAGAGTAACGCCTTAAGCAAGATGACATGATGTAGAGAGATAAATTCGTGCAATATGAAATAAACCCCATCTTGTTATCCTCGATGGCAACGATACAATACGTGCCTTGCTGCCCCTTCTGTCACTGGGAAAGGACACTGCAAGATCGAACCCAAAGCTAAGCACTTCTCCCATGGCAAGAAAAACCAATCTAGTAGGCCAAACCAAACTGATAATTCGAAGAGACTTGCAAAGATAACCAATCATACATAAAATAATTCAGAGAAGATTCAAATATTACTCATTGATAGACTTGATCATAAACCCACAATTCATCGGTCTCAACAAACACAACGCAAGAAGAAGATTACATCGAATAGATCTCCACGAGAGAGGGGTAGAACATTGTATTGAGATCCAAAAAGAGAGAAGAAGCCATCTAGCTACTAACTATGGACCCGAAAGTCTGAGGTAAACTACTCACACTTCATCGGAGGGGCTATGATGATGTAGAAGCCCTCCGTGATGACGGCCCTCTCCGGCGGAGCTCCGGAACAGGGCCCAAGATGGGATCTCGTGGATACAGAAAGTTGCGGCGGTGGAGTTGTTTTTGGCTCTGTGTCTGATCGTTTGGGGGTACGTAGGTATATATTGGAGGAAGGAGTACGTCGGTGGATCTCCGAGGGGCCCACGAGGCAGGGGGCGTGCCCTAGGGGGGGCGCCCCCCTCCCTCGTGACCGCCTCTTGGCTCCCTTGGAGTAGGGTCCAAGTCTCCTGGATCACATTCGGTGAGAAAATCACGTTCCCGAAGGTTTCATTCCGTTTGGACTCCGTATGATATTCCGTTTCTTTGAAACACTGAAATAGGCAAAAGACAACAATTCTGGGATGGGCCTCCGCTTAATAGGTTAGTCCCAAAAATAATATAAAAGTGGAAAATAAAGCCCAATATAGTCCAAAACAGTAGATAATATAGCATGGAGCAATAAAAAATTATAGATACGTTGGAGACGTATCAGGCATCCCCAAGCTTAATTCCTGCTCGTCCTCGAGTAGGTAAATGATAAAAAGAAATTTTTTGATGCGGAAATCTAGTTGGCATAATTTCAATGCAAATCTTCTTAATTGTGGTATGAATATTCAGATTCACAAGATTCAAGACAAAAGAAAATAATAATACTTCAAGCATACTAACAAAGCAATTATGTCTTCTCAAAATAACATGGCCAAAGAAAGTTATCCCTACAAAATCATATAGTCTGGCTATGCTCTATCTTCACCACACAAAGTATTTAAATCATGCACAACCCCGATGAAAATCCAAGCAATTGTTTCATACTTTAACATTTTCAAACTTCTTCGATCTTCACGGAATACATGAGCGTGAGCCATGGACATAGCACTATATGTGGAATAGAATGGTGGTTGTGGAGAAGACAAAAGGAGGGGAAGATAGTCTCACATCAACTAGGCGTATCAACGGGCTATGGAGATGCCCATCAATAGATATAAATGTGAGTGAGTAGGGATTGCCATGCAACGGATGCACTAGAGCTATAAGTATATGAAAGCTCATCAAAAGAAACTAAGTGGGTGTGAATCAAACTCGCTTGATCACGAAGATCTAGGGCAATTTTGAGGAAGCCCATCATTGGAATATACAAGCCAAGTTCTATAATGAAAAATTCCGATTAGTATATGAAAGTGACAAAATGAGAGACTCTCTATCATGAATATCATGGTGCTACTTTGAAGCACAAGTGTGGTAAAAGGATAGTAACATTGTCCCTTCTCTCTTTTTCTCTCATTTTTTTATTTGGGCCTTTTCTTTTTTTACGGCCTCCTTTTTTTTCGTCATCATCCTTTCCTCACTTGGGACAATGCTCTAAAAATGATGATCATCACACTTTTATTTACTTACAACTCAAGAATTACAACTCGATACTTAGAACAAAATATGACTCTATATGAATGCCTCCGACGTTGTACCGGGATATGCAATGAATCAAGAGTGACATGTATGAAAGAATTATGAATGGTGGCTTTGCCACAAATACGATGTCAACTACATGATCATGCTAGCAATATGACAATGATGGAGGTGTCATAATAAACGGAACGGTGGAAAGTTGCATGGGCAATATATCACGGAATGGCTATGGAAATGCCATGATAGGTACGTATGGGGGCTCTTTTGAGGAAGGTATATGGTGGGTGTATGATACCGGCGAAAGGTGCGCGGTATAAGAGATGCTAGCAATGGTGGAAGGATGTGAAAAAGTGCGTATAATCCATGGACTCAACATTAGTCATAAAGAACTCATATACTTATTGCACAAATCTAGAAGTTATCAAAGCAAAGTATTACGCGCATGCTCCTAGGGGGATAGATTGGTAGGAACAGACCATCGCTCGTCCCCGTCCGCCACTCATAAGACAATCAATAAATAAATCATGCTCCGACTTCATCACATAACGGTTCACCATACGTGCATGCTACGGGAATCGCAAACTTTAACACAAGTATTTCTCAAATTCACAACTACTCAACTAGCATGACTCTAATATCACCATCTTCATATCTCAAAACAATTATCAAGCATCAATCTTTTCTTAGTATTCAACGCACTCAAAAGAAAGTTTCACAAATCTTGAACACCAAGCATATTATTATTAAGCAAATTACCATGCTATTGAGACTCTCAAAATAATCTAAGTGAAGCATGAGAGATCAATAGTTTCTTTAAAACAAATCCACCACTGTGCTCTAAAAGATCTAAGTGAAGCACATAGAGCAAAATTATCAAGCTCAAAAGATATAAGTGAAGCACATAGAGTATTGTATCAAATTCCAATTCATGTATGCTCTCTCAAAAGGTGTGTACAGCATGGATGATTGTGGCACACTAACAAACAAAGACACAAATAATACAAGACGCTCCAAGGAAAACACATATCATGTGGTGAATAAAAATATAGCTCCAAGTAAAATTACCGATGGAAGTAGACAAAGCTTTGACTTTTTGGTGTCCTTGTATTATCTTGGGGGTGCCATGGGCATCCCCAAGCTTAGGCTCTTTCCACTCCTTGTTCCATAATCCATCAAAAGATTTCACCCAAAACTTGAAAACTTCACAACACAAAACTCAATAGAAATCTCGTGAGCTCCGTTAGAGAAAGAAAACAAAAGACCACTTCACGGTACTGTAATGAACTCATTCTTTATTTATATTGGTGTTAAACCTACTGTATTCCAACTTCTCTATGGATTATAAACTATTTACTATCCATAGATTTATCAGAATAAGCAAGCAACACACGAAAAACAGAATCTGTCAAAAACAGAACAGTCTGTAGTAATCTGTAACTAACGCAAACTTCTGGAACTCCAAAAAATCTACCAAAATTGGAAGACCTAGAATTTTTTTTATTGATCAGCAGCAATTGGAATCAGTATTTTATCACGTTCTGGTGATTTTTAATAATTCGAGCACTGAGCGCAAAGTTTCTGGAAATTACAGCAAGATCAAATAACTATCATCCAAGAAGATCCAATAGGTCTAACTCGGAAAAAACACTAATTAAAACACAAAACCACATCCAAACAGAAGGTAGATGGATTATTTATTACTAAACAGAAACAAAAACAAAAAATAAAAATAAAATTGGGTTGCCTCCCAACAAGCGCTATCATTTAACGCCCCTAGGTAGGCATAAAAGCGAGGATAGATCTAGGTATTGCCATCTTTGGTAGGCAATCCATAAGTGGCTCTCATGATAGTTTCATATGGTAATTTTATTTTCTTTCTAGGGAAGTGTTCCATGCCCTTTTTTAATTTAAATTGAAATCTAATATTCCCTTCCTTCACATCAATAATCGCACCAACCGTTCTAAGGAAAGGTCTACCAAGAATAATAGGCAAGAAGGATTGCAATCTATATCAAGAACGATAAAATCTACGGGCACATAATTCCTATTTTCAACAATAAGAACATCATTAATTCTTCCCATTGGTTTCTTAATAGTGGAATCCGCAAGATGCAAGTTTAGAGAGCAATCCTCAAAATCTCGGAAATCTAGCAAATCACACAAAGTTTTGGGGATAGTGAAGACACTAGCACCCAAATCACACAAAGCAAAAAACTCATGATCTTTAATTTTAATTTTAATAGTTGGTTCCCACTCATAATAGATTTTTCTAGGTATAGAGACTTTCAACTCAAGTTTTTCTTCATAAGATTGCATCAAGGCATCAACGATATGTTCGGTACAGGCTTTCTTTTGACTATAAGCATGAGGAGAATTTAGCACGGATTGCAACAAGGAAATACAATCAATTAAAGAGAAAATTTCATAATTAAATTCCTTCAAATCCAATATAGTGGGTTTAGCAACATCTAGGGTTTTATTTCTTTCAATTCCACTTTCATCAATTTCATCATCAAGATCTAAATACTCCGAATTTTTGGAACGCCTTCTAGGTAAAGGAAGATCATATTCAGTTTCATCAAGATTCATATTGGAAAACAAAGATTTGATAGGGGACACATCAATAACTTTTAGATCTTCATCTTGATTTTCATAGGAATTGGAAGAACACGCTTTAATAAAGGCATCTTTTGTAGCGCGCATCCTAGCGGTTCTTTCCTTGCACTCATCAATGGAAATTCTCATGGCTTTGAGAGACTCATTGATATCATGCTTAGGAGGAATATATCTAAGCTTTAAAGAATCAACCTCAAGAGAAATTCTATCAACGTTCCTAGCCAAATCATCAACTTTAAGCAATTTCTCTTCAAGCAAAGCATTAAATTCTTTTGTGAATTCATAAACTCTTTAAAACTATTCTCAAATTCAGAGGGCATCTTATTAAAATTTCCATAAGAGTTGTTGTAGGACCATAATTATTAGAAGGATTACTAGGATAAGGCCTAGGATTAAAATTCCCTCTATATGAGTTGTTACCAAAATTATTCCTACCAACAAAATTCACATCCATAGATTCATTATTATTCTCAAGCAAAGTAGACAAAGGCATATCATTAGGATCAGAAGAAACACTCTTAGTAGCAAATAATTTCATAAGTTCATCCATCTTTCCACTCAAAACATTGATTTCTTCTATCGCATGCACTTTTTTATTAGTGGATCTTTTAGTGTGCCATTGAGAATAATTAACCATAATATTATCTAGGAGTTTAGTAGCATCTCCTAAAGTGATTTCCATAAAAGTGCCTCCCGCGGCCGAATCTAAAAGATTTCTAGAACCAAAATTCAATCCGGCATAAATTTTTTGTATAATCATCCACAAATTCAAACCATGAGTAGGGCAATTATGTATCATTAATTTCATTCTCTCCCAAGCTTGTGCAACATGTTCATAATCAAGTTGCTTAAAATTCATAATGTCGTTTCTAAGAGAGATGATCTTAGCGGGAGGAAAATACTTAGAGATAAAAGCATCTTTGCACTTGTTCCAAGAATCAATACTATTTTTAGGCAAAGACGAAAACCAAGCTTTAGCACCATCTCTAAGAGAAAAAGGAAATAGCTTCAATTTAACAACGTCATTATCTACATCTTTCTTCTTTTGCATATCACATAAATCAACAAAGCTATTTAGATGAGTAGCGGCATCTTCACTAGGATGGCCGGCGAATTGATCTTTCATAACAAGATTCAACAAGGCAGTATTGATTTCACAAGATTCAATATTGGCAAGAGGAGCAATCGGAGTGCTAAGGAAATCATTATTATTGGTATTGGTGAAGTCACACAATTTGGTAGTATCTTGAGCCATCGCGACAAACTAGCAATCCAACACACGAGCAAACAAAAGGCCAGAGAGAAAAAGGCAAACTGAAAAAGAAGGAGATTGGGAGAGAGAAGTCAAATAAAACGACAAGGGTGAAGTGGGGGAGAGGAAAACGAGAGGCAAATGGAAACTAATGTAATGCGGGAGATAGGGATTGTGATGGGTACTTGGTATGTTGACTTTTGTGCAGATTCCCCGGCAACCGCGCCATAAATTCTTCTTGCTACCTCTTGAGCACTGTTGGATTTCCTCGAAGAAGAGAGGATGATGCGGCAAAGTAGCGTAAGTATTTCCCTCAGTTTTTGAGAACAAAGTTATCAATCCAGTAGGAGGCTACACGCAAGTCCCTCGTACCTACACAAAAACAATAGCTCAACGCAACCAACGCAGTTAGGGGTTGTCAATCCCTTCATGGTCACTTACGAGAGTGAGATCTGATAGAGATGATAGATAATATTTTTGGTATTTTTGGTATAGAGACGCAAAGTAAAAAGTAAAAGGCAAAGTAAAAAAGCAAAGCAATAATAAAGGGATGGAGATTGATATGATGAGAATAGACCCGGGGGCCATAGGTTTCACTAGTGGCTTCTCTCAAGAGCATAAGTATTTCTACTGTGGGTGAACAAATTACTGTTGAGCAATTGACTGAATTGAGCATAGTTATGAGAATATCTAGGTATGATCATGTATATAGGCATCACGCCCGAGACAAGTAGACTGACTCCTGCATCTACTACTATTACTCCACTCATCGACCGCTATCCAGCATGCATCTAGAGTCTTAAGTTAAAAACAGAGTAACGCCTTAAGCAAGATGACATGATGTAGAGAGATAAATTCATGCAATATGAAATAAACCCCATCTTGTTATCCTCGATTGCAACGATACAATACGTGCCTTGCTGCTCATACATGGGTGGGAAAGGACACGCAAGATCGAACCCAAAGCTAAGCACTTCTCCCATGGCAAGAAAAACCAATCTAGTAGGCCAAACCAAACTGATAATTCAAGAGACTTGCAAAGATAACCAATCATACATAAAAGAATTCAGAGAAGATTCAAATATTATTCATAGATAGACTTGATCATAAACCCACAATTCATCGGTCTCAACAAACACACCGCAAAAAGAAGATTACATCGAATAGATCTCCATGAGAGAGGGATAGAACATTGTATTGAGATCCAAAAAGAGAGAATAAGCCATCTAGCTACTAACTATGGACCCGAAGGTGTGAGGTAAACTACTCACACTTCATCGGAGGGGCTATGATGATGTAGAAGCCCTCCGTGATGACGGCCCTCTCCGGCGGAGCTCCGGAACAGGCCCCAAGATGAGATCTCGTGGATACAGAAAGTTGCGGCGGTGGAATTAGGTTTTTGGCTCCGTATCTGATTGTTTGGGGGTACGTAGGTATATATAAGAGGAAGGAGTACGTCGGTGGAGCTCCGAGGGGCCCACGAGGCAGGGGGCGCGCCCTAGGGGGGCGCCCCCCACCCTCGTGACCGCCTCTTGGCTCCCTTGGAGTAGGGTCCAAGTCTCCTGGATCACGTTCGGTGAGAAAATCACGTTCCCGAAGGTTTCATTCCGTTTGGACTCCGTTTGATATTTCGTTTCTTCGAAACACTGAAATAGGCAAAAAAAACAGCAATTCTGGGCTGGGCCTCCGGTTAATAGGTTAGTCCCAAAAATAATATAAAAGTGGAAAATAAAGCCCAATACAGTCCAAAACAGTAGATAATATAGCATGGAGCAATGAAAAATTATAGATACGTTGGAGACGTATCAGGGAGCATCTGCCTTGATCTGGATCGAGGAGAGGGAGGCCGCGCGCTGGATCTTGCCGGAGGGGAGGGAGGGAGGAGCAGAGCATGGGGATCTTGGAGCGCGCTAGATCTTGCCGGAGGGGAGGGAGAGAGGGAGCAGAGCGAGGGGAGGGGTGGGTGGCGGCGAGGGGAGGGGAGGTGGGAGCGATCGGTGAGCACTAGGCTTCGCGGGGGACGAAGGAGGAGTGCGGGCTGTGGCTTGTGGCTTGTTGGGCTAGGTGGGGTGAGAAGGTGATGAGGGAGCGCTGCCGTTGGATCCGGGTGGATCAGACGGTGCTCGATCCATGATCCGCGTGACATGCCTCTGAACCAATCAAAATAGAGTACACGTGTGCGACATCCATGACCATCTAAGTAGGTCGTAACCGGCTGAAAATAAAGTGCAGATCTCTTTTGCTAAGAGAACCGACTCTTTTGGTGCCGTCTTTCGGTAGTTCCCCTCCGCCGGTGACTTCTTGGTCGTGGCGATGAGGAGGGTCGTCGGATCCCGTGTGTGTGGATCATTTTAGCTTTAGGTTTTAGGGTCCTAGTAGCTTACGTTTTTGGATCATTCGATGTCTCGACTTCGGGGGCGGGGGTGGCAATACTGAATAAAGAAGCTCTGGATTTTTATTCGGCAATGCTGCCAGCAAGGACCTCGGCACGTAGAAGAGCAGGGCATCGAGGAGGTGGTCGCGAGCGAGGAGCTCGTCGTCGTCACCTTCCCGGTGTCCGAAGACTTGTAGTCATACCCGCTGTTTTGACAACATTTTGAAAGAAATTAAAAAAAACTTTCGCAATGTGGCATTATATCTGACCTAGTTTACACAAAAAATAATAAACATTGACTACAGTAAATGTCTTAAAAACTGTTCCCGGAACCGAGTTATCATGTATGAAGATCAATGACTTTTAAGCCAAGTGTTCTCAGAACCGAGTTATCATATATGAAGATGCATACTTTGTTCAAATGATCTCATATTGTGCACAAGGGTGCATATTGGAATGACAACCAATGTTGCCTGAGGAAATTTTCATTTTCTTTGGACGAAAAAATCATTTTCCATTTTCTGAGTGCCCAAAATGAGTTTTGATCATATTTAATGCACAATTGACCAAATGGTTCGGTGTTACAAGCTTTGATCCACCTCTGATGAAAAAGACAAATTTATGCCTATTCAGCTGGAAGTGGGTCAAATTTGAACTGCAGCCGCCTCATAGTTTGCTCTTTATTTTTCCCAAAAATCATTTTTAGGTACAAAAATATCTATTTAATCAGAGAAACACCAAATTTTTTCCAAGATTCAATCACTAGCTAGGAACGGTCAAGCCCGCCATTTGACCGCATTTTGAAACGGGCATGAAAAATTCAAAAAAATCAAAAAAATAGAAAACCTTCGCATTGTGTCATTATATGTGGCCAAGTTACAAGGAAAAATAATAAACTTGTAATACGATAATTATTTTAAAAAATCCTTCTCAGAAACGAGCTATCATGTGTGGAGATCAATGGCTTTCAAGCCAAATGATCAATCTTATGGCCACATTCATGGCATAGTTTGTTCAAATGATTTCATATTGTGCACAAGGGTGCATATTGGAATGGCAAACGGTGTTGCCTAAGAAATTTTTCATTTTCTTTGGACGAAAAAATCATTTTCCATTTTTTGAGTGCCCCAAGTGAGGGTTTTTTGTGAAGGACCTACCATATATTTGTTGCAAAACTGGACCAAATCCATTTTCTAAAATACTAGGACATATTTAATGCACAATTGACCAAATGGTTGGGTGTAAAATGTTTTGATCCACCTCTCGTGAAAAAGACAAATTTCCGCCGATTCTGCTGGAAGCGGGTCAAATTTGAACTGCGGCTGCCTCATAGTTTTCTATTTATTTTTTCCAAAAATAATTTCTAGGTACAAAAGTAGCTATTTTATCAGAGAAACACCAAAAAAATTCCAAGATTCAACCACTACCTAGGAACGGTCATTCCCGCCGTTTTGACCGTATTTTGAAACGGGTATAAAAAAGTCAAAAAAATCAAAAAATTGGAAAACCTTCGCATTGTGTCATTATATGTGACCAAGTTACCAGGAAAAATAATATACTTGTAATACGGCAATTCTTTTAAAAAATGTTCTCAGAAATGAGCTATCATGTGTGAAGATTCATGGCTTCCAAGTCAAATGATCAATCTTGTGGCCACATTCATGGCATAGTTTGTTCAAATGATTTCATATTGTGCACAAGGGTGCATCTTGGAATGGCAAACAATGTTGCTTAAGGGATTTTTCATTTTCTTTGCACGGAAAATTCATTTCCCATTTTTCAAGTGCCCGAAATGAGGTTTTTTTGTGAAGGAACTACCAAATAAATGTTGTAAAAATGGACCAAATCATTTTTCTAAAATACTAGGCCATGTTTAATGCACAATTGACACAATGGTTGGGTGTCAAAAGCCTTGATCCACCTCTGGTGAAAAAGACAAATTTCCACCGATTCAGCAGGAAGCGGGTCAAATTTGAACTGCGACTGCCTTATAGTTTGCTCTTTATTTTTTCCAAAAATCATTTCTAGGTACATAAGTATCTATTGAAGCATAAATACATGGTTTGATGGTGATACGTTGAGGTTTGGACAGTGGCCGAGGGCCCCAACTCCAAAGCGCGTAGACTCGCATGCCCGCCGCGTGGTCACCACGTGACCGTGGCGTTGCCATGCATTCTTGGAAACCTAGGCATGTCTAGTAGGTTTGGCACTCCCCAGGTAGATGCTTGGAAGAAAATAACAACAGAAGAATCTCACGAGGAGACCGAACAATGCTCAAACATGAATTAGCACCCAAGTGTTTGATTAGTGGTACGGGAAATGCACATGGCCAATGAGCCTGAGTTTTGGCCGAGGATGATCATCTACTAAGGACACTCTCTTGGAAAATTTGCAGCTCAAATGGAGGAGCCTAGGTGTCACTTGCTTTGCAACGTACCACACTGGACAGAAATATGAATGTTGAAGCCACAATCACATGTATTGTTAGATGGGGCCCAAAATTTGTGGAGAGCAATGATTTGCGAATATAGAAGATGTGGCAAAAATTCAGCTCATTAGGATATGCCTAGCTAGTACTTCCTTCACAACAGTTTGATTTGAACAAAAACTTTGGAAATTTGCCGAGGAAGATTTACCAGGCAAATGGAGTTGAATATTGTCATGAGGCAATGATTTGGATAGTAAAGAATGCCCAATTATTTTGGGAATTTCGGGAATGACAGAAATATAGGTTGCTTCACAACCTAGGGCAAAAATTGATACATGGACATGACACATAGGCAAAACTGATGAGGTGGGGCCTAGTCATAGCAATAAGTACCAATGCATCCACGTTCACAACCTCGTGACCATTTATATTGGTCGTAATCAGGTAGAAATAAGGTCATTGGCGCCTCTTGTCTGCTTTGTAACCATTTGTTGTAAGTAATTTCAGGGTTTGAGCCCTTCCAAGCGAAATGGCCATGGATTTACGACCAATTCAACTGGGGTCACTAAGAGAAGGTCACTAGTTGACATATTTCTTGTAGTGTCTGCAGTGGTCGGGCATTGAGTGTGCCTCAACTTCACACCTTGTAATATAGGCAAGAACCCTTTCTTTGACTGACCCATTTTGAACTTCTCCAAACTTTATCAAGGTATGTGCTTTGTGAAAGTCCAATTAAGCGTCTTGATCTATCTCTATATATCTTGATACCCAATATATAAGCAGCTTCACCGAGGTCTTTTCATTGAAAAATCCTTATTCAAGTATCCTTTTATGCTATTTAGAAGTTCAGTATCATTTCCGATCAACAATATGTCATCCACATATAATATCATAAACGCTACAGAGCTCCCACTCACTTTCTTGTAAATACATGCTTCTCCAGAAGTCTGAATAAAACCATATGCTTTGATCACACTATCAAAGCGCATATTCCAACTCCGAGAGACTTGCACCAGTCCTTAAATGGATCGCTGGAGCTTGCACACTCTGTTAGCACCTTTTGGACCGACAAAACCTTCTAATTGCATCATATACAACTCTTCTTTAAGATATCCATTAAGGAATGCAGTTTTGACATCCATTTGCCAAATTTCATAATCATAAAATGCGGCAATTGCTAACATGATTCAGACAGACTTAAGCATCGCTACGGGTGAGAAGGTCTCATCGTAGTCAACTCCTTGAACTTGTCAAAAACCTTTCACAACAAGTCGAGATTTGTAGACAGTAACATTACCGCCAGCGTTAGTCTTGTTCTTGAAGATCCATTTATTCTCTATTGCTTGCCGATCATCGGGCAAGTCAACCAAAGTCCATAGTTTGTTCTCATACATGGATCCCATCTTAGATTTCATGGCCTCAAGCCATTTCGCGGAATCTGGGTTCATCATCGCTTCCTCATAGTTCGTAGGTTTGTCATGGTCAAGTAACATGACTTCCAGAACAGGATTACCGTACCACTCTGGTGCGGATCTTACTATGGTTGACCTACCAGGTTCAGTAGTAACTTGATCTGAAGCTTCATAATCATCATCATTAGCTTCCTCACTGATTGGTGTAGGAATCACTGGAACTGAATTCTGTGATGAACTACTTTCCAATAAGGGAGCAGGTACAATTACCTCATCAAGTTCTAATTTCCTCCCACTCACTTCTTTCGATAGAAACTCCTTCTCTAGAAAGGATCCATTCTTAGCGGCGAATATATTGCCTTCAGATCTGTGATAGAAGGTGTACCCAACAGTCTCTTTTGGGTATCCTATGAAGACACATTTCTCCGATTTGGATTCGAGCTTATCAGGTTGAAGCTTTTTCAATAAGCATCGCAGCCCCAAACTTTAAGAAACGACAACTTCGGTTTCTTTCCAAACCACAGTTCATATGGTGTCATCTGAACGGATTTAGATGGTGCCCTATTTAACGTGAATGCAGCCGTCTCTAAAGCATAACCCCAAAACGATAGCGGTAATCAGTAAGAGACATCATAGATCGCACCATATCTAATAAAGTACGGTTACGACGTTCAGACACACCATTTCACTGTGGTGTTCGAGGTGGCGTGAGCTGCGAAACTATTCGACACTGTTTCAAATGAAGACCAAACTCATAACTCAAATATTCACCTCCATGATCATATGGTAGAAACTTTATTTTCTTGTTACGTTGATTTTCCACTTCACTCTGAAATTCTTTGAACTTTTCAAATGTTTCAGACTTATGTTTCATCAAGTAGATATACCCATATCTGCTCAAATCATCTGTGAAGGTCAGAAAATAACGATACCCGCCGCGAGCCTCGACATTCATCGGACCGCATACATCAGTATGTATTATTTCAAATGAGTCTGTTGCTCGCTCCATTGTTCTGGAGAACGGAATCTTAGTCATCTTGCCCATGAGGCATGGTTCGCAAGCATCAAGTGATTCATAATCAAGTGATTCCAAAAGCCCATCAGCATGGACTTTCTTCATGCGCTTTACACCAAAATGACCTAAATGGCAGTGCCACAAATAAGTTGCACTATCATTATTAAACTTATATCTTTTGGCTTCAATACTATGAATATGTGTATCACAACTACTGAGATTCAACAAAAATAGACCACTCATCAAGGGTGCATGACCATAAAAGATATTACTCATATAAATAGAACAAGCATTATTGTCTGATTTAAATGAATAACCGTCTCGCATCAAACAAGTTCCAAATATATTGTTCATGCTTAATGCTGGCACCAAATAACAATTATTCAGGTCTAAAACTAATCCCAAAGGTGGATTTAGAGGTAGCGTGCCGATGGCGATCACATCGACTTTTGAACAATTTCCCACGCGCATAGTCACCTCGTCCTTAGCCAATCTTTGCTTAATCCATAGCCCCTGTTTCGAGTTGCAAATATGAACAACAAAACCAGTATCAAATACCCAAGCGCTACTACGAGCATTAGTAAGGTACACATCAATAACATGTATATCAAATATACCTTTCACTTTGCCATCCTTCTTATCTGCCAAATACTTGGGGTAGTTCCGCTTCCAGTGACCGGTCCCTTTGCAGTAGAAGCACTCAGTCTCAGGCTTAGGTCCAGACTTGGGTTTCTTCCCTTGAGCAGCAACTTGCTTGCCGTTCTTCTTGAAGTTCCCCTTCTTCCCTTTGCCCTTTTTCTTGAAACTAGTGGTCTTGTTAACCATAAAAACTTGATGCTCCTTCTTGATTTCTACCTCCGCAGCCTTTAGCATCGCGAAGAGCTCGGGAATTGTCTTATCCGTCCCTTGCATATTATAGTTCATCACGAAGCTTTTGTAGCTTGGTGGCAGTGATTGAAGAACTTTGTCAATGACACTATCAACAGGAAGATTAACTCCCACTTGAGTAAAGTGGTTGTGGTACCCAGAGATTCTGAGTATATGTTCACTGACAGAACTATTCTGCTCCATTTTGCAGCTGTAGAACTTATTGGAGACTTCATATCTCTCGATCTGGGCATTTTCTTGAAATATTAACTTCAACTCCTGGAACATCTCATATGCTCCATGACGTTCAAAACGTCGTTGAAGTCCCGGTTCTAAGCCGTAAAGCATGGCACACTGAACTATCGAGTAGTCATCAGCTTTGCTCTGCCAGACGTTCATAACATCTGGAGTTGCTCCTGCAGCGGGTCTTGCACCTAGCGGTGCTTCCAGGACGTAATTCTTTTGTGCAGCAATGGGGATAATCGTCAAGTTACGAACCCAATCCGTGTAGTTGCTACCATCATCTTTCAACTTAGCTTTCTCTAGGAACACATTAAAATTCAAAGGAACGGTAGCACGGGCCATTGATCTACAACAACATAGACATGCAAAATACTAGCAGGTACTAAGTTCATGATAAATTAAAGTTCAATTAATCATATTACTTAAGAACTCCCACTTAGATAGACATCCCTCTAGTCATCTAAATGATCACGTGATCGAAATCAACTAAACCATGTTCGATAATCACGTGAGATGGAGTAGGTTTCAATTGTGAACATCACTATATTGATCATATCTACTATATGATTCACACTCGACCTTGCGGTCACAGTGTTCCGAGGCCATATCTGCATATGCTAGGCTCGTCAAGTTTAACCCGAGTATTCTGCGTGTGCAAAACTGGCTTGCACCAGTTGTATGTGAACACAGAGCTTATCACACCCGATCATCACGTGGTGTCTCGGCCCGACGAACTATAGCAACGGTGAATACTCAGGGTGAACACTTATACCTTGTAATTTAGTGAGAGATCATCTTATAATGCTACCGCCGTACTAAGAAAAATAAGATGCATAAAGAATAAACATCACATGCAATCAAAATAAGTGATATTATATGGCCATCATCATCTTATGCCTTTGATCTCCATCTCCAAAGCACCGTCATGATCACGATCGTCACTGGCTTGACACCTTGATCTCCATCGAAGCATCGTTGTTGTCTCGCTAACTATTGCTTCTACGACTATCGCTACCGCTTAGTGATAAAGTAAAGGAATTACATGGCGATTGCATTTCATACAATAAAGCGACAACCATATCACATCACAACAAGCCGATAACTTTTACCAAACATGATCATCTCATAAAACAATTTACATATCATCCCGTCTTGACCATATCACATCACAACAAGCCCATCAAAAACAAGTTAGACGTCCTCTACTTTGTTGTTGCAAGTTTTATGTGGCTGCTATGGGCTTCTAGCAAGAACCATTCTTACCTACGCATCAAAACCACAACGATGTTTCGTCAAGTGTGTTGTTTTAACCTTCAACAAGTACCGGGCATAGTCAAACTCGATTCAACTAAAGTTGGAGAAACAGACACCCGCCTGCCACCTGTGTGCAAAGCACGTCGGTAGAACTAGTCTCAAGAACATGGTCATGTAATGTCGGTCCGGGCCGCTTCATCCAACAATATCGTCGAATCAAAGTAAGACGTTGTTGGTAAGCAATGTGAATATTATCACCCACAACTCTTTGTGTTCTACTTGTGCATATAACATCTACGCATAGACCTGGCTCGGATGCCACTGTTGGGGAGCGTAGTATTTCAAAAGGTTTCCTACGATCATGCAAGATCTATTTAGGAGAAGCATAGCAATGAGCGGGGAGAGTGTGTCCACGTACCCTCGTAGACCGAAAGCGGACGCATTTAATAACGCGGTTGATGTAGTCGAACGTCTTCGTGATCCAAACGATTCAAGTACCAAACATACGGCACCTCCGTGTTCAGCTCAGTGACGTCCCTCGGGCTCTTGATCTAGTTGAGGATGAGGGAGAGTTCTGTCAGCACGACGGCGTGGCGATGGTGATGATGAAGTTACTGGCGCAGGTCTTCGCCTAAGCACTACAATGATATGACCGAGATGTGTAACTATGGAGGGGGCACCGCACACGGTTAAGAGAAACTTGTGTGTCTTTAGGGTGGCCCCAGATGTCGCTTGAAGCTACGTCGGTATTTCCCCAAAGAGGAAGGGATGATGCAGCACAGCGCCGGTAGGTATTTCCCTTAGATATGAAACCAAGGTTATCGAACCAGTAGGAGAACCAAGCAACACAATGTAAAGAGCCCCTGCAGACAAATAACAACACCTCGCAACCCGGCGTGTTAAAGGGGTTGTCAATCCCTTTCGGGTAACGGCGCCAAAAACAGTGCATGGATGGGAGAAAGTTGTAATAGATTGAATAAATAGATCGCAAATAAAATAAAGTGCAGCAAAGTATTTTTGTATTTTTGGTTTAATAGATCTGAATAAAAAAGGAGCAAATAAAATAGATCGCAAAGCAAATATATGAGAAAGAAGACCGAGGGGCCGTAGATTTCACTAGTGGCTTCTCTCGAGAAAGATAGCAAACGGTGGGTAAACAAATTACTGTTGGGCAATTGATACAACTTCAAATAATTATGATGATATCCAGGCAATGATCATTACATAAGCATCACGTGCAAGATTAGTAGACCGACTCCTGCCTGCATCTACTACTATTACTCCACACATTGACCGCTATCCAGCATGCATCTAGTGTATTAAGTTCATGGAAAATGGAGTAATGCAATAAGAACGATGACATGATGTAGACAAGATCCGTTTATCTATGGTGGTAGATATAGATCCCATATTTTTATCCTTAGTAGCAACGATACATACGTGTAAGCTTCCCTTTACATCCTTTGGGATCAAGCACCGTAAGATCGAACCCACTCTTGGGCACCTCTTCCCATTGCAAGATAAATAGATCAAGTTGGCCAAACAAAACCCAAATATCGGAGAAGAAATACGAGGCTATAAGAGACCATGCATATAAGAGATCAAAGAAACTCAAATAACTTTCATGGATATAAAAAGATATGACTGATCATAAACTCGAAGTTCATCAGATCCCAACAAACACACACAAAAGAGTTACATCATATGGATCTCCAAGACACCATTGTATTGAGAATTCAGCGAGAGAGAGAAAGCCATCTAGCGACTAACTACGGACACGAAGGTCTACAAAGAACTACTCACGCATCATCGGAGAGGCACCAATGGAAGTGGTGAACCCCTCCGTGATGGTGTCTAGATTGGATCTGGTGGTTCTGGACTGTGCGGCGGCTGGATGAATATTTCGTAGATGCCTCTAAGGTTTCTGGAATATTGGGGTATTTATAGAGCAAAGAGGCGGTCCAGGGGGCACCCGAGGTGGGCACAACCCACCAGGGTGTGCCAGGGCCTCCTGGTGCGCCCTGGTGGGTTGTCCCCTCCTCGGGACTCCCCGCAGGTGCAACCAGGGCCCAACTTCTTCCTTCTGGCCCATAAAAGATCATCATGGAGTTTCGTGGCATTTGGACTTCGTCTGATATTGATTTCCTGCGATGTAAAAAACATGGAAAAAATAACAACTGGCACTATGTCAATAGATTAGTACCAAAACTGATATAAAATGACAATAAAATGATTATAAAACATCCAAGATTGATAATAAAACAACATGGAACAATCAAAAATTATAGATACGTTGGAGACGTATTAGCATCCCCAAGCTTAACTCCTACTCGTCCTCAAGTAGGTAAGTGATAAAAACATAATTTTTGATGTGGAGTGTTGTTCATCATGTCATATCATATTCTTTTCTTTATAGCATGGACATTTGGACTTTTATATGATTCAAAGCAATAGTTTAGTTTTGACATAATAATTTAGATACTCAAGCATATCAACAAGCAACCATGTATTTCAAAATATCAACGCTAAAATAAGTTATCCCTAGCCCATCATGCTCAAACATTGATCCATTCATGAAACACACTTGAATATTAACTACAACCAATACTTAAGTATGATCATATTGCTTCCTACTTGGTGCTTTTGTAAGAGACGATGGAGACTCAAATTAAAAAATAAAAATTGCATAAAGTAAAAGAAAGGCCCTTCGCAGAGGGAAGTATGGATTTGTAGAGGTGCCAGAGCTCAAAGCGAAAAAATTTAGAGATAAAAACATTTTGGGAGGTGTATCCATCCCACCAACGAAAACGACTCAGAGTTCCGAACACTTTCCATGCTAGATATGCCATAGGCGGATCCCAAATAGAAAATAAAGTTTATTCCTTTTTTCACCATTCTTTCACTTTCCATGGCTAGCCGTATCCACGGGTGCCCTCCATGCCAACACTTTTCAAGGAATTTATTATTTGACAACATAAAGTAAATTTGTTTTTGCATTTCGGGACTGGGCATCCCTAAGACCTTTGCATTACTCTCGTGCAATGACAAGTGAATAAACACTCATCGAGAGAATAACACATCCAGCATGGAAAATATTAGCCACCCGTTACCGTTCCAAAACAAACACACAAAAGAGAAGTTTATTTTGAAAATTAGAGATGGCACATGCAAATTTGCTTAGAACGGCAAAAGAATACCGCATATAGGTAGATATAGTGGACTCATGTGGCAAAACTGGTTTAAAGGATTTTGGATGCACAAGTAGAGTTCATACTTAGTGCAAAATGAAGGCCAGCAAAAAGATTGAGAAGCGACCAACCAAGAAACGAATAATCTCATAAGCAAACATTAAGCATAATTAAGACCGAATAATGCACCACAAGTAGGATATAATTTTCATTGCATGAGTATTGACTTTCGTGCATGCATAGGGAATCACAAGCCTTAACACCAATATTCTTACTAGAGCACAATTACTCATCAAAATAACTCACATATCACATCATCATATCTCAAAAGTATTACTAAGAATCAAGTTTATTTTGTCCAATGATCTTCATGACATTGTTTCTTTATCCTTCTTGGATATCTATCACTTTGGGACTAATTTTCATGTGTTGCTTTTCATAAGCTCAAACAAATATAAGTGAAGATCATGAGCATAACAAATTTTCTTTCTCTCAAAATAATTTAAGTGAAGCAAGAGAGAATTTCTTAAAAAATTTACTAACTCTCAAATAAATCTAAGTGAAGCAATAGAGAATTTCTTCAAAAATAACAAAGCACACCGTGCTCAAAAATATATAAGTGAAGCACTAGAGCAAGTCCTAGCTCCTAAAAGATTTAAGTGAAGCATAGAGAGCAATTCTAACAAGTCATGATATAATTTTGGCTCTCTCAAATAGGTGTGTCCAGCAAGGATTGATGACTTAAAACACAAAATAAAACAAGCAAAGACACATATCATACAAGACGCTCCAAGAAAAACACATATCATGTGACGAATAAAAATATAGTCTCGAATAAAATACCGATAGTTGTTGGAAGAAAGCGGGGATGCCACTCGGGGGAATCCTCAAGCTTAGTTGGTTGCTCATTTTTGGATAATAGCTTGGGATGCCAGGGCATCCCCAAGCTTAGGCTCTTACATCCTTCCTTCATCGATCGAAAGATAACTCAAAACTTGAAAACTTTAATCACACAAAACTCAACAAAACCTTCGTGAGATCCGTTAGTGTAAGAAAAATAAATCACTACTATAAGTGCTGTATCAAAGCAATTCTTATTTTGTTTTTGTATTATATATACTATATTCCGAATTTTCTATGGCAAAAACTCATCAAAGAAAACCATAGAGCCATCAAAATAAGCACACAACACAAAGAAAACAGAATCTGTCAGAACAGAACAGTCTGTAGTAATTTGACTTTTACGAATACTTCTGGAACTCCACAAGTTCTACCAAATTGCGAAGACCATGGTAATTTGTATATTAATCGTCTACAAAAAGAATCAGATCAAAAGCTCTTTTCTCTGATTTATGAAAATTATTTTCGTGAGCATAAAGTGTAGCGACCCGACCTCAGACGGTCAAGCCTCTGTGTATCTGTGCCATCCCTGGATCAGTATGCTGGCACACACAGTACATCAATGTATATATCAAAGTGCAATCACATGTATAATTAACGTAAAACTGATATATATACCTCATAAGTCACAGCGGAAACAAATAGTCGGGTGTGGAGTCCCATCAACGCCATCGGCAGGTTGAGTGTAGACCGTAACCGTGTATCGTAACTCTTACTCGTCGAAGAAAATCCTGCAACATGATACGTTGCAGCCGTGTAGGTCAGTACATTGAATGTACCGCAAGATCACAACATGAGAAAACAGATGGTAAAGCTATACTATATGCAATTTGGCTTTGTGGCTCGGGTCTGAGTTTTGTTTGCGTAAAAGCTGGTTTTATTTTCCCTACATCAAAGGAATAAATGAAGTCTGTACTATGGAGTTTTCTACCATGACATGGTTCCGCCAACCGATGTCTCATAGCCCAAAATCATCATATGTTGCCCACAATTAAGTTATCAATCCGGTGTTGAGAGTTCCGAGATAAATCCAAGTCCAGATGCTCAAGTTGTCCGTAACCGGGG
The DNA here is from genome assembly GCA_021605145.1 of Aegilops bicornis. Lineage (NCBI taxonomy): Eukaryota > Viridiplantae > Streptophyta > Magnoliopsida > Poales > Poaceae > Aegilops > Aegilops bicornis. Next base: position 93,571,827 of record CM038669.1, on the reverse strand, counting down.
ACACGGCTAATCGATTAGGTTTTAACCCTCTGCAGAGGTTTGTACACTTTACCCGCAAGATTCGATCCCTCTTTTTACGTTCTCGCACTTCAGGGTGTTTGAGAACAAGACGACCGAAACATGGTCTTCCGAAGAGTTCCTCTGACCACTGTCCGCTGCTCATCCAATCCTACCATAGTTCTACATCTGCTAGCACCGTCCCAGCCAGAGTCACAACTAAGGTCAACCAAGCGAGCCCATATTGACTTGCGGTTGCGGGTAAGCTTCGGGCATGAAGTATTCTTCCGTCTCTTTGAGTCTGGGTGAAGCTTTCCGCAAGATGTCATGGCGCTTCTCCATGCATCCCGCCAACCACCGGTTTCTCCAGGTGCCCGTCAACCGTCCTTCACCCAGTAGTGTGTATTGAATTCTTGTCTCGAGTCTTGAAGTCCTGAGGCCTTGAAGATGCAGTCCTTGCAGATGCCATCATGGAGTTGTCGTCATTGACGTAGATCCTCCATTCTCACACCACTCTCGTGCACTCATACCAAACCCCGTCTACTATAGCGTAGCATTAAAATAAAATATCGCCGGGCTTGGTAACAGGGTGATGGGTTCCTACCTCATGCATACTACTCAACTACAAGAATTCAATATCACTACTGTAGGGTTGTTGCAAAGATGCCACTAAATGCAACAAAAACATAGGTATGAAAGCATGGTCAAAGCGAACTTGCCTGGTAAGTTGATGAAGATAACAACACTCTCGAATCATGACTTGGTAGAACTATTCGTCACTCCGTTGAAAATCTATATAGTCATAGCATTCATATAAGCAAACATCCTAGCAAACAATTTTAACACTCATAATAAAATTGTCGGGGAGGCTGATCGTACCCACGGACACGTATGGGGCCGGCGGACCAGGCCCCTTGTGGTTCGGAGGGGGGCGGAGATCGCACGAAGAGCGGATCGAGGCGATGCACACGAGCAGTTTACCCAGCTTCGGTGCTCTCGGAGATAAAACTCCTCTGCTGCTTGTTTGATCTATTGTGTTCTTGCTAGGGAGCAATGCGGGCTACAAAACCTAAGCGTGAGTCTATCTGGTCTCGAGTGGGTCGAATGAACCCAACGAGGCGAACACAACCAAAGCAGACGAGCGGAACCTTGCCAAAACGCGAACCTCCTCACGTTGCACTCGGGCCTCCTTTTATATGATCAAGGGTCTCCGGCATGTGGCAACATAGGCGGGGGTAAAATGTAAAACAGGGTTGGTACACCTACTTGAACAATTATGCGATTGCAAAATACCTAACTCGACGGCAAGGGACAAAAGCAATAAATGCCCGTCGTTGTCGCCCAAAGCGATTAACAGAGACCGTCAGTGCGCCTCCGCTTCGCCACGACGGCGAGCCTGTCAGCGCCGCTTATCGCTGCTCTCCGCTGGCTGCACCGCCGACACGCGCCCATGGAACGGTCCCATGGCGACCACGTCGCTCGGTGAGCTGGAGCAGACGGAGAGAGGTTGCATGCCGCGGCAAGCGCCTTGCCGCGGCGAATCCTTGTCGCGCTCGAGGATTTGTCGCGCTCGAGCCTTCCGGCAAGCTCCTCTTGCGGGCCTTGTCTTCTGCGTGCACAGGCGGCTTTCCCGACAAGCTCCTCTTGTCGGGGCCTTCTTCGGGCCTAGAGAGGCCTTCCCAGCAAGCTTCTCTTGCCGGGGTCTTGTCTTCTGAAAGGCGGCGGAGGGTCTTGGCGGTGACGAGGCAAACCCTGCCGCGGGGTGCTGCGACTGCCCGTGCACAAGTACGGGGTACTAGGGTACCCCTACTCTAGTACACCGACAGGAGCCCCCGGGCCTGGGCCGTACACGGTGCCGAGCGCTTGTCGGGCCAGGCCCAGAACTGTGCACGGACACGCGCGGCCTGGGTCCAAATCAAACCCACTCCGTATCCGCCGCGTTCCCCCGTAACGGCACGCGTCAATTGCGGCGTCGTGGGGGGAGTGGGCGGCGTGCAGGGTCGCTCCATCCGTCGCCTCAGTTCTGCATCCCCGCCACGTGGTTCCCATGCTTTTGGGTTCGCGGACGGTGGAAGTGGAAAACTGGGCCGTTACAAGCAGAAGCAGCAGGTCGGCCCCGATTCCTTGCTCTTCCTATGCCCTGATTTGTTGAGCGGGGCGGTCGAGCCCCCACCTTGCTTCCTTAAAAAGAGCAGAAGGGGAGCGCAGAAACCCGCACTCTCCCATCTCCTCCCTTCCTCAGTTTCTGCTCCCCTTTCTCTCATTCGCCATGGAGAAAAGGAACCTTGGTTCTTCATCGGTGGCGGCGAGGGTCGCCGCTAGACAGCGCTCCCCTCCCAACCCCATGCCCGAGGCGGCAGAGCCAGCCACAAGAGGAAGAGGGAGGGGGCGAGGTCGTGGACGAGGTCGAGGCGCTCGGGGAAGAGGCGGGCGGGGCGGCGCGCCATCTCCGCTTCCGCCGGCGGTTCCCCTTCCTGCGGCGGTCCATACAGGGGACGACCCTTGCGAGTTCTTCGTCAGGCTGCGCCGGGCGCCTCGTCGTCGCCTCCGGCTTCCAGCTCCGTTTGCGAGCGCGATGGAGTCGGATCCGCCCGAGACACTGAGACTGCACATGAGGGGGCCGCGGAATCAGCGACATGCGAGTCCGTGTTGTATCTTGATCGTGGGTGGAAGACGTTCACTCGCATCCACAGCCTGAGGGCGGGGTTTACCCTCCATTTTAAGTTAATGGAGGGTGATCTCCTCTCCGTCAAGGTCTTCGGGGATCTCGGCACTCGGGCGAAGTGCTGCGTGGATAGCTCCTCCGACAGCGAAGATTCCCCCTCGAGCGAGAGTGACGAGGAGGAGAGCGACAACGACGACGAGGGTAGTGGGCCTGATTAGTTGTTGGGCGCCGCTTCGTGCGTCACCGGCGACCCCATCATCCGCGTCGCCGGCTCCTTGAACTCCCCGGGGTCGTCTCCTTGGGCGACTGGCGTAGGGAGGCTGCGGAAGGGGAAGAGGGATGGCGACAAGGCCGTCAAGTCGGAATGCTGGCGTAGTGCCCTCGACAGCGTCTTGACGTCCTGCCGCCCGTCTTCGATCCCCGCTTCGGCGCTGCCATCTCCGTCAAGCCCTCGGGAGCTCCCGGGATGTTCTCTTGGTGCCTTCTGGCACCTGTAGCTCGCCTAGGCGTTTCTTTTGCCCTTCTCGCCTCCTTGACCTACCTCCTGACAAGAGGGACAAGAGAAAGGATTACGGGCATCTTATCTTTTTAAATTGTAAGCCTTCGGGCCTTATCCGCATTTAATACTTGTAATCTTCCCTTTCGGCTTATTCCTTCCCGGATTGATTCCTTGGAAGGTTCCGGTCTCTTCGAGCTCGCTGTCAGGGATTTGAAGCTTCTGGATCACCGCGGAGGAGATCAGATTCAAGCCGGCCCCGTCGTCAACTAACATTTGTATGTCCTTGAGGTTGCGGATGGTTGGAGAGACCAACATCGGCAAACACCCGACCGCAGTTATGCGATCAGGGTGGTCCTCAATATCAAAAATGATAGGCGTGCTGGACCACTTCAGAGGCTTGCGTGACTCTACGGATGGTTCCGCTGCATTGACCTCCCGCATCCATTGCTTGAGTTGGCGGTGGGAGGTATGCAGGGAAGCACCTCCGTCAACACAGAGAACCTCTGTGGCTTTCTGAAACTCCTGCTCATCGGCGTCGTGCGTCCTCTATATCTTCGTCGTCATCATCATCTTCATCCTTGTCGCGCGCGCTGGGATGTCGATCTCCTTGTCACTGCTTGACTTTGCCGCGGCGTCCTCCCCGGCCGGGACGTTTCTTGCTTGCTCCCCCAGCACCTTCCTGGGCCTTCTCCTTGTCTCGCTGCTCATACTCAGCTCTCTGCTGTTCGACGAGCTGCTCGGCCTTCTTGCAGCTCTGGAGATCGTGGCCCTTGGTGCGGTGGATCTTGCAGTACTGCTTGCCGGAGCCGTCCTGCTTGTCGGCGGCCGCCACCGGCCCGGTGGTTGGCGTCGGCCAGCAACCTCCTTGCCGGAGCCACCAGCCTTGGCGTTCTTGTCGCCGCCTCCGTTGCCGGACTGCTCGACAGCTAGCACTTCTCTGCCTTTCTTCTTCCTGTTGCCTCGCCGCCGGCCCTTCTTTGCCGGGGCGGTGTCATCCTTGTCGGACCACCTTCGCATTCTCTCCTGAGTCTCCTCCTTCCTCGGTAGCCAAGACACTTGTCGGCCAGTATGCGTAGCTCACGACGTCCTTGACTTTGCACATCGCCATCTCCTCCTCATCCTGCGGTTCCGCACATTCTCGATGAAATGCGCTGATCACCGCGCAGGGTGGACGTCTGGGATGTTGTAGTGCACACGGCTGAATCTCTGAATGAACTTGCGCAGGACTCTCCTTCCTTCCGGGCGAGCAAGTGAAGGTCGCTCTCTTGGCCATGAGGTTTGTGGCCGCTGTGAAGGTGCCAACAAACTGATGGCACAGAATCTGCCAAGAGGATATGGAGCTGTCCGGCAAATGCATGAGCCAAGATCGGCGTTGGGCTTGAGCACGGCGGAAGTAGTTGGCGAGGATCTTGTCGTCCGGTCCCCGCAGCCTGCACCGTTGGTGTAGATGCCGAGGAAGTCCGACGGGTGCGCCCTGCCATCATACTTCTCCGCACGCGTCTGGCTTGAAGTTTTTACGGCTGGGCCCTTTGGACTTGCCGCAGCTCACGAGTGAACGCAGGGCAACATATCGCTGGGAAACGTAGTAATTTCAAAAATTTCCTACGATCACGCAAGACCATGGTGATGGCATAGCAACGAGGGAAGAGTGTCCGCCCACGCACTCGTGAGACCGAAAGCGAAGCGCGTTATAACAACGCGGTTGATGTAGTCGTGCGTCTTCACGATCCGACCGATCCAAGTACCGAACGTCGGCACCTCCGAGTTCTGCACACGTTCAGCTCGATGGCGATCCCCGGACTCCGATCCAGCAAAGTGTCGGGATGAGTTCCACAAGACGACGGCATGATGACGATGTTGATGCTCCACCGACGCGGGGCTTCGCCTAAGCACTGCGACGATATGACTTCTCGGCGCGAGGCTTCGCCTAAGCTCTCTGACGATATGACCGAAGTGGAATATGGTGGAAGGGGCACCGCACACGGCTAAGGAAAGATCCGTAGATCAACTTGTGTGTCTTGGGGTGCCCCTGCCCCGTGATATAAAGGAGCCAAGGGGAGGTGGCCGGCCCTAGGGGAGGCGCGCAAGGAGGAGTCCTACTCCCACCGAGTAGGACTCCCCCCTTCTCCTAGTTGGACTAGGATTGGAGGAGGGGAAGAGGGAAGGCGCCGCCCCTTCCTTGTCCTATTCGGACTAGAGGGGAGGGGGCGCAGCCTACCTTGGCCTGCCCTTCCTCTTCTCCTATGGCCCATTAAGGCCCATGGACCTCCCAGGGGTTCGGTAACCTCCGGTACTCGGTAAAATCCCGATTTCACCGGAACACTTCCGATGTCCAAATGTAGGCTTCCAATATATCAATCTTTATGTCTCGACCATTTCGAGACTCCTCGTCATGTCCGTGATCACATCCGGGACTCGAACAAACTTGATTGCATCGATACTTATAAACTCATAATGAACTGTCATCGAAGCGTTAAGCGTGCGGACCCTACGGGTTCGAGAACTATGTAGACATGACCTAGAACCATTCTCGGTCAATAACCAATAGCGGAACCTGGATGCCCATATTGGTTCCTACATATTCTACGAAGATCTTTATCGGTCAAACCGCATAACGACATACGTTGTTCCCTTTGTCATCGGTATGTTACTTACCCGAGATTCGATCGTCGGTATCCAATACCTAGTTCAATCTCGTTACCGGTAAGTCTCTTTACTCGTTCCGTAATACATCATCTCACAACTAACTCATTAGTTGTAATGCTTGCAAGGCTTAAGTGATGTGTATTACCGAGAAGGCCTAGAGATACCTCTCCGAGCAATCGGAGTGACAAAACCTAATCTCAAAATCGCCAACCCAACAAGTACCTTTGGAGACACCTGTAGTACTCCTTTATAATCACCCAGCTTACGTTGTGACGTTTGGTAGTACCAAAGTGTTCCTCCGGTGGCAGGAGTTGCATAATCTCATAGTTACAGGAACATGTATGGGTCATGAGGAAAGCATTAACATACTAAACGATCAAGTGTTAAGCTAACGGAATGGGTCATGTCAATCAGATCATTCTACTAATGATGTGACCTTGTTAATCAAATAACAACTCCTTGTTCATGGTTAGAAAACATAACCATCTTTGATTAACAAGCTAGTCAAGTAGAGGCATACTAGTGACATACCGTTTGTCTATATATTCACACATGTATTATGTTTCCGTTAATACAATTCTAGCATGAATAATAAACATTTATCATGATATAAGGAAATAAATAATAACTTTATTATTGCCTCTAGGGCATATTTCCTTCAGTCTCCCACTTGCACTAGAGTCAATAATCTAGATTACAAAGTAATGATCCTAACACCCATGGAGTCTTGGTGCTGATCATGTTTTGCTCGTGGAAGAGGCTTAGTTAGCAGTCTGCAACATTCAGATCCGTATGTATTTTGCAAATCTCTATGTCTCCCACTTGGACTTGGTCCCGAATGGAATTGAAGCGTCTCTTGATGTGCTTGGTCCTCTTGTGAAATCTGGATTCCTTTGCCAAGGCAATTGCACGATATTGTCACGTAAGATCTTCATCGGTCCCGACGCACTAGGTATAACACCTAGATCGGAAATGAACTCTTTCATCCGACTCCTTCATTTGCTGCTTCAAGCAGCTATGTACTCCGCTTCACATGTAGATCCCGCCACGACGCTTTGTTTAGAACTGCACCAACCGACAGCTCCACCGTTTAATAAAAACACGTATCCGGTTTGCGATTTAGAATCGTCCGGATCAGTGTCAAAGCTTGCATCGACGTAACCATTTACGACTAGCTCTTTGTCACCTCCATATACGAGAAACATATCCTTAGTCCTTTTCGTATTTCAGATGTTCTTGACCGCTGTCCAAAGGATCCATTCCTGGATTACTTTGGTACCTTCCTGCCAAGCTTACAGCCTAAGCATACGTCAGTCTGGTACACAGCATTGCATACATGATAGAGCCTATGGCTGAAGCATAGGAACATCTTTCATTTTCTCTCTATCTTCTGCCGTGGTCGGGCATTGAGTCGACTCAATCTTACACCTTGCAACACAGGCAAAAAACCTTTCTTTGCCTGATCCATTTTGAACTTTTCAAAATTTTATCAAGGTATGTGCTTTGTGAAAGTCCAATTAAGCGTCTTGATCTATCTCTATAGATCTTGATGCCCAATATGTAAGCAGCTTCACCGAGGTCTTTCATTGAAAAACTTTTATTCAAGTATCCTTTTATGCTATCCAGAAATTCTATATCATTTCCAATTAATAATATGTCGTCCACATATAATATCGTAAATGCTACAGAGCTCCCACTCACTTTCTTGTAAATACAGGCTTCTCCAAAAGTCCTGTAAACCCATATGCTTTGATCACACTATCAAAGCGTTTATTCCAACTCCGAGAGGCTTGCACCGGACCATAAATTGATCGTTGGAGCTTGCACACTTTGTTAGCACCTTTTGGATCGACAAAACCTTCTGGTTGCATCATATACAACTCTTCTTCTAGAAATCCATTCAAGAATGCAGTTTTTACATCCATTTGCCAAATTTCATAATCATAAAATGCGCAATTGCTAACATGATTCGGACAGACTTAAGCATCGCTACGGGTGAGAAAGTCTCATCGTAGTCAACCCCTTGAACTTGTCGAAAACCTTTCGCAACAAGTCGAGCTTTGTAGACGGTTACATTACCATCGGCGTCGGTCTTCTTCTTAAAGATCCATTTATTTTCAATGGCTTGCCGATCATCGGGCAAGTCAACCAAAGTCCATACTTTGTTCTCATACATGGATCCCATCTCAGATTTCATGGCTTCCAGCCATTTTGCGGAATCTGGGCTCACCATCGCTTCTTCATAGTTTGTAGGTTCGCCATGTTCAAGTAACATGACTTCCAGAATAGGATTACCGTACCACTCTGGTGCGTATTTTACTCTGGTTGACCTACGAGGTTCAGTAGTAACTTGATCTGAAACTTCATGATCATCATCATTAGTTTCTTCACTTATTGGTGTAGTTGTCACAGGAACCATTTTTGTGATGAACTACTTTCCAATAAGGGAGCAGATACAGTTATCTCATCAAGTTCTACTTTCCTCCCACTCACTTCTTTCGAGAGAAACTCTTTCTCTAGAAAGGATCCGATTTTAGCAACGAAAATCTTGCCTTCAGATCTGTGATAGAAGGTGTACCCAACAGTCTCCTTTGGGTATCCTATGAAGACACATTTTTCCGATTTGGGTTCGAGCTTATCTGGTTGAAGTTTCTTTACATAAGCATCGCAGCCCCAAACTTTAAGAAACGACAACTTTGGTTTCTTGCCAAACCACAGTTCATAAGGCGTCGTCTCAACGGATTTTGACGGTGTCCTATTTAACATGAATGCGGCCGTCTCTAAAGCATAACCCCAAAATGACAGCGGTAAATCGAAATAGACATCATTGATCGCACCATATCTAGTAAAGTACGACATTCTGACGTTCGGACACACCATTTACGTGGTGTTCCGTGGCGTGAGTTGAAACTATTCCACATTGTTTCAAATGTAAACCAAACTCGTAACTCAAATATTCTCCTCCACGATCAGATCGTAGAAATTTTATTTTCTTGTTACGATGATTTTCTACTTCACTCTGAAATTCTTTGAACTTTTCAAATGTTTCAGACTTGTGTTTCATCAAGTAGATATACCCATATCTGCTCAAATCATCTGTGAAGGTGAGAAAATAACGATACTTGCCACGAGCATCAACACTCATTGGATCGCATACATCGGTATGTATTATTTCCAATAAGTCAGTAGCTTGTTCCATTGTTCCGGAGAACGGAGTTTCAGTCATCTTGCCCAAAAGGCACGGTTCGCAAGCATCAAATGATTCATAATCAAGTGATTCCAAAAATCCATCAAGATGGAGTTTCTTCATGCGCTTTACACCAATATGACCTAAACGGCAGTGCCACAAATAAGTTGCACTATCATTATTAACTTTGCATCTTTTGGTTTCAATATTATGAATATGTGTATCACTATGATCGAGATCCAATGAACCGTTTTCATTGGGTGTGTAACCATATAAGGTTTTATTCATGTAAATGTAACAACAATTTATTCTCTTACTTAAATGAATAACTGTATTGCAATAAACATGATCAAATCATATTTATGCTCAACACCAAATAACACTTATTTAGGTTCCACACTAATCCCGAAAGTATAGGGAGTGTGCGATGATGATCATATCAATCTTGGAACTACTTCCAACACTCATCGTCACTTCCCTTCAACTAGTTTCTGTTCATTCTGCAACTCCGTTTCAAGTTACTACTCTTAGCAACTGAACCAGTATCAAATACCGAGGGGTTGCTACGAACACTAGTAAAATACACATCAATAATCTGTATATCAAATATACCTTTGTTCACTTTGCCATCCTTCTTATCCGCCAAATACTTGGGGTAGTTCCGCTTCTAGTGACCAGTTCCATTGCAGCAAAAGCACTTAGTCTCGTGCTTAGGTCCAGACTTGGGCTTCTTCACTCGAGCCGCAACTTGCTTGCCGTTCTTCTTGAAGTTCCCCTTCTTCCCTTTGCCCTTTTCCTTGAGACTAGTGGTCTTGTTAACCATCAACACTTGATATTTTTCTTGATTTCTACCTTCGCCGATTTTAGCATCGCGAAGAGCTTGGGAATTGTTTTCGTCATCCCTTGCATACTATAGTTCATCACGAAGTTCTAGTAACTTAGTGATGGTGACTAGAGAATTCTGTCAATCACTATCTTATCTCGAAGATTAACTCCCACTTGATTCAAGCTATTGAAGTACCCAGACAATCTGAGCACATGCTCACTAGTTGAGCGATTCTCCTCCATCTTTTAGCTATAGAATTTTGTTGGAGACTTCATATCTCTCAACTCGTGTATTTGCTGGAAATATTAACTTCAACTCTGGAACATCTCATATGGTCCATGACGTTCAAAACGTCTTTGAAGTCCCGATTCTAAGCCGTTAAGCATGGTGCACTAAACTATCAAGTAGTCATCATATTGAGCAAGCCAAACGTTCATAACGTGCGCATACGCTCCTGCAATAGGTCTGTCACCTAGCGGTGCATTAAGGACATAATTCTTCTGCGCAGCAATGAGGATAAACCTCAGATCACGGATCCAATCCGCATCATTGCTACTAACATCTTTCAACTTTGCTTTCTCAAGGAACGCATTAAAATTCAACGGAACAACAGCACGAGCCATCTATCTACAGTAAACATAGACAAGCAAAATACTATCGTGTACTAAGTTCATGATAAATTTAAGTTCAATTAATCATATTAAAAACTCCCACTTAGGCAGACATCTCTCTAGTCATCTAAGTGATCACGTGATCCATATCAACTAAACCGTGTCCGATCATCACGTGAGACGGAGTAGTTTCAACGGTGAACATCACTATGTTGATCATATCTACTATATGATTCACGTTCGACCTTTCGGTCTCCGTGTTCCGAGGCCATATCTGTTATATGCTAGGCTCGTCAAGTTTAACTCGAGTATTCGGCGTGTGCAACTGTTTTGCACCCGTTGTAGATGGACGTAGAACTTATCACACCCGATCATCACGTGGTGTCCGGGTACTACGAACTTTGGCAACGGTGCATACTCAGGAGAACACTTCTTGATAATTTTAGTGAGAGATCATCTTATAATGCTACCGTCAATCAAAGCAAGATAAGATGCATAAAGGATAAACATCACATGCAATCAATATAAGTGATATGATATGGTCATCATCATCTTCTGCTTGTGATCTCCATCGCCGAAGCACCGTCATGATCACCATCGTCACCGGCGCGACACCTTGATCTCCATCGTAGCATCATTGTCGCCTCGCCAATCTTATGCTTCCACGACTATCACTACCGCTTAGTAATAAAGTAAAGCATTACATCGCGATTGCATTGCATACAATAAGCGACAACCATATGGCTCCTGCCGATTGCCGATAACTTCGGTTACAAAACATGATCATCTCATACAATAAAATTTAGCATCATGTCTTGACCATATCACATCACAACATGCCCTGCAAAAACAAGTTAGACGTCCTCTACTTTGTTGTTGCAAGTTTTACGTGGCTGCTACGGGCTTAAGCAAGAACTCATCTTACCTACGCATCAAAACCACAACGATAGTTTGTCAAATAGACTCCGTTTAACCTTCTCAAGGACCGGGCGTATGCCACACTCAGTTCAACTAAAGTTGGAGAGACAGTCTTCCGCAAGCCATCTATGTGCAAAGCACGTCGAGGGAACCGGTCTCGCGTGGAAATGCAGCGTAAGGTTGGTCCGGATCGTCTCGTCCAACAATACCGCTGAACCAAAGTATGACATGCTGGTAGGCAGTATGACTTGTATCGTCCACAACTCACTTGTGTTCTACTCGTGCAAATAACATCAAACCATAAAAACCTAGGCTCGGATGCCATGTTGGGAAACGTAGTAATTTCAAAAATTTCCCTACGATCACGCAAGACCATGGTGATGGCATAGCAACGAGAGGGAAGAGTGTCCGCCCACGCACTCGTGAGACCGAAAGCGGAAGCGTTATAACAACGCGGTTGATGTAGTCGTGCGTCTTCACGATCCGACCGATCCAAGTACCGAACGTCACGGCACCTCCGAGTTACGCACACGTTCAGCTCGATGACGATCCCGGACTCCGATCCAGCAAAGTGTCGGGGATGAGTTCCGTCGACGACGGCATGATGACGATGTTGATGCTCCACCGGCGCAGGGCTTCGCCTAAGCACTGCGACGATATGACTTCTCCGGCGCAGGCTTCGCCTAAGCTCTCTGACGATATGACCGAAGTGGAATATGGTGGAAGGGGCACCGCACGGCTAAGGAAAGATCCGTAGATCAACTTGTGTGTCTTGGGGTGCCCCCCCCTGTATATAAAGGAGCCAAGGGGAGGTGGCCGGCCCTAGGGGAGGCGCGCAAGGAGGAGTCCTACTCCCAGGAGTAGGACTCCCCCCTTCTCCTAGTTGGACTAGGATTGGAGGAGGGAAGAGGGAAGGCGCCGCCCCTTCCTTGTCCTATTCGGACTAGAGGGGAGGGGGGCGCAGCCTACCTTGGCCTGCCCTTCCTCTTCTCCTATGGCCCATTAAGGCCCATGGACCTCCCAGGGGTTCCGTAACCTCCAGTACTCCGGTAAAATCCCGATTTCACCCGGAACACTTCCGATGTCCAAATGTAGGCTTCCAATATATCAATCTTTATGTCTCGACCATTTCGAGACTCCTCGTCATGTCCGTGATCACATCCGGGACTCCGAACAAACTTCGGTGCATCGATACTTATAAACTCATAATGAACTGTCATCGAAACGTTAAGCGTGCGGACCCTACGGGTTCGAGAACTATGTAGACATGACCTAGAACCATTCTCGGTCAATAACCAATAGCGGAACCTGGATGCCCATATTGGTTCCTACATATTCTACGAAGATCTTTATCGGTCAAACCGCATAACGACATACGTTGTTCCCTTTGTCATCGGTATGTTACTTACCCGAGATTCGATCGTCGGTATCCAATACCTAGTTCAATCTCGTTACCGGTAAGTCTCTTTACTCGTTCCGTAATACATCATCTCACAACTAACTCATTAGTTGTAATGCTTGCAAGGCTTAAGTGATGTGTATTACCGAGAAGGCCTAGAGATACCTCTCCGAGCAATCGGAGTGACAAAACCTAATCTCGAAATACGCCAACCCAACAAGTACCTTTGGAGACACCTGTAGTACTCCTTTATAATCACCCAGTTACGTTGTGACGTTTGGTAGTACCCAAAGTGTTCCTCCGGTAAACGGGAGTTGCATAATCTCATAGTTACAGGAACATGTATGGGTCATGAGGAAAGCATTAACATACTAAACGATCAAGTGTTAAGCTAAGGGAATGGGTCATGTCAATCAGATCATTCTACTAATGATGTGACCTTGTTAATCAAATAACAACTCCTTGTTCATGGTTAGAAAACATAACCATCTTTGATTAACAAGCTAGTCAAGTAGAGGCATACTAGTGACATACTGTTTGTCTATATATTCACACATGTATTATGTTTCCGGTTAATACAATTCTAGCATGAATAATAAACATTTATCATGATATAAGGAAATAAATAATAACTTTATTATTGCCTCTAGGGCATATTTCCTTCAGTCTCCCACTTGCACTAGAGTCAATAATCTAGATTACAAAGTAATGATCCTAACACCCATGGAGTCTTGGTGCTGATCATGTTTTGCTCGTGGAAGAGGCTTAGTTAACGGGTCTGCAACATTCAGATCCGTATGTATTTTGCAAATCTCTATGTCTCCCACTTGGACTTGGTCCCGAATGGAATTGAAGCGTCTCTTGATGTGCTTGGTCCTCTTGTGAAATCTGGATTCCTTTGCCAAGGCAATTGCACCAGTATTGTCACAGAAGATCTTCATCGGTCCCGACGCACTAGGTATAACACCTAGATCGGAAATGAACTCTTTCATCTAGACTCCTTCATTTGCTGCTTCTGAAGCAGCTATGTACTCCGCTTCACATGTAGATCCCGCCACGACGCTTTGTTTAGAACTGCACCAACCGATAGCTCCACCGTTTAATAAAAACACGATCCGGTTTGCGATTTAGAATCGTCCGGATCGGTGTCAAAGCTTGCATCGACGTAACCATTTACGACTAGCTCTTTGTCACCTCCATATACGAGAAACATATCCTTAGTCCTTTTCGTGTATTTCAGGATGTTCTTGACCGCTGTCCAAAGGATCCATTCCTGGATTACTTTGGTACCTTCCTGCCAAGCTTACAGCTAAGCATACGTCAGTCTGGTACACAAGATTGCATACATGATAGAGCCTATGGCTGAAGCATAGGGAACATCTTTCATTTTCTCTCTATCTTCTGCTGTGGTCGGGCATTGAGTCGACTCAATCTTACACCTTGCAACACAGGCAAAAACCTTTCTTTGCACGATCAATTTTGAACTTTTTCAAAATTTTATCAAGGTATGTGCTTTGTGAAAGTCCAATTAAGCGTCTTGATCTATCTCTATAGATCTTGATGCCCAATATGTAAGCAGCTTCACCGAGGTCTTTCATTGAAAAACTTTTATTCAAGTATCCTTTTATGCTATCCAGAAATTCTATATCATTTCCAATTAATAATATGTCGTCCACATATAATATCGTAAATGCTACAGAGCTCCCACTCACTTTCTTGTAAATACAGGCTTCTCCAAAAGTCTGTGTAAACCCATATGCTTTGATCACACTATCAAAGCGTTTATTCCAACTCCGAGAGGCTTGCACCAGACCATAAATTGATCGTTGGAGCTTGCACACTTTGTTAGCACCTTTTGGATCGACAAAACCTTCTGGTTGCATCATATACAACTCTTCTTCTAGAAATCCATTCAAGAATGCAGTTTTACATCCATTTGCCAAATTTCATAATCATAAAATGCGGCAATTGCTAAAATGATTCGGACAGACTTAAGCATCGCTTCGGGTGAGAAAGTCTCATCGTAGTCAACCCCTTGAACTTGTCGAAAACCTTTCGCAACAAGTCGAGCTTTGTAGACGGTTACATTACCATCGGCGTCAGTCTTCTTCTTAAAGATCCATTTATTTTCAATGGCTTGCCGATCATCGGGCAAGTCAACCAAAGTCCATACTTTGTTCTCATACATGGATCCCATCTCAGATTTCATGGCTTCCAGCCATTTTGCGGAATCTGGGCTCACCATCGCTTCTTCATAGCTTGTAGGTTCGCCATGGTCAAGTAACATGACTTCCAGAATAGGATTACCGTACCACTCAGTGCGTATTTTATTCTGGTCGACCCACGAGGTTCAAGAGTAACTTGATCTCAAGCTTCATGATCATCATCATTAGTTTCTTCACTAATTGGTGTAGTTTTCACAGAACCATTTTTTGTGATGAACTACTTTCCAATAAGGGAGCAGATATGCTTATCTCATCAAGTTCTACTTTCCTCCCACTCACTTCTTTCGAGAGAAACTCTTTCTCTAGAAAGGATCCGATTTTAGCAACGAAAATCTTGCCTTCAGATCTGTGATAGAAGGTGTACCCTTGATCTCCTTTGGGTATCCTATGAAGACACATTTTTCCGATTTGGGTTCGAGCTTATCTGGTTGAAGTTTCTTTACATAAGCATCGCAGCCCCAAACTTTAAGAAACGACAACTTTGGTTTCTTGCCAAACCACAGTTCATAAGGCGTCGTCTCAACGGATTTTGACGGTGTCCTATTTAACATGAATGCGGCCGTCTCTAAAGCATAACCCCAAAATGACAGCGGTAAATCGGAAATAGACATCATTGATCGCACCATATCTAGTAAAAATGCGATTCTGACGTTCGGACACACCATTTACGTGGTGTTCGGGTGGCGTGAGTTGCGAAACTATTCCACATTGTTTCAAATGTAAACCAAACTCGTAACTCAAATATTCTCCTCCACGATCAGATCGTAGAAATTTTATTTTCTTGTTACGATGATTTTCTACTTCACTCTGAAATTCTTTGAACTTTTCAAATGTTTCAGACTTGTGTTTCATCAAGTAGATATACCCATATCTGCTCAAATCATCTGTGAAGGTGAGAAAATAACGATACTTGCCACGAGCATCAACACTCATTGGATCGCATACATCGGTATGTATTATTTCCAATAAGTCAGAGCTTGTTCCATTGTTCCGAGAACGGAGTTTCATCATCTTGCCCAAAAGGCACGGTTCGCAAGCATCAAATGATTCATAATCAAGTGATTCCAAAAATCCATCGACATGGAGTTTCTTCATGCGCTTTACACCAATATGACCTAAACGGCGATTGCCACAAATAAGTTGCACTATCATTATTAACTTTGCATCTTTTGGTTTCAATATTATGAATATGTGTATCACTATGATCGAGATCCAATGAACCGTTTTCATTGGGTGTGTAACCATATAAGGTTTTATTCATGTAAACAGAACAACAATTTATTCTCTTACTTAAATGAATAACCGTATTGCAATAAACATGATCAAATCATATTTATGCTCAACACCAAATAACACTTATTTAGGTTCCACACTAATCCCGAAAGTATAGGGAGTGTGCGATGATGATCATATCAATCTTGGAACTACTTCCAACACTCATCGTCACTTCCCTTCAACTAGTTTCTGTTCATTACGCAACTCCGTTTCAAGTTACTACTCTTAGCAACTGAACCAGTATCAAATACCGAGGGGTTGCTACGAACACTAGTAAAATACACATCAATAATCTGTATATCAAATATACCTTTGTTCACTTTGCCATCCTTCTTATCCGCCAAATACTTGGGGTAGTTCCGCTTCTAGTGACCAGTTCCATTGCAGCAAAAGCACTTAGTCTCGTGCTTAGGTCCAGACTTGGGCTTCTTCACTCGAGCGACAACTTGCTTGCCGTTCTTCTTGAAGTTCCCCTTCTTCCCTTTGCCCTTTTCCTTGAGACTAGTGGTCTTGTTAACCATCAACACTTGATATTTTTCTTGATTTCTACCTTCGCCGATTTTAGCATCGCGAAGAGCTTGGGAATTGTTTTCGTCATCCCTTGCATACTATAGTTCATCACGAAGTTCTAGTAACTTAGTGATGGTGACTAGAGAATTCTGTCAATCACTATCTTATCTGGAAGATTAACTCCCACTTGATTCAAGTGATTGAAGTACCCAGACAATCTGAGCACATGCTCACTAGTTGAGCGATTCTCCTCCATCTTTTAGCTATAGAATTTTGTTGGAGACTTCATATCTCTCAACTCGGGTATTTGCTGGAAATATTAACTTCAACTCCTGGAACATCTCATATGGTCCATGACGTTCAAAACGTCTTTGAAGTCCCGATTCTAAGCCGTTAAGCATGGTGCACTAAACTATCAAGTAGTCATCATATTGAGCAAGCCAAACGTTCATAACGTCTGCATCTGCTCCTGCAATAGGTCTGTCACCTAGCGGTGCATTAAGGACATAATTCTTCTGCGCAGCAATGAGGATAAACCTCAGATCACGGATCCAATCCGCATCATTGCTACTAACATCTTTCAACTTTGCTTTCTCAAGGAACGCATTAAAATTCAACGGAACAACAAAGACGAGCCATCTATCTACGGTAAACATAGACAAGCAAAATACTATCGGTACTAAGTTCATGATAAATTTAAGTTCAATTAATCATATTAAAAAACTCCCACTTAGACAGACATCTCTCTAGTCATCTAAGTGATCACGTGATCCATATCAACTAAACCGTGTCCGATCATCACGTGAGACGGAGTAGTTTCAACGGTGAACATCACTATGTTGATCATATCTACTATATGATTCACGTTCGACCTTTCGGTCTCCGTGTTCCGAGGCCATATCTGTTATATGCTAGGCTCGTCAAGTTTAACCTGAGTATTCCGCGTGTGCAACTGTTTAGCACCCGGTGTAGATGGACGTAGAACTTATCACAACCGATCATCACTTGGTGTCCGGGTACTACTGAACTTTGGCAACGGTGCATACTCGTGGAGAACACTTCTTGATAATTTTAGTGACGAGATCATCTTATAATGCTACCGTCAATCAAAGCAAGATAAGATGCATAAAGGATAAACATCACATGCAATCAATATAAGTGATATGATATGGTCATCATCATCTTGTGCTTGTGATCTCCATCGCCAAGCAACCGTCATGATCACCATCGTCACCGGTAGCGACACCTTGATCTCCATCGTAGCATCATTGTCGTCTCGCCAATCTTATGCTTCCACGACTATCACTACCGCTTAGTAATAAAGTAAAGCATTACATCGCGATTGCATTGCATACAATAAAGCGACAACCATATGGCTCCTGCCGATTGCCGATAACTCGGTTACAAAACATGATCATCTCATACAATAAAATTTAGCATCATGTCTTGACCATATCACATCACAACATGCCCTGCAAAAACAAGTTAGACGTCCTCTACTTTGTTGTTGCAAGTTTTACGTGGCTGCTACGGGCTTAAGCAAGAACTCATCTTACCTACGCATCAAAACCACAACGATAGTTTGTCAAATAGACTCCGTTTTAACCTTCTCAAGGACCGGGCGTAGCCACACTCAGTTCAACTAAAGTTGGAGAGACAGTCTTCCGCAAGCCATCTATGTGCAAAGCACGTCGAGGGAACGGTCTCGCGTGGAAATGCAGCGTAAGGTTGGTCCGGATCGTCTCGTCCAACAATACCGCTGAACCAAAGTATGACATGCTGGTAGGCAGTATGACTTGTATCGTCCACAACTCACTTGTGTTCTACTCGTGCAAATAACATCAAACCATAAAAACCTAGGCTCGGATGCCATCGTTGGGAAACGTAGTAATTTCAAAAATTTCCTACGATCACGCAAGACCATGGTGATGGCATAGCAACGAGAGGGAAGAGTGTCCGTCCACGTACCCTCGTGAGACCGAAAGCGAAGCGTTATAACAACGCGGTTGATGTAGTCAAATGCGTCTTCACGATCCGACCGATCCAAGTACCGAACGTCACGGCACCTCCGAGTTACGCACACGTTCAGCTCGATGACGATCCCGGACTCCGATCCAGCAAAGTGTCGGGATGAGTTCCGTCATCGACGGCATGATGACGATGTTGATGCTCCACCGACGCAGGGCTTCGCCTAAGCACTGCGACGATATGACTTCTCCGGCGCAGGCTTCGCCTAAGCTCTCTGACGATATGACCGAAGTGGAATATGGTGGAAGGGGCACCGCACACGGCTAAGGAAAGATCCGTAGATCAACTTGTGTGTCTTGGGGTGCCCCCCTTTAGATATAAAGGAGCCAAGGGGAGGTGGCCGGCCCTAGGGGGAGGCGCACCAAGGAGGAGTCCTACTCCCACCGGGAGTAGGACTCCCCCCCCCTTCTCCTAGTTGGACTAGGATTGGAGGAGGGGGAAGAGGGAAGGGGCGCCGCCCCCCCCTTCCTTGTCCTATTCGGACTAGAGGGGGGAGGGGGGCGCGCAGCCTACCTTGGACTGCCCTTCCTCTTCTCCTATGGCCCATTAAGGCCCATGGACCTCCCGGGGGGTTCCGGTAACCTCCCGGTACTCCGGTAAAATCTCGATTTCACCCGGAACACTTCTGATGTCCAAATGTAGGCTTCCAATATATCAATCTTTATGTCTCGACCATTTCGAGACTCCTCGTCATGTCCGTGATCACATCCGGGACTCGAACAAACTTCGTGCATCGATACTTATAAACTCATAATGAACTGTCATCGAAGCGTTAGCGTGCGGACCCTACGGGTTCGAGAACTATGTAGACATGACCTAGAACCATTCTCGGTCAATAACCAATAGCGGAACCTGGATGCCCATATTGGTTCCTACATATTCTACGAAGATCTTTATCGGTCAAACCGCATAACGACATACGTTGTTCCCTTTGTCATCGGTATGTTACTTACCCGAGATTCGATCGTCGGTATCCAATACCTAGTTCAATCTCGTTACGGTAAGTCTCTTTACTCGTTCCGTAATACATCATCTCACAACTAACTCATTAGTTGTAATGCTTGCAAGGCTTAAGTGATGTGTATTACCGAGAAGGCCTAGAGATACCTCTCCGACAATCGGAGTGACAAAACCTAATCTCGAAATACGCCAACCCAACAAGTACCTTTGGAGACACCTGTAGTACTCCTTTATAATCACCCGATTACGTTGTGACGTTTGGTAGTACCAAAGTGTTCCTCCGTAAACGGAGTTGCATAATCTCATAGTTACAGGAACATGTATGGGTCATGAGGAAAGCATTAACATACTAAACGATCAAGTGTTAAGCTAATGGAATGGGTCATGTCAATCAGATCATTCTACTAATGATGTGACCTTGTTAATCAAATAACAACTCCTTGTTCATGGTTAGAAAACATAACCATCTTTGATTAACAAGCTAGTCAAGTAGAGGCATACTAGTGACATACTGTTTGTCTATATATTCACACATGTATTATGTTTCCGGTTAATACAATTCTAGCATGAATAATAAAGATTTATCATGATATAAGGAAATAAATAATAACTTTATTATTGCCTCTAGGGCATATTTCCTTCACCTACCGCGTACGGCAAGTCGCCTGGCCCCTCCGGCGCGTGCATGTCAACAGAAGGCCCAGCGCGCTTGTCGGACTGATGTCGCGCTTCTCTTCGGCACTCGATGCGAGTTCGAGGGTCTTCTTGTTGTCGCTCATGAAGAACTTGGCGCTGATCCGACGATGCAGTGGAGTCGCTGTCGAGGTGGATCCGATGAGTCGGCGATCTTGGCCTTCTTGGCGGAGAGTGCACGGTGGTTGCACCTCCGACAGTCTCGTCACCACCGGCTCGTGCCTTGTCGTCTCGCCGCGGCAACGATGGCGTTGGTTGCCGCGGAGCGTCACTGTTGGCAAAGCCGATGAGGCTCTGGATAGTGGCCCTCCACTCGTCGACCTTGTCGGCCGTTGGAGGGTAGTCGAGGAGCAGCTGGGCTCTCGCCAGAGCTTCTGCTGGAGTAGTGGGTGGCATTGGAGAACGGTGCGAGGAGCGGGACACGCTCGGACTTCTAACTTCGTTAGAAGGAGCAGCGCCCCGTCCGGGCGTCCGTATCTCACTCGTGCCAGCATGTTGGTGCGCATGCTGGTCTTGAGGGTCTCGATCCAACGAACGTATGGCGTTATGAACGCCATGACGTTGTTGGTCCTGCGTCTCGAAGATGGACGCCGGGATGCGCGGACGCCGAGGTTTGTGGTGCCTTGTCCTTGGACTTGGCAACGTCGCGAAACACCTTCGTCGGCGCCCGTTCCTCCGCCAGCGTCTGCTCCACCACCCGTTTGCTGCGGTGATGGTTGGTACGACGCGGACGGCTCTGCTGCCGCCGAAGCCTTCTTATTCGGTGGCATGTTGAGGAAGATGGTGATGACGCTGCTCGTGCGAACGTTGGATCGGATTCACACGGCCTCGACGCCCCCTACCTGGCGTGCCAAAGATGTCGGGGAGGCTGATCGTACCCACGGACACCTATGGGGCCGGCGGACCAGGCCCCTTGTGGTTCGGAGGCGGAGATCGCCTGAAGAGCGGATCGAGGCGATGCACACGAAGCAGTTTACCCAGCTTCGAGCTCTCCGGAGAGATAAAACTCCTCTGCTGCTTGTTTGATCTATTGTGTTCTTGCTAGGGAGCAATGCGGCTACAAAACCTAAGCGTGAGTCTATCTGGTCTCGAGTGGGTCGAATGAACCTTGAGGCGAACACAACCAAACGAACCGAGCGGAACCTTGCCAAAACGCGAACCTCCTCTACGTTGCACTCGGGCCTCCTTTTATATGCTCAAGGGGTCTCCGACAGGTGGCAACATAGGCGGGGTAAAATGTAAAACAGGGGTTGGTACACCTACTTGAACAAGTATGCGAGGCAAAATACCTAACTCGACGGCAAGGGACAAAAGCAATAAATGCCCGTTGTTGTCGCCCCAAAGCGATTAACAGAGACCGTCAGTGCGCCTCCGCCGCCACGATGGCGAGCTGTCGGCGCCGCTTATCACTGCTCTCCGGCTGGCTGCACTGACCGCCGACGCGCCCATGGAACGGTCCCATGGCGACACGTCGCTGGGTGAGCTGGAGCGGAGACGGAGAGAGGTTGCATGCCGCGGCAAGCGCCTTGCCGCGGCCGAATCCTTGTCGCGCTCGGGGACTTGTCGCGCTCCGAGCCTTCCCGGCAAGCTCCTCTTGCCGGGGCCTTGTCTTCTGCGTGCCTGGAGCGGCTTTCCCGACAAGCTCCTCTTGTCGGGGCCTTCTTCGGGCCTAGAGAGGCCTACCCGGCAAGCTTCTCTTGCCGGGGTCTTGTCTTCTGAAAGGCGGCGGAGGGTCTTGGCGGTGACGAGGCAAACCCTGCCGCGGGGTGCTGCGACTGCCCGTGCACAAGTACGGGGTACTAGGGTACCCCTACTCTAGTACACCGACAAGAATCAACAAATAAAAATGCCAATCAATTGACACCAAATAAAAACAAGGGAAAACTACACAACAAAACTACCAAAGAAAAACTTGGAGAAAACAATTCAAGGTTTTCACCACATCAAGCATCAACTAAGAAATAGTTTTACACAACTAAAACTTTTCTTAACAGAACCTAAGCATGGGTTTTGCTAACTAACAGAAGGGAAAACATCATGCAAACTAGGAGCAAAAAGAATCACATCAAAAGCTATTATAGAACTCCTATTATGCCTATAACAATTCTAGCAAGATTTTTTTTTATTTATTGCAAATAAAAGTTCATGCTCTAAAGTTACAGAAACTAACCTAGAATAAACTATCTCTCCTAAAAAAAATAAATTTATTTGCTAAGTAAAACAATACGAAAACAGTAGCTAGTTAAATAATTAAGAATAACATGATTCTGATTAAAACTATTTTTTTATTAATATCTAAAATACCCAAATAAATTCCTACGGTTAGGTAAGGTCAAAACAAAGTAGTGACAAAAAGAATTACTAAAATAAAATAATTCTAACTCACTTTATAGCAGAATTACTAATCTGCCTAAATCTAAAATAAAACAATTTCTAATAATTTTAATCATGACTAAACATATTTTCTACAGAAACTACAACAAATTTGCAAACTAACAAAAAAAGAATCAATTAAAAATATTAAGTAGATTAAAAGATATGGATTTTACAAAACTGAAAACTATTCTTTTAAAAACAGAAACGAAAAAATTTAACTAAAAAGAAAACCGGTGCTAATGGGCCTATCTAACGATCAAGGCCAAATTACTAAAAAGCGCCGAGGGGATAAACCGAGTCGGGCCGGTCTAAACTAAACCTAAATAAAACCAAATAAACCGAAACTAACCGGGCCTATTTAAATTAAACCGTACCCCTTCGGGGTTCTAATCTGGAACCTACGTTTAGATCGGACGGTGGGGCATCTCCGGCGACTTATCAAGGTGGTCGGCCGGCGGCAACGGACAGTGCAGTGGCTCCGGTGGTCGGGGGCAGCACGGAGACCTCCGGTGCGGCGGAGCGAGGGGAGTCGACGGTGGAGTCGGGGAGCTCGAGGTCGGGAAGGCCGGGGCGGTGGAAATGGCGCGGGGGCGGCTTCGGGGCTCCGGCGAGCGATTGCGTGCGAGAGGGAGGGTTAGGCGAGGCGGAACGGGCGAGGGGGTTTATATAGGGGAACCGGCTTGGAGGAGGGGCGAATCGGGGTGGCGATCCCGGGTTTCCCGGGATTCCGGCGAGGCGGCGGCGCGGGTTGACTTGGGCAAGGGGAAGACGACGGGGTCAGGCTGGGGTGTCGGCGGGAGAGAGAGAGAGAGGGATTCGGTCAGGCGACCGAATGGGAAGGGGTTCGGCGCGGCGGCTCGGGTGGGCTGCGCCTGGTGGCTGGGTTTTCTTTTCTATTTTTTTTGAATATTAGAGAGAGGAAAAAAATATATAAATATCAAAATGATCAGGGGAATATTCCCTATAATTTGAACATTTTTCCAGAGGCAAATAAAATATACAAAAATTCTAATAAAGCAAGTAGTGATACTGTTGCATTAAAACCCAACAAAAATCATTTTAAAAATACCAAAATGATTTCAAATTATTTTCTCCTAATTTTCCATTGAAGGGAATCATTTTACCCATATTTCCATTTATTTATTTTTAGGAGAAAAATAATTTGAATAAAATCCAAATAATTCCAAATTTGAAAGGGAGTTTCAAAATATTTTCAAATGACTTTCAATTTGATTCTTTTAACTTCCAACTCATATTTCATATAATTGAAGAAGTCATTTTATATTCTCTCATGAAAATCATTGAGTTGCATAAAGTTTTTAAAATTTGAAATATTTTCAAACAGAATTCAAATCTTTTCAAAACCCTTTTCATTTATTCAAATGGAAGAAGTCATATCATCTTCTCTCTAGTGTTTTGTGTTTTGAATTGAATTTGAATTCATGGATATAAAAAGGAAAAGTGAAAGTCAGGGAAAGTCATTTCATTCCCTCTCATTCAACTTTCAAAAAGTTTTCAAATTCCACTCAATTTCACTCAATCAATCACACAACAAACAATCAATCAATCAAAACTATTTATTTATTATAACATTCCAAAATTTAGAATTTTGGGATGTTACAAATCTACCACACTTAAAATGAATCTCGTCCTCGAGATTCGGAGAGGCTAGAAAGAAATAGGTTAGGGTTTGGGGGTCTTCCAGCAAATCCATCGATCGGAATGGTCTAGTGTGCTACCACACTTAAAAGCAGGGTTATGGTTCCAACGGAACTCAGGTACTCCATCCCTTTGGGTTGACAGTGTCGCTCAGGATAACTCTTTCCTTTGAGGCTCTTTCGGTAGGGGTATAACCTTTTCCTCCAATCTCGGAGTCCTTTCATTCATGGTGAGTTCCTTCCGAGACTGGGTCTTCTGAGCTGACAGGTCTGTCGCCAACCCTAATCAACTATTCGATATTCTCGTGGTGGTCAATAATTAATGGTTTCTCCTGCAGGAAATGGGCCTAGTTTAAATCTCACCGTATAACCTACGATTGGCAACGGTTGCCTGTAAAGGGTTCCATCGTCCTACCATTCTATGGTTTTATGGCTTGACGTGTCGACACTCTTCTATGGTTTTCAAGGCTCTCTGATTTTCCATCAACATATGATAGTTCATGATAGAAGTCTCGGTATGGGGCCAATCCATCCCGTACTTGAACCATTACTAACTATGCAGACATTGAATCACGTATTCTAACACTTGGTCATACTCACAAGCATTGCAGAATTTCTCCTGTATTGAACAGGGATCGGGTAAATCCTTTGGTTCTGCAAGCCAAACGAAACATCTATCGGTACTTCACCACTCTCAGGTTTTTTTTGCGTAACCTCCTACAAAACGTATGCTGATTGAATCACCGATTCTTCCAAATTTCTTCCTTCATCAAGGTTACATCTGTTCCTTTTCAAAATCCTGGGCCTGTGGGTTATGGCGCACTTCAACACTAGTGCAGCTTTAACTCATCCTTGGAGTAACTCTCTTGTTCCATATTAAACCTCCTTTAAATCCAGTAGTACTCTGTTTCTTCATACCATCATATCAAAATCAAAACTCCAACTTTTTTTTCCTTCGAACTACAGTCCGTGGAATATATATTTTCTTATCCATTAGTCTAGTCTTTTTCACAGGGTACTACCACCCTTAAAATGCACAAATTCTTCCATAGACCATATTTTTCTCATATCCTCGAAAATGGTCAAAACTCTTTGTTCATGGAGTAACAACTCAAAAAAAATCCATGTCTGAAATCATGACACAATAACTTTATTGATTTCATTCATTACAATATCCGAGACTTTCATTACATAAATTCAACTCCATATCCTTATGGAAACAATTGCTTCCTACTACACTTATTACCAATATCAAAATTCCAACTACTCAGCTCCAGCTTTCATCTTGTCGGGACATTTAGTAGCATAATGTCCTGCTTCCTTGCAGCGAAAACAAATGACTTTCGATAAGTCTTTGGGCTTCTTGGAGATGGTGTCTACTCTTTGGGTTCTTGGCTTATTCTCTGGACATTTACCAGCGTAATGACCTAAATCCTTGCAACTGTAACAAGTGATATTACTCAGGTCCTTCTCTACAGAAATTGGGTTGTTCTGGGGATGCCTTCGTTTCCTCTTCCTGGATTTCTTTGTTCTGATCAAACCTTCTATTCCCTGTGGATCAAACTCTATTGCTTCCGTCGGGAAGTATCCCAGATACTCTTTTCCTTCCTTGGTACAATTCTATGAAAAATGTCCTTCTTCTCCACATGAATAGCAAGCATTGGAGTAAAATCTGTTGAGGCCTTCTCCATCAGGGTCTTCAACACATTCCTTCATCACAGGTTCTTTCATAACTTCTCGGAGGGCTTCTTTCATTCCTTCTTCCTGCTCGTGAATAGTTTGTTGCACCATGGGGTAAATGTGACACTGAGTCGGGTAGTGGGTGGTTCCTTCACACAAGAAACAAGTCACCGACTAGTTGGGCATTCCTCAGCTGGGTGTTTCTCCTCACAATGAGGGCATCCATCCTTGTGTTCCTCCTCGGTGTGTCCTATTTCTCCGCAAATCTTGCATGCACAAGGTTTATTTCTTGGTGTATCATGTTGCTTCTGGATAAGACGAGATCTTGTCAGAGTCTTCTTGAATTCTTTCTAAGTCTTTGCTACATTCCATCCCTGTATAGCTTGATGCATCTGCCACCATGTTGCAGCACTTCCTTCAAAGTACTGAAGAGCGTACGATACTTCATTCTTCCTTGAAACCAAATTGCTCCCGAAGTGATTCTCCATGTTAGAATCCATAGCTCGCCTCTGGTGAGCCTTGATCGAGAGAATATCAGTCCAACTTCATTCATCATCTATGGGGTCCAAAAGTTTTGGGATGAGATATGAGAGAGGTGGGGAGGGATACACACAATACAAACGATAGTTTTTGAAGAAACAAGTTTTACTTTGTGGCTGTCGGAAAACATCAAACAAATGACAGCTCACAAATCGTCGCATCTAACGTAGGTGTATAACAGGTTTGGTCTCTAAAGGTCAAATAATTCTTCAGAACTTCAAATTCTTCAAGTCTTGAGTCTTCAATTGTTGCAGCTGCAATTCTTCCAACGCATGGTCAAATCCTCTTTACTCACGAAGAGGCCATCGGTTATCCGATATCTTGTCCTTCTTGGAGCGGCTTGATTGATTCTTCATGTGATCAAAAGGAAAAGGGTATATTCTAACTATTTGAGGTGAGAGTGTCTATTTGATAAAATCGGAAGAGATGAGAAGTAAGAGTCTTTTGAAAATAAAATTTTAGAGATTTTCAGTCCTAGGGGCTTTCCGGTTTCTAGGGTCACGTCCTCTGATCAACATGTGCTCGATACCATATCTGTGGCGACCCGACCTCGAGACGGTCAAGCCTCTGTATATCTGTGCCATCCACGGATCAGTATCTTTGGCACACACAGTACATCAATGTATATATCAAAGTGCAATCACATGTATAATTAACGTAAAACTGATATATATATACCTCATAAGTCACAATGAAACCAATAGTCAGGTGTGGAATCCCATCAACGCCATCGGCAGGTTGAGTGTAGACCGTAACACTGTATCGTAACTCTTACTCGTCGAAGAAAATCCTGCAACATGATACGTTGAAGACGTGTAGGTCAGTACATTGAATGTATCGGCAAGATCACAACATGAGAAAAGCAGATGGTAAATCTATACTATATGCAATTTGGCTTTGTGGCTCGGGTCTGAGTTTTGTTTGCGTAAAAGCTGGTTTTATTTTCCCTACATCAAAGGAATAAATGAAGTCTGTACTATGGAGTTTTCTATCATGACATGGTTCCGCCAACCGATGTCTCATAGCCCAAAATCATCATATGTTGCCCACAATTAAGTTATCAATCCGGTGTTGAGAGTTCCGAGATAAATCCAAGTCCAGATGCTCAAGTTGTCCGTAACCGGGGACACGGCTAATCAATTAGGTTTGAACCCTCTGCAGAGGTTTGTACACTTTACCCGCAAGATTCGATCCCTCTTTTTACGTTCTCGCACTTCAGGGTGTTTGAGAACAAGACGACCGAAACATGGTCTTCAAGAGTTCCTCTAACCACCGTCCGGTGCTCATCCAATCCTACCGTAGTTCTACATCTGCTAGCACCGCCCCAGCCAGAGTCACAACTAAGGTCAACCAAGCCAGAGCCCATATTGACTTGCGGTTGCATGTAAGCTTCCGGCATGAAGTATTCTTCCGTCTCTTTGAGTCTGGGTGAAGCTTTCCACAAGATGTCATGGCGCTTCTCCATGCATCCCGGCCAACCACTGGTTTCTCCAGGTGCCCGTCAACAAATCCTTCACCCAGTAGTGTGTATTGAATTCTTGTCTTGAGTCTTGAAGTCTTGAGGCCTTGAAGATGCAGTCCTTGCAGATGCCATCATGGAGTTGTCGTCATTGACGTAGATCCTCCATTCTCACACCACTCTCGTGCACTCATACCAAACCCCGTCTACTATAGCGTAGCATTAAAATAAAATATCATCCCGGGCTTGGTAACAGGGTGATGGGTTCCTACCTCATGCATACTACTCAACTACAAGAATTCAATATCACTCTTTGTAGGGTTGTTGCAAAGATGCCACTAAATGCAATAAAAACATAGGTATGAAAGCATGGTCAAAGTGAACTTGCCTGGTAAGTTGATGAAGATAACAACACTCTCGAATAATGACTTGGTAGAACTATTCGTCACTCCGTTGAAAATCTATATAGTCATAGCATTCATATAAGCAAACATCCTAGCAAACAATTTTAACACTCATAATAAAATCAACAAACAAAAATGCCAATCAAGGGACACCAAATAAAAACAAGGGAAAACTACACAACAAAACAACCAAAGAAAAACTCGAAGAAAACAATTCAAGGTTTTCACCACATCAAGCATCAACTAAGAAATAGTTTTACACAACTAAAACTTTTCTTAACAGAACCTAAGCATGGGTTTTGCTAACTAACAGAAGGGAAAACATCATGCAAACTAGGAGCAAAAAGAATCACATCAAAAGCTATTATAGAACTCCTATTATGCCTATAACAATTCTAGCAAGAAAAAAAATAAAATAAAAATTTTATTTATTGCAAATAAAAGTTCATGCTCTAAAGTTACAGAAACTAACCTAGAATAAACTATCTCTCCTGAAAAATAATAATTTATTTGCTAAGTAAAACAATAGGAAAACAGTAGCTAGTTAAATAATTAAGAATAACATGATTCTGATTAAAACTTTTTTTTTATTAATATCTAAAATACCCAAATAAATTCCTACGGTTAGGTAAGGTCAAAACAAAGTAGTGACAAAAAGAATTACTAAAATAAAATAATTCTAACTCACTTTATAGCAGAATTACTAATCTGCCTAAATCTAAAATAAAACAATTTCTAATAATTTTAATCATGACTAAACATATTTTCTACAGAAACTACAGCAAATTTTCAAACTAACAAAAAAAGAATCAATTAAAAATATTAAGTAGATTAAAAGATATGGATTTTACAAAACTGAAAACTATTCTGTTAAAAACAGAAACGAAAAAATTTAACTAAAAAGAAAACCGGCGCTAATGGGCCTACCTAACGCATCAGGCGTCAAATAACTAAAAAGCGCCGAGGGGATAAACCGAGTCGGGCCGGTCTAAACTAAACCTAAATAAAACCAAATAAACCGAAACTAACCGGGCCTATTTAAATTAAACCGTACCCCTTCGGGGTTCTAATCTGGACCCTACGTTTAGATCGGACGGTGGGGCATCTCCGGCGATTTCATCATGGTGGTCGACGGCCAGCGGCGACAGTGCAGTGGCTCCGGTGGTCGGGGACGACGGCGGAGACCTCCCAGTGCGCGGAGCAAGGGGGAGTCGAGGGTGGAGTCGGGGGAGCTGGTGGGGGGCGGGGAGGGCCGGGGCGGTGGCAATGGCGCGGCGGCGGCTTCGGGGCTCCGGCGAGCGATTGCGGGCGAGAGGGAGGGTTAGGCGAGGCGAGGGGCGGAACGGGGCGAGGGGAGGGTTTATATAGGGGGGGAACCGGCTTGGAGGAGGGGGCGAATCGGGGAGGCGATCCCGGGATTCCCGGGATTCCGGCGAGGCGGCGGCGCGGGTTGACTTGGGCAAGGGGAAGACGACGGGGTCAGGCTGGGGTGTCGGCGGGAGAGAGAGAGAGGATTGATCGAGGCCCGAATGGGAAGAGGAGTTCGTGACTCGGGTGGAAAGCTGCGCTTTGGTGGCTGGGTTTTCTTTTCTATTTTTTTTTGAATATTAGAGAGAGGAAAAAAATATATAAATATAAATATTTTATATAGGACATATATATGTCAAAATGATCAGGGGAATATTCCCTATAATTTGAACATTTTTCCAGAGGCAAATAAAACATACAAAAATTCTAATAAAGCAAGTAGTGATACTGTTGCATTAAAACCCAACAAAAATCATTTTAAAAATACCAAAATGATTTCAAATTTATTTTCTCCTAATTTTCCATTGAAGGGAATCATTTTACCCATATTTCCATTTATTTATTTTTAGGAGAAAAATAATTTGAATAAAATCCAAATAATTCCAAATTTGAAAGGGAGTTTCAAAATATTTTCAAATGACTTTCAATTTGATTCTTTTTAACTTTCAACTCATATTTCATATAATTGAAGAAGTCATTTTATCTTCTCTCATGAAAATCATTGAGTTGCATAAAGTTTTTAAAATTTGAAATATTTTCAAACAGAATTCAAATCTTTTCAAAACCCTTTTCATTTATTCAAATGGAAGAAGTCATATCATCTTGTCTCTAGGGTTTTGTGTTTTGAAATGAATTTGAATTCATGGATATAAAAAGGCAAAGTGAAAGTCAGGGAAAGTCATTTCATTCCCTCTCATTCAACTTTCAAAAAGTTTCAAATTCCACTCAATTTCACTCAATCAATCACACAACAAACAATCAATCAATCAAAACTATTTATTTATTATAACATTCCAAAATTTAGAATTTTGGGATGTTACATAAAGTTTCTATCTTTTTCAGCAAGATCAAACAACTAGCACCCAAGAAGATCCTAAAGGCTTTACTTGGCACAAACATTAATTAAAACTTAAAAATCACAATCATACCAGTAGCATAATTGTACAAACACACAAGAACAGAAAGCAAAAAGCAAAAATAAATTTATTCATTGGGTTGCCTCCCAACAAGCGCTTTAGTTTTACGCCCTTAGCTAGGCATAAAGCAAGGATCTAAGTTTTGTCATCTTCATCCAACTCTTCAACCAAACACTTAGAATCCTTCAAGGATTTAGCATAAAGACTTTCGATAGCAATACTTCTGGGGGTAAATTTAAAGATTTCATTATTACAAAAGGATCTCTTATCACTTCAACAAAATCAGGGTGGATACTAATCATCTTAAGATCTCCTTTATTGCTATCACTAGAAGTTGCACCCTTGTTCCTGGATCACCTACTCTTTATGGGAGTTTCCTCAATAATTTTAGTGGTAGTAAAAGCCGTGCTTAGATTACTAAAGATTTCTTCCAATTTATCGATCCGAGACGGACTTTCTTCTATTCTTTCATGGATTAAGGTACCCCTCTCTTTTAACAACTTAAAAATATCACCCGCTTTTGACCCAAGATTAGTGGCAAAATTATGCATCTTTTTATGTATAATTTCCATATGATCTTTGGTGAGCATTTTCTTTTCGATAACATCTAGTCTTTCCATAACATGCTCAAGAGTCAAAATTGTTTCATTAACCATAAGAGGTGGTGAGCCCACTAAATTTCCCATAACATTAAGAGCATCAAAAGGACGACTCATTAAGAAATTTCCACCAGTAATCTTATCAAGGACGAATCTATACCAAGTGGTGATGCCAACATAAAAACAACGCAAAAGCACAACGGTAGAATGCTTACGGATAGATTTATTATGAGCATTGCAAATTCTATACCAAGCATCTTTTAAATTTTCTCCTCCCCTTTGTCTAAAGTTGAGGACCTCGTCCTCGGGAGTTCAAGCAGTGGAGGAAGAACTATCCATAACGGCAAGCAAGAAGGCACGCAAAAACAGATCTGGCAAGAAAACGGCGAACGGAAAAAGAGAGGCGAATAAAACGGGAAATTTTGTGAAGTGGGGGAGAGGAAAACGAGAGGAAAATGGCGAATAATGTAAATTGCATGGAGATGAGATTTGTGAGTAGGAACCTGGTATATGTTGAAGATCCTACCCGGCAACGGCGCCGGAAATTCCTTTTGATGTCGCTTGAAGCTACGTCGGTATTTCCCCAAAGAGGAAGGGATGATGGAGCACAACGGCGGTAGGTATTTCCATCAGATATGAAACCAAGGTTATCAAACCAGTAGGAGAACCAAGCAAAACAACGTAAACAGCCCCTGCACACAAATAACAACACCTCGCAACCCGACTTGTTAAAGGGGTTGTCAATCCCTTTCGGGTAACGTTGCCAGAAACGGTGCAAGGACGGGAGAAAGTTGTAATAGATTGAATAAATAGATCGCACATAAAATAAAGTGCAGCAAAGTATTTTTTGTATTTTTGGTTTAATAGATCTGAATAAAAAAGGACCAAATAAAATAGATCGCAAGGTAAATATATGAGAAAGAAGACCCGGGGGCCGTAGATTTCACTAGTGGCTTCTCTCGAGAAAGATAGCAAACGGTGGCTAAAAAATTACTGTTGGTCAACTGATAGAACTTCAAATAATGATGACGATATCCATGCAATGATCATTACATAGGCATCTCGTCCAAGATTAGTAGACTGACTCCTACCTGCATCTACTACTATTAATCCACACATCGACCGCTATCCAGCATGCATCTTGTGTATTAAGTTCATGGAAAAACGGAGTAATGCAATAAGAACAATGACATGATGTAGACAATATCCGTTTATGTATGGCGCTAGATATAGATCCCATATTTTTATCCTTACTAGCAACGATACATACGTGTCGGTTCCCTTTCTGTCACTGGGATCAAGCACCGTAAGATCGAACCCACTACCAGGCACCTCTTCCCATTGCAAGATAAATAGATCAAGTTGGCCAAACAAAACCCAAATATTAGAGAAGAAATACGAGGATATAAGAGATCATGCATATAAGAGATCAAAGAAACTCAAATAAATTTCATGGATATAAAAAGATATGACTGATCATAAACACGAAGTTCATCAGATCCCAACAAACACACCGCAAAAGAGTTACATCATATGGATCTCCAAGAGACCATTGTATTGAGAATTCAGCAAGAGAGGGAAAGACATCTAGCTACTAACTACGGACCCAAAGTTCTACAAAGAACTACTCACGCATCATCGGGGAGGCACCTATGGAAGTGGGGAACCCCTCCGTGATGGTGTCTAGATTGGATCTGGTGGTTCTGGACACTGCGGCGACTGGATGTATTTTTCGTCGATGCCTCTAGGGTTTTTGGAATATTGGGGTACTTATAGAGCAAAGAGGCGGTCCAGGGGGCACCCGAGGTGGGCACAACCCACCTGGGCGCGCTAGGGCCTCCTAGCGTGCCCTGGTGGGTTGTCCCCTCCTCGAGACTCCCCCCAGGTGCAACCAGGGCCCAACTTCTTCCTTCTGTCCCATCAAAAATCATCGTGGAGTTTTGTGGCATTTGGACTTCGTCTGATATTGATTTCCTGTGATGTAAAAAACATGAAAAAACAGCAACTGGCACTTGGCACTATGTCAATAGGTTAGTACCAAAAAATGATATAAAATGACTATAAAATGATTATAAAACATCCAAGATTGATAATAAAACAGCATGGAACAATCAAATATTATAGATATGTTGGAGACGTATCACCCCCTGCCCCCGTATATAAAGGAGGGAGGAGGAGGCCGGCGGCCAGGGAGGTGGCGCGCCATAGGGAAGTCCAACTAGGATTCCCAATCCTAGTTGGAGTCCCCTTCCATTTCCAAGAGGGAGAGAGAGGGAAGGAGGAAGAGGGGAGAAGGAAAGAGGGGCGCCGCCCCCCTCCCTAGTCCAATTCGGACTGGCCATGGGGGAGGGGGCATGGCCTCCATTATGGCCCTCCTCTCCTTTCCACTAAGGCCCATGAAGGCCCATGAACTTCCCGGGGGGGGGGGGGGGTTCCGGTAACCCCCGGTACTCCGAAACTCATCCAAAACAACGGGAACGATACCGGTGTATGAATGTAACCTTCTAGTATATGAATATTTATGTCTCGACCGTTTCGAGACTCCTTGTCATGTCCGTGATCTCATTCGGGACTCCGAACAAACTTCGGTCATCAAATCACATAACTTATAATATAAATCGTCATCGAACGTTAAGCGTGCGGACACTACGGGTTCGAGAACTATGTAGACATGACCGAGACACATCTCCAGCAATAACCAATAGCGGAACTTGGGTGCTCATATTGGCTCCTACATATTCTACGAAGATCTTTATCAGTCAAACCGCATAACAACATACGTTGTTCCTTTTGTCATCGGTATGTTACTTGCCCAAGATTCGATCGTCGGTATCATCATACCTAGTTCAATCTTGTTACCGACAAGTCTCTTTACTCGTTCCGTAATGCATCATCCCGCAACTAACTCATTAATCACATTGCTTGCAAGGCTTATAGTGATGAGCATTACCGAGAGAGCCGACAGATACCTCTTCGAAACATGGAGCGACAAATCCTAATCTTGATTTATACCAACTCAACAAGCACCATCAGAGACACCTGTAGAGCATCTTTATAATCACCCATTTACGTTATGACGTTTGATAGCACACAAGGTGTTCCTCCGGTATTCGGGAGTTACATAATCTCATAGTCAGAGGAACATGTATAAGTCATGATGAAAGCAATAGCAATAAAACTAAACGATCATTAATGCTAAGCTAACGGATGGGTCTTGTCCATCACATCATTCTCTAATGATGTGATCCCGTTCATCAAATGACAACACATGCATATGGTTAGGAAACTTAACCATGTTTGATTAACAAGCTAGTCTAATAGAGGCATAGTAGGGACACTCTGTTTGTCTATGTATTCACACATGCACTAAGTTTCCGGTTAATACAATTCTAGCATGAATAATAAACATTTATCATGATATAAGGAAATATAAATAACAACTTTATTATTGCCTCTAGTGCATATTTCCTTCACAAAACATATATCAAGTGAATCAATATGATACCCCATTGTCACCACGAGTATTCATATGCAAGACATATATCAAGTGCTCTCAAATCCATAAAAGTATTCAATCCGATAACAATGAAATCTCAAAGGAAAAAACTCAATTCATCACAACAAGATAGAGAGGGGAAAACACCATATTATCCGACTATATTAACAAAGCCCACGATACATCAATATCGTGACATCTCAAGAACACGAGAGAGAGAGAGAGAGAGAGAGATTAAACACATAGCTATTGGTACAAACCCTCGGCCCTGGGGGTGGACCACTCCCTCCTCATCGTCGTGGCTGCCGGGATGATGAAGATGGCCACCGGTGATGATTTACCTCTGGCAGAGTGCCGGAACGGGGTATAGATTGGTTTTTGGTGGCTACAGAGCCTTTCGGCGGTGGAACTTCTGATCTAGGGTTAACCCCGAGGGTTTCTGGAATATTTGGGATTTTATAGGGCAAAGAGGGGGTGCGGGAGGCCACCGAGTTGGGCACAACCCACCTGGGTGCGCCTGGGCACCCAGGCGCGCCCTGGTGGGTTGTGCCCCTGGGTACCCAGTGTGCTGCTCGGCCCATCGAGTCTTCCGTCCATAAAAATCCACAAAAAGTTTCACGGTGTTTGGACTCCGTTTGATATTTATGTCCTGCGATGTAAAAAACAAGCAAAAAACAGCAACTGACACTTGGCACTGGGTCAATAGGTTAGTCCCAAAAAATGATATAAAGTTGCTATAAAATGATTGTAAAACATCCAAGAATGATAATATAACAGCATGAATATTTCATAAATTATAGATACGTTGGAGACGTATCAGCATCCCCAAGCTTAATTCCTACTCGTCCTCGAGTTGGTAAATGATAAAAGAAATAATTTATGAAGTGTTAATGCTCACTACTGCAGGATGCTGCTAATGCGACACTACAATTAGAGACCCTTCGAGAAACTGTGTGCGATGCCATAATCGCAAACGATGCTGTATGAAAACCGTCAGAGATGTATAAAAGTTTGCGATGACAGATGCATCAAACACAGTTCAGGATTTAGTTGCGTGTGCGATGAAGGACATACGGTTCAGCTCAATTAACTGTTTGCGATGAGGAGGAACAAAAGAAACGATCAACCAGATGAAGGCGTGTGCGATACACAGCATACGGTTCACTCGGATGAACTGTTTGTGATTAGGCAACACAAAAGAAACGGGCAGCCAGATGAAGGTGTGTGCGATATACATCATACGATTCACTCGGATGAACTATTTGTGATTAGGCAAGAGAACAGAAACGGTTCAATATAACAAGATGTGTGTGATACGTACCAAACAAGTCTGTAATCAGAAATGTGTGCGAAGACCGATAATAACACAGACGATTGCTTCTAATAATACGTATGTGATATGCTCTGTCTACACAACATCTATTGGCCATTGTGGGACGGGCGGTCATCCGGATACGCCATAAGGATCATTAGATCATCACAAAATATATACGTGATGATACTTAATTACTAGGTACAATGCATAAAATTGAAAATGAAAAATACTAAAACTAATAATCCATCCTGGGGCCAGTATTCCCACAGCCCCTCGCCAGCAGCTCCCTGGTGCGTGGAGTCTTCCCAGTGCAGAGGCAGTACTCCGACTCCTCCGCCTCGCAGACGTACCGATCTGCCTCTTGCTGGTGGACGTGCGCGGCCGATGTTGCCATTTCGTTGGGCGCCCACCGGAGCTCCTCGTCGGTGGCATGATGGAGCATATCGGCCCACCTTCACGCAGCAACGAGGCGCCCAACGCCTATGACCTTTCTCGCGAAGTACCCGTCTTCGTACACCTCCTCGGCACGGCGACGTGCCCGCCCCCAAAGCTCCGCCGCCTCCTTTTTCCAGGCGGCATCACTGGCTTCACAGGCCGCCTGGTACCTGGTTTCCTCCTTCGCCATCTCATTCGTGAACGCCACTTGCCTGGCTTTCTCAGCCGGCCGCAGCGACTTCCACAGACAAAGATTTTACTGGCCCCAAAACCAATCCAAAGTTGGGGGGGTCCGGCACAACCTCATCAGGCGGTGTGTAAGGGGTCCTCGTCGCTGCTAATGGCATGAGCGTCCTTGGGGGGCGGCGACTCCTCGTCGGCGCGTGGGCAGACCGGCGGCGCCATGGCAGAGATTTGAGAGAGATAGAGAGAGGGCGAGCGAGGGGAGGATGTATATGAGCATGCAGGCGGGACGACGTGAGCAAGGTAGTATTTATTTGCGGCCAGAATCTAGATCGACGGGGATAGTACACACGCCGGTCGCCGGAATTTACAAGTACTGTAGTTTGAATTACTCAAAATTCCCGCAACAAATCCGTGTGAACATAATAGCTGACGGTATCCAATATAGAACCGTGTCTCATTAATGATCCCCGCCAATCATTTACCAAACCTCTAGCCGCGAGATAGAGTGCCAATCGTGTGGGGGCCGGTTTTCTTGCCAGATCTTTACATTTTCTTTTTTCAACACCAGATATTTACATCGTCTGATGATTTTTCAACTCACACACAAGTACACAAAAATATGATTTTTGAAACCGTTTTGGTTAGGCGTTGCATGTAGATGTAGTTCAAATTTGAATTATGGTCATTAAATGGTTAGAAAATAACTTAAATGTCCTTAAAACGTCAAATGACCCCTGAAAATTTCCAAATTTTCACATGAAAGTTGTATTAGTGCACGTTAAACATAGGAACAAAATTGAAGGTCGTAAGAGGAAGCTATCTCCCATCCGTCAACAAACATGCATTGTTCCCTCTCGGAACCACGAACCTTCTAGTGAGTTGCTCCGGTTTGTGAGGGATGTGTGTCCAAACTTTCGTCAAACAGGCCAATTTTTTAACCACATCATCTTGGTGGCATGGCATTAAATCAAGCAAGGTTT
The DNA here is from genome assembly GCA_021605145.1 of Aegilops bicornis. Taxonomy (NCBI): domain Eukaryota; kingdom Viridiplantae; phylum Streptophyta; class Magnoliopsida; order Poales; family Poaceae; genus Aegilops; species Aegilops bicornis. The sequence continues at coordinate 93,533,816 of CM038669.1, read as the reverse complement.
CATGTTTTTCTGATCTTTTTTTTTGAATTAAAATGCCATGGCATGCACTCCATGCATGTGCCCATGCCTTGACACCAATATGTTTGAAAATTCCTTCGAATTTACTGGACATGGAATTAACTCGCACACAAGTACACAAAAACATGATTTTTAAAACCGTTTTGGTTAGGCGTTGCATGTAGATGTAGTTCAAATTTGAATTACGGTCATTAAAAGGTTAGAAAATCACTTAAATGTCTTTAGAAGGTCAAATGACCCCTGAAACATACCAAATTTTCACGTGACAGTTGCATGTTAAACGTAGGAAAAAAATTGAAGGCCCTAAGAGGAAGCTATCTCCCGTTCGTCATCAAACATACATTGTTCCCTCTCCGAACCACAAACCTTCTAGCGAGTTGCTCCGGTTTGTGAGGGACATGTGTCCAAATGTTCGTCAAACATGCCAATTGCTTTACCACATCATCTTGGTGGCATGACATTACATCAACCAAGGTTTCATGTGTTTCTGGTCATTTTTCTATTTTTTGAATTAAAATGCCATGTCACTGCATGCATGCGTCCATGTCGTGAGACCAATATGTTTGAAAATTCCTTCTAATTTACTGCACATGGAATTAACTCGCACACAAGTACATAGATATGATTTTTCAAACCGTTTTGGTTAGGCATTGCATGTAGATGTAGTTCAAATTTGAATTACGGTCATTAAATGGTTAGAAAATCACTTAAATGTCCTTGAAAGGTCAAATCACCCCTAGAATTTTCCAAAATTTCACATTACAGTTTTAGTAGTGCATGTTAGACGTAGAAAAAATATCAAGGCCGTAAGAGGAAGCTATCTCCCATTCGTCATCAAACATGCATTGTTCCCTCTCGGTACCACGAACCTTCTAGTGAGTTGCTCCGGTTTGTGAGGGGTGTGTATCCAAACTTTCTTCAAACATGCCAATTTCTCTACCACATCATCTTGGTGGCATGACATTAAATTTCATTTTTTCTGATCATTTTTTAATTCTTTGGAATTAAAATGCCATGGCATGCACTCCATGCATGTGCCCATGCTTTAACACCAATATGTTTGAAAATTCCTTCTAATTTACTGCACATGGAATTAACTCGCACACAAGTACACAAAAATATTATTTTTCAAACTGTTATGGTTAGGCATTGCATGTAGATGTAGTTCAATTGTGAATTACGGTCATTAGATGGTTACAAAATCACTTAAATGTCTTTAAAAGGTCAAATGACCCCTGAAATTTACCAATTTTTCACATGACAGTTGTATTAGTGCACGTTAAACGTAGGAATAAATTTGAAGGCCGTAAGAGGAAGCTATCTCCCGTTCATCATCAAACATGCATTTTTCCCTCTCGGAACCACGAACCTTCTAGCGTGTTGCTCCGGTTTGTGAGGGGTGTGTGTCCAAACGTTCGTCAAACATCCCAATTTCTTTACCACATCATCTTGGTGGCATGACATTACATCAACCAAGGTTTCATGTGTTTCTGATCATTTTTCTATTTTTCTGAATTAAAATGCCATGTCACTCCATGCATACATATGCATGTGTCCATGTCATGAGACCAATATGTTTGAAAATTCCTTCTAATTTACTGCACATGGAATTAACTCACACACAAGTACACAGATATGAGTTTTAATCTGTTTTTGTTAGGCGTTGCATGTAGTTGTAGTTCAAATTTGAATTACGGTCATTACATGGTTAGAAAATCACTTAAAGGTCTTTAAAAGGTCAAATGACCCCTAGAATTTTCCAAAATTTCACATTACAGTTATAGTAGTGCACGTTGGACGTAGAAAAAATTTAATGGCTGTAAGAGGAAGCTATCTCCCGTTCGTCATCAACACATGCATTGTTCCCTCTCGGAACCACGAACCTTCTAGCGAGTTGCTCCGGTTTTTGAGGGGTGTGTGTCCAAACTTTCGTCAAACATGCCAATTTCTCTACCACATCATCTTGGTGGCATGACATTAAATCAAGCAAGGTTTCATGTTTTCTGATCATTTTTTAATTTTTGGGAATTAAAATGTCATGGCATGCACTCCATGCATGTGCCCATGCCTTAACACCAATATGTTTGAAAATTCCTTCTAATTTACTGCACATGGAATTAACTCGCACACAAGTACACAAAAATATGATTTTTCAAACTGTTATGGTTAGGCATTGCATGTAGATGTAGTTCGAATGTGAATTACGGTCATTAGATGGTTAGAAAATCACTTAAATGTCTTTAAAAGGTCAAATGACCCCTGAAATTTACCAATTTTTCACATGACAGTTGTATTAGTGCATGTTAAACGTAGGAATAAATTTGAAGGCCGTAAGAGGAAGCTATCTCCCGTTCATCATCAAACATGCATTTTTCCCTCTCGGAACCACGAACCTTCTAGAGTGTTGCTCCGGTTTGTGAGGGGTGTGTGTCCAAACGTTCGTCAAACATGCTAATTTCTTTACCACATCATCTTGGTGGCATGACATTACATCAACCAAGGTTTCATGTGTTTCCGATCATTTTTCTATTTTACTGAATTAAAATGCCATGTCACTCCATGCATACGTATGCATGTGTCCATGTCATGAGACCAATATGTTTGAAAATTCCTTCTAATTTACTGCACATGGAATTAACTCGCACACAAGTACACAGATATGATTTTTAAACCATTTTGGTTAGGCGTTGCATGTAGATGTAGTTCAAATTTGAATTACAGTCATTACATGGTTAGAAAATCACTTAAAGGTCTTTAAAAGGTCAAATGACCCCTAGAATTTTCCAAAATTTCACATTACAGTTGTAGTAGTGCACGTTGGACGTAGAAAAAATTTGAAGGCCGTAAGAGGAAGCTATCTCCCGTTCGTCATCAAACATGCATTGTTCCCTCTCGGAACCACGAACCTACTAGCGAGTTGCTTCGGATTGTGAGAGGTGTGTGTCCAAACTTTCATCAAACATGCCAATTTCTTTAACACATCATCTTGGTGGCATGACATTACATCAACCAAGGTTTCACGTGTTTCTGATTTTTTTGGAATTAAAATGCCATGCCACTCCATGCATACGTATTCATGCATATGTGTCCATGTCGTGATACAAATATGTTTGAAAATTCCTTCTAGTTTACTGCACATGGAAGTAACTCGCACACAAGTACACAAATATGATTTTTCAAACCATTTCGGTTACGCGTTGCATGTAGCTAGATGTAGTTCAAATTTGAATTACAGTCATTAAATGGCTAGAAAATCACTTAAATGTCTTTAAAAGGTCGAATGACCCCTAGAATTTTGAAAAAAATCACATTACAGTTGTTAGTGCACGTTAGACGTAGAAAAAAATTTGAAGGCCGTAAAAGGAAGCTATCTCCCGTTCGTCATCAAACATGCATTGTTCCCTCTTGGAACCACGAGCCTTCTAGTGAGTTCCTCCGGTTTGTGAGGGGTGTGTGTCCAAACTTTGGTCAAACATGCCAATGTTTTTACCACATCATCTTGGTGGCATGACATTACATCAACCAAGATTTCATGTGTTTCTGATTTTTTAATTTTTTGGAATTAAAATGCCAGGTCACTCCATGCTTAATTGTGTCATAGCCATTAGACCAATATGTTTGAAAGATCCTTCCAATTTACTGCACGTGGAATTAAATCGCACACAAGTACACGAAATATGAGTTTTCAAACTGTTATGGTTAGCTGTTGCATGTACATGTAGTTCAAGTTTCAATTACGGTCATTAAATGGCTAGAAAATCAGTTAAATGTCTTAGAAGGTCAAATGACCCCTGAATTTTTAGAAAATTTGACATTACAGTTGTATTAGTACTACAAAATTTATTGTTCATTTAAAACACCATCCATTGGCACTTTATTCCAAATTCGTCTTTCACAACTAATAAAAAATATCTACAACATCACACACAGTTGTTTTCTAGGAACCGTTTGCGATGAAAATATCTCGGGTCTATTTAAGTCTCCTCCTTAAGCTTCGGCTAAATGCTGCTCTAGTTACAGCAACCCCCGAATCCACGAATCTCGATCCCCATTCCTGCACCCCCTTCTTGCAAAGATGAGGCCGTGGAAACGCTTCGTGAAGGCCCGTACGATGGCCGCGTCCCCCCCGAGCGCCGCCACCTACGCCGAGAGTGCCACCGCATCCGCATTGAGCACGGCCGCTTATGCTGAGAGGGCGTCTGCAGCAGCCTACAGGGCAGCTGCAAATCCCGAGACCGCTCGAGCTGCCGTCCGTGCCGCTGATGTCGCCCTGGCCTGGGTTGAGGCCATCCACGCCAAGATCGAGGATGCACACGCCAAGATATTCCAGGCCACCTCGGACTCCAGCATGCAACCCACATCTGAAAAGGCGGTAGTGGCCATGGAGCACTTGCTTCCTCATGAGGTTGCTGAGCGGGAGCTGGAGATGCAGGAGGCGGTGGAGATCGAGGTGTGCCGGGAGGAGGAGTTGCGCGTGGCCCAGGTCGAGGTAGAGAAGAGTCTGTCCGTCGAGGAATCGATGGTGGAGTACCAACGCGAGCTCTGGTGCAGCCACTACTACGTGTACTACAAACTTGAGGGCGGCGCCAAGGACGAGGACGAGGACGCGGTCGACTTCAGCAGGGGGGACGCGGAGTAAACCAACGGCGGCATGTCGCCAGGACAAGTCATTGACGTCTCATCTCATACCGGCTATGCATAGCCTGGCGCGGCAGCAGATTTTTAATTATGCGTACTTAGGCTTTGTTTTTAATGCTCGTCTTTTGTTAGAGCAATGTTAAGGTCAACTGGCTCTGTGTAATTACTAAAATTGCTCGATCCAGTAAGTGTGGTCTATTTGTTTTACGCTCTTTTGTGTGCCCAAATTAGCAAGCAATGTTAAATTATGCAATGACGTACCCGGGGAAATTTCCACCAAAATTTGAATTATCAAACTCATCCCATGCGCGTAAAGCAGAAGAATCGTTTGCGATGCACACAATCGTTCAAAGTGAATGGTCCGGCGGCACCACGCGCGTTCAAAGTGAATGTGCACATGCCTTGAGACCAAAATTTGAATTATCAAACTCATCCCATGCGCGTAAAGCAGAAGAATCGTTTGTGATGCACACAATCGTTCAAAGTGAATGGTCCGTGACACCGCAGCAAAGTTTCCCTCCACATTTACAAAATTTTGGCCTACCGCCAAAATATCTACCCCCGCCCCCCTTCCCCCCTTCCCCACCCCCTTTTCTCCCCGACCACAAGTCACATTTCCCCTCTTTCATCCTTCCTTCCTTCCTTGCTAAGCTACAACCGCTTCCTCGCCCTCGCCGTCTCGCATCCTAACGCCGGGGTCGCCATGGTCTTCTTCAAAGACATCTCCAGCGGTTCCTCCTGCGGCGACTACTCCTTCACCACTCGAGTATGCCTCTCTTCTCTCTCTCTCTCTCTCTCTCTCTCTCGGGCTATGACTTCGAATGAAGGATTTTTACCCGGAGGTCGATTTGAGTCGTTTCTTCCTCTTGTAGCTCCCTAAGACCATCAGTGGCAATGAATGGAGCGGGGTGGCTAAAGATCTATCTGCTCGTTGTCACCATCAATATCCATGCGTGAAGCTACTTGTGTTTGATTACTGTGGACCTTTGGGAGGAAGTTTTACGGCATGTCTTGAGAGAAGGTTAGACCCTCTTCCGTTGTTACAAATCATTTGTTAGATGTGATTCAGACACTGTCACGGTCCCAAACCATTCATACCACACCTTCAACCAAATGCATCCTAAGACAGTGTCACAGTTTGTACCTAGTATCTTAAATTATTTGGCACCGCTTCAGCAGTTTGTGCAACCAACTTTGGTACACACATCCGAGCATCCAAGCAGTAAAATACTAAATCTTTATGGCACGAAGGAACTGGGCATCGGAGCAACTACGTGCTCTGGAGTCCGGGTCCCTGATTTTTTTTCCGCTGCATCGGCTCGCCAGTTCAGGGCACCGGTGCGAGATGTAGCAACAGTTGTCTTTACACCAGTTTTGGCATACATAGTGGACAACCTTAGTGCTATTAGTTCTATGTTACTAAATTTGTGCATGTACACACCTGTTAGTATCAATTTGCTGTTATCCAAACACTGGCGATATGTTGTTGCAGTTATATTTACCTTCCTTATAAAATGTTCAATTTGTTATTTATTGTACATGAGTAAGAACTTGTAGCGTCGTTGTAGTTAATTATAGCTTCTGATGTTCCATAATTTGGTTGTTGTCTCAGTACCAATAATTTCATTTGCACATTGATCTTTTTTAGAAGATATGTCATAATTAACATGTTTCTTTAGTTTTTAAAAATAAGCATTGGTGATTTTCTATGTTGCTATAAACCCATTTCCCGTACAATAGTTACCGATCTAGTTTTAAGTATTATAGGATGAACGGAAGTGTTCTTACTTGGAGTGGGTTGATCAATAGTGGCCACAGTCTTTGAAGATGTGCCTAACGAAGCTCTGGAGCATGTATGAGGAAGTGAACACAGCTAGGCTTAGAGAAAGTCTTGTCAACGCTGAAGCATGTTTCAAGATGCGGGATAAAAGGTTGGAGGTGGAGAATGAGCTCAGATTTTTTTAAAGTCTTTGCTAAGATGGTGTTGGCGAAGGAGGAGGCACTTTCCCAGTTGGCCCGTGCAAAACGGGTTCTTACTGAACTGAAAGCAGAGGTGGATAAGACTAGCCTGGATGATCCCGATAAGGGAAATGAATATATTGTTCTTATGAAGTTGAACTAGCTATATGTTGTACTTGTCTTTGTTTTCATGTAGCTCTTTGTCTTGTGATGTTATAATATATATATATATATATATATATATATATGAAATTGGCAAACAACTGTTTGATATGAAATGTGAATTTGCGTAATACTGGAATTATTAATTGTAAACTAATAAACATGCTAAATGTGTTATGGACCTTTGCAAACGGTTCTAGCAGTAAAAGCGCTTTAGATGGATAGCCCAATGCCACACAGTTTTCTACATCAAATCATGTGTGATGTAGATAATGAAAGCAAACGGTTAACCAAGGCAGAGTGTGTGTGACAGTTACATCTTTCACACACGAGCGTATACATAAAACCGTGTGGGACATACATCCGAATGGAAACATTTTCCCTGGATTGACTATGTGGGATGTACATAAGAACGGAAACGTATTCCTTGGATTGACTGTGTGTGATATACATACGAACGGAAATGATTTTCTGGGATTCACCGTGTGGGATGTACATACCTAGGGAAATGATTTCTGGGATTTACCGTGTGGGATGTACATACCTACAAAAATGATTTTTGGGATTCACCGTGTGGGATGTACATACCTACGGAAAAGATTGTGTTTCGATGCCTCGCCCGATCGCACATGGCCCCAGCATGGGTCCCAGGAGGGCCTATCCCTGACGATTTCTGGGTCGTGTGGGAAGGACACCCTATCGCACACACTCACTTGGCGACGGTTCCAAATGCCGTCGCGGAAAGGGGTAAAAAAACCGTTTGTTTAGGACCGACGCGCACTAGTGGCTAGCAAAGTGCACAAGTTTGATCAATGATAATTTCAATTACTTTTGCTAGCATCATAACATCAATTCTTTCTTATAAAACCTCTCATGTTTAAAGTAGCAACTAATTCACATGTTAAGGTTCAAACAATCAGTTCTCTCGAAACTCAATAACCTATGTTCTTAGTCACCAAGCAATTGCAATTCAACTTATTCAATAGAGTCTAAGTAAGAGCTCCACATACTCAACCATCATATAGTCTTCCATGATTGATAACACTGACCGCATACACATGAGCAGAACGTTTTAACTGGACGCATAGAAAGATAGGGGCTTACAATTTTGCCTCCCAACGTATTCACCTCAAGGGTGAAGTCAATAATAATAACTCATGCTACCCTGATACGTCCATTTTTCATCATGCTTTTATATTGATATTTATTGCATTATGGGCTGTTATTACATGTTATGCCACAATACTTATGCCCATTCTCTCTTATTTTACAAGGTTTACATAAGGAGGGAGAATACCGCATTTACAATTACTGAAATTTGGAAAAGGAGCAAATATTAGAGACCTATTCTGCACAACTCCAGAAGTCCTGAAACTCCACGAAGGTAATTTTTGGAAATAATAAAAAATAACCAGCGGAAGAAGTTCACCAGAGGGGGGCCCACCTGTCCACGAGGGTGGGGGCGCGCCCTACCCCCCAGGGCGCGCCCCCTACCTCGTGGGCCCCCTGTTGGCTTTCCGATGCCCATCTTCTGCTATATGAGGTCTTTCGATAAGGAAAAAAATCATAAGCAACCTTTCGGGACAGAACTCCGCCGCCACGAGGCGGAACCTTGGCGGAACCAATCTAGGGCTTTGATAGATCTGTTCTGTCGGGGACACTTCCCTCCGGGAGGGGGAAATCATCACCATCGTCATCACCAACGCACCTCTCATCAGGAGAGGGCAATCTCCATCAACATCTTCACCAGCACCATCCTGTCTCAAAACCCTAGTTCATCTCTTGTATCCAATTCTTGTCTCCAAGTCGGGGATTGGTACTAGTAGGTTGCTAGTAGTGTTGATTACTCCTTGTAGTTGATGCTAGTTGGTTTACTTGGTGAAAGATCGTATGTTCAGATCCATTATGGATATTATTAACCCTCTGATTATGAACATGAATATGTTTTGTGAGTAGTTATGTTTGTTCCCGAGGACATGGGAGAAGTCTTGCTATTAGTAGTCATGTGAATCTGGTATTCGTTCGATATTTTGATGAGATGTATGTTGTCTAGCCTCTAGTGGTGTTATGTGAGCGTCGACTACATAACACTTCACCATTATTTGGGCCTAGAGGAAGGCATTGGGAAGTAATAAGTAGATGATGGGTTGCTAGAGTGATGAAGCTTAAACCCTAGTTTATGTGTTGCTTCGTAAGGGGCTGACTTGGATCCATATGTTTCATGCTATGGTTAGGTTTACCTTAATACTTTTGTTGTAGTTGCGGATGCTTGCAATAGAGGTTAATCATAAGTGGGATGCGTGTCCAAGTAAGGGCAGCACCCAAGCACCGGTCCACCCACATATCAAATTATCAAAGTACCGAACGCGAATCATATGAACGTGATGAAAACTAGCTTGACGATAATTCCCATGTGTCCTCGGGGCGCTTTTCCTTATATAAGAGTTTGTCCAGGCTTGTCCTTTGCTAAAAAAAGATTGGGCCACCTTGCTGCACTTTATTTACTTTTGTTACTTGTTGCTCGTTACAAATTATCTTATCACAAAACTATCTCTGTTACCACTTATTTCAGTACTTGCAGAGAATACCTTGCTGAAAACCGCTTATCATTTCCTTCTGCTCCTCGTTGGGTTCCACACTCTTACTTATCGAAAGGACTATGATAGATCCCCTATACTTGTGGGTCATCATACCCATATCCAACTGGATATATGTGCCTAGATCTTTCCTCACCACATGATGCTTGCTAAAAGAGAAAAATAAAAAGGAATAGAGAGAAAAACTTTGACTCTTGCATGAAAGTAAATACATAAAAGTAAAAGGGTAGGCCCTTCGCAGAGGGAAGAAGAGGTTGCCATGCGCTATTTGTTTGTATGCTCAACCCCTTAGTGCAAAAGAATGTCACGTTATATTGCCCCTTATGATAGCAACGTTTATTATGCAACCTGTCGCTTTTATTCTTTGCCATCACAAGTTCGTACAACGCTCAATTTTCTCTTACAGTAAATGATCTAACACTTTTAGAAGCAATTTGTATTGCCTTATTACACCGATGACAACTTACTTGAAGGATCTTGCTCAATCCATAGGTAAGTATGGTGGACTCTTGAAACTAAGATTTGGTTTTAAGGGTTTCTGGATGCACAAGTAGTATCTCTACTTGGTGCGGAATTTTTTGCTAGCAAAGATGGGGGGCAAGCACCACATGTTGAAGGATCTATGACAATATAACATCTATGTGAATATGAACAAACATAAACCATTACATTGTCTTCCTTGTCCAACATCAACAATTTTGGCATATAATATTTTGATGGGGGCTCACAATCACAAAAGATTTCCAAGATAGTGTATTTGTATGCGAAAGCTCTCTTCCTTATACTAATTATTCATGAATTGCTTGTATGACCAATATTGTGATTGTCAAGCTTCAAAAGATTTCACTTTCTAAACCCAATGTGAAGCTATTCATTCAACAATTTACTCATAGGATATAAGTGAAGCACAAGAGTAAATGACAAGCTACTTCAAAAAGATATAAGTGAAGATCAAGCGAGTAGTTATGTAAATGTGTAGCTATTTGAGGACTCTCTCTTATTTAAAAACTTTCATATCTAAGTATTTTATTAAAACAACAAGCAAAATGAAAATAAAATGACATTCCAAGAATAGCACAACTCATGTGGAGAAGCAAAAACTTCGGCTCAACCGATACTAACCGATAATTGTTGATGAAGAAAGGTGGGATGCCTACCGGGGCATCCCCAAGCTTAGATGCTTGAGATTTCTTGAAATATTATCTTGGGATGCCCAAGGTGTGGGATGCCTACCGGGGCATCCCCAAGCTTAGATGCTTGAGATTTATTGAAATATTACCTTGGGATGCCTTGGGCATCCCCAAGCTTGAGCTTTTGTGTCTCCTTAATTCCTTTTATATCACCGTTTCCCTAAATCTTAAAAACTTCATCCACACAAAACTCAACAAGAATTCATGAGATAAGTTAGTATAAACCAATGCAAAAAACTTTATCATTCTCTACTGTAGCAAATCACTAAAATTATTATTTAACATTGCATACTAAATTCCTCTGCATATTAACACTCCTATCCGCAAATAGAATCATTAAACAAGCACACATATGCAAACAATGCAACCACAACAGCAATCTGCAAAAACAGTACAGTCTATAAAGAATGCAAGAGTATCAATACTTCTTAAACTCCAAAGATTATGAAAATGTACCACACTATAGAAAATTTATCAGAGCTTATTTTGCAAAAAATTATAACATTTTATCACATTCTGACTTTTCCAGGGAATTATTGCAACATCGATAAACTTTCTGTTTTGAAACAGCAACATATAGACTTTTAAAATAAACATGGCAAAGGCTATCCTTGAAATTTATTGAAAATAAAGATGCGAAACATTATTATAAATAATAGCAAGCAACTCCTAAAAAATAAAATGATGCTCCAAGTAAAACTCATATCATGTGACGAATGAAAACATAGCTCCAAGTGAGGTTACCGATAATGTTGGAGACAAAAGAGGGGATGCCTTCCGGGGCATCCCCAAGCTTTGTTGCTTGGATATTCCTTGAATGTTACCTTGGGCTGCCTTGGGCATCCCCAAGCTTAGGGTCTTGTTACTCCTTATTCTCTTCATATCGACATCTCACCCAAAACTTGAAAACTTCAATCACACAAAACTTAACGGAACTTCGTGAGATAGGTTACTATGATAAAGAGCAAACCATTTCACTTTGGTACTGTTAAAGACAAGATTCATAATTGTTTCCACACAATGCCTACTGTAGCATGTCATTTCCACAATTTATATTGAGAGATATAAGCCATAGAAACTAGGAAACAAGCAAACTATGCATTGAAAACAGAATCGGTCAAAAACAGAAAAGTCTGAAGTAATCTGTAATCCAACCATACTTCTGTTACTCCAAAGATTCTGAAAAAATAGTACAACATAGAGAATTTGTATATTTATCACCTGTAAAAAATCAGATCAAAAGCACATTCCAGTGAATTTTGAAAATTCCTGGACTGAGCGCAAAAGTTTCTGTTTTTGGACAGAATCAAGTCAACTATCATCCACGCTATCCCAAAGACTTTACTTGGTACTTTCTTGAAACAAAAGCAGTAAAACATGATTACTACAGTAGCATGATCATGTGAACGCATAAAAATAGTAGGTAAAAGTGTTGGGTTCTCTCCCAACAAGCTCTTTTCTTTAATGCTTTTGAGCTAGGCAAGATGATTTCAATGATGCTCGCATAAAAGATAAGAATTGAAACATAAATAGAGTATCATGAATCATAAGTTCCTCTCTCATAATAAATTTCATTATCATCATGAGTAGATTCATCAATATAACCATCACATAAAGCATTCTTTTCATGATCCAAAAGCATAGAAAATTTATTACTCTCCATATAAGCAATTTTATTCTCATTCACAATAGTAGGAGTATCATATGAAACTCGAATACTATAAATTGTTTCCACATTAAAAGGGTAATGTTCAGTAAAGGGATAATAAAAATTATGACAATAATTATCACTAATTTTTATAACATAAAAATCATCACAATAATCATCATAAGTAGCAACTTTTTTCTCATCATAGATAGGACGCATGCAATCATCATAACAAATTTGATCATTCAAAGTAGGGGGACTAAAAAGATCATCATCATTAAGCATATTATCCCCAAGCTTGGAACAAACATTAATTGCATCAAATAAATTCTCAAATATGTCATTCGCATCAAACAAAGCATCCCCAAGCTTGTGGCTTGGCATATCATAAACATAATAACTCTCATCATTAAAAGTATGAATAGCATCAACGGTATAACAATTGCTATCATCATAATTTCTCAAGTTGGTGCCAAAAAGATTTCCAAGATTATAAGAAGTATTAAATCATAATCATCACATCAAGCAATAGGTATAACAAAATCATCATCAATAGTGCTCTCGGACATCGAGCCATAAGACATAGAAGCAATATCATCATGAAGTGCATCATCTTCCACAATTATTTTTGATTCATTTTCATGAGGCACAACAACAATAGGAGAAACATTATTTGGGAGAGATACCTTTTTACCTCTATTCTTTCTTCTTTTCTTCTTCTTCACCACATCACGTGTGTGTTTAATTAATTTTTTCAAGCTTCTTATTGATGAGATTGGTTGAATAGGGAGCTCCTCCTCGTCACATATTTCATCATGAGAGACAATAGGACGGAAAGTGGAAATCTTTACCCTTTCATTAGTGTCCTTTTTATATTCTATTGGTTTCCCCATCTTTCTATAGTTGGTAATATAAGCATTCTCATTGCAATTTACCAAGCAAAACATATAGATATTTACTAGCTTAGCTTCAATGTTATCCGTGAGAATGAATACTTCAAACCAACTATTTTTATGTGTCAATTCTTCACTCCCCAATAATAGACAAAGCTCATTATAAAGTTCAAGGGTGATCAAGTTATTGCAATATTTGGACATGATTCGATCATGAAAAAGCATGCATTGGAAATTAAGGTAACCAACTTTATAGCAAAGTTCACAAGTAATAGGAGAAAGAGAGCATAATTTTGTAGCACATTCATCTATCACTTTGAGCAAAGAATTTGTTCTCTCATGCTTATGCTTCTTACAAAATCTATCTTCCCTATAAGGCACATCTTCACAAAGTCTTTCCACTCCACAAAAATTGACATGCGTATAAGAAACATTTTTTTCATGACTTATGCAATCATTATTAGAATTTTGGATACTCAAGGAATTCATACTAACAACATTGCAATCATGCTCATCATTCAAATATTTTGTGCCAAACATTTTATTGACTTCTTCTTCTAACAATTGAGCACAATTTTCTGACCCATCATTTTCAAGAAAGATATTATAAAGATGATCAATAATATGATGCAACCTCAATTCCTTTTTTATGTAGTTTTATTTTTATAAACCAAACTACTGATAAAACAAGAAACTAAAAGATTCAATTGCAAGATCTAAAGATATACCTTCAAGCACTCACCTCCCGGCAACAGCGCCATAAAAGAGTTAGATGTCTACTACGCAACTTTATTCTTGTAGACTCGTGTTGGGCCTCCAAGCGCAGAGTTTTGTAGGACAGTAGAAATTTTCCCTCAAGTGGATGACCTAAGGTTTATCATTCCGTGGGAGGTGTAGGATGAAGATGGTCTCTCTAAAACAACCCTCAACCAAATACAACAAATCTCTTGTGTCTCCAACACACCCGATACAATGGCAAATTGTATAGGTGCACTAGTTCGGCGAAGAGATGGTGATAAAAGTGTAATATTGATGGTATAAATATATTTTTATGTTATGAATAAATAAAAACAGCAAGGTAGAAATTGATAAAACAGAGCAAAAATGGTATTGCAATGCTTCAAAATGAGGCCTAGGGTCTGTACTTTCCCTAGTGCAATCTCTCAACAATGCTAATATAATTGGATCATATAACCACCCCTCAAAGTGCGACGAAGAATCACTCCAAAGTTCCTATCTAGCGGAGAACATACGAAGAAACTGTTTGTAGGGTATGAAACCACCTCGAAGCTATTCTTTCCGACCGATCTATCCAAGAGTTCGTAGTAAAATAACACCAAATAACTTCAGATTCATAATGTTGGGGAACGTAGTATTTCAAAAAAAAAATCCTACGATCACACAAGATCTATCTAGGAGAAGCATAGCAACGAGCAGGGAGAGTGTGTCCACGTACCCTCGTAGACTGAAAGCAGAAGCGTTTAGTAACGCAGGTGATGAACTCAAACATCTTAGCGATCCAACCGATCAAGTACCGAATGCACGACACCTCCGCGATCTGCACACGTTCAGCTCGGTGACATCCCTCGAACTCTAGATCCAGCTGAGGCCGAGGGAGAGTTTCGTCAGCACGACGGCGTGGTGACGGTGATGACGAAGTTACTGATGCAGGGCTTCGCCTAAGCACTATGACAATATGACCGAGGTGGAAAACTGTGGAGGGGGGCACCGCACACGACTAATGATCAACATGTGTATCTATGGGGTGCCCCCTCCCCCGTATATAAAGGAGGGGAGGAGGAGGAGGGCCGACCACAAGGGGCGCGCCCAAGGGGGGATTCCTACTTCTAGTAGGAGTAGGTCCCCCTTTCCTAGTCCAAGTAGGAGAAGAAGGAAGGAGAGGAATAAGAGAAGGAAAGGGGGGCCGGCCCCCCTAGCCCTAGTCCAATTCGGTTTGGGCTAAGGGGGGCGCGCTCCACACCTTGGACTACCTCCTGTCTTCCACAACTAGGCCCATGAGGCCCAATAACTTCCCGGGGGGGGGGGGGGGTTCGGTAACCCCCGGTACTCCGAAACTTATCCGAAACGACCCGAACCATTCCGTTGTCCAAATGTCGCCTTATGATATATGAATCTCTATGTCTGGATCATTTTGAGACTCCTTGTCATGTCCGTGATCTCATCCGGGACTTTGAACAACCTTCGGTACATCAAATCACGTAAACTCATAATATGAATCGTCATCGAATGTTAAGCGTGCGGACCCTACGGGTTCGAGAACTATGTAGACATGACCGAGACACATCTCCGGTCAATAACCAGTAGCAGAACCTGGATGTTCATATTGGCTCCTACATATTCTATGAAGAACTTTATCGGTCAAACTGCACAACAACATACATTGTTCCCTTTGTCATCGGTATGTTACTTGCCCGAGATTCGGTCATCGGTATCACCATACCTAGTTCAATCTCGTTACCGACAAGTCTCTTTACTCGTGCTGTAGTGCATCATCGTGCAACTGACTCATTAGTCACATTGCTTGCAAGGCTTATAGTGATGTGCATTACCGAGAGGGCCCAGAGATACCTCTCCGATAATCGGAGTGACAAATCCTAATCTCGATCTATGCCAACTGAACAAACACCATCGGAGACACCTATAGAGTATCTTTATAGTCAACCAGTTATGTTGTGATGTTTGATAGCACACGAAGTTTTCCTCCGGTATTCGGGAGTTGCATAATCTCATAGTCATAGGAACATGTATAAGTCATGAAGAAAGCAATAGCAATAAACTAAACGATCATAGTGCTAAGCTAACAGACGGGTCTTGTCCATCACATCATTCTCTAATGATGTGATCCTATTTATCAAATTACAACACATGTCTATGGCTTGGAAACTTAACCATCTTTTATTAACGAGCTAGTCTAGTAGAGGCATACTAGGGACACTCTGTTTGTCTATGTATTCACACATGTACTAAGTTTCCAGTTAATACAATTCTAGCATGAATAATAAACATTTATCATGATATAAGGAAATATAAATAACAACTTTATTATTGCCTCTAGAGCATATTTCCTTGAGTCTCCCACTTGCACCAGAGTCAATAATCTAGATTACATAGTAATGATTCTAACACCCATGGAGTCTTGGTGCTGATCATGTTTTGCTTGTGAGAGAGGCTTAGTCAACGGGTCTGCAACATTCAGATCCGTATGTATCTT
This sequence comes from Aegilops bicornis, assembly GCA_021605145.1. Taxonomy (NCBI): domain Eukaryota; kingdom Viridiplantae; phylum Streptophyta; class Magnoliopsida; order Poales; family Poaceae; genus Aegilops; species Aegilops bicornis. The sequence goes on along the minus strand of CM038669.1, from coordinate 93,517,479 downwards.
GCAAATCTCTATGTCTCCCTCCTTGACTTGATCGCGGATGGAATTGAAGCGTCTCTTGATGTGCTTGGTTCTCTTGTGAAATTTGGATTCCTTTACCAAGGCAATTGCACAAGTATTGTCACAAAAGATTTTCATTGGACCCGATGCACTAGGTATGACACCTAGATCGGATATGAACTCCTTCCTCTAGACTCCTTCATTTGCTTCTTCCAAAGCAGCTATGTACTCCTCTTCACACGTAGATCCCGCCACGACGCTCTGCTTGGAACTGCACCAACTTACAGCTCCTCCATTCAATATAAATACGTATCCGGTTTGTGACTTAGAGTCATCTGGATCAGTGTCAAAGCTTGCATCGACGTAACCATTTACGACAAGCTCTTTGTCACCTCCATAAACGGGAAACATATCTTTAGTCCTTTTAAGGTATTTCAGGATGTTTTTGACCGCTGTCCAGTGATCCACTCCTGGACTACTTTGGTACCTCCCTAGTAAACTAATAGCAAGGCACACATCAAGTCTGGTACACAGCATTGCATACATGATAGAACCCTATGGCTGAAGCATAGGGAATGACTTTCATTTTCTCTCTATCTTCTGCAGTGGTCGGGCATTGAGTCTGACTCAACTCCACACCTTGTAACACAAGCAAGAACCCTTTCTTTGCTTGATCCATTTTGAACTTGTTCAAAACTTTATCAAGGTATGTGCTTTGTGAAAGTCCAATTAAGCGTCTTGATCTATCTCTATAGATCTTGATGCCCAATATATAAGCAGCTTCACCGAGGTCTTTCATTGAAAAATTCTTATTCAAGTATCCTTTTATGTTATCCGGAAATTCAAAGATCATTTCCGATCAACAATATGTCATCCACATATAATATCAGAAATGCTACAGAGCTCCCACACACTTTCTTGTAAATACAGGCTTGTCCAAAAGTCTGTATAAAACCATATGCTTTGATCACACTATCAAAGCGTATATTCCAACTCCGAGATGCTTGCACCAGTCCATAAATGGATCACTGGAGCTTTCACACTTTGTTAGCACCTTTTGGACCAACAAAACCTTCTGGTTGCATCATATACAACTCTTCCTTAAGATATCCATTAAGGAATGCATTTTTGACATCCATTTGACAAATTTCATAATCATAAAATGCGGCAATTGCTAACATGATTCAGACGGACTAAAGCATCACTACGAGTGAGAATGTCTCATGTCAACTCCTTGAACTTGTCTAAAACCTTTCGCAACAAGTCGAGCTTTGTAGACAGTAACATTACTGTTAGAGTCAGTCTTCTTCTTGAAGATCCATTTATTCTCTATGGCTTGCCAATCAACGGGCAAGTCAACCAAAGTCCACACTTTGTTCTCATACATGGATCCATCTTAGATTTCATGGCCTCAAGCCATTTCACAGAATCTGGGCTCATAATCGCTTCCTCATAGTTCGTAGGTTCGTCATGGTCAAGTAACATGACCTCCAGAACAGGTTTACCGTAACACTCTGGTGCAGATCTTACTCTAATTGACCTACGAGGTTCGGTAGTAACTTGATCAGAAGTTTCATGATCGTCATCATTAGCTTCCTCACTAATTGGTGTAGGAATCACTGGAACTGATTTCTGTGATGAACTACTTCCCAATAAGGGAGTAGGTATGGTTACCTAATCAAGTTCTACTTTCCTCCCACTCAATTCTTTCGAGAGAAACTCCTTCTCTAGAAAGGATCCATTCTTAGCAACAAATATCTTGCCTTCGGATCTGTGATAGAAGGTGTACGCAACAGTTTCCTTTGGGTATCCTATGAAGACACATTTCTCCGATTTGGGTTCGAGCTTATCAGGTTGAAGCTTTTTCACATAAGCATCGCAACCCCAAACTTTAAGAAACAACAACTTGGGTTTCTTGCCAAACCACAGTTCATATGGTGTCGTCTCAACGGATTTAGATGGTGCCCTATTTAACGTGAATGCAGCCATCTCTAAAGCATAACCCCAAGACGATAGTGGTAAATCAGTAAGAGACATCATAGATCACACCATATCTAATAAAGTGCGGTTACGATGTTCGAATACACCATTACACTGTGGTGTTCCGGGTGGCGTTAGTTGGGAAACTATTCCGCATTGTTTCAAATGAAGACCAAACTCGTAACTCAAATATTCACCACCCCGATCATACCGTAGAAACTTTATTTTCTTATTACGATGATTTTCCACTTCACTCTGAAATTCTTTGAACTTTTCAAATGTTTCATACTTATGTTTTATCAAGTAGATATACCCATATCTGCATAAATCATCTGTGAAGGTCAGAAAATAACGGTACCTGCCACGAGCATCAACACTCATCGGACCGCATACATCAGTATGTATTATTTCCAACAAGTCTGTTGCTCACTCCATTGTTCCAGAGAACGGAGTCTTAGTCATCTTGCCCATGAGGCATGGTTCACAAGTATCAAGTGATTCATAATCAAGTGATTCCAAAAGCCCATCAGCATGTAATTTGTTCATGCGCTTTACTCCAATATGACCTAAACGCCAGTGCCACAGATAAGTTGCACTTTCATTATTAAACTTATATCTTTTGGCTTCAATACTATGAATATGTGTATCACTACTATCGAGATTCAATAAAAATAGACCACTCATTGAGGGTGCATGACCATAAAATATATTACTCATATAAATAGAACAACCATTATTCTCTGATTTAAATGAATAACCGTGTCGCATCAAACAAGATCCAGATATAATGTTCATGCTTAACGTTGACACCAAATAACAATTATTCAGGTCTAAAACTAATCCCGACGGTAGATGTAGAGGTAGCGTGCCGACGGCGATCACATCGACTTTGGAACCATTTCCCACGCGCATCATCACCTCGTCCTTAGCCAATCTTTGCTTAATTCGTAGCCCCTGTTTCGAGTTGCAAATATGAGCAACAGAACCAGCATCAAATACCCAGGCACTACTACGAGCATTAGTAAGGTACACATCAATAACATGTATATCAAATATACCTTCCACTTTGCCATCCTTCATATCCGCCAAATACTTGGGGCAGTTCCGCTTCCAGTGACTAGTCCCTTTGAAGTAGAAGCACTTAATCTAAGGCGTAGGTCTAGACTTGGGCTTCTTCACTTGAGCAGCAACTTTCTTGTCATTCTTCTTGAAGTTCCCCTTCTTCCCTTTGCCTTCTTCTTGAAACTAGTGGTCTTGTTGACCATCAACACTTGATGCTCCTTCCTTATTTTTACCTCCGCAGCCTTTAGCTTCACGAAAAGCTCAGGAATTTTCTTATCCATCCCTTGCATATTATAGTTCATCATGAAGCTTTTGTAGCTTGGTGGCAGTGATTGAAGAACTCTGTCAATGACACTATCAACAGGAAGATTAACTCCCAGTTGAGTCAAGTGGTTGTGGTACCCAGACATTCTGAGTATATGTTCACTGACAGAACTATTCTCCTCCATTTTGCAGCTGTAGAACTTATTTGAGACATCGTATCTCTCGATCCGGACATTTGCTTGAAATATTAACTTCGACTCCTGGAACATCTCATATGCTCCATGACATTCAAAACGTCGTTGAAGTCCCGTTTCTCCTGGAACACAATGTCCCGCGTTGCTCCTGCACCGGGTCTTGCACCTAGCGGTGCTTCCAGGACGTAATTCTTATGTGCCGTAATGAGGATAATCCTCAAGTTACGGACCGAGTCCGTGTAGTTGCTACCATCATCTTTCAACTTAGCTTTCTCTAGGAACGCATTAAAATTCAACGGAGCAAAGAGTACGGGCCATTTATCTACAACAACATAGACATGCAAAATACTATCAGGTACTAAGTTCATGATAAATTGAGGTTCAATTAATCGTATTACTTAAGAACTCCCACTTAGATAGACATCCCTCTAATCATCTAAGTGATCACGTGATCCATATCAACTAAACCATGTCCGATCATCACGTGAGATGGAGTACTTTTCAATGGTGAACATCACTATGTTGGTCATATCTACTATATGATTCACACTCGACCTTTCGGTCTTAGTGTTCTGAGGCCATATCTGCATATGCTAGGCTCATCAAGTTTAACCCGAGTATTCTGCGTGTGCAAAACTAGCTTGCACCCGTTGTATGTGAACATAGAGCTTATCACACCCGATCATCACGTGGTGTCTCGACACGACGAACTGTCACAGCGGTGCATACTCAGGGAGAACACTTGTACCTTGAAATTTAGTGAGAGCTCATCTTATAATGCTACCGCCGTACTAAGCAAAATAAGATGCATAAAGGATAAACATCACATGCAATCAATATAACACTACTAGGGAAAACCTTATACATAGAATCTTAGCAGCAACACGGCACAAAAAGAAGTGCTACTGCTAATTAGCAGTAGCGCGGTTAAGAAAAACACGCTATTGATGCAAATTTAGCAGTAGCGCGTGAGGGATAAACCGCGCTGCTAAAAAAATCGACCGACAGTAACCAACAACCTAAGTTTAGCAGCAGTGTGGTGTCACAATGAGCGCTACTGCTAATGCAATAGTAGTATCGCGCTTTTTACTCTCGTCATTGCTGCTAATTTTGAAATTGTCCACACACGGTTGGCCCCGTTTAGCAGTAGCGTGTGTGAGAAAAGTGCGCTGCTACTACGCTCTTATCAGTAGCGCGTTTTTCCTCCCGCACTACTGCTAAGACGCAACACCCCACCACCTTTTTCCACCCGTCCTCCCCTCCCCCATCTCCTCTCCTCCCTTTCCCCTACCTCCCACATCCTCCCTCTCTCACTCTTGTTCTTCCTTCATACTTCTCCCCCCATTCTCTTCCTCTTCTACCTACCTTTCTATCTCTTCATTACTCCTAGGTAACTACGCCACCTCCATTAATGCATCTCCTTTCTCTTTTTCCTTCCCCCTCCACTAGTTGAAGTTGTCTCCTCCGAAATTAGCTAGCTAGGTAGATGTAGCATTTAGTTAAGTGACCTATTTGCCCCCTAACTAGATCTATCTTTGTCAAGAAGAGCTTTGTGCACTTTTGATCTCCCTACATCAGCATCTCCACCATGTGCTCGATCTCGAGATAGAGGTGATTAAAATTTCATGCTTTTGCAAAATGGAAATATGTGTATGTGTGTGTGATATGATAATTGGGCAATATGATGGAAATTGTGTGTGTGGCATGAGTTGACGCCAAATTGTGCTTTTGAGTTGCCTATGTTTTGCCGAAATGTCGATTTATTTCCGTTTCGGCGATTTCCGGGCAAACCACTACTAGGAAAAGGCTAACTAGTGGCGCACCTGTTTGGCCATTAATGGCGCACTACAGGTGCGCCACTATCATCACGCCACTAGTAACTAGTACTAATGGCGCACCCCTGGCGCGCCATTAGTATACCAGACAATAGTGTCGCACCTGGAAGTGTGCCATTAGTATGTCAAACGGTGCGCCATTACTATGCCTCCCAGGGGGCCATATTTACCTTGTGCTCTGGGTTACTAATGGCGCACTTCTAGTTAATGCGCCACTAGTGTGTTTATTGCAGTGCGCCACTAAATTGCAGTATGATGCGCCACTAGTATGAATATTGGATTTTTTTCTTTTCTGATATTTGCACATGTTACAAAATATATTACTGCACAGAATATAGACAACACAACATAGAAACATCAGATTTATCGAATACAATAGAAGATTAGTCTCCGAATACAATTCATCATATTAGTCTCCGAATTCAAAATACCGAACAAAGTTAGAACATTACAAGTCTCGAGACCGCGAGTAGCGAGTTTGTCTTCACATTACAAGTCGATATCGATCATCTAAACTACCATCACATAGAAGAGAGCTGCGGTCATCATGATGAGCATCATCGCGATGAAACTGGTCTTCATCCGGTTCCTCCTCCGCTCCCTCCTCTCTCCCGCTAGATAGCGCGCGTATCTAGCTTCCGCCTCCGCCCTAGTGGTGTACCCTTTGTAACTGTTACCGCTAAAACGGTGAACCTATCTCCGACACTCCTCCCAGTCGTCGTAGTCTCCGGGAACCTTACCCTTGTACACGACATACGACGGCATCTCTATGCACTAGACAAACAAAACGTTAGTAGCAATTCACAGACAATACATAAGCAATATATAAGTATGCAACAAAAGGACCGGAAGAGAAAAACAACACATTAATAGCACGATTCATGGTCCTACTAATAAATAGCATCGATTACATATAAGTTGAACGACTGTCCAAACCAAAGAGACATACAAGTTCATTAAAGTTTAATTACAACATGAGCTAATCAATATTCCAGAACTACATAGCATCACTACTTTCGACTCGACTCAGGGACCGGAGCGTGGATGAAGCCGCCGTCTTTTGTGATGGTCATGAATGTGCGTTCGTTGTCAGCCTGCATTTGTAGCGTTGTTTCTATTTCACTGTTGGACGGTTGATATTTGAGATAGAACTGCCCCGAGGGACGAAGTACATCTTGATGGATGATTTCCGCAAACTCTGACTAGATGCGAAAGAATTCTTGTCTAAGGTCCACGTCCTGGATTGCCGACAAGCGTGCGGCCCAATCTTTGAGACTATTTGGCAGCAGAAGGTGATTATGGTCCCGTACAATCACTCGCATGTGATGGAGGGCATAGTAGGCATCCTTCTGACCACCAGGCGGCTGCTTAACGCAGGGGAACATCGTTACATGGGTGAACACGTGCTTGCCGTACCTAAAAATTGGCCTCTTGAAGGTGCCTCCAGATTTGGCGTAGCCGAGGAGAACATCATCAAGAACTTTCGTGATATTTGTGTAGTCTTTCTTCGACTGACGGTCCGAGTCAAAATACGTGGCCATGGAATAGTTCGGGCTTAAGAGGATGAGTGTGCAATGTGTGTCACTGCACACAACACGGAATGTTAGAAAAAAAAAGAGCGATCAAAATCTAAGAAATCATATGTTACGGGGCGGTGAGGGGATGACTTACTCAGAAAAGTAAGGCACGAGGAAGTTATCCTTATCTGGGTTTCCCAGAATGACGCCTTCGAGGTATGAACTTGCGACTTGCCGGTCCCCAGCGCTTCCCAAGATCTTGGCACGCATGTAGAAGGGGTCGACTATCACGATGTCTGGGGTCTTGTCTCTAGTGATCCGCATCTCCATACTCAACAAAAATAGCCGAACGGAAGTGTAGTGCAGCGAATGAAGGTTAAACATAGCAAAGATGTCATCAAACCGCAGGACGATCATACCCCTGATGGCGCTATCCACAAAGCCCTTGCCCTCTGTCACCTTGGCCACGAAAACCGGGTATGCCACATCATTCTCGGAGAGACACCACTTCTCCAAAGAAAGAACACTGTCATGCAGACTCCGCATATCACCGGTTGCAGCATTGAGCAGATTAGTCGGTAGCATCGGCCTACCCGCCACATGCACCCTCCTCGAGATATCCTTAGGTGAAGGTGGCCCGTCCTGAGCACGGATCGTACTCGGTGCCGGCTGGCTCGCACCCTTGTTAATTTTTGTTTTCCGTCCCTTCTTCTGCTGTAATGGGACCGAGTTCTGCTCAGAGACCGCCTTCTTGAGTGTGTTGGGGCTGATAATATTTCGCACCTCGGCTGCTCGAGGCTCGGTGAAGGTGGCGATTGAGGCGTCTCCGAGAACTGAATGCGGGCGGCGCTTGTTGCAATTGGGTTTCTCCGCAGTACCAGCTAGATCGTGATCGTCTTTTGCAGGGTTGGGTTCTTGAGAAGGAGGCCCCAAGAATTCGTCACCATTCCCATGTTCGTTGAAGTACTCATCGACGTTGGTAAATGTACCATCGTCATCGTCCGGATCCTGTGCCATATGCATGTCCAGATCATGTGCCATATGCATGTCCGGCATGTCCGGTAGCGTTGCGGTGGTCTTGCCATGGCTTAGCGCCGGCACGACTGGCGGTGTTGTCTTTGGGGTGGTGTCCCCCAGCCCCAAATGAATCTGGCTCTTCGGCCAAAGCAGGGGCTAGCTTAAGCAGGCGCTGAGGGTCATCACATCATCTTCGTCAGCCCCAGGGGGTCGAAACGGAGGTAACAAGTCGTCGTAGCCCCACAGCACCCGAACCAGTTGAACCCTATACACGGTGGGTGGCATCGGATTACCGTGGAACACACTGAGGGAGTCCTGGATTAGGGGGTATCCGGACAGCCGAACTGTGTACAACGTCCGGACTATTGAAGCGTGAAGATACAAGACTCAAGACTTTGGCCCATGTTCGGATGGGACTTTCCTTGGCGTGGAAGGCAAGCTTGGCGACCCGGATATTATATTTCCTTCCTTGTAACCGACTCCATGTAAACCCTAGCCATCTCCAGTGCCTATATAAACCGGAGAGGTTGGTCCTTAGAAGGCCGATCACAATTACAATCATACCATCATAAGCTAGCTCTTAGGGTTTAGCCTCTACGATCTCATGATAGATCTACTCTTGTACTACCCATATCATCAATATTAATCAAGCAGGAAGTAGGGTTTTACCTCCATCGAGAGGGCCCGAACCTGGGTAAACATCTGTGTCCCTTGCTTCCTGTTACCATCAGCCTTGACGCACAGATCGGGACCCCCTACCCGAGATCCGCCGGTTTTGACACCAACATTGGTGCTTTCATTGAGAGTTCCTTTGTGTCGTCGCCGTCAGGCTCGATGGCCCCTTCAATCATCTTCAACAACGCTGTCCAGGGCGAGACTTTCCTCCCCGGACAGATCTTCATGTTCGGCGGCTTCGCACTGCGGGCCAACTCGCTTGGCCATCTGGAGCAGATCGACATCTACGCCCCTGGCCACCAGGTCAGGTTCGGAAACCTGAACTACATGGCGGATATCCGCGGAGACTTGATCTTCGATGGATTTGGGCCTATGCCAGGAGCACCGGACAGTCTCGACGAGCACGACTTAGACCTGCCGTCGTACGAAGCTCGGGGTATCGCCCCCATAGTATCTCCGGACCTAGATCCGGAGCAGGTTACGCTACCTAAGGACGGAGGGATGGACCCCGCTCCCCAGGTCGCGCCCTCATCGGCGATGGAGCCGAACACGAGTCTTACCTCTGCGGTGGCCCGCAACTCCGAACCCCTGGATTCGTATCCGGACGTTGGTTCCAGTCCGCACACTCCCGAGCCCGTCGGGCCAGGATGGGCTCCGGTAATGGAGTTCACCGCTGCGGATATCTTCCAGCACTCGCCCTTTGGCGACATGCTGGACTCATTAAAGTCTCTCTCTTTGTCAGGAGGATCTTCGCCGAACTATGTCCAGCTCGAGTGGGAGGCAGACGACGAAGGAATTCGTTTCCCACCCACCACCCACTTCATTGCCACGGTCGATGACTTAAACGAGGTACTGAACTTCGACTCCGAAGACATCGACGGTATGGACGGCGATGCGGGGAGAAGAACATGAACCACCGCACATCAGGCGGTGGACAGCCACCACTTCTTATGATATATATATGGTGGACACTCCAAAGGAAACAAATGGCGACGAGGCAACGGAGGATAAAACCTCTGGGAAAAAAGCAAAGAATGGGCACCGTCGGCGCCACTCCAAGCCTCGCCACACCAATACTGGCCCAGGAGACCAAAACAATCTGAATGGTGCCGAAGAAGAATACAACCCTGATCAGCCCGCCTTCGAGCAGGCGAGCAGAGGATGAGCAGGTCAGCCCGTAAGAATAGGCGACGAGCGAATACCCGGAGGAGGACAGCTACATGCCCCTCTCCGAAGACGAGATTAGCCTCGGCGGCAGCGAAGTTTGGCGTGCTCGAGGATCCCGTAGAGCAGAGGCGCTTCCAAAGATCGGATTATAGCCACTGCGAGGAGCATGAAAAAGAAACAGAAGCAACTCCAAGATGATCAAGATCTGCTCACAGATAGATGGACGGAAGTCCCGGCAGCCGAGGAATCCGGACTCGAGCACCATACGGCTGACCGGCCACCTCTTGGCCGGGATAAAACGGCATACCAGTCCGCATACCAGCAAACACCCCCATACCAACATACTACGGCTCAGGGCAACAAAACGGGACAACAAAGATCGATCTACGGATCGCGAGGGCGCGCCTCGGTACGCGACGAGGACCATCACGCCGGACACACCTTCAACAAGTCCGGCCGGGCCGAATATAGCCACCCAGAGCATTTCGACCTACGTAGCCACATAGCCCGGCACAGAGGCGCTGTGCACCCCCTCTGCTTCACTGACGAAGTAATGGATCATGAATTCCATAAGGGTTTAAACCCGTAAATATCGAATCATACGATGGCACAACAGACCCCGCTGTATGGATCGAAGATTTTCTTCTCCACATTCACATGGCACGTGGAGATGACCTACACGCCATCAAATATCTTCCCCTTAAGCTCAAAGGACCAGCCCGACACTGGCTAAACAGCCTGCCAGCAAATACCATTGGCAGTTGGGAAAACCTGGAAGACGCATTCCTCGACAACTTCCAAGGCACATATGTGCGACCACCTGATGTCGATGACTTGAGCCACATTACTCAACAACCCGGAGAGTCAGCCAGGAAATTCTAGACTCGGTTCCTCATTAAAAAGAACCAAATAGTTGACTGTCCGGACGCTGAAGCCCTAGCGGCTTTCAAGCATAATATCCGTGACGAGTGGCTCGCTCGACACCTCGGCCAGAAAAAACCCAAGTCCATGGCAGCTCTCACAACACTAATGACCCGCTTTTGCGCGGTCGAGGACAGTTGGTTAGCTCGCAGTAGCACTACGCCACAGTCTGGCAATTCAGATGGCCGCGACAATAACGGCAAGCCACAACGTAACAGACATAAGCGACGGAACAACGGCGACAACACTAAAGACACAGCAGTCAACGCCGGATTCAGTGGATCCAAGCCCGGTCAGCGGAAGAAGCCGTTCAAAAGAAATAATCAGGGACCGTCCGATGCGGACTGCATCTTTGGGCGCTGTGCCAAATTCATGGCACCCCGGACAAGCCAGCCAACCACACCAATAGAGACTGCTGGGTATTCAAACAGGCTGGCAAGATAAACGCCGAAGAAAAAGACAAGGGGCTGCACAGCGATGACGAGGAGGAGCCCCGACGTCCGAACACGGGGGGACAGAAGAAATCCCCCCCCCCCCCAGGTGAAAACGGTCAACATGATCTACACGACGCACATCCCCAAGAGGGAACGAAAGCGGGCACTAAGGGACGTCTATGCGATGGAGCCAGTCGCCCCCAAATTCAACCCATGGTCAGCTTGTCCGATCACTTTCGATCGTAGGGATCACCCTACTAGCATCCGTCACGGTGGCTCAGCCGCATTGGACCCAATCATTGATGGATTCCACCTCACGCGCGTCCTTATGGAAGGCGGCAGCAGCCTGAACCTGCTTTACCAGGACACAGTGCGCAAAATGGGCATTGACCCTTCAAGGATCAAGCCCACTAAAACCACCTTTAAAGGTGTAATTCCTGGAGTAGAGGCCTGCTGTACGGGCTCTATAACATTGGAAGTGGTCTTTGGATCTCCGGATAACTTCCGAAGAGAAGAGTTAATCTTCGATATCGTCCCCTTCCGCTGTGGTTACCATGCACTGCTCGGATGAACCGCATTCGCCAGATTCAATGCGGCACCACACTACGCATATCTCAAGCTCAAGATGCCAGGACCACACAGGGTCATAACGGTGAAGGGAAGTATGGATCGCTCCCTACGAACAGAAGAACATACTGCAGCCCTCACGGCGGAAGTACAATGCGGCCTTCTCTGACAAACAAATCCGGCGACAACTACTTCGAGCATAGTCAAGTGAGTCCGGAGCACCCCGCAACAGGATCATCAGGCACGCCAAGAGCGCGACTAGCAATCCGGACTCCGCTTAAGCCCGATCAAAGTAGCATTCGTACCACGTGCACACAATTACACACTTAAAATACCATGGGCATAGGCGGAGGCACATCAACGACTCAGTCAATAGTGCGGGTAACCGCCAAATACTTTCATACTCTTTCCCTCTTACCTTTCAGGACACCGCGTTGGCGCAACTTCCTCAAAAGAGCCGAATTGCCGGACTTACAGGGAAGAGACATCCAAGGAGGCAATAGACGTTGTGTACAGAAGGAAATACACAGGTGGAATCTATTTACGATCATTATACCTGCTTTATCTACCTGAACACAGCCTGCCCCTGGATAGGACATGTCAAATAGTCCTATTTTATCTCTGCTTAACGCACCCATTGTAAATGTACGCTTAAACGTATTTTTCGTCAATGGGAGATTATATATAGTGTCAGCTTAATTTTTATTTGAGCATTTTTCTCTTATAAATATTTATTTGATATTGCATCCATACACCTTGGTGCGGCCGGTTTCCAGGGGCATCTTATGGCGCCCCGCTATATGGCAACTAAAGTATGACCACTTTCAACAGTACGGCACCCCGAACTTATAGCACTATATGCATCAGCTCCGAATCATGTCTTGGGTCTACAGTTGGGATAGCCCGGCTCCCTTGTTTTGGTGCCTTATGTTCCGTTATATCGGCTAAGGTAGCGCAGGGATAATTACTGTGATTGTGTCCTGGTTCTTCCGGAGGAGCACCTCAGTAGAGAAAGCCGAAAACTGACCGGCATGATGTGGCGAGCGCTGGTCGCTGTTCGAGAGGTTTTAAAATCCTTAAAGATTTTCCGCTTTAGGCGATAAATCGGCTTCGTCCGATCTAGGCGTGTATAGCGCCCCGATTCGGCCTTCCGGATTCTAGGGGCTTCGCTGAAATTTAAAATTGTAGACTTCTATGGCTAAGTGAAAGTTATAAAGCCGCATAGTCCGATTGCCTTGTTCGCTGCGCCGGACACCTCCTTAAGGGACCAAACATTTGGGTAAAGAGTGTCCAGGTTTTCCACAAACACCCCAGTGCTAGTCACAAGGGGGCGGAAGCCGACGACTGGCCTACTTTCAGGATTTTATAAATAGCCGCACAGAAGGTAATATTTTAAATAACAAAAGCGCTACATAGTGCAAGTAACTTTGTCTTTAATTACAAACATGACAGAAGTGAATTCATTCAAATATGGCGTCCTTGGTACACTCATTGGCAACGAGACGAGCACCCTTCATCACACCATCGTAGTACTTTTCCTGATGGCGATGCGTTTTACCCTCCGGCAACCCGTCCTTGACCAGCTTCTCCGCATCGAGCTTGCCCCAATGCACCTTGACGCGGGCAAAAGCTCGGCGGGCACCTTTGATGCAGACGGATCGCTTGATCACTTCAAGTCGCGGGCAGGCATCCACCATTCGCTTGATCAGGCCAAAGTAGCTACTGGGCAGTGGCTCACACGGCCATATCCTGACAAAGAAGTCCTTCATAGCCAGTTCGGCCGCCCTGTGGAGTTTGACCAACTACTTCAGTTGGTCGCTCAGAGGCCTCGGATGATCGGCCCCAGCATACTGGGACCAGAACAGCTTGTCCGTTGAGCTCCCCTCCTGGGCACGGTAGAACTCTGCAGCGTCTGAGACGCTGCGTGGAAGATCTGCAAATGCCCCTGGAGAGCTCCGTATTCGAGTAAGTAAAAGATAAGCCTCCTCCACATGTTTGCTTTGCATAACGAATTTCTTACCTGCTGCTATCTTTTTGGCCTCCTGGATCTCCTGCTGTGCTTTCTCGGCTTCGGCCTTGGCATCTTTCAAATTCACAAGGGCCTTCGCAAGCTCGGCCTCCTTCGCCTTTAGCTCATGCTCCACGGACTCGCACTTCTTGCCGAGGTCCTAGAGCTCCTGTTGTACCTCACCCACTCTAGCACTTTGCTTTTCGCGCTCCTTACACTCTGAGGCCGCCTTGTTTTCGGCCTCGGACAGCGCCTTCTTCAGGGACGCCACCTCGGCGGTGGCCCCTGTTACATGGTCATGACACTTAGGTGTTAGACTCATCAATTTTGCCTATCCTTAAACGCATAAGAGCGGGAATTACTTACCCTTGTACTCTTCGAGCTGCCTCTTCGTGAGGACGAGCTGTCCCTGCGCCTGCTCCAGGTGCCGCTTCAGTTCGGCAACCTCGGCAGTACGGGCAGCAGCAGCAAGCAGCACAGCCTGCTTATTCACAACAATACTTATTATTAGACTCCTGTGGATTATAATTGACCCTCCGTTTGGCTTTTATTTCCGAACACCAAACAGAGTATCAGGGGCTACTACCTATCGGGTGGCAATTTTATACATTTTTATTACTTACCTCAAAGCCCGTCAGGAGGCTTGTGCAGGCTTCGGTCAGTCCGCTTTTGGCGGACAGGACCTTTTGAATCACCGCACTCATAAGAGTACGGTGCTCTTCTTCCATGGAAGCGCCTCGAAGCGCTTCCACCAGACTATCCGGTGCCGTTGATGCGATGGAAGCCCTCGCCACGGGCGGCCCACCCTCCCTAACGAGGGGCTGCCTGCCCAAGTCCGGAACCATTGGAGGTTCTAGGGCAGTGTTCGGTCGGGAGTCCGCCTTGTTGCGGCTCTCGTCGACGCGATCCGCAGGGATCTTGAACCCCGCATGCCCGACATTTAGAATCCCGCCGTGGGGCGTCTCCAGAGTCACCTCCACCTGCTCTGAGAGCCTTCGGGACAACACCTCCGTGTCATCCGCGTGAGGAGGGGTAGTGGCCGTCGGGAGCGAATTTATCGCCGAATCGCTCAGGGACCCGGAGGAGGATTCCTCGGGGTGAGCCCTGGCCGGACTGCATATATGTTCGGCACTATAAGTATAAAAACTATGAAGTGAAACCATGATAGGATGTGGACACTTACGATCGCATCGGGGGCTTCCCCCGGGGCAGCCACCCCTCCTCGTTGTAAGCGACCGTGGCGGAATAGTCCGGAAGGGTTACCTTCCCCTTCTTGGATGCCCCAGCCTCCCCCTCCAGGGCGGCTTTTCTCTTCTTCTCCCCCTAGTGCGGGGAGGTGGAATTTCTTCTTGGTTCCCCCCGCCTCCATGGGAAGAATAAGTCTCGTCGTCATCGGACGACAGGGGAATAACTGCCTTGCGCCGAGGGCCTTTTCCGGCCCCCTGGCCCGCTTCGCCGGGCGCCTCATCCTTCTCGGATGGGGCGTCTTCTTCTTCCTCCTCCCCTCCGTGGGAGGAGTCCGCCTCGTCGTCTTCGGACGAGGCTTCAGACGCAACCTTACACCGAAGACCCTTCCTGGTCCCCGGGGCCTTCTTTTCGGCCTTCTTCTCCGGCACCTTGTACGGTGTCGGGACTAACATCTCCGTCAGGAGAGCATCCGCTGGATCTTCCGGCAACGGAGCCGGACAGTCAATCTGCTCCGCTGTCTTCACATAATCCTGAGGCAAATATATATAAATACTTAAAACTACCCCATGAATGTATTGGGAAAAAAACTAAACCCGGTGGTGGTCCCATAACTCACCGGATTCGGGGTCATGCTGCATGAAGTCCGCGGTCCTCGGATGTGGGACGAGGTACTTCGGAGGGCTTGAACAACACTTTCCATGCGCCTTTGTGCGTCATGCCGTAGAGCTTCTGGAGCGTCTGGTGTTCGGCCGGGACGAACTCCCACAGATTTACCGCCCGCCTTTGGCAGGGCAGGATCTGGCGAACGAGCATGACCTGGACCACATTGACAAGCTTGATGTTCTTGTCCTTCATGCTTTTGATGCATGTCTTGAGTCCGGCCAGCTCCGTGGAATCGCCCCAGGACAGGCCCTTCTTTTCCCAGGAGGTGAGCCGCATAGGGATTCCGGATCGGAACTCGGGGGCCGCCGCCCAGTTGACGCCGCGCGGCTCGGTGATTTAGAACCACCCCGATTGCCATCCTTTTACGGTCTTCGCAAAGGAGCCGTCCAGCCAGGTGACGTTAGGCATCTTGCCCACCATGGCCCCTCTGCACTCCGCTTGTTGGCCGCATACAATCTTTGGCTTCACGCAGAAGATTTGCAGCCACAGGCCGAAGTGAGGCCGGATGCAGAGGAAAGCCTCGCAAATGACGATGAACGCCGAGATGTTGAGGATGAAATTCGGGGCTAGATCATGGAAATCTAGCACATAGTAGAACATGAGCCCGCGGACGAAGGGATGGAGTGGAAATCCTAGTCCATGGACGAAGTGGGCGACGAACACGACTCTCTCGTGGGGTCCTGGGGTCGGAATTACCTGCCCAGCGTTCGGTAGCCGGTGCGCTATGTCCGCGGCCAAGTATCCGGCCGCCCGAAGATCTGTGATGTGCTTCTCCTCGACGGTGGAAGCCACCCACTTGCCTCCTACTCCGGACATGTCTAGCTGTGCGGGGGAGACTTGGGCTTGGGCGTTGGAGCTCGAGGAGGCAAGAGTGCGCAGAGAAGGAAGAAGGCGTGGGTAAAAATGAGGAAATCTTATCCCTTTATAGAGGCAACGAAAGCGGTGCGCCTCCCCACTTGCCCGCTGGGAATCGCTTGCTTCCCAAGCGTCACAATTAATGATGTGGTGGGATTACCCGTACCCGTACTGATGAGAATCCCGTAATGAGGGGGCACGATCTCAG
This sequence comes from Aegilops bicornis, assembly GCA_021605145.1. NCBI lineage: Eukaryota > Viridiplantae > Streptophyta > Magnoliopsida > Poales > Poaceae > Aegilops > Aegilops bicornis. Next base: position 93,500,927 of record CM038669.1, on the reverse strand, counting down.
CTTTGACAAGACGTGTCAAGGAAACCTCCTCGCAATATGCGTTGTGGCTGGTTGTGGGAAGACGGTTCGAATAATGACCTGACGGTAGTGACACGTCGCGTTGCCCAAAAAGTTGTCAGCATATTGCATTTGTGAAACATCATTCAATATACGGTGGCATACGAAGATCATCTTGTGGATCCAGACACGGTTTGAGTGTTCGATAATTACCTTGGAGTATTCGGAGGAGGAACCCGCCCTGCAATGTCGAAGACAATACTGCCACCGGACTCATCGTCATTGAAGCCTGGTTCAGGTGCTACTGAGGGAGTCCTGGATTAGAGGGTATTCGGACAGCCGGACTGTGTACAACCTCCGGACTATTGAAGCGTGGAGATACAAGACACAAGACTTCGGCCCGTGTACGGATGGGACTTTCCTTGGCGTGGAAGGCAAGCTTGGCGATCCGGATATTATATTTCCTTCCTTGTAACTGACTCCATATAAACCCTAGCCCTCTCCGGTGCCTATATAAATCGGAGAGGTTGGTCCTTAGAAGGCCGATCACAATTACAATCATACCGTCATAGGCTAGCTCTTAGGGTTTAGCCTCTACGATCTCGTGGTAGATCTACTCTTGTACTACCCATATCATCAATATTAATCAAGCAGGAAGTAGGGTTTTACCTCCATCTAGAGGGCGTGAACCTGGGTAAACATCTGTGTCCCTTGCTTCCTGTTACCATCAGCCTTGACGCACAGATCGGGACCCCCTACCCGAGATCCGCCGGTTTAGACACCGACACATGCGACTGCCCGGTTGAACGATTCTGGCCTTGGCGATATCGATCAACTCACCGTCCACGAAGTGCAGGAGAGTGCATGGAATGTCGGCGGCACCCTGCGAAAACATGTAGGGCGTCAGGGATGCCCAGTCAAAGGCAAGGAGATGAAGTCATCACGCGAGAGGCTTAATTAGTTACCGTGATGGCATCGAGCTCGGCTAATGTCGAGGCATCGCCAACGGCGGGCGTGCAAGTGACGGAGGGGCAAACTGTTGCCGAGGTGCCGGCCAGTGTATTCTTCCCACACCCGGGTGCATTAAGCTACAATGCCGGCACCGACGTGGGAGACACCAATGCCGCCTCCGCCGGAGACACCAATGGAGCCGCCGGCGCGTTGCGCGAGTTGCTGCCCGTGAAGCTGGGAATCAGGGGCGGTCCCTGTTGGCCGCCTGCCATCCACGCCTGCAGCCCCTTAATCAAGGTAGGCACAATGGCGGTGATCGTCGCTCCCAGTTGGTCTCGCACTTGCTCTTCGACTATCTCCGGAATTCGCGCCACTTGTGCCTTGAGTTCTTGAACCTCGCTCTGGCTTTTCGAGCTGGTCTTTCTCTCCTTTCGCCCAGCGGTATAGTATTTCGACCATTTCGTGGACAAGCCTTTGCCGGCCACACGACCAGCTGACGACGGCTTACTGAGCTTATCCTTGTTTTTCATTACGTTCAACACCCTATTTAAAGTGGTGTCCCAAGGGGAGCTCTTAGACGACCCCGCGCTACTACTTTCAGTTTCCTGCGGAAGGAACGTGAACCATTTAGAAATTTGTCTTCATTAATTAGAATGCAACCATATGGAGCTAATTACACGGGGGGGGGGGGGGGGGTTATTCCTTACCAGAACAAGCTCAAGCGCCTTGGTCTTCGGATCTGTGGTAAGCTCCTTTGTTACCGGATCAATCTTGTACCGGGCCCTGACATAGTTCCCGGTCTGCTTGTCACGGTATTTATCGAAGAGGGGCGATAGGCCTTGCTCGGCACACTCCGCGTCCTCCTTGTCCCATATAGGTTCCGCCACTCTGTAACCACCGAGACCGAGTGTGTGGACCCCTAAGTTCAAGTCCCGCGTATCTTTCCCCCACTGACTTGATTCCTTGGATGCGTTGCTCTTGCACTTGATCTTGAACTCCAAGTAGTCAGCTTCGCTGATCGAAGGATTTTTCTCCTTGATCTTCTCATAACTATCACCTTCTTCAATCCTTCTCTTCACCGCAGCTCTCCACGTAGCCAGGGCTGTGCTCATCTTCGTGCGGGCAGCACTGTTCACTTTATTCCCTGAGAGGCGTGTGTTTGCGAAGTCACCGAGAACTTTTATCGTTCGTGCAGCTTCGTGAAGAGGAGGTTGCGCAAATTCCCTCGGTCACGATGCTTTAGGTTCTCGGTGTTGATCGAGACGGTGCTCCGGAGAATGCACCCGAGCTGTCCCGCGTACCCCTTGACTAATTCTTTGGGTGCCGTTGGATGCCCACCGGAGGACACTTTAGTAAATTCCTCCTTGACGGTGCCGAGCACGTTCGGGCGCCAGTCCTTCCGTTGCCTCTTCTATTGTCTGCCATCTGTGCGTGCGCTGCCATCATCAGTAGTGGCATCCTCAGCGGCACCATCAGTGGTGTCATCCCCAACGCCACTAGGGGTTGTGTAGTTAGGATCGGTGTCTTCTGCGGCGTCCTCATAGCGGTGAGGTTCTTCCTCCATCTCCTGGGACAGCTCCCAGAATGCCTTGCCCGAACCGCCGGCCTCATCGTTGGGGGCCATGTTTCGCTCTAAATATGAAAAAAAGGCTACTAGAGTTATTTCTTAAATGCAGTCTAGGAAAAAATAAATCCACAAGTCAATATATCTGGACCCATCACATCTTCATAGACTCGATGGGGCCTTAAATGCCCTTCCTCATCTACAACTAGTTGTCCGCCTCAATCGATATTTGATTTTCTCACATTTTTCTAATTCAAACTAGATTTCGATGGCTGTTAGGTTATTCAGCATGTAATCTAAAATAAATACAAAAATATCGGTTGATTCTACTGTCATGCATTATTAATCTCAAAACTTCCAGTTATGTTTGCAATATTAACAGGAGTACACTACTAGAGTTAACAAATTGGGCATCTTCTAGGTCAAACTATAAATGTTGATTAATTTTTGTTTCGATTGAGAATCGGGCACCTTCTAGGTCAAAAAAATTGGGCATGACCTTTGCTAATTTTCTTGACCTAGGAGCGCCCCATTCTCAACCGAAACGGAAATTAATCAACGCTTCAGAGAAAGGGTCATTTCACATCGAAGTTGAGCAGGTTCAACGATGGCAGCAGCATTACAAAGAGAAACAACTACGAGAAAAAAGTAGCAAAGCAGCATCACAAGTTTGGGATCTACATGGCAGCAAGATCACAATATTGGGATCTTGCCACTGCCAAAAAATAGGTGGAGTAGGCAGGATTACATACATAAAACAGAGCACACTCTCTGTAATTCTCTGACCTTATAGCTGCTTCTCCTTGGTCTTCTGGATCTTCAAAATCTTCTTCAAAATCTAGGCCTTAGATGAGGTATCTACAAAAAGTAAAACAAATATTGAGTAGGCCAAATAGCAGTAACAAGTAAACTATGACAACAATGAGTAACTGCAGCAAGACATAGCAACACATATATAGCAGCACATATATGAACTGCATCAATGAGTAATTGCAGCAAGATATAGCAGCAAATCATTTTCCAGTAGTGGATATTTGTTGGTCGTTTCATATGGAAGGAACACTGTGCATGTGGGTGGTGAGTGAGGGAGAACCATAAACAGCAGGGCAAAATCAATCAATCCTTTCCTAACCACTAGGACTTGTCCATATGCAAGCAGAGGACCATATGGTCTGTGGCCTTCTCATCCATCATTAATTTACACTGTGAATCCAACATCTGTTACCCATGCTGATGATTCACTTCAAACAGGCCACATAGGGGCACAAAGCTCCATCAACAACGGAATCGTAGATGGCCAATTGGCCATGCCATGTTTCTTGGCGTATAATCAAGAAGTGACATGGAGCAAGATAGTGGCATGGTCATTGACTGTGGCTGGCATCTAAACAGCTCACACATATACAGAGACACACCATGTGGCACCAACAGTTAGTAATCACAAGCACACTCACACACACCCACTAGCACCCAGGATTATAAATTAACACCATAATTTGCACTGTAGTCATGTCATAAAAAAACACTGTTGTGATAATCAGTATAAGAGCTATAGAATGGAAAGCACCCAAGAACAGATGCAGGTCCAGGCCACCACCAGAGCACATATGTTCATCTAACATGTAACAGAGAGAAGAAACAAAAATATAGGACATGAGGTGAGGAGGAGGAGGCAGCCGAGACAAGCTTGGAGGAGGAGTGGAGAGAATGAAGTTGGGAAAGTGAGTGTGGTAGGTGGCTGTCCAAAATATCTAGCTGCTCTCAGGTTACCAATGGCGCACCACCTAGTAATGCGCCATTAGTAACCCTGGTTACTAATGGCGCACCTGTTATGTGGTGTGCCATTACTAGTTTTGCAAAAAAAAATTGTTAGTAGTGGCGCACCGTGGTTGTGGTGCATCATTGCTAGTTTGAACTAGTAATGGCGCACTATACCCTAGTGCGCCATTACTAGTTTTAAAAAAAGTAAAAAAAATTGTTAGTAGTGGCGCACAGAGTGTGTGGTGCACCATTACTAGTTAAAACTAGTAATGGCACACTTTGCCCTGGTGCGCCATTACTAGTTTTGGAAAAATAAAAAAATTGGACACTAATGGCGTACCTACACATGGTGCGCCACTGCTATATAGCAGTGGCGTACCACATATGTGGTGCGCCATTAATGTCCATATTAGCTATAGCCCTTTTCCTAGTAGTGAACTCTAGATCTATATGTCCTATTTTTAGGGAAGGTCATGCCGAATTTTTGTATGACTTTGATGCATGCACGCATTTTTATAATCAATTTGTTTATTATTACCATGTAGACATTCATGATGATCAGTGGAACGATGGTGGACAGGTGGTTGCGGTCGGCGGTGCAGGACATGAAAGAAAATAACAGGACAAAGGGTTTATGTCCGTGTCGAAAATGCAAAGGAATAGTTTGGCTCGACCCCTATGACGATGGTTGTGTCGAAGCACACCTGCTCATGACTGGTTTCATGGATGGCTATACTCGGTGGATAATTGAAGATGAGGATGACGATGTTGAGGACGCCGACGGGGCAGGCAATGACGACAAGGGGCAAGACAAAGAGATGATCGAAAATGGCGGCGGGGAAGAGGCCAGACGTGGCGGCGGAGAAGGGGCCGGACATGGCAGAGGAGAAGGGGCCGGACATGGCGGCAGAGAGAATGTGGACTCCACGCAGCAAAGTTCGTCGGTACTAAGTTCAATCGTGCAGGACCCTCATGTTCAAGCACTGCTTCGCAAGGAGACGAGTACTGAGAGAGCTGCTTCTAGAGAGGAGGCTAAGTTGGAGCAACTGGTGGTAGACTCGAACACTCCATTGTATGACGGTTGCAATCCTGAGGTGACCCGCTTGAGTTTCACGCTCCAACTCCTGAAGACGAAGGATAAAAACAAATGGACAACACTAGCCTCGATGAGCGTCTCAAGTACCTAAAGGATGTTCTTCCCGCGGGGAATCTATGTCCTACTAGTCTTGATGAGGCCTAGAAGATCGTGTGCCCTCTTGATCTGCCGCACGTTAGATACCATGCATGCATCAACGATTGCATAATTAATCGGAAGGAGCACGCAGAAAAAACAAGCTGTCCGATGTGCAATGCTTCTCGATAAGAAGGCCGGTAAGAAATGTCCCCAGAAAGTTGTATGGTACTTACTTATCGCTCCCCGTGTCCAGCGGTATTTTCTAGATCCCAAGGAAGCAAAGCTAATGTGTTGGCACGCGGAGAGGAAGAAGCCCGACGATGGAGATGATCCGAAGCTGAGACACGTCAAGGATGGAAGCCAGTGGAGAGCGTTGAATAGCTTCTATCAGTATTTCGAATGTGATGCAAGGAACATCATGCTCGGCGCGTGTACCGATGGCATGAATCCGTTTGGCAACCAGAACACCAACCATAGCACATGGCTCGTGTTTGTATGGATGTACAACCTCCCCCCTGTTTGTGCATGAAGTCGAAGTACATTCACATGAGCATGTTTATTCAAGGGCCGAAACAACCAGGAAATAATATTAATTTATATCTGGGGCTACTTCAAGAGGAGTTAGACACGTTATGGAAAACACCGGCCAAGACATTGGGCCTTGACAAAAGCGAGTATTTCTACATGAGAGCGGCTGATCACGACGGTGCACGACTATCTCGGTTACGGATATGTCGCAGGCCAGGTGTGCCATGGATATTGCGGATGCATGCAGTGCATGGATGATACGACGTCTCAGCAGCTAACATCAAGGAAAGATGGCGGGTCTGGGAAAATCGTGTACATGGGGCATCAAAGATGGCTCGAATAGGACGACCCGTGGAGAAACCGTGGACATCTATTCAATGGTCACGCTGAGCATCAAGGACCTCCACATAAGCGGAGCGGCGCCGAAATCGATGAGCTGTTAAAAAACTGGAAGGAGTGCCCCGTGCCAGGAAATACGATGAAAAAGGCGCCGGAGCCGCTGCTGAAAGTATGGAAGACGAGGTCTGTGTTCTGGGACTTGGAGTACTGGCACAAACTCGATACACCTCATTGCCTTGATCAAATGCATATATGTAAGAATGTCCTAGAGAGCTTACTCGCGACACTGATGAACATGCCGGATAAGACCAAGGATGGGCCGAAGGCAAGAAAAGACTTGCAAGATTTGAATACCAGGGAAGATCTGCACATGTCGCCCCGTAAAAAGTCAGACGAGACGGAGACAGAGGCGCGGGAGAAGAAGGGAAAGAAAATATAGAAAGAGGATTATTGCCCCCCTTCTTGCTTCACCTTAAGTCAGGTTGAGATCGATCAATTCTTTATGTGCCTTACCAGAGTCAAAGTTAGTTCCGGTTACTGTGGCAAGATAATAAGATATCTAGACACGGACAAGAAAAGGTTCAGCGGGATGAAGTCCCTTGACTGTCATGTGATGATGATGCAGATACTACGTGTTGCCCTTAGAGGGATAATGGACAAGCACGTCCATGACACGCTTATTGGTCTCTGCAACTTTTTCAACGTCATCTCTCGAAAGTCGATCAGTGTGAAGCAGCTCCGAAGGCTATAGGAAGAGATTGTTGTGATACTGAATGAGCTTGAGATGTACTTCCCGCCCACGTTCTTTGACGTGATGGTGCATCTGCGTGTCCATATTGTGGACGACATAATAGACAAAGGGCCGTCATTTCTGCACAACGTGATGCTGTTCAAGAGGATGAATGGATCATCAAAGGATTCATTCGTAACATGTCCCGTCCGGATGGAAGCATCATCCAGGGCTATCTGACACAAGGGTGCATCTCTTTCTGCGAGAATTTTGTATATGGCGCAGACCAGCCGCTTGGTTTTAGTGTTTGTTTGCCCGTTAACAAGCACGATGGGAGGCTCGAAGGAGAAGGTCACTCCAGCGGTCGTAGGGAACTGCACGTGGCATACTCAGATCGATGCAACGACTTTGACAGAGCAAACTTGGTAGTTCTACAACACCTAGACGAGGTAGATCCTTTCGTGGCACTACACAAAGAAATTATCGCAAAGAAGTATCGTGGACTGGGTATGCAGGACGGATGCCGAAGTTACTAGAGAGCACAACTCCACTTTCCTGCATTGGTTCAAAGAGCATATTATTGCTAATCCCCCGGAGGAGGGCTCTAAGGACGCATTGCTCATATACGCCTTAGCACATGGCCCCTCGCCCAACCTCGTAACCTATCAGGCATACGATATCAATGGATATACGTTCTACATGGAGGCCAAAGATATGGACAATGATGATCAAAACTCAGGGGTGACAATGGAATGCATGACCGGCAGCGACAACGGCGCAACTGAAGGATTTTACGGAAGGGTCGAGGCGATCTGGGAGCCTGACTACTCTGGACTGCACAACACGATGATTTTCCATGTCAGATGGGCTAAGAATGTCGAAAGAGAAAAGCAGAATTTCACTATCATGACTATACCCGACGCCAAGAGCGCTCTATCGCAAAAAATGAGCCATGGGTACACGCTAAGCATGTGACACAATGCTTCTTCATAACTAACCCACGCAATCCCAGCCATGTTGTCATGAGGGTAGGCAAAAGGAATATCATTGGAATGGATGGAGTCGCCAACGAGGAAGACTATGATCAGTACGGCAACCCAATGAGGGAAGATGACGATGATTATGAAGTATACGTCAAAAGAAGAATCAACGAGGAAGACTACATTATGTAAGAAAAATCGTACTCCATGGAAAACACAAAGTCAATGAGGGGCTCAATTATTCTTCAACGAACAAGAAGGTAAAGAAGCTGACTCAAAAATGAAAACGTCAACGCTGAGGAACTCTATCTTATCGGTCAAATGTTGTAATATATATGTTCCTATTTTGTATACACACTTAGCCATTATTATGCATGGGTCCAATGATGTAATATATATGTTCCTATTTTGTATACATATTTAACCGTCAAATGATGCAATATCTATCGCCTTCCCTTCGTTCACTGCTCTCGAAAAAAAAGAAAAGAAAAGTGAGATAAAATAAAGGAAAAGAAAATAGAAGGAAACAAACAGGAAAAATGTTATAGAGGTACTGGTTATAGCAGCAACGCTTTTGTGAGAAAAGAGCTACAACTAGTCAAGATATCAGGAGCGGTTTCTACACGAAACCGCTATAGCTACCTGGAGTAGCTATATCGCATTTTGTCTAAACGTGCTACTGCTATGCCCACTTAACCCCCAAAATCCCCACTCCTCCCTTCATCCCACCTCTTTTCCCCCCAAACCCCACACTCTCTCTTCCACCGTCGTGCCGCCGGAGCCCTGCCCTCGCCGTGCCTCTGCGCTCGCACCCGACCGACCCCGGCGCCGGCTTCGGCCCCCGACCCCGACGCCGACCGACCCCGACCCCGGGTCTGGCCCCGGCGCTTTCCCACGTCCCCGACCTCGACCCCGGCTCCGCCCCGGGCCGACCTCGACCCCGACTCCCCCCAACCTCGGCCATCGTCGGGCCTGCACCCTTTGTAAGCCCCCCACTGCTCCTCCTCTCTCTGGTAGCTAGGTTTTTTGGTTAATTTACTTAGGTTTTAGTTAGGGCAGATGGTTAATTTGGTTATATATTTAGTTATGAATTTAGCTAGGTTTTTTCTTCAAGTTCTATATTTTTCTTCCTTTTATATGCAAATTTGAAGTGGACACGTGATATGTGGACATGTGATGTTTTGGACATGTCATATTTGGAATTTGGACATGTCATTTGGACATGATGATTATGTGCAGGGTGAACGATCCGAATGGCCTATGTTACGCTGGAATGTTGATTCATTTCCGTTCCGGTGAATTCCAGGCGCTCGATATGTCCAATTTTAGCAAAGGTCATGCGAAATTTTCCGTGAATTTTGGCATGATTTGTGCTAGATAGTAGGCATATCGAGTCTTTGGGAGTTGCTGGGAAACGACATTCCGGCAAACATAGATTTCTTTTTTATGTCATTTCTCAGTTTTTTCATAGTTTTAGAATTAAACGAGGAGACTTAATCATAGGAAACATGTCGAACAACGAAGAAACTGGGCCTTTTGACCAAGATGCAGACGAGATGGATTATGAGGGTGAACAAGAGTACCTCGACTATTTGACTGCTAAGCAATTGCAAAGTCAAGGTTTGCAGGTCAGCCTCGATGATGGTACTGACGCTGACATCGACACCGACGGCGCCGGTACCGATGGCGGCGCCAAGACCGGTGGGGAAGGTACCGGCGCCGATGCCGCCACTGAAAAGAAGAAGCAGAAGAAGCAGAGGATACGAAAACCTAACAAACTAGGGATTGGACTACTGGTGATCACAAAGATGGCACCTGACAAGTTTGAGCCATTAGAGCCGGAAGAACCTCGCAAGTGCTATGGGAACCAAGTAGGATGCATCCTACGGGAATGTGCGAGCATCAACAACGATGACTTAAGGAGTAAATAACATTTGACGCAATTGCTCCTGACGAAGTTGCACAAGAGATTCAAGTTCCCCGACCGGGATGATAACATAGAACAACGGTGGGATGATCCAAAGATGAAAAAGATTAACAATCACACCATGGGCATGCTCAGCAATGATTTGGCCTCCTGGAAAGGGAGGGTGAAACGAGCTATTGAGGCTGAGGAACCCCTGTCCAAGATTCTGGAGGAAAATCCGACACTTATGGAAGAGGAGTTCGAAAAGTTCAAGGACACTTGCACTACCGAGGCAGCCAAGGCTAAGGCTGAGAAATTCAAGAGCCTTCAGCAAAGGAACACGGGGAAGCATCGCCTCAGAAGCCGTGGCTACCTCGGTAAAAGGTCCATATGGGATAAGGAGGATGTAGAACGTGAAGCCGCAGGTATTCCAGGCCCCTTCGTGAAGTTCACCAACCCCTTGGAGCGTGACTTCATCAGGGCTCGCTACAAGTGGGACAATGAAAAGAAGGTTTTTTACACGGACCAGATCACGAGGAAATTGATTAGACTACTTGCAATTATTCTTTTACCACCGTACATTTAGTTCCTGATCTACTCGACTACACATTCCTCAACGGTTCACACTCCTTCTATAAGAGAAGCAACACCAGCTTGCAGCTGAAAGCCCTACTTCTCCAATGAGGCCCAAGTGGGACACCCCTCTCAACCGGGCCTTGAACGAACTTAACGGACTCCCTTTGGGCCAGCGGCCGCAATATGGTCCTGTACACGGTGCTGGAGACGGCGCCACGTGGAAGGTGTTTTACAACGAGGGCCCAGAGGCCAAGAAGCAGAAAAAGAAGTTTAGTCATGCGGACATCGACGAGAAGGTGAAGCTTGCGGTCTAGAAAAAAGCAGCTGAGGACGCAAAAAAATAGCCAAGGAGAAAAATGAGTTGCTACAGCAGGCAGTCAATGCAGCTGTATCTGCCTACAGAAATGATTTTGCTACTAACTTGGTTCCAGCTATCATCAACTAGACGAGGGAAAATCCAGACAAGATGGTACATGATTTCCCGTTGCCCAGTTTCGTCAGGAGCAACTCCATGAACAACAACACCACTGCACCATCACTTGCTCACGCAACCGGGCCTCCTCTCGCAGTCGCTCCCGCTCATAGCAGCCCGTCCTCAGTCTCTGGTGCGCTAGGTGGGCCTTCGTCTTCGGCTGAGCTCGACGGCCTCACGGTAATTACATGTCACACCAACATATATATATATATATATATATATATATATATATATATATATATATATATAGAATATTCCATTTTTGTTGCCTTCCAGATGTTTTACGCCACCGACATGTGTTTACAGGCCGAAGTAACCCTGTGCACCATACTCTACTTGATCAAAGGCCAGGAGGTGGATGTGGGAAAGGGGATGATAATGAACCCCTTGCAACCCACGCTCCACAACCAGCCGATCCCCGCTGGGCACTTCAGGGTTAACTTGTCCAGTGTGAAATTAGGGCACGAGGATTTGCCTCCCCCAGTACAACAGGTGGGAGAGGACGACGAGACCCCGCCACGGATTGGAAGCTTCAAGGGTTGGGTGCTGCTATGGACAAAGAATCTTATTCGTCTGGAGCAGGCCGAGAGCACACCAATAACCACACATCAACAAGCATGTGCGGAGACCACCACCCCGCCTACGCAATTACCAGCTCATGTAGTGCCGGGTGAGAGCGGTGGACGACGTTATGAAGGGGGTGCAATAGTACTGGCTGATGTAATCGGTCCTGTAGAACAGAAAATGGATGATGAGACGGAGGTCGACCCAGTGGCTTTCCTCAATATAAACGTGTATGAGTGTGACATAGATATGATGAGTCAACCATATGACGAATCGGGCTATCAGCATGCTAATGAGGATATGGATGATCTGCCCGGGCAGGAAGGTCATAGCAGGGATTGCAAAAAGTCTCTCTTCATGAAATCCTCACAGGACACGCCTGAAGATGCCGCCTCAACACAGGCTCAACTAGTCGGGGGTCGCACAGTGCTTAGCCCGGGAACACTAGGGCAGGGGTTAAGGAAGGGTCTGGAAGGTGTGCCCAAGAAAAAGGAGAGGAAGAGATCGGGGAAGAGAACTGCCTCCAAACAAGCCAGAGCACATAGCAGCCAGACGATGGATTCTAAAGAGCGTGTACCCGTGAAATGTGCGGCCATGTTCCATCTCACGGGCGAGCCGATGCTACCGCCGAAACTGCTGGAGGCACTATCGAGGATCTCGTGGAGATCGCACGACCATGTGCTGTCGACTGAGATAAGCCTACTAGCCTCGAAGGATCCAGGATATCCGACATACGCGGCTCGTGTGCCTGAGGGGAAGTGCTACATCGACACACGGCCCACGAAAGTGTTCTTCCTGCGGTTTGACCGTATCTTTGAGATGTTTCTGACAAGGCAGCTCAATTTTACAATCGTCCGCCTTTTTGCGCTACATATGAGCTCCGTCATGAAGAGAGAAGAAGTCTCGCAAATCTGTGTGGAGGATCCGTACTACATGCATGAGTCTTTCTTGAGTCTTGGTGACTTTGAGCGTGAAACTGCTAGGGACTACCTCCAAAACTTCATGGTACAGAATAAGGACCAGGAAATTTTCCTCCTGCCTTATCATCCAAAGTAAGTCAATTTTGACAACCCTTTCAGACATTTCAATCATTCCTTCTCGCTCATATGGAGAATAATTTGAGGTGTCTTTTTCCTTCAAGAGTAACGGGCGCTACCCTTATCGTTCTTTACCCGCGAGTCTCCCACACCGTGTATTTCGACCCTTCCAGAGACTACGAGAAGAAGGACTACACCCACATAATGAATATTCTAGATGATGCTCTTCAAGGCTTCAGGATTAGAGGTGGCCACATGCAGATTAGGAAACAAAGGAACAAGAAGATGGGTTTCGCGCATAAAACTAACTTCTGCTTCATCCATGTCCCAAAACCAAGCAAGAAAGATGGATTCTACATCCTCCATCTCATGATTGAGTTCAGCACGGATCACCAAAAGCTTCGCATGACAAGCAGAAATGATGATCATATCCACAAGTTGGTAGAATCTCATGGAGAAGCGGATTATAAACTTAGAGATGACTTCTTTCGCATCCAGAGGGACATTACGACGATTAATTATCATGAAAGAAGTCATCGATGAGAAGGGGGTATTCCACCACGGCCCTATATCGCGAGCTGACGTCCGAACTCGCATAGGCATGCAACGTCATGAACTCACGCCGTTCAAGAAGCTAGGGTCCATCCTCGATGATATGGAAGGATGGAACTTCTAGTGATTTACGATGCCGATGATGATGATATGTGTCCGTTGAACTTGTATACTTTCTGTAGCGATGAAACTTTGTGATGTCCACGGTCCCTACCGAACTTGCGTAATGCTACTTTGTTAGTTTGGGTACGATGACCTGCGTACCTCTAGTTAATTTGTTTGCGTATTGTATGTTGCAGCTAGTTGCTAACCCTTTCTTTTTCGTGTCGCTCTAGTATATTCTGTTGCATATGATTATACATCCTCTTGATGAAGATGCATCTCTAACAGGTACCTAGTTTCTTGATGGCGAGATGGCAGTGCTATGTCGTGTACAAAGGGAAGGTTCTGGGGGTGTACAACGAGTTGCATGAGTATCAGGCGCAAGTGAATGGGGTCTCAGGCGCCAGCCATAAAGGCTTCAAAAGCAGACAAGAAGTAGAAGCTAGTTACTTGAGGTTCACGCTTGCACGAGAGAGGACTCGTAACCGCCGCCTCATGTACTGCATAGTTCTGCTCTCACTCATAGTGATAGCTCTTCTCGCGTATACCATTGTTTAGAAGATGACATTGTAGTTGCAAGTATTCGAGATTTGCATGTATCGCTATTTTCGAGATGATGACGAGATACCACTTTGTGTTGGATGATGATTATGATGAGACTATTTGTATGTATATGCTATGATTACTTTTGTGGTGTCGCAGCCATTTGTATGTGTATCATGATGACATTTGTATATGCTAAAGATTCTTGTATAAAGCCTGTTCAAATAAAAAACAAATATGCAGAAAAAAAATAAAAAACTAGTAAAATTAGCAGTAGCGAGTGGAGAAAAGTTAGCAGCAGCGTGACAGTAGCAGTAGCGCGTCCAGCCAAAGCGCACTAGAGCTATTAGCAGTAGCGAGCTTCCACGCAGAACACTGCTGCTACACTTGTATAGCAGTAGCACGGGCGTGCACGCGCTGCTGCTACGGGTTAGCTGTAGCGCCTTATCAGTAGCGCCGGTCCCCGCACTACTGATATACCTAGAACCGCCGCTGCTAGGCTTTTCCCTAGTAGTGTAAGTGATATGATATGTCCATCATCATCTTGTGCCTTTGATCTCCATCTCCAAAGCACCGTCATGATCACCATCGTCACCATCTTGACACATTGATCTCGATCGAAGCATCGTTGTCGTCTCGGCAACTATTGCTACTACGACTATCGCTACCGCTTTGTGATAAAGTAAAGCAATTACATGGCGATTGCATTTCATACAATAAAGCGACAACCATATGGCTCCTGCCAGTTGCCGATAACTGTTACAAAACATGATCATCTCATACAACAATTTATATATCATCACATCTTGACCATATCACATCACAGCAAGCCCTGCAAAAACAAGTTAGATGTCCTCTACTTTGTTGTTGCAAGTTTTATGTGGCTACTACGGGCTTCTAGAAAGAACCGTTCTTACCTACGCATCCATACCACAACGATTCTTTCGTCAAGTGTCGTATTTTAACCTTCAACAAGGACTGGGCATAGTCACACTCGATTCAACTAAAGTTGGAGAAACAAACAACCACTAGCCACATGTGTGCGAAGCATGTCGGTAGAACCAGTCTCATGAACATGGTCATGTAATGTCGGTCTGGGCCGCTTCATCCAACAATACCGCCGAATCAAAGTATGACATGCTAGTAAGAAGTATGACTATTATCGCCCACGACTCTTTGTGTTCTACTTGTGCATATAACATCTACGCATAGACCTGGCTCTGATGCCACTGTTGGGGAACGTAGTATTTCAAAAAAAATCCTATGATCACGCAAGATCTATATAGGAGAAGAATAGCAACGAGCGGGGAGAGTGTGTCCATGTACCCTCATAGACCAAAAGCGGAAGCGTTTAGTAACGCAGTTGATGTACTCGAACGTCTTCGCGATCCAATCGATCAAGTACCGAACGCACGGCACCTCCGCGATCTGCACACGTTCAGCTCGGTGACGTCCCTCAAACTCTAGATCCAGCTGAGGCCGGGGGAGAGTTTCATCATCACGAGGCGTGGTGCCAGTGATGATGAAGTTACCGACGCAGGGCTTCGACTAAGCACTATGACAATATGACCGAGGTGGAAAACAGTGGAGGGGGGCACCGCACACGGCTAAAGATCAACTTGTGTGTCTATGGGGTGCCCCCTTTCCCCGTATATAAAGGAGGGGAGGAGGAGGGCCGACCACAAGGGGTGCGCCCAAGGGGGGGATCCCTACTCCTAGTAGGAGTAGGTTTCCCCCTTTCCTAGTCCAAGTAGAAGAAGAAGGGAGGAGAGGACGAAGAGAAGGAAAGGGGGGCCGGACCCTAGACCTCGTACAATTTGGTTTGGGCTAGGGGGAGTGCGCCACACCTTGGCCTGCCTCCTCTCTTTCACCACTAGGCCCATGAGGCCCAATAACTTCCCAGGTGTCGGTGTACTAGAGTAGGGGTACCCTAGTATCCCGAACTTGTGCAAGGGCAGTTGCAGCCCTCCGCGGCAAGGCTTACCGGGTGACCGCCAAGGTCCTCCGTGGTTCCTTTGGAGCCATTCAAGAACAAAGTATTCAAGCCAAGGAGACAAGGCCCCGGCAAGAGGAGCTTGCCGGGAAGGCCACCCAAGGCACCTAGGAGACAAGGCCCCGGCAAGAGGAGCTTGCAGGGAAGGCCCGGTGAGCGACAAGCTTCCGGACGCGACAAGACAACAACCGCGGCAAGGCGCTTGCCGCGGCAGACCACCACTCTGTACCTGCGCTCTAGCACATCCACTAACGTGTCGCCCTAGGACCTTTCCAGCGCCAGCAGGCAAGAGGTCCGTCTTGCCGATGGAGCGCGGTGGCAAGCGGCGCGGACAAGATTGCCATCGTGGCAAGCGGTGGCGCCCCTGACGGTCCCTTTCTGCACTGTTAGGGCGACGTAGATGGGCATTTAATGCCTTTGTCCCCTGCCGTCAGGGTTAGGTATGATACACTGTACAAGTAGCTCTACCAAGCACTCCTTTTCCATTTTTACCCTTGTCTACGTTGCCACCTGTCGGAGACCCCTTTAGCATATAAAAGGAGGCCCATGCGCAACGTAGGGGAGGGGGTCGAAAGGTTCGAAGCCAGAGAACACTCACGCTCGGTCTCGTTAGCAGCTTGTGTGTACTGTAGCACTCAGCGCTCCTGAGCAAGAACTCAATACACTCAGACATGCAGCAGTAGGAGTGTTATCTCTCCGGAGAGCTCCGAAGCTGGGTAAAACTGCTCGTGTGCTTCGCCTCGATCTGCTCTTCGTGCGACCTCTGCCCCCTGCCGAACCGAAAGGGGCTCGGTCCGCCGGTCCCATAGGTGTTCGTGGGCCAGATCAGCTTCCCCGACACCAGGGGGGGTCCGGTAACCCCCGGTACTCCGAAACTTATCCGAAACGATCCGAACCATCCTGTCACATCCTCGCTAGTCCATGCATTAGAGTGTTGCATCATGTCTACTTTTCATCAGAAACCTGAAGTGGGGAAGACAGAACCCCCAGAACCCCTCTGAATTCAACTAAGGTTTACTATAAATATTTTCAATGAACCTGAATTGCCCTTCTAAAAAGTTCACCCTCTTTGTCTTGGGTTAGAACCTCCGCAAAATTGGTGCACAATTTTCTGTGTCAATGTAAGGTCATTGAATTAAATCATATGTAAATTGCATTTGGGCATTTAAATGCTAGTAAATATTTTGAATGCTCAAATAATTCTGAGAATAAGTGTGGGCTGTTGGAGATTTTCTAAACAGAGCCTCTGATTATTTTCAGGATTTATAGAAGTGCCTAACTATTTTTAATAAGTCCACAAACTTACAGAATAATAGAAAAGGAAAACCCAAAGAAAAGCAGAGGCTTACCTGGCACCCATCCTGCAAGCCCACCCTGCCCAAATTTACCACCGCCCAAATGAGCTGCTTGGCTTGGCCAGGCAGGCAGCCAGGTGCTCGACGGCGGCACCAGCGCGCGCCACGCAGCTGCCCGCCGCCCTGCCTCCTCCTCTCACCGTTCTGCCGCCCTGGGTCGGTCACCCACTCCTCCCCCGAGCTCGCAGACACGCCCTCTCCTCCCCAGCTCATCTCCCTCACTCGCCCGCACCATGGCCGACGCTGCCGCGCCCGCGCCACCGTGAAACCCGCGCTCCCGTCGTCCCTGCGCCGTGCCACCGTGTCCAGGAGCTCTGCCGCCCTCCTCTCCTTCGAGCAAGCCGAGCCCCGGGCGCTCGCTTGCCTCGGAGCCGCTGCACCGACCTCGCCCGACTCCGCCACCGCAGGAGATCCCTTTTGCTGTCGCCGCCGCACCAGCTCGTCCCCGGCCGCGTCGACTGCACCGTCGTGACCACCGTGAGCTCAGATACCTCCTCCCCCTTATTGTTCTCGCTCTCGAACACCGCAGCGGCCCCATGGAGCTTCACCGCACGCGCCACTGCCGAGCTCGTCGCTGTCGTGTCTCCGGCCAACCACCGGCCACCCCACCGTGTCTAACACACTCGCTGCATCCCCAGGAGTCCAACACAACACCCCACGCGCCTTGCCGTGCCCCATAGCCACGGGTCCATCTTCACCCGACTCCGGCGACCGCCAAGGTTGTCGCCGGCGACGTTTCCGGCCACTTCGAGCTCAACCACCGCCACCAAACGATGCGGCTTGTTCCCGGCTACACGTAGATGGCCTCCGCCGCTCATTTGGTTGCCGGAATGCACAAATGCACTCTCACCGCCGCGTCTGGCCTCGCCGGCGGCTAAACGCCGGCGTGTTGACCTTTGACTTTGACTAGGGTGGGCCTTGGTTGACTCCCCTGAGTCTATGACAAGTGGGGCCCCCTATGCTAATTAACCCAGATTAGTTTTAACTAAAATTAGTTAGTTTAATTAACTGCTGACATGCGGGACCCACTGGTCAGGTTGACCTGGACGTCCCCTTTGACCTCTGACGTCACCCTGACGCACTGCTGACGCAATAACTAATTTCTGGATTTAATTTTTTTACCGAATATTCCACAAATTGTTGCAAACTTCAAATATTCATAGAAACTAATCTGTAACTCCAAATGCAAAGATTTACTTATGAATTTTGATCAAAAAAATTCAATCTATCCATTGGTAATGGTTTCATGCATGACAGAACAAGTTAACCTTGCTGTTTAAGCAGAATAAGATAATGCACTATTATGGCTATGTTAAATGGACTAACATTTGAATTTTCGATTCAAATGAGTTCATTCCTTTCTGTTCTAGCTTGCATTAGGCCAAGACACATTCATATTGCCATGTCATAGCATGCATCATATTGTTGCATATCGTCATGTGTTGATTATGTTCGGTGTGTCCTTCGTGGTAGGTTCTGTCTCTGAGGATAACCCCGAATATCCGTCTGAAGGGCAGTACCCTACTACCACTACATCAGGCAAGCAACCCATTGATCATTCTGATACAAACCCATGATCGCGCTTCTGCTCTTGCTTACTGCATTAAGACAACGCGATTCAAACTGCTGTGTGTTGCGGTAGTTGAACCCAGTTCCTTTGCATGACCTGTCATTTCCACAGTAACTAGATGAAACCCACTAGCATGTGTAGGAGTTGATTGAGCCATATTTGTGTTCCTACCATGCTATGCTTGCTATGCTTAGAGTTGTGTCAGTCCGCTCTTCGGGATGATGAATTAGAGTGAAAGGTTGTGTCGGTAACGAGAGTGAAGTGTTGAACACGATTTGGTAAAGGTATCGATGAGAGGCCATGTAGGAGTACATGGTGGGTTGTTTCATTGAAGCCGCCTTAAGAACTGAGATCTGTGTGTGTGACTTAAGATTCAGCTACTACCACGCACTGGGCCGGAAACCAATGGACCCTCTCGACTTATTAACCACTCTTGTCCTCTGTCCGGGAGTTGCAAAGTAGTTTCAGGTGTTTGTAGCATCTTTGGGGGCCATACCTTGCGCTGACCTTAGGGGTGGGTTGTGTTGCGGTAGGCACGTGGCCCGGTGTACCGATTCGCCTGCTTGGTGTCTCGGGAACCCTGCACACATCGTTCGGGGCCGTTAGTGGAAACCTCGGCCGGACTCCCTGGATGGAACCCGAATAGGCGATAAACCTGGACTAGGGACTCGTGTGTTTAGTCAGTCGTGTGGCCGACACCCTCGCTGGGCTTCCGCTTGAAGGTTGTCGAGTACACGTCGTGTAACGGCGATAAGTGGTGAGAGCATGTGTGAAGAAGTACACCCCTGCAGGGTATGAAACTATTCGAATAGCCGCGTCCGCGGTAAAGGACTACTTGGTCAGCTATACAGTTCATAGACAAGTAAATGGATACTACTAAAAGCCTCAAGATAAGTGTGAGTATCGCGGATAGCCCGCTCGTGGGTTGACGAGAGAGGATCCACAGTGGAGTATTGTGTTGGTGATTAGTGGACTCGTGTGCGACAAATGCTTTTCAAGTGGTGTCACGTAGGATAGCTTAGCCAAGGGTCAAAGCTGGCTTGCTGCAATAACTCCACTACCTTCTTGAGAATGTGCATCTATAGTAGGTTTCTGTTGTAAGACTTGCTGAGTACCTCCGTACTCACGTTGCTTTAATTAATGTTTTCAGACGACAACACCGCCCCCTCTGATGGGTTCTACGTAGACCTTGATGTCGACGAGTGATTAGCCACCCAGGTGGTGGTCCAAGACTTGTGAAGGGCCGATGTCGATAGAAGGGCTTCGTCAAGCCTTCTTTCTTTTAGTGTCTGTACTCAGACTAGTTTGCTTCCGCATGTGCTTGTATGTTTGTATGACTTGAGTGTCGGGTCATGTGACCCCTATCTGTATGAACATAAAGTATGTATGGCTCCTGAGCCTCTTAAATAAAGTACTTTGAGTTGTAGAGTTTTGTTGTGATGCCATGTTGTCTGGACTCATATCGGGCATATTGTGTGTATGATTGAAATGCTTGGTATGAGTGGGATCCGACAATCTAGTTGTTTATCCTTGGCAGCCTCTCATATGGGGAAATGTAGTCTCGTGCTTCCTGAGCGATAGTAGTCCGCTACATCCCGGTTCACCGGAGTCTTGCTAGCCCAAAGACTACTGCTCGACACTTGATCGGACGACATGTGTTTCACTTCGCTCGTGGTTCTGCCCTTCGGGAAATGTCACGCGGTGACATCCGGAGTCCTGCTTAGCTCAAGCAGCCCGGTTACCGGAGTCCTGTTAGCCTGCTACATCCCGGATTCATACGTTGATGACCGACATGCTCGATGTGATTCATGTATGCCTGTCCCCATGGGTTAGTGCCACTTTGGGTTCACGACTAGCCATGTCGGCCCGGGTTCTCTGTCATATGGATGCTAGCGACACTATCATATACGTGAGCCAAAAGGCGCAAACGGTCCCAGGCCATGGTAAGGCGACACCCGGGGGAATACCGCGCGTGAGGCCGCAAAGTGATATGAGGTGTTACCGGCTAGGTCGATGTGACTTGGAATCGGGGTCCTGACAGTGTTGGCATCAGAGCCGGACTGCCTGTAGGTTCGCTTAGCCAAACTGGTCGATGTCGAGTCTAGAAATGCTTTAGTTATATGTAGGGGAATTGATTGTGGGAGGGACGTAAGGCTCTTTTTACTCCTTTACCTTTTGCCCTCTGATCTGTGTCATTCTCTTCTCATTCTACGTGGGTTAAGGACTAGGCTCTCTTCTCTCTATCAGGTTCACGTGTTTCTAATCTGTAGTAACTTATAGGATTGTTGGTTACCAGCCTTAGTTCAGTTTCTACTACTTTTTAGTATGTATCAGTTGAACCAGAACCTTGATATGATGTTGTTGAGTGGTTTTGTAATCTTTTGTGAATGTCTCAAATCTGTTCCTGAGCATTTACAGCTGTTATGCTGTCCGATTTCCCCTAGAAATTCTAATGTCTTTGCATTGTGGCTGTGCTTTTAGATGGCCACTCATGCTCAAAACCAAGTGGTTCGCCTGACCAGGTGCCTCGATGTGCCCGGTCATATGGCTATGTTAGTCCGGGTAATGATTGAGACGGGTTACCGTTGGTATCCCGAATACACTGTCGAAGAGCAATTCCGAGACTTTAATCAAAGCCAATACCTCTCGTGACCGCCGTGATATTTCCTTCTTATCCTGGATCGATCGAGCCCCTCCAATCGCTCCTATGGACTCGGGGTTACTATTGAGATGGCTGTGCAGGATGCTGCATATTCTATGATGACCATCATGCGAAGTCAGATCGGCTCGCTTGAACAGCGACTTATGTTATATGTCAGCTTCACTCCCGGGAGCGCAAGGGTATCTTCAGGCTATCTATGCTGATTCCACTCAGGGGGACTCACTAACCCGCATCACTGTTGAGATGCTCGAGGATAAGGACCGAGAGAATCGGGCCTTGAGACTGGAACTTTTCAACACCCGTGCCGATCATTGGGCCACTTTGACTCGGTTTGACCGGCTGTGCAAGCTGGATGTATGGATACGAGGGATCTGTATCCTGTGAGATCTGCTCTGCCAGACATGGTGGATTGGCGTGATGTGGGAGGCATCACCCCACCCCGTGGTCCCCGCAGGCCACCGTTTGTTGGTCCAAGACCTCATCCTAGCCCCTATGGTCCACAAGCTCCTCAGGACCGTCTGTTTCCGGATAATCACGTTGAGCTTCCAGGCTATGGAGGTGACTTCTATGAGGACTACTATGGAGCTGTCTGAGTTAGTAGTAGTATCACTAGTATTGTAATAGTTGTATTTCCACCGTCCTGCGTGACCTGTGGAATATGACTTAGTGTGTATCAATTCCGGAGGTGTAGAAAAATAATGTATAGGAGTTTGGAATGCTTCCGATGAGAAGTAACGTCTTCCATCGTAGTTGTACTCTAGCCGAGCTTGTACTAAACTATGAATGGTGTTTATGACCGTTGGTATATATATGGCAGTTTCTATATTACCATGTCATACGGATAAACATCTCTGCATTCCGTGTTATCCATTACATTCCGCACTTCCTTGCCAAATGTTGCCATCCTTGTCTAAACCGTTGTCTTGTTTCCTAGGATGGTCAACACCAAGAATAACCCCCGCCGCTCCAGAAAGGTGGGTGAAGCCAGCGCAGCTAGGAATGTAAATCTGCCTCAACCGCCTTCTCTGGCCGAAGTTATGCTGGAGGCAGAACGAAACAAGCGTGAGACCAATCGCTTGCTGGAGCGGATTGAGCAGAATACTGCACGCCAGCCGAGGAATGACCTGGTGTCAATCAATGACTTTGTCAAGCTGTATCCACCGAAGTTTAAACACTCCGTCGAGCCTCTCGATGCGGATGACTGGCTTCGCAGCATCACCCACAAGCTACGTTCTGCCAACATAGCCGAAGCTGATAAGGTTACCTTTGCTGCCTATCACCTCGAAGGCCCTGCTAGCCTTTGGTGGGAAAATTTTGAGGCTATGCGCCCGGTCGGCCAAGTCACTACCTAGGCTGAGTTCAGTGCGGCTTTCCTTGAGCATCACATCCCGGAAGGTCTCATGGATCATAAGACGGATAAGTTCTGCAATTTCACCCAGGGTAGACTGGCTGTGGATGCATACAGTCGTGAGTTTGGAAATCTAGCGCGTCATGCTCCTGAAGAGGTATCCACTGACGCCAAGAAGCAGGCTAGGTTCTGCAAGGGACTTAGCCCCGAGCTTCGCCGTGATCTTCGTCTGCACGAGTGCATCTCCTTCCAGAAGTTAGTCAACAAGGCCATCAGTGCTGAGACAGGACAGTCTGACTTTGAAGCTTCACGCAAGTACTCCCATGACTTTGGTTCTTTATCCGGCTCTGGATCTCAGAAGCGCCGGGTGTGGATACCAAGCACCGCTCTGCCACCCAGATTCACTCCGAGGCCATCCTTTGAGGCGCCTCGCCCCAACCAGCAGTATGCACCGCCCAAGGCCTATGGTGGCCCCGCTACTAATGCTGCTCCACGCCCCAATGTGATAACTTGTTTCAAGTGTGGGGAGATGGGTCACTACATCCGTGAGTGTCCCCAGAACAACCCCAGCCAGATCGGAAAGTCTGTTGGCCGTGGTAAGCTAGCAGGAAAGGTTCTCTACGCCAAACCAGCCACCACTGCTCGTGGCCATGTCAACTACGTCTAAACTGAGGAGACCCATGAGGATCCCAACGTCGTTCTCGGTACACTCCTTGTTAATTTCCATCCAGCAACTGTTCTCTTTGATACTGGAGCATCTCATTCATTTATTTCTGAGAGCTATGCTCGATTGCACAACACCACATTTAGTGACATGCACACCTCCATGGAAATTCAGACTCCTGGTTCTAGATGGCAAACCTCTAGAATAAGTCATGGGAATGAAATCCTTGTCTACCGGTTAGTCTTCCTTGCATCACTAATAGCTCTCAAGTCCTCGGACATAAACATCATCTTGGGTATGGACTGGATGTCAGCCCATTACGCTAAGATTGATTGCTCCACTAGAACTGTTCAACTCACCCATCCATCGGGCAAGACAGTCAATGTTTTGACCCGAGTGTCTAAGCGTCAGCTTTACTCCTTAAATGCCAACCCCCTTCCAGACCTTGAAGATATTCCGGTAGTCCATGACTTTCCGGATGTCTTTCTAGAGGAACTGCCAGGTGTTCCACCTGACAGAGATGTCGAGTTCGTGATAGACCTTGTTCCAGGAACCGTCCCAATCTCTAGAAGACCTTATAAGATGGCACCCCTAGAACTAGCCGAGCTTAATAAACAACTCGATGAGTCCTTGCAAAAGGGTTTCATCCTTCCTAGTTCTTCTCCATGGGCTTGCCCCGTCCTCTTCGTCAAGAAGAAGGATGGAACGGATCGGATGGTTGTAGATTACCGACCTGTCAATTTGGTCACTATCAAGAACAAGTATCCGCTCCCCAGGATCAACGACCTGTATGATCAGCTCGCTGGATCCTCAGTCTTTTCCAAGATGGATTTGAGGTTGGGCTACCATCAAATCAAAATCAAGAATGGGGAGATTCCTAAAATGGCTTTTGTTACTCGTTATGGCCAATACGAGTACACCGTCATGTCCTTCGGTTTAACCAATGCTCCAGCCACCTTCTCTCGGTTAATGAACTCGATCTTCATGGAGTATTTGGATAAATTCGTAGTGGTTTACCTCGATGATATACTCATCTACTCCAAGAATGAGGAAGAACATGCCGAACATCTAAGGCTAGTATTGATGAAACTTCGAGAGAATCGCCTTTATGCCAAATTCTCTAAGTGTGAGTTTTGGTTGCCAGAAGTAACCTATCTAGGTCATGTAATCTCTGGTAAGGGCATTGCTGTCAATCCCGAGCGAGTTCAAGCCGTCATTGACTGGACTCCACCTGAATCGGTCAAGCAAGTTCGGAGTTTCCTTGGTTTAGCGAGCTATTGCCGCCGCTTCATTGAGAACTTCTCCAAGGTTGCTAAGCTTCTAACCGAACTCCTCAAGAAAGATAAAAAGTTCGAGTGGAGCCCACAGTGCGAGTTCAGCTTTCAGGAACTGAAAAGACGCCTGACATCTGCCTCCCGCATTTGTTCCACCAGATTTTTCTAAGGACTTTATTATCTATTGCGACGCCTCGCGATAGGGACTAGGTTGCATACTCATGCAAGATCGTCATGTGATTGCCTACGCTTCTCGACAGCAGTGTCCACATGAGGATAACTATCCCACACATGATCTAGAGCTTGCAGCAGTGGTCCATGCACTCAAAACATGGCGACATTACCTTCTTGGTAATCGTTGCGAAATTTACACTAATCACCAAAGTCTGAAATACATCTTCACCCAACCGGATTTGAATCTCTGGCAAAGACGTTGGGTCGAGTTGATTACGGATTATGATTTAGGAATATCTTACACCCCAGGCAATGCCAATGTCATGGCTGATGCACTAAGTAGTAAATCTTATTGTTACAACAAAGTCAACCCTTTCTCCACGAGGAATTTCGTAAGCTTAACCTTCACATTGTTCCTCGAGGATTCCTTTCCACCCTGGTGGCAAAACCTACCCTTACGGATCAGATCATCAAGGCATAGAAGGTAGATCCGGGAATCTCCCGTATCAAGAGAAACATCAAGAAAGGAGTCGCAGGTTGTTTCTCCATTGATGAACAAGGTGTCGTGTTCTTTGGAGACCGTCTAGTGGTTCCCAAGGTACGCAACCTGAGGCGACTGATCCTTAAGGAGGCTCATGAATCCCCTCTCACCATTCATCCTGGTAGTACTAAAATGTATCAAGACCTATGCCAGAGGTTTTGGTGGACTAGGATGAAGAGAGAAATCGCTCAATACATTGCTAATTGCAATGTCTGTCGTCGAGTTAAAGCAGAGCATCAACGGCCTGCCGCACCCTTCAACCTTTGGCAATTCACGAATGGAAATGGGATAAAATCGGTATGGATTTCATTACCGGATTTCCCGTGACCAAGAGAGGGAATAATGCTATCTTCGCCGTTGTCGATCGTCTTTCCAAAGTAGCCCACTTCCTACCCGCTCGTGAGAGTATAACCGTAGCCAGCTAGCTGATTTGTACATCTCCGAATAGTGTCTCTTCATGGTGTTCCATTGGAGATTAACTCGCATCATGGAAGTCTCTTCACCTCTCGATTTTAGGAAAGTTTCCAAAATGCTATGGGAACTCGCTCTCCTTTAGCACCGCCTTCCATCCTCAATCAAGTGGTCAAGTAGAACGAGTCAATCAAATTCGGAGGATATGCTTCAGCTTCATCATCTCTTTCGGTATGAATTGGGAGAAATGCCTTCCATTCGCCGAAGTTCGCTTATAACAATAGTTATCAAGCTAGCTTGGGCAAAGCTCCTTTCAAGTTCTCTATGGACGAAAATGTCGAACGCCTCTCAACTGGTCGAAACCGGGAAAGACAACTCTTTGGCCCGGATATGATCCAGAAGCAAAAGAGCAGGTTCACAAGTTATTCGTGAGAAATTGCAAACAACCCAATCTCGTCAAAAGAGCCAATATGACCGCAAGCATAAGCCTATGACTTATGAAGTTGGCGAGAAGGCTTACCTTCGGGTTACACCTTTAAAGGGAACCCATCGATTCGGTATCAAAGGCAAATTGGCTCCTTGTTACTTTGGACCGTTTCACATTCTTGCCAAACGAGGAGAAGTTGCCTACCAATTGGAAATACCTCCGCATCTCTCCAGAGTTCATGATGTCTTACACGTTTCTCAACTCAGGCGTTGCTTCTCGGATCCTATCCGTGGAGTGGACCACGAAACGCTTGATCTCCAAGATAATCTCACATATCGAGAATATCCCGTTCGTATCCTTGATCAAGCCGAGCGTACCACTCAACGCCAGAATATCAGGTTTCTCAAGGTTCAATGGTCAAACCATGCCGAGCAAGAAGCTACTTGGGAAAGGGAGGATTGTCTTCGACTTGACTACCCCACCTTCTTCTCGACGGATCCAAAATCTCGGGACGAGATTCTTTTGAGTGGGGGTGAGTTGTCACATCCTAGCTAGTCCATGCATTAGCGTGTTGCATCATGTCTACTTTTCATCAGAAACCTGAAGTGGGGAAGCCAGAACCCCCAGAACCCCTCTGAATTCAACTAAGGTTTACTAAAAATATTTTCAATGAACCTGAATTGCCCTTCTAAAAAGTTCACCCTCTTTGTCTTGGGTTTGCACAATTTTCCAGGTCAACAGAAGTTCATTGAATTAAATCATATGTAAATTGCATTTGGGCATTTAAATGCTAGTAAATATTTTGAATGCTCAAATAATTCTGAAAATAAGTGTGGGTTGTTGGAGATTTTCTAAACAGAGCCTCTGATTATTTTCAGGATTTTTAGAAGTGCCTAACTATTTTTAATAAGTCCACAAACTTACAGAATAATAGAAAAGGAAAAACCAAAGTAAAGCAGAGGCTTACCTGGCGCCCATCTGGCAAGCCCACCTGCTGGCCCAGCCCAGCCACCGCTCCAGCGAGCTGCTTGGCTTGGCCAGGCAGGCAGCCAGGTGCTCAACGGTGGCACCAGCGTGCGCCACGCAGCAGCCCACCGCCGTGCCTCCTCCTCTCACCGTTCTGCCGCCCTGGGTCGGTCACCCACTCCTCCCCCGAGCTCGCAGACACGCCCTCTCATCCCCAGCTCCACTCCCTCGCTCGCCCGCACCATGGCCAATGCTGCCGCGCCCGCGCCACCGTGAAACCCGCGCTCCCTGTCGTCCCTGCGCCGCACCACCGTGTCTAGGAGCTCCGCCGCCCTCCTCTCCTTCGAGCAAGCCGAGCCTGAAGCGCCGCTTTGGAGCCGCAGACCGACTCGCCGACTCCGCCCATCGCTGGAGATCCTTTTTGCCGCCGCCGCCGCACAGCTCGTCCTCGATCAAGGCTGACCGCACCGTCGTGACCACCGTGAGCTCAGCTACCTCCTCCCCCTTCTCGTTCTCGCTCCCGAACACCGCAGCAACCCCATGGAGCTTCACCGCACGCGCCACCGCCGAGCTCGTCGCCAACGTGTCTCCGTCCAACCACCGGCCACCCCACCGTGTCTAACACACTCGCTGCATCCCCAGGAGTCCAACGCACCAACCCACGCGCCTCGCCGTGCCCCGTAGACTCAGGTCCATCTTCACCCGACTCCGGCGACCGCCACGCCGGCGATGTTTCCGGCCACCTCGAGCTCAACCACCGCTACCAAACGGTGCGGCTTGTTCCCGGCTACACGTAGATGGCCTCCGCCGCTCATTTGGTCACCGGAATGCACAAATGCACTCTCACCGCCGCATATGGCCTCGCCGGCGGCTAAACGCCGGCGTGTTGACCTTTGACTTTGACTAGGGTGGGCCCAGGTTGACTCCCCTGAGTCTATGACAAGTGGGCCCCCCCTCTGCTAATTAACCCAGATTAGTTTTAACTAAAATTAGTTAGTTTAATTAACTGCTGACATGCGGGACCCACTAGTCAGGTTGACCTGGACGTCCCCTTTGACCTCTGACGTCACCCTGACGCACTGCTGACGCGATAACTAATTTCTGGATTTATTTTTATACAGAAAATTCCAGAAATTGTTGCAAACTTCAAAAATTCATAGAAACTAATCTGTAACTCCAAATGCAAAGATTTATATATGAATTTTGATTAGAAAAATTCAATCTATCCATTGGTAATTGTTTCATGCATGACAGAACAAGTTAACCTTGCTGTTTAAGCAGAATAAGATAATGCACAATTATGGCTATGTTAAATGAACTAACATTTGAATTTTTGATTCAAATGAGTTCATTCCTTTCTGTTCTAGCTTGCATTAGGCCAAGACACATTCATAGTGCCATGTCATAGCATGCATCATATTGTTGCATATCGTCACGTGTTGATTATGTTCGGTGTGTCTTTCGTGGTAGGAGGATAACCCCGAATATCCGTGTGAAGGGCAGTACCCTACTACCACTACATCAGGCACGTAACCCATTGATCATTCCGATACAAACCCATGATCTCACTTCTGCTCTTGCTTACTGCATTAAGACAACGCGATTCAAACTGCTGTGTGTTGCGGTAGTTGAACCCACTTCCTTTTCATGACGTGTCATTGCCACAGTAACTAGATGTAACCCACTAGCATGTGTAGGAGTTGAATGAGCCATATTTGTGTTCCTACCATGATATGCTTGCTATGCTTAGAGTTGTGTCAGGTCTGGCTCATCGGGATGATGAACTAGAGTGAAAGGTTGTGTCGGTAACGAGAGTGAAGTGTTGAACACGATTTGGTAAAGGTATCGATGAGAGGCCATGTAGGAGTACATGGTGGGTTGTTTCATTGAAGTCGTCTTTAAGAACTGAGATCTGTGTGTGTGATTTAAGATTCAGCTACTATCACACATTGGGCCCGAAACCAATGGACCCTCTCGACTTATTAACCACTCTTGTCCTCTGTCCGGGAGTTGCAAAGTAGTTTCTGGTGGTTGTAGCATCTTTGGGGGCACGCAGGTCAACCTTAGGGGTGGGCTGTGTTGCGGTAGGCACGTGGCCCGGTGTACCGATTCGCCCGCTTGGTGTCTCGGGAACCCTGCACACATCGTTCGGGGCCGTTAGTGGAAACCTCAGCCGGACTCCCTGCGGATGGAACCCGAATAGGCGATAAACCTGGACTAGGGACTCGTGTGTTTAGTCAGGTCATGGACGACACCCTCGCTGGGCTTCCGCTTGAAGGTTGTCGAGTACACATCGTGTAACTGCGATAAGTGGTGAGAGCGTGTGTGAAGAAGTACACCCCTGCAGGGTATGAAACTATTCGAATAGCCGTGTCCGTGGTAAAGGACTACTTGGTCACCTATACAGCTCATAGACAAGTAAATGGATACTACTAAAAGCCTCAAGATAAGTGTGAGTACCGCGGATGGCCCGCTCGTGGGTTGACGTGAGAGGATCCACGGTGGAGTATTGTGTTGGTGATTAGTGGACTCGTGTGTGACAAATGCTTTTCAAGTGGTGTCATGTAGGATAGCTTAGCCAAGGGTCAAAGCTGGCTTGCTGCAATAACTCCACTACCTTCTTGAGAATGTGCATGTATAGTAGGTTTCTGTTGTAAGACTTGCTGAGTACCTCCGTACTCACGTTGCTTTAATTAATGTTTTCATACGACAACACTGCTCCCTCCGATGGGTTCTACGTAGACCTTGATGTCGACGAGTGATTAGCCACCCAGGTGGTGGTCCAAGACTTGTGAAGGGCCGATGTAGATAGACAGGCTTCGTCAAGCCTTCTTTCTTTTTAGTGTCTGTACTCAGACTAGTTTTCTTCCGCATGTGCTTGTACGTTTGTATGACTTGAGTGTTGGGTCATGTGACCCCTATCTGTATGAACATGTTATGTATGGCTCCTCGGAGCCTCTTAAATAAAGTACTTTGAGTTTTAGAGTTTTGTTGTGATGCCATGTTGTATGTACTCATATCAGGCATATTGTGTGTATGATTGAAATCCTTGGTATGAGTGGGATCCGACAATCTAGTTGTTTATCCTTGGCAGCCTCTCATATGGGGAAATGTAGTCTCGTGCTTCCTGAGCGATAGTAGTCCGCTACAGCCCGGTTCAGCGGAGTCCTGCTAGCCCAGCACTACTGCTCTAGACACTTGACTGGCCGGCATGTCACTACTAGGAAAAGGGCTATAGATGGAAATGACACTAATGGCGCACCGGAAAGATGGTGCGCCATTAGTATATACTAATGGCGCACCGCCATTCGATGCGCCATTAGAGTCTAAACTACTAATGGCGCACCATGCTTTGGGTGCGCCATTAGTACCAATTTTTTTTTTAAACTAGTGCGCCTGTCCAAACATACTAATGGCGCATCCTGCCCGAAAAGCGCCATTAGTAGTTGTAACTACTAATGGCGCACTGTGGTGTGGGTGCGCCATTAGTACCAATTTTTTTTTTAAACTAGTGCGCCTGTCCAAACGTACTAATGGCACATCCTGCCCGAGTGCGCCATTAGTAGTTGTAACTACTAATGGCGCACCAGGGTGTGGGTGCGCCATTAGTATAGAAACTTTTTTTTGAACTTTTGGCTTTTGTGGAAATAAAAAAAAATACTAATGGCGCACCACGGTGAGGTGCGCCATTAGTGTGGACATGCTAATGGCGCACCGCGGTGAGGTGCGCCATTAGTATTGTGGCCCCTTCGCCCGATCCCCCTTCGCCCGATCCCCTTCGCCCGATCCCCTCGACAGTTCCTCTCGCCCACCGCCGCCGCTGCCCTCGCCCCCTCGCCTCGCCTCCCTCCCTCGCCCTCTCCTCGCCGACGCCCGACGCCGCCCGCCTCGACGCCCGGACGCCGCCCGACGCCGCCCGACCCCGCCGCCCGACGCCGCCCGACCCCGCCACCCGGACGCCGCCCGGACGCCGCCCGACCCCGCCGCCGGGACGCTGCCCCGCCCGACGCCGCCTCGACCCGCCCACGCCGCCCCACCTCGACCCGCCCGTCCACACCATCGTCGACCCGCCTCCCTCGACCATGCCCAAAATGCGACCACCTTCATGCCTTCATCTCAAATTTATCCATTCCATTTGCAATTCATGACAGAATGTTTGCAACCTTGTCTCTGCTAGTTTCAAAGTGAATAATGCATCTTTGGTTTGTAGAAGTGTCCATTTATCGTTTCAGCTTTCGGTGATAATTTGGTGTCATGAAACCATGTAGTGGTCTAGCTTACTTGATTTTTCCTTCTCTCGCATATACGCAATAATATTACTTACTGATTTGTGCTGCAGCATCTATACTCATCACATTGGTGTTTAGGCCGCCTATTAGTTCTTGTCACTGTAATATATATATTTCAGCATCTATCGCATGATAGTTGAGCCTTGGTGGTGCCAAAATGGCCCATTTGGTTTTAGAATTGAATAAATGATAGCTCATGCGTTGCCTTGTTTTTTCTCGTGAATCAATGAGCAAATGCTTTAAAACTGAACCTTATGCAGGTGTTGCCTCTTTTAAAAATAATAATTATGCAGGCATTTGTAAGAATTGAGATGTTCATTTGAGGAATTTTACTTGTATCCACAAGAGAAAGGCAGTATCTCCACTTGTATCCTCGGAAGTCCGGGGTTTGAGTTAGTATCCTTAAAAAGTCAAACAAGGGAAATGCTGCCTAAGAACCTAATAATTCCTTTCCCAGGCCCCCACAACAAGTGGGAGCTTTTGATGCTGGGATAACCTTTGGTTATATTGTTGAGAGTGAAATATATATCTTTCTCCTTTGCACTAAATCTTCTGCATCAAATGTTTTGAAGAACTCTAGCACGTCCTACCTGCAAAGAAATATTTCTTTTATTTTTACACGCAGTCACATTTTTTTGGCCGTGGTTCCCTAAGTTCTATGGTTTATAGTTGTTCACTGGTTTGCTACTCGTAAGTAGTTTTGGCTTGCATCTCTTCTGCTTTTGATTTGTAGATGTTGCTCAGTAAAGGTAAATTTGGCAAGCATCTGCGGGATGTTTCTCCGTAACATATTAACATGCGGGATGCTCTCCCAAACATATTATTGTTTATGTTGTTTCGCTAATTCCACTTTAAAAGTATTGAAGAATAAATCTGTTTCAACTTCCATACATCTCTCAGACATCATTATGTAAGCTTAAATAGCAACACTTAAGTTAATAATATGCTATTGAGTACTGCATCCAATTCTCTGCTTGTTCTTGCATTTAACTTATACTCAGATCTCATTGTATTCCTTGGAATATGCAGTTCATCAGCTCGAGAAATATTTTAGGCGAGGGACACGTCTAAATTGGCTCAAGGTGTCATATAAGAGAAAGCATCGAGCAGTCGAGAAAACTACACCGGCTAAAGGTTTTGATTCCCCGATTATTCCTTTTAGTTTTATTTGGTCATCCTTTTACCAATTTTCAAAGAACTCATGCATTTTTTAAGCCAAAGTGGAAAAGCTGCAAAATCTGAAGTATAAGCGCAAACAAACAGGCCTTACATAAGTAATCGCACATGACTTTCTCAAAAAAAAAAGTAATCGCACATGTATAGATAAGTCTTCTTCCACTGGTTTGAGACTATGTATGGTAGTGCATACATAGTGTACATGTGTGAGAGATAGTGAGAGGAGACAAGAAGAAGGGATTTTTTTAATTGGCTTCTTGCAGTTTTGAAAATTCAGTTTATTCGTTCTTGAAAATTCAGTTAATTCAGTTAGGCACTTAAATTGATGTGCTTTGTAAAACTTGTTCATGTACTGAACTACTAATGCCTTGTGATGCTCTGAATTACTTGTGATGCCTCTGAATTAGTATGGCACTAATTAATCACTAGACCATACTACTATCATCTTTCCTCATTAACCACTAGACCATTCTCCTTTGGTTGATGTGCACATACGAGCACATACGTAAGGGTGAAAGTAGGTGGGATTTTGTTAGTGCGATGTTGGGTGTGGTTCATTAGAAAGATGAAATATTTTAATTGGTCGAGTGGGTACTTCTTTTGATTAGAACAACTGAATTAATAGTGCATATTTTAATTCAGTTACATTTTGTGTAATTCAGTTACTGCTTTGTGTAAGAAGAAATTCAAGAAAAGGCACAAGTTGTGTGGTGCCCAAAGTGTGCGCTCTTCTTCTACCTCCAGTTAGTGTGTGTGTGTATATGTGTGACCTGGACAAACCCACCAAATGCAATTTAGGTTATTTGTTCGACAACAAACCGATTGCTGAAAACATCTGTTGCCGTGTCGATATAATCTTTTACCACAAGTTTGAGACCATGTAAATAATATTGTTGTTTGACATGACATGACATTCTCGGTATATTGCTTATCTAGGCTGTATGGAAAGGCGTAGTACTACTCCTTTATCAGCCATGTTCAATCAATCTTATGGCCTCGTCACTTTACAACATATTTCATTAGGAGCTAACAGTCTCATTTGATCACTATTAGATTTCTGGAGCTGTAGTAATGATGCTAGCCTGTTAAACTCTTTCTTCGTAATATTGTCCTGCGATTCCAAGGATTGTCATAATTTTTTTCCAAGTTTGCAACAGACTGATGGTGTCACTCATCTAATCTTCTGTTGTATTTGATGAATCTATTGTTGATGTGTGCTGTCTATATTTTGTCAAATTATACATTTTGTAACCTGTGCAAAAAACAGAAAATAAAAAAATAAAAAAACCTAATATTCATACTAATGGCGCATCACATGATAAAGGCGCCATTAGTATGACAAGGCATACTAATGGCGCATCATCGGGAAGTGCGCCATTAGTATGCTGCGGTTACTAATGGCGCATCCGGAGGTGGTGCGCCATTAGTATGCCAAAGCACCTGGGTATACATGCCCCCTGGGAGGCATACTAATGGCGCACCCTTGCATATACTAATGGCGTGCTGTCAATGGCGCACCTCTGATGCGCCATTAATGGCCATATTAGGTGCGCCATTAGTAGTGGTATTTCTAGTAGTGTGTGTTTCACTTCGTTCATATGTCTGTCCCTTCGGGGAAATGTCACACGGTGACATCCAGAGTCCTGCCTAGCCTGCTACAGCCCGGGTTACCGTAGTCCTCATAGCCCAAAGGTTACAAAGCCCGGATTCATACGTTGATGACCGACATGCTCGATGTGATTCATGTATGCCTGTCCCCATGGGTTAGTGCCGCTTTGGGTTCAAGACTAGCCATGTCGGCCCGGGTTCTCTTTCATATGGATGCTAGCGACACTATCATATACGTGAGCCAATAGGCGCAAACGGTCCCGGGCCATGGTAAGGCGACACCCGTGGGAATACCGTGCGTGAGGCCGCAAAGTGATATGAGGTGTTACCGACTAGGTCGATGTGACTTGGAATCGGGGTCCTGACAAATCCGGTGTCTGAATGTAGCCTTCCAATTTATGAATCTTTATGTCTCGACCATTTCGAGACTCCGTGATCTCATCCGGGACCCCGAACAACCTTCGGTACATCAAATCACATAAACTCATAATATGAATCATCATCGAACGTTAAGCGTGCGGACCCTACGGGTTCAAGAACTATGTAGACATGACCGAGACACATCTTCGGTCAATAACCAATAGTAGAACCTGGATGTTCATATTGGCTCCTACATATTCTATGAAGATTTTTATCGGTCAAACAGCACAACAACATAAGTTGTTCCCTTTGTCATCGGTATGTTACTTGCCCGAGATTTGATCGTCAGTATCACCATACCTAGTTCAATCTCGTTATCGGCAAGTCTCTTTACTCGTTCCGTAATGCATCATCTCACAACTAACTCATTAGTCACATTGCATGCAAGGCTTATAGTGATGTGCATTGATAACCCACAAGTATAGGGGATCGCAACAGTTTTCGAGGGTAGAGTATTCAACCCAAATTTATTGATTCGACACAAGGGGAGCCAAAGAATATTCTCAAGTATTAGCAGTTGAGTTGTCAATTCAACCACGCCTGGATAACTTAATATATGCAGCAAAATATTTAGTAGCAAAGTAGTATGGAAGTAATGGTAGCAGTGGCAAAAGTAACAGTAGCAGTTTTGTAGTAATTGTAACAGTGGCAACGGTAAAGTAACTAAGCAAAGAGCAATATGTGAAAAGCTCGTAGGCATTGGATCAGTGATGGATAATTATGTCGGATGCGATTCCGTATGCAATAGTTATAACATAGGGTGACATAGAACTAGCTCCAGTTCATCAATGTAATATAGACATGTATTCCGAATATAGTCATACGTGCTTATGGAAAAGAACTTGCACGACATCTTTTGTCCTACCCTCCCGTGGCAGAGGGGTCCTAATGGAAAATAAGGGATATTAAGGCCTCCTTTTAATAGAGTACCGGACCAAAGCATTAACACTTAGTGAATACACTAACTCCTCAAACTACGGTCATCACCAGTAAGTATCCCGGTTATTGTCACTTCGGGGTTAACGGATCATAACACATAATAGGTGACTATAGACTTGCAAGATAGGATCAAGAACTAACATATATTCATGAAAACATAATAGTTTCATATTTGAAATCATGGCACTCGGGCCCTAGTGACAAGCATTAAGCATAGCAAAGTCATACCAACATCAATCTCAGAACATAGTGGATACTAGGGATTAAACCCTAAGAAAACTAACTCGGTTACATGGTAAATATCATCCAACCCATCACCGTCTAGCAAGCCTACGATGGAATTACTCACGCACGGCGGTGAGCATCATGAAATTGGTGATGGAGGAAGGTTGATGCACTACAAAAAAAATACACTTCCGTGATGATACGTGTTTGTCACAGTAGGTCGCATTTTTTGTCATGCATGTACATCCATGAAAAATTTATGACAGAATCAAGATAGTCATACCTGTGCTGTCGTAGAAGTGTTCCATGACATTACCAAAATTATCATCACGGAAGTGTCCACTTCCATGACGATAAATCGCGCGTCATAGAAGTGCTTGCGTCAAGGGTGACCAATACGTGGCATTCACCATAACGGAATGCCGTTAAGCTATCGGGTTGGGTTTTGGATCCGATAACCCGTTAACAGCCCCGACCAATGGGGACTTTCCACGTGTGAAATCATCATTGGCTGGAGGAAACACGTGTCGACTCATCGTTGGGACAGATGTCATCCACTCATTTGACAGAAGGCGCCTATGATACGTCG
The DNA here is from genome assembly GCA_021605145.1 of Aegilops bicornis. Taxonomy (NCBI): domain Eukaryota; kingdom Viridiplantae; phylum Streptophyta; class Magnoliopsida; order Poales; family Poaceae; genus Aegilops; species Aegilops bicornis. The sequence continues at coordinate 93,464,517 of CM038669.1, read as the reverse complement.
ACACGTGGCATGGCCCAACGGAGGCCCATTCCTGTGAAAAGGCCGGCCCGTTTGACTTGGTCAACAGGTGGCGGCCGGCCCATGGAAAGCCTGTTAACGGCCTGTCCGCATATAGCCCATTTACAGCCCGCTAACCCAAGGCCCGTTACGCCCTATCTGAATTAGGCCCAGTAGCGTCATCTGGACCATCCAATATGATTCCAGGCCGTTTCGCCGGCCCATGTATGGCCCATGACGTCTTTCGGCCCATATGAGGCCCTATGTAACTCTTGGCCTATTAACAGCCCGTGGTGAAACCGGCCCGCAATGAACAGTGTATCACTTTACACCCATTAACAGCCCATGGTGAAACTGGCCCGTAATGAACAGTATACCACTTTATACCCATTAAGGGCCCGTTATTCAGTTGGGCCATTTCGGCAAATGTTATCTTTAGGCCTTCTCAGAGCCCATTTATTCTTGGGCTCATTTCCAGCATTCGTTTACTTACGGCCCGTTACTGTCATTTTATACTTGTGGGCCAAATACAGCCCGTGGTTACATCGGCCCGTTTGTGGTCCGTTAATACGTTGGGCCGTTTTCATAGCGTCATCAAATATGGCCTATTAACGATGGCCCGTTATGATCATACGGCCCGTATAAGGCCCATTGATGATACAACCCGTAGAAGGCCCATTGTTTCTACGGCTCGTAGAAGGTCTACTGTTTCTACGGCCCATATAAGGCCCACTGTTTCTACGGCCCATAGGAGGCCCAGTGTCAGTATAGTAAATATTAGCCCATGGTTATTGTGTCCTAGTTTTAAAAAGAACTGCACTGACTACAAGCAAACAAATAAACAAGACAACAAGGAAATAAATAAGCAAGCAACTTATGCTAGGCTATCAGAGCTGTTACACATATTACATCCACCGGGCATCAAAGTTCGCCACCAGTGCAAATATAGGGAACAAAGCAGCATATCATATACACTGGTTGTCAAACTTGGTGACCAGCGCAAATAAACGCCGCAGCAAAACAAATCCAACACTGAAACCACTTCAGAAGATCTCAAGAAACAATATCCTAGGTGCCCATAATGCTGGCAAGATGCTTAGCAAGCTTATTAACTTTCTCTTGTTTGGCACTTAAATCCTCCAGTGCTTGCTGTTGCACCAGAAAATATGCATCTGAATTCTGCAGGGACTTCCTCAGTCCTTCAGCTTCACCGTCAGCAGCACATCTGATTGATGTCTTTCAACTTGAAGTTGAGACTCAAGAAGACAAACTGATTCAGGCAGCGAGTTCGAAGAGCTTGTGCCAGTAGTAGAGGCCAGTAACTCGAACACTACATCAAGACAGGACTTTCGGGTTCCCTCACTGTCGTCAAGATAGTTTTTATCAGCTTTCTTGGAGACCAACAGGGATGTCTCACTATCTTGAACCTTATCTGCATTACTTCCTTTACCATTGGATAACGTGGTACTGTTCTCCAATATTTTGTCTGCATTCTAAAAGAGAAACAAGCAGACACATCACATGTTTACCATGTTGTATATGAAACTCATTTTGGTAAATGAGCTCAGTAGTAAAGTGGACAGGATAACAACATGAAACAAACATATATCTATGTACCATGGTCACTTTATGGTCTATATCATTCTAGTTTTTGTTGCCAAATCAAGATAGAGACACAGTTCAAATAATATTTGTTCAAGACAAAGCAAAATAGACAAAATATAAGTGTGGGTAACTATAGAGCAATAACAACACTTGTAATGTGCATGACATGAGAACATAACTGTTTACTCAATTGAAACTGAAATCAGCATAGAGCAGGTTACAACAAGAAACTGCTTAAAGAAAGCAGGTTTAAAACATACCATTTCCATTGGAGTTTCAATTCCATCCTTCAAATTTGAAAATAGTTGGTATGAGTAAATACAGTAATGCAAGAGCAAAGGAGTATGAACCATAGCTACGGAACCTGACCTGAGAACAAATCTTCTTCTCCTTTAAGCGTTGAGTTGGGAATCGGAGTGGTGGTCCTCATGCTTTGGGCACTGCAGCTCCCTTACTAACCGCTCGTGTTTGGGTGCTCTGTGGTGGAGACGGTGTTGTGTCAACTTGAACTGGGTTACTATCTGCCGGGGTTGGGGTTAGAAGGGGTGTAGCTGGTTCTCTGTCCAACTGGGTAGGGGTACAATCTGCGAGAGTTTGGGTTATGTGTGGTGGATTTGGTCCTTGGGCAAGTACAACCGTGGTTCTATCTGCATCAACTGGTAGCACTATCTTTTCTGAAGACCGTGTTGTTACTCCCTTAGATACTGCCATCACGCTCTCCATTTCAAATGGCTGATAAACAAGAGAAGTAATTGAAACTATAGACATTGTATGATAGACAGGTGCAATGGATAGTGGGGAATAAAAGAGGGCATGAAATAATTCATATTTATGTTGTCTAACCAAACAGGATAGCATGACACTATTTCACATATATGATGGCTAACTAAACAGGATAGCATGACACAATTTCACATTATGATGGCTAACTAATAAAGATGGAAAGACATAGTTCAAAATATGAGACTATGTAAACAGGATGACATGACATAACAATATAATGTGTTTATTAAATAGGTTGGCATGCCATAATTCACATACATTCATGGATAGAATGCCATAATTCTTAATATGATGACTGTAAACACTAAACAGGATGAGATGATATAACTATATGATTTCTTTATTAAATGGGTTGCCATGCCATAATTCAGATAGATGATGTGTATGTACTATGTAAACATGATGGCATGATATAATTCAAATATATGATTTATATAGTAAGCAAGTAAGCATATGGCAATCTATATATGATGTAAAAACTAAGCAATGCAAGACAACATGCATGACATGGGTAATATTACCCTGCCAAGTTTGAGCATAGAACTCAGGGGGGAAATATGATCGTCATCGCCTCTGAATCCTCCTCTCGAGGAGCTCTCTCAGAGCCAAAGCAAGATGTCTGCTTCAGCAGGTAGCATTGTCTGCTCTGAATACCTTGTTTTCACTCTAGATACTTCCATCACCGCTTCAAATGGCTGATGCACATGAAGAGTAGTTGAATATACAAACATTGTCGACAAATGGAACACGTAATACCAAAAAATGATAGCATGATATAATTCACATACATGATGATTGGCTAAACAACATGGCATTGCATAATTCACATATATAATGCATTTGCAACAAGATAGCATTGTATAATTCACATATATAATGTCTTGCAACAAGATGGCAATGCATAATTCACACATATGGTAATTAGACACTAAACAGGTGGCATTCACACAAAGCATTTCTAAACTAATCAAATGGCATAGCAATGCGAGACAGCATACACACGATATGAGCAACATAACCCTGCCAAGTTAGAGCATACACCCCGGGGGGGGGGGGATAGGACTGGTCATCTATCTCTGAATCCTCCTCTGAGGAGCTATCCATAACTAGCGAGATATGCGCTTCGTTAGATAGCATAGTCTGCTCAGAAGACCTTGTTTTCACTCCAGAATTTGCCATCACCGTGTCAAATGGCTGATGCACACGAAGAGTAGTTGAATGTACTAACATTCTTGACATATGTAATATGTAACGGAAAAAAAGGATGGCCTGATATAATTTACATATAAGATGACTGGCTAAGCAGGATGGCATTGCAAAATTCACATATATGATGCCTGGCTAAACAAGGTGGCGTTGCATAATTCACATAAAGCGATGAATAAACTAAACATATGGCATTCGCACAAAGGATGTCTAAACTAAGCAGATGACATATTTAATGTATAAAGTAAGCAATGCAAGACACCATATGCATGATATAACCAACATCAGCATGCCAAGTTAGAGCGAAGACCTCAGGGGGTAAATAGGAGTTATCTTCTCCTTCTGAATCCCCCTCAGAACAGATATCTTCCTCTCGATTACAATCCAAAATGCGTGGAGGGGGGGGGGGCTTCCTTTGCGCCTACTGATGTCTACTACACAACCTTCTTCTTGTAGACGTTGTTGGGCCTGCAAGTGCACAGGTTTGTAGGACAGTAGCAAATTTCCCTCAAGTGGATGACCTAAGGTTTATCAATCCGTGGGAGGCGTAGGATGAAGATGGTCTCTCTCGAACAACCCTGCAACCAAATAACAAAGAGTCTCTTGTGTCCCCAACATACCCAATACAATGGTAAATTGTATAGGTGCACTAGTTCAGCGAAGAGATGGTGATACAAGTGCAATATGGATGGTAGATTTGGGTTTTTTTAATCTGAAATAATAAAAACAGCAAGGTAACTAATGGTAAATGTGAGCACAAACGGTATTGCAATGATAGGAAACAAGGCGTAGGGTTCATACTTTCACTAGTGCAAGTTCTCTCAACAATAATAACATAGATAGATCATATAACAAGCCCTCAACATGCAACAAAGAGTCACTCCAAAACCACTAATAGCGGAGAACAAACGTAGAGATTATGGTAGGGTACGAAACCACCTCAAAGTTATTCTTTCGGATCGATCTATTAAATAGTTTGTACTAGAATAACACCTTAAGACACAAATCAATCAAAATCCTAATGTCACCTAGATACTCCATTCTCACTTCAAGTATCCATGGGTATGATTATATGATATGCATCACACAATCTCAGATTCATCCAACCAACATAAAAGTACTTCAAAGAGTGCCCCAAAGTTTCTACCGGAGAGTCAAGAAAACATGTGCCAACCCCTATGCATAGGTTCATGGGCGGAACCCGCAAGTTGGTCACCAAAACATACATCAAGTGGCACGTGATATCCCATTGTCACGACAGATAAACACGGCAAGACATACATCAAGTGTTCTCAAGTAAAGACTCAATCCGATAAGATAACTTCAAGAGGGAAACTCAATTCATCACAAGAGAGTAGAGGGGGAGAAACATCATAAGATCCAACTATAATAACAAGGCTCGCGATGCATCAAGATCATGCCATAGAGAGAACACGAGAGAGAGAGAGAGAGAGAGAGAGAGATCGAACACATAGCTACTGGTACATACCCTCAGCCCCGAGGGTGAACTACACCCTCCTCGTCATGGAGAGCGCCGGGATGATGAAGATGGCCACCGGTGATGGGTTCCCCTCCCGGCGGTGCGAGCAGCGGGCTCCCGAGAGGTTTTGGTGGCTACAGGCTTGCGGCGGCGGAACTCCCGATCTATCTTGATATTCGATGGTTTTAGGGTGCGAGGAATATATAGGCGAAAGAAGTCGGTCAGGGGTGCTCGAGGGTCCATGAGACAGGGGCGTGCCTCAGAGGGGGGCGCCCCCTCTCTCCCGGCTCCTCGAGTTTCTTCTCGACTTGATATCCAAGCCTCCAGATGGTATTCTTCCAAAAATCACGATGCCGAAGGTTTCATTCCGTTTGGACTCCGTTTGATATTCCTTTTCTTGAAATACTTTGAAACAGTAATAAAACAGCAATATGGGCTGGGCCTCCGGTTAATAGGTTAGTCCCAAAAGTGATATAAAAGGGTATAATAAAGCCCATAATCATTCAAAACACATAGTAATATAGCATGAATGCTTCATAAATTATATATACGTTGGAGACGTATCAGCATCCCCAAGCTTAATTCCTACTCGTCCTCGAGTAGGTAAATGATAAAAGAAATAATTTATGAAGTGTGAATGCTAGAAGGTGTCGGATTTCGGGTTCCGGCAGACCCTTGAGGTTCGAACACTGGGGTGCGCACGGAGATCCAACCTTCCACCATCTCGTACCTCGCCGAATAGCAAGGACCTAAACTACTAAAAAGAACATCACAAGAGACACAATATTTATACTAGTTCGGGCCACCGTTGTGGTGTAATACCCTACTCTAGTTTGTGGGGTGGTGGATTGCCTCTTGGGCTGACGAAGAACAGTACAGGGAAGAACAGCCTCTCGAGGGTCTGTTCTTGGTGGGTGTGATAAACTGCTAGGTGGTGTTCCGTTGCTCTAGCTTGAGGATCGGGTCTCTATCTCTCTCTCTGGATTCCAAATGCCAGATCTCCCTCCTTTCGATCCCCTGCTCTGAGTGTGGCTACTCCTATTTATAGGCGAAGGCCCTGGGCCTCTTCCCAAATATTGAGCGGGAAGGGCGCCAACAATTGGCCATTTTGAAGGGGAACAACGGGTACACTTATCCTGACTAAAGTTGGTCCTCGCCTGCCAAAGGCTCTGGTGATGACGCCTGCTTGGGCTCCACGATGACCCCCTTCCAGCCGTTGGGGCTGGTCTTGGTCTTGTTGCATCGAAACGGATGCCTTTGCTTGATGCTCTCGCCTGCGATTGCTCCCTTTGCACCAAAGGGGAAAGGAGGACGCCGCGCGGACTGGCGCCCGACTGGCGCCCTTGGTCGTCATTGCTTGCGTCATGGGCACCTCGCGAGGTACCCTGTCTTGAACTCTCCGCCTCCTCATGAGCCAGCCTGACGAGGCCATGCCTGAGGAAGCTCCTCGTCGTCCGCCCCGCGAGGCTTGGCCCCTCGCGAGGGTCTTGAGCTTGCGTTGATGAAGATGGGCCGTCTTGGGCCTCCTTTGAAACCACACCGCAGGCCGCAGCAGGCAAGTCTAGGGACCCCCATTCCCGTAACGCCAACAAGAGCCCCGGGCCCACGGCGCCCGAACTTGGCGGCGAGAGAGGTGAAAGGGCAAGTCTGAAGCGTCATGGGGCCCTATCAGCTCATGACCTTGGGCGACGCGTGGCGGCTGATTGGACACGTGCGCACTGTTTCCCCACGATGCCTCGGTAACCACCCGGATTCGACAGGTCCCTGCACGCAGAGTTGGTCATGATGATCGGTGATCGTGGAGGCCGACGGTTGGCCTTTGCCGGCTATAAGTACGGAACGGCGCGCGCCCTTCCAGTCTATCCTTCTGCTTCTCCTCCTTCTCGTTTCGTCTGGTTGCCATGGCTCCGATCCGCCGGTTCTCCCGGGAAGAGAAGGGAAAGGCTCCTCAAGAGGATCCTGACCTGCTCATCCCAAAGAAGCGGCTTGCTCTCTGGTGTCAGGGCAGGAGCGCTCGCCAGGAGGCGCCCATGCCCTGGTGCGCGCGGCCGCCACCAGGGTTTCCTCTTCCCTTGTACGCGCAAATTGGTGGTCCTGAAGGAGGCGACACCGGGCGCCACGAGCGGTGCCGCCGATGACGCCGGCGGGTCACGAAGGTGTGCGTCTTCCCCCCTGGAGTCCACGCCGAGGGCTCCTACCGGGAGTTCGTGCTCCGCGTCGCTGTGCCTCCTAAGTCTTGGATTCGTCTTCCTTCTTTCTTCGCCTCCGTCGTCTGGCAGGGGGAACCCCTGGGACTCTGGCTCCAGCACGCCGGCTGTAGCACCCTCGCGACCGGGGCAGAGGTTGCGGTAGTTTCCCCGGGCGAGGTCTTCATGACTCGAGGCTGGGGTGAAGTCGCCCGGGTCTGCAGGACGAGGGGCACCCTCATGATCCAACTGGAGTACGACGGTGCTTCGATGGTGTCCTTCAAGGTCTTCGCCGCGGAGGGTCGTCGGCTGGAGTGCTGCCCCGGGAGAGGCGGTCGGGGCCCTGCTGCGGCGAGACGGAGGCCGACCGACCACTCCCTTGGCAGCTTCTCAGGCGGCAAGCGCCGGAGGATCCAGCGACTCCGCCCGAGCTCTTGGCGACGCCGAGACGAGCGACGACAGCCACGAGCCCCGAGCTCGCGCTCTCGAGCAGGGTGGGCTCATCATGTCGTCGCCGCCCCTGATCTGGATGGGGTTGGCTCCGGACCGGGTGCCCCACTGTTGATGATGGCGTCTGTCGTAGTGGTCCCTGTAGATAGGACTCCTTAGGATTCGCGACTTTTGTTCCTGCGAGGAGCCAAGAATGTACCCCGCGGGGGCTTGTAAGATGTTTATAGCTTCGTTTGTCAATATGATCCTTATTGTGAGGCAGTGCGAGATGCCCATTCCGTTCTAGCTCAGTTCTTCCTTTCGGACCTCGTGAGGGCTTGATGCTCTGCGCCGACAGGTCCCAGTCCCAAGGCGGCTTCAGCCGTCGCTGGTATGCCAGGTCGCGATGCCATGGTCAAGGCCAGGAGGTGAGCGGCCCGAGGTCCGGTAAGAGCCTCTGAGTCGCGATGCTCAGGGGGTCCCCCTTGGCGCTCAAGCAGCCATCATTCGGTGAGAAAGGAGAGCGACGTTGCTAACACGGAGTTGCGTTGAGTGTGGGGATGGTGTTGCGATAGCTAGTGTTTCCGGAGGGTGACTTATCTCGAGGGTCAGGACAATGCTTCCTGGTGCGGCGCTAGTTCTGTGCCTTGGCCGGCGAGAGATTGCGTTGCGAGGTCGTTTCGTGCTCCTTGGAGGGACCCTGCAGGTTCACCACAGAAGGAACAAGAGCTCGCCGTGGCGATCGTTAGTCCTGCCGTTAGTTGCTTTGGAGAGGCGCGGGAGACCTCGCGAGGTGTGTTGGGGCACCCGTGAGCCAGCGCAGGACTCACGAGGCCCTACCTCAAGGCGGGTTGCGCCTGGCTCTTTGCCTTATCTTCGAGTGTGTTCCTTCAAATTTGGCCAGATGCCGGTGCTCTACGTCTTCGGGTCCCGGCTCTCGGGCTGGTCTCAGCCATCGCTGGCAAGCCAGGTCGCGATGCCATGGACAAGACCATAGGGTGAGGGCGGAGAGCGGTAGGAGCCACGAGTCGCGATGCTCGAGCACCCCCCTTTAACGCGCAAGCTAGGTTAGATGACGCAACTCACGTCCTCGGGTCCCGGCTCTCGGGCTGGTCTCAGCCGTCGCTGGCAAGCCAAGTCGTGATGCCATGGACAAGACCAGAGGGTGAGGGCCGGAGAGCCGGTAGGAGCCCTGAGTTGCGATGCTCAGGCACCCCCTTTAACGCGCAAGCTGGGTCAGATGCAACAACTCTACGTCCTCGGGTCCTGGCTCTCGGGCTGGTCTCAGCCGTCGCTGGCAAGCCAGATCACGATGCCATGGACAAGACCAGAGGGTGAGGGCCGGAGAGCCGGTAGGAGCCCTGAGTCACGATGCTCAGGCATCCTCCCCCCCTTTAACGTGCAAGCTGGGTTGGATGACGAAACTCTACGTCCTCGGGTCCCGGCTCTCGGGCTGGTCTCAGCCGTCGCTGGCAAGCCAGGTCGCAATGCCATAGACAAGACCAGAGGGTGAGGGCCGGAGAGCCGGTAGGAGCCCTGAGTCGCGATGCTCAGGCACCCCCCCTTTAGCGCGCAAGATTCCGCCACCCAGGAAAAGGCACCAAACAACAAGCATGGTGGAGCGAGAGCATAATCCTAAGGAAAAAGTAGGAAGGATACATGCCGCTGGGACTGGCCCGAGCGGCTTGGGGATGATGCTGCCCGAGGGGCGCCCCCAACAGGATAGGCTAACGACATGAAATAAAAGGGATACATGCCGCAGGGACAGACCCACGCAGCCTGGGAATAATGCGGCCCTGAAGGTGCTCCCAGCCGGAAATAAAACTTAAAGATGTCACCTGGTGATGTTGCGGATGAAGGGGTGTTGGTGTAGAAGACTCGGTGGGCTGCGGGAGCCGATCCTCACGAGCCCCCAGGCCCAGGGGCCTCGGGAGGCTCTGGAGGCGCTGGCGGCTCCTTAGGGGCCATCTCCATCTCCGCCAGGGTTGCGGCGTGCCTGACCTCTTGAGCCTCCAGGATGGCCCTCATGAGACGCTGGTGCTCAGCAGCCGCGTTTGGCAGGCCATAAGGCATGCGTACGTAGCTGTGGGGTGGAACTTCGCAACGTCCTACTCGCGAGGGCAAGAGGCGCTCTTGAGAAGCGGCTCGGTTGAGCCCTGGTATGGCGATGCAGACGCGCAGCCCACCATCCTCGCCTGGATGGGGGAAACAGCGGGTAGGCGGCGGCTGCCCCTCATGACCCTTGACTCCTGTAGCTCCTAAATGGCCTTGCTGACAAACTCCTGAGGGTTCGGCCCTCCTTGCTTTACTCCTGCTTGCGGGAAACGTGCTTCGAAACACGCCTCCACGTGGTGCCCAAGCGCCTCCCTCGAGACCTTGGCGAGGTCGGCGGCCCTCCAGGGGAGAGCCCCCGAGCCCTGCCTGAGGAGGGCGCCGGGCGTGCTTCCCTATGCGATGGAAGGAGGCTCCCCCTGGCCCGGCGCGGGCCCTGAGTGGCCTGCCTCTTGAGGAGCCAGGCCGGTCGATGTCTTCTTCTTCTTGGGTGCGGCCTCGGGAGGCCTCCTGCTGCTGTGGTATGGGTCTTCCAAATGAGCGGCTCAAAAGCTTCGCTCCAGGAGCACATCGCGTCTCTCTCTTCACGGTACCGTGATGACTCCGCTGCTTCTGGCATCTTGAGGACGTTGTAGCCATGGTGGAGTTCTGACCATGAATTTGGCCAACGCTGGGTACCCGAGGATGGCGTTGTACGTCAGGCGAATGTGGGCGACGTCAAAGTCGATGAGCTCGGTGTGGTAGTTGTCGCGAGCCCCGAAGGTGACAGGAAGGCGGACCTGCCCGATCGGGACCGTGGAGCCGTCGGTGACTCCGGAGAAAGGCTTGGTTGGCTGAAGCTGACTGTAAGGCACTTGAAGATTGTTGAATGTCTCCACGGACAGGACGTTGAGCCCTGCTCCACCGTCGATGAGGGTCTTGGTGACTAGCACATTGCTGATGATTGGGGAACAAAGCATCGGGAGAACTCCGGCTGTGGCTGCGCACTTGAGCTGATCCGCTGAGCTGAACGTGATGGCGCACGCCGACCACCTGAGAGGGTGCGTGGACTCGAGCTTCCGGAGGACTGCATTCACTTCGCGGGCGAACTGCTTGAAGATGCGCTGAGAGGCTGGGGCTTGAGCTCCGCCCCAGATCTGCGCGATCGCACGCGCTTCGAAGCCCCCAGCCCCTCGTCCCGATGACGGTCTTGATTCTCCTTGGTGACGGGCAGCGGAGGGAGGCCTGCGTTCCCCCGCGGGCGATCCTCGCGAGGCTGATCCCTCCAGCCTCCCTCGCGAGGTGGGTCTTGCCAGCGGTCCTCGCGAGGTTGGTCGCGCCACCCTTGGCGCGGGCCGCGGTCTTCCCAGCGTCCTGCATTCCTTCCTCCTCCTCGGCCGTAGCCCCGGTCGCTGCGCTCGGGGCGCCTGCCGACCCTTCCTTCACGTACGGCCCGGAGCTCTTGACATTCATTGGTGTTGTGGGTCTGGAGGTCGTGGTACACGCAGTACCGGCTGCCCTTGGATGACTCAGGCTGATCTCTGCCTCGCTTGGTGTTTGGTTCGGCCGCGAGTACGGCAGCCCCCTTGCACTTCACGTCCTTGGCCTTGGACTTCTTTTCTTCGGGATCCGCGGCAGGCAGCTCGAGGAGGGAAAGGCGCCCCTCCTCAGCCCTCGCGCACTTGGTCGCCAAGTTGAACAGCTCCAAGGAGGTGCATAGATATTCATGCATCGCCAGTTCCTCCTTCATCTTGACGTCGCGCAAGCCGTCGGAGAAGGCAGAGATGATGGCCTCCTCCGTTACCCTGGGGATCTTGAGGCGCGCATTGTTGAAGCGCTGGATGTACTTTTGCAGGGTTTCTCCCGGCTGCTTTGCTTGATTCGGCGCGATGTCGCCACGGCGGGTGGCCGGTCGCGAGTACCCTAGAAGTTGGCGATGAAGCGGGTGCGCATCTCGGCCCAAGAAGAGATCGTGCCTGGGGCCAGATTCAGGAGCCAGGTGCGGGCTCCGTCCTTGAGCGCCATGGGAAACCAGTTTGCCATGACCTTTTCATCCCTGTTGGCAGCCTCGATGCCCAGCTCGTAGAGATGGAGGAACTCCGTATGGTCAGCCGTGCCGTCGTAGCGAGGAGGCAGGTCTGGCTTGAATTTTGCACACCAGGCAGAGGTGAAGGCGCGGCAGCCCGCCGTGGCCGCGGGGGGCTTCGGACGACAGACAGCTTGATCTTGCAGGCCTCCTGCGCGCGGCCTGGGGGCAGCGAGGTCTTGACGCGTGCGGAGCGGGGAGCGCTCGGGCAGCTTCTTGTGGGCGAGGAACTTCTTGACAGCTCTGCTCTTGCCCTGCCGGCGCCTGGCGGAACGGGTTTCGCCCTGGGGCCGCGCGCCTTGGGACCAGGGCGCCGTCTTGAGGAGGAGGCGGCTGAGGCGCCCCGGGAGCTTCATCGCCCACGCGGGGCGGGGTGCGGTGCAGCGAGACGGACGGTCTTGAGGTCGCCTCTGCAGCGCGGACGAGCTCGGAGACTCGGTCGAGCCATTCTTCGTAGACGTTGTCGACGGGGCGGTAGCGCAGGAGCTCGTTAGCCGCGATGAGTGCAGCTCGGGCCTCCATGGCCGCGCGGGGCGCGCATGACGAAGAACAAGCGGGGGTGAGCGAAGGCGTGGCAGTGCGGCCGTCCCGCCTCATGGACGGGTGCTGGGACGATGCTTGTTGCTCGTTCCCCGCCGGGCCGGTGGCAGCGTTGACGGCATGTGACGGGGAATGACGAGGGCGCCCGCTGACGGGAGCCGTCTGGGCGACATGGTAGGCGAGGGCGGCTCGGCGCTCGGCGCGGGCTCGACGGGCGTCAGACATGGTTGCGGTGGTCGAGGAAGAACGAGGCGACGAAAGGCAGATTCCGGCGCACCCCTACCTGGTGTGCCAAATGTCGGATTTCGGGTTCAAGCAGACCCTTGAGGTTTGAACACTGGGGTGCGCGCGGAGATCCAACCTTCCACCGTCTCGTACCTCGCCGAATCGCAGGGACCTAAACTACTAAAAAGAACAGCACAAGAGACACAAGATTTATACTAGTTCGGGCCACCGTTGTGGTGTAATACCCTACTCTAGTTTGTGGGGTGGTGGATTGCCTCTTGGGCTGATGAAGAACAGTACAGGGAAGAACAGCTTCGTGAGGTTCTGTTCTTGGTGGGTGTGATGAACTGCTAGGTTGTGTTCCGTTGCTCTATCTTGAGGATCGGGTCTCTATCTCTCTCTCTGGATTCCAAATGCCAGATCTCCCTCCTTTCGATCCCCTGCTCTGAGTGTGGCTACTCCTATTTATAGGCGAAGGCCCTGGGCCTCTTCCCAAATATTGAGCGGGAAGGGCGCCAACAATTGGCCATTTTGAAGGGGAATAGCGGGTACACTTATCCTGACTAAAGTTGGTCCTCGCCTGCCAAAGGCTCTGGTTATGACGCCTGCTTGGGCTCCGCGATGACCCCCTTCCAGCCGTTGGGGCTGCTCTTGGTCTTGTTGCACCGAAACGGATGCCTTTGCTTGATGCTCTCGCCTGCGCTTTCTCCCTTTGCACCAAAGGGGAAAGGAGGACGCTGCGCGGGCTGGCGCCCGACTGGCGCCCTTGGTCGTCATGGCTCGCGTCATGGGCACCTCGTGAGGTACACTGCCTTGAACTCTCCGCCTCCTCATGAGCCAGCCTGACGAGGCCATGCCTGAGGAAGGTCCTCGTCGTCCGCCCCGCGAGGCTTGGCCCCTCGCGAGGGTCTTGAGCTTGCGTTGATGAAGATGGGCCGTCCTGGGCCTCCTTTGAGCCACGCCGCAGGCCGCAGGCAGGCAAGTCTGGGGACCCCCGTTCCCAGAGCGCCGACAGAAGGTGCACAAGTTTGATCAATGATAATTTCAATCACCTTTTCTAGCATGATAATATGTCATAACAGTAGTTCATCTCATAAAACTTCTCATGATAAAGTAACAAGCAATTCACATGTCAAAGCATAGATCATAAACTTTCTTGAAAACTAGCAAACTTCATTCTCAGTCATCAAACAATTGCAATTCATCTTATTTTCAGGAATAGCAAACTCCACATACTCAACTATCATATAATCGTCTACAATTGCTAACACTCACGCAATACTAATGGTTATGGAGTTTCAACCGGACACAGAGAAAGATAGGGGCTTATAGTGTTGCCTCCCAACGTATTCACCTTTGGGTGATGTCAACAATAATAGTTCATGCTAACTTACATCCAATTGGATATATATATCAGGATCACCCCAACACAAAGTGCTTGCCAAAGGATAAAATGAAAAAGGGAAAGGTGAAGATCACCCTGACTCTTGCATAAAGTAATAGACATAAAGTAAAAGATAGGCCCTTCGCAGAGGGAAGCAGAGGTTGTCATGCCTTTGAGGGTTGGATGCACAAAATCTTAATGCGAAAGAACGTCACTTTATATTGCCCCTTGTATATGGACCTTTATTATGCAGTCCATCGCTTTTATTGCTTCCATAACAAGATCGTACAAAGCTTATTTTCTCCTCACTAATAAGTCATGCATATTTAGAGAGCAATTTTTATTGCTTGCACCGATGACAACTTACTTGAAGGATCTTACTTAATCCATAGGTAGGTATGGTGGACTCTCATGGCAAAACTGGGTTTAAGGATATTTGAAAGCACAAGTAGTATCTCTACTTGGTGCAAGGAATTTTTGGCTAGCATGAGGGGGAAAGGCAAGCTCAGCATGTTTGAATGATCCATGACAATATACTTTAACTGAGATGTCGGAAAACATAACCCATTATGTTGTCTTCCTTGTCCAACATCAACTCTTTAGCATGCCATACTTAATGAGTGGTCCAAATTATAAAAGATGTCTAGGATAATGTATTTATATGTGAAATCTCTCTTCCTTCAATATTCTTTCATGAATTGTTCAAATGACCAATACAATGCTTGCTAACTTCCAATAAATTTACAACCTCTACTTCTTAGACGTGAAGTCATTACTCCCCATGGGATAAGCAAATGAGGCATATATAATTTCAGATTTATGACAATCAACTCATTCAACCATTTACTCATAGGATATAAGTGAAGCACACGAGTAAATGACAAACTACTCCAAAAAGATATAAGTGAAGTTCAATGAGTAGCTAAATAATTATGTAACTATGCGAAGACTCTCTCTCATTTAATAATTTTAGATCTTGGTATTGTATTCAAACAGCAAGCAAAACAAAACAAAATGACATTGCAAGGATATCACAACTCATGTGAAGAAGCAAAAACTTAGGCTCAACCGATACTAACCAATAGTTGTTGAAGAAGAAAGGTGGGATGCCTACCGGGGCATCCCCAAGCTTAGATGCTTGAGACTTCTTGAAATATTATCTTGGGGTGCCTTGGGCATCCCCAAGCTTGGACTTTTGTGTCTCCTTAATTCCTCTCATATCATGGTTTCTCTTTTTATCAAAAGCTTCATTCACAACAAACTCAACAAGAACTCGTGAGATAGGTTAGTATAAACCAATGCAAAACCTTATCACTTTCTACTGTAACAAATCACTAACATTATTATTCAACATTGCATACTAAATTCCTCTGCATATTTAATACTCCTATCCTTAAATAGAATCATTAAACAAGCAAACATATGCAAACAATGCAAACATAACAGCAATCTGTCAAAACAGTACAGTCTGTAAAGAATGCAAGAGTATCAATACTTCCCTGACTCCAAAAACTATGAACCAAAATTACCACTGTAGTAAATTTATCAGAGCTCATTATGCAAAATGATTCAACATTATACCACTCTCTGACTTTTCTAGGGAATTTTTGCAACAGCGGTAAACTTTCTGTTTTCAAACAGCAACATGTATACTAGCAAAATAAGCATGGCAAAGGCTATCCTTGACATTTTTATTGAAACTAAAGATGCAAAACATTATTCTAAATAACAGCAAGAAAATACTAACAAGAGAAAATGACGCTCCAAGCAAAACACATATCATGTGGTGAATAAAAATATAGCTCCAAGTAAAGTTACCGATGAACGAAGACGAAGGAGGGGATACCATCCGGGGCATCCCCAAGCTTAGGCTCTTGGTTGTCCTTTAATATTACCTTGGGGTGCCTTGGGCATCCCCAAGCTTAGGGTCTTGCTACTCCTTATTCCATAGTCCATCGAAACTTTACCCAAAACTTGAAAACTTCACAACACAAAACTTAACAGAAAACTCATAAGCTCCGTTAGCGAAAGAAAACAAAACACCACTTCAAGGTACTGTAATGAACTCATTCTTTATTTATATTGGTGTTAAACTTACTGTACTCCAACTTATCTATGGTTTATAAACTATTTTACTAGCCATAGATTCATCAAAATAAGAAAACAACACACGAAAAACTGAATCTGTCAAAAACAGAACAATCTGTAGTAATCTGTAACTAACGCAAACTTCTAGAACTCCACAAATTCCAAAATAACTTGGTGGACCTGAGGAATTTGTCTAGTAATCATCTCCAAAAATAATCAACTAAATAGCACTCTCCAGTAAAAAGTTCTAGCTAATCTCGTGAGCGCTAAAGTTTCTGTTTTTTACAGCATGATCATAAAGACTTCACCCAAGTCTTCCCAAAGGTTCTACTTGGCACAAACACTAACTAAAACATGAAAACACATCTAAACAGAAGCTATATGGCTTATTTATTACTAAACAGAACCAAAAAGCAATAAACTAAAATAAAATTGGGTTGCCTCCCAACAATCGCTATCGTTTAACGCCCCTAGCTAGGCATGACGATTTCAATGATGCTCACATAAAATATAAGAATTGAAACATAAAAAGAGCATCATGAAGAATATGACTAGCACATTTAAGTTTAACCCACTTCCTATGCATAGGGATTTTGTGAGCAAACAACTTATGGGAACAACAATAAACTAGCATAGGAAGGTAAAAAAAGCATAACTTCAAGATTTTAAGCACATAGAGAGGAAACTTGATATTATTGCAATTCCTACAAGCATATATTCCTCCCTCATAATAATTTTCAGTAGAATCATGAATGAATTGAACAATATAACCAGCACCTAAATAATTATTTTCATGATCTACAAGCATAGAAAATTTACTACTCTCCACATAAGCAAAATTCTTCTCATTCGGAATAGTGGGAGTATCATAAGAGACATGAACACTAAAAATTGTTTCCACACTAAAAGAGTAATGTTCAGAAAAAGGGTAATCATAATCATGACAAGATTTGAAAATATAATCATCACTACTTTTTATAGCATAAGTTTCATCACAATAATCATCATAAGTAGCAACTTCGTTCTCATCATAATCGATTGAAACCTCTCCCAAGGTAGTGGAATCACTAAATAAAGTTGACACTCTTCCAAATCCACTTTCATATTCATCACAATAAAATTCGACATCCTCCAAAATAGTGGGATCACTACTTCCTAAAGTTGACACTCTTCCAACCCACTTTCATCAATATAATCATCATAAGTAGGAGGCATGCTATCATCATAACAACTTTGCATATCAAAACTTGGGATGCTAAAAATATCATCTTCATTAAACATAGCATCCCCAAGCTTGGGACAAACATTAATTTCAGCAAATATATTCTCAAATATTTCATCCTTATCAAACATAGCTTCCCCAAGCTTGGGCCCTTTCATATCATTACCATCATGGATATTCAAAGAATTCACACTACTAGGGAAAAGCCTAGCAGCAGCGCGGGTTTTAGGCCTATCAGTAGCGCGGGCAGGAGCGCTACTGATAAGGCACTACAGCTAATGCTTAGCAATAGCGCCCTGGACCCACGCTACTGATAAATTGACTTAGTAGTAGCGCTTTTCAGAACCGCGCTACTGGTAATTAGTAGTAGCGCTTCTCCTTTCCCGCGCTACTACTATTATTTAGTATTTTGTTTCTTTTTTATTTCATGTTGTATTCATACACCTTTACACAAGTTTTCATACAACAGGAATTTAGAGATTGTTTTTACATCATAATGAGTTATTACATCACGGGGGGAAAGAACCGCGGATTAGTTTCAAGTGGATGTCCATCCACTTGAAACTAATCCGCGGTTCTTTCACCCAATGATATAATAATATCATCATCATCATCATATCATTAACAACTTATCATCATAATACATCATTGTCATATAACACCTCCTCAAGATCATCGTTTTCATCAATGACATCACATAGCAAATTGGTCACTAGTCGTAATCACAAGTACTCCTCATTATCAACTCTAACACATTACCACATAATAAACATATTGTACCTCATAGGACCTACTACATTCGATTAAGACCTACTACATTTTCTAAGGTAAAATAGCAAAAAACAAGATAGCCCCTGACTCTCCATTATGGAGAATGGAGATTAACTGTCTCCAATTCTTGCCTTTTAAGCTGAATGTTACTTCCAAGAACCTCCTTGCGAATGTCCATACATTTCTTCCATTCTTTGATGATCATGTGTCCACCATTTTTAGAAATCTGATATGCATAGGTGAGCTCCCTAGATTTACCTGGCAGTATGTTCAGAACTGAGAGGCGACCATTCAAAGACATCAGATGAGGCACACAATCCACCGGGAGTTTCTGTTGAAAAACATAATAATAACTTCGTAGTTAGCAATGATGTACTAATTTTAGAAGTATGCAAAAGATGCATGGATGTCGTAATAGTAAAAAATCTTACCAGGGTATCACCAGAGAAGTTACCGTGGTTCAACACATGCACTAGTGGCATGTATTCACCATAATTTGGAGGAGTTCGATTATAGTTATTGTAATTCTCAAGAAGAGTACAAAATGCGATAAGATGATTTTTCTCCTTATACGTTAATTCGGTGCCATCGGTGTAGTGGGTTTTATCTACCATCTTCCACGCAGTCTTTGAAGAATCAAAATAAGCTGTCAATGGAAATAAGCTATCAACAATTTTGAAATAAACAATATAAATTAGTTAATAACTATGTTTGAGAAACTCACATAGCGGTACAATCGGAAGCGTATCAACAAGGACCCAAATGTCCATATTATCTTGCTCGATGTTAGGATCACCAAGATCCATGGTGACAATCATACCCTCATAAAAACCATACATTTTGCAAAATGCTTCCTAATTTTGGCAACCAAAGTGGGTTACGCTCTGAGCATTGCACAAATTTACTTCAAAATCCATATCATGATGGGTCCTTAGGTGTATTTTCTTTGTTTCGAAATTTTCATGGTCTTCAAAACCCATCCTCTCCAAGACATAGCGTCTTGCATGGCATGGGATAATCTAGTCGAATTGTAAAATATGAAAATTAGACGTTGAAATAGTTGAAGTCATGCTTAATTACGAAAAAAACACTTGTCGTTGTTGCGTAACTTTTCACAATCGAAGGTCTCCTCGAGCTTAATCTTTGAGCGCTGATCTTCGTCCAGCTAAACGAACTCCGCACATACCTCGATCATCGTGGCACCAGCTACACTCCCCGGGAGACTGCGTCGTCGAAAAGTGCGACATTTCCTACGTTCATAATTCAAAGATTAAACTTGTACATATTCTAGCACAAGTCATGCCAGAATTCACGAAAAAATCCGGCATGACCTTTGCTAAAAAAGGACATATCGAGCGCCTGAAATTTGCCGGAACGGAAATTAATCAACACTCCGGCAAAACATAGGCCACTCGGAGATGTAAACTGAACATGAACGGCCACTTGGGCAACCACATATCCTATTTGAGCAACAACACAAGATATACAAGGATATTTGGCTGGTCTCACCTCGATGTCGGAGGGGGTGGTGTTGGGAAAAGCGGCGGGGATGTCGGAGGGTCGGTGACGGGACGACGGCGGGGATGTCGGGAGGCGGTCGGTGATGGGTGCAATGACGGGGATGTCGGAGGGTCGGTGGACGGGACGACGGTGGTCACCTGAGAAACCATATAAGTTATCACTAATACATCCCGAATAATTGCTTAAACTAAAAAATAACAACAAATATGACATGTTCAACTAGTTCTTACTAAATATAAACTTACTATAAATAGAAAAAACTAGTTCTTTCTAAAAATAAAGTAGTTCAACAATTATATTAATTTACTTAGTAAACTAGTTCAACTACAACTAAAAATCTAGTACTAACTAAGCAACATCTAGTTAACTAGTACCATCACTACCAGTAATTAACATCTACTACTACTAAATCTAGTACTAACTAGTGGAAGGGGGTGGGGCGACGGAGAGGTAGCTAGGGGCGGCGAGGTCGAGGGCGGTGGGAGGAGGGCTGCCGGCGAAGGAGGGAGGAGGGGCGGCCGCAGGCGAAGGGTGGTGGGCGGCGGCGGTGGCGGGTGGGGCGGCCGCAGGCGGAGGGAGGATGTGCGAGGAGGAGGGAGGAGGGATGGAAGGAGGGGAGTACCTCGGCGGCGGACGGACGAAGGCGGCGGCGACGACGGTTATCGGCACGGGGGGCGAGAGTGAGAGTGTGAGTGAGGGCCGGTCGTGCGCGTGGGGATAAGGTAGGGATAGTTGTAGCGCGTTTGCCAAAACGCGCTACAGCTAATCTGAATAGCGATGGCGCGTTGCACATAAACCGCTACTGCTAAGTGTAACTATACAAAAAATACGCGTCAATGCAAAAATACATTGGCCATCAATGATCTTTTTGTGTACAATCTGAATTGTCAATATGAGTCCTATCCGGTAGGAACCGGAGAGGACTCATATTGCGGCCACAAATTTTACACATAGAGTTTAGTGAAGACCAACTGGTTGTGGTAGTTTCAGAAAATAACATATTTAAGGTGGTGAACACCCTGTTCACGGAGCGAGGTGGGACTAAACTTGTGGGCTTATCTTAGCAGTAGTGGTTTTTCTATAAGCGCACTTGCTAACTTCTATAGTAGTAGCGCGGTTCAGTATAGTGTGCTACTACTATAACTAGCGAAGCGAGGTCATGGCAATTATAGCGATGGCGTTGTTTGTGGTGGACGCGCCATCGCTATTTTCCTGTCGCTGCGTTTCTCTAACACGCACTGCTGCTAAGTAGCAGCAGCGTGGTATTTTGTGGAGCACTGCTGGTAAGATTCTGTGTATAGGATTTTCCCTAGTAGTGTCATACTAACAACACTGCAATCATGCTCACCATTCACATATTTAGTGCGAAACATTCTAATGCATTCTTCTTCTAGCACTTGAGCACAATTTTCCTTTTCATCATACTCACGAAAGATATTAAAAAGATGAAGAGTATGAGGTAAACTCAATTCCATTTTTTTGTAGTTTTCTTTTATAGACTAAACTAGTGATAAAACAAGAAACAAAAAGATTCGATTGCAAGACCTAAAGATATACCTTCAAGCGCTCACCTCCCCGGCAACGGCGCCAGAAAAGAGCTTAGTTGACGGGGTGTGAGTGAGTGCCGCTTACCTAGCCTCCCCGGCAACGGCGCCAGAAAAGAGCTTGATGTCTACTACACAACCTTCTTCTTGTAGACGTTGTTGGGCCTGCAAGTGCACAGGTTTGTAGGACAGTAGCAAATTTCCCTCAAGTGGATGACCTAAGGTTTATCAATCCATGGGAGGCGTAGGATGAAGATGGTCTATCTCGAAGAACCCTGCAACCAAATAACAAAGAGTCTCTTGTGTCCCCAACACACCCAATACAATGGTAAATTGTATAGGTGCACTAGTTCGGCGAAGAGATGGTGATACAAGTGCAATATGGATGGTAGATATAGGTTTTTGTAATATGAAATAATAAAAACAGCAAGGTAACTAATGGTAAAAGTGAGCACAAACGGTATTGCAATGATTAGAAATAAGGCCTAGGGTTCATACTTTCACTAGTGCAAGTTCTCTCAACAATAATAACATAGATAGATCATATAACAAACCCTCAACATGCAACAAAGAGTCACTCCAAAGCCACTAATAGCGGAGAACAAACGTAGAGATTATGGTAGGGTACAAAACCACCTCAAAGTTATTTTTTCGGATCAATCTATTAAAGAGTTTGTACTAGAATAACACCTTAAGACACAAATCAATCAAAACCCTAATGTCACCTAGATACTCCATTGTCACTTCAAGTATCCATGGGTATGATTATACAATATGCATCACACAATCTCAGATTCATCCAACCAACATAAACGTACTTCAAAGAGTGCCCCAAAGTTTCTACCGGAGAGTCAAGAAAACATGTGCCAACCCCTATGCATAGGTTCATGGGCGGAACCCGCAAGTTGGTCACCAAAACATACATCAAGTGGCACATGATATCCCATTGTCACCACAGATAAACATGGCAAGACATACATCAAGTGTTCTCAAATAAAGAGTCAATCCGATAAGATAACTTCAAGAGGGAAACTCAATTCATCACAAGAGAGTAGAGGGGGAGAAACATCATAAGATCCAACTATAATAACAAACCTCGCGATACATCAAGATCGTGCCATAGAGAGAACATGAGGGAGAGAGAGAGATCAAACGCATAGCTACTGGTACATACCCTCAGCCCCGAGGGTGAACTACTCCCTCCTCGTCATGGAGAGCGTCGGGATGATGAAGATGGCCACCGGTGATGGGTTCCCCCTCCGGTAGGGTGCCGGAACGGGCTCCCGAGAGGTTTTGGTGGCCTCTGAGAGGCTTGCAGCGGCGGAACTCCCGATCTATCTTGATATTCGATGGTTTTAGGGTACGAGGGAATATATAGGCGAAAGAAGTCGGTCGGGGGGTGCTTGAGGGGTCCACGAGACAGGGGGCCGCGCCCTATAGGGGGGGGGGCTATCTCTTGGGCTCCTCGAGTATCTTCTAACTTGATCTCCAAGCCTCCAGGATGGTATTCTTCCAAAAAATCACGATGCCGAAGGTTTCATTCCATTTGGACTCCATTTGATATTCCTTTTCTTCGAAATACCGAAACAGGCAATAAAACAACAATATGGGTTGGGCCTCCAGTTAATAGGTTAGTCCCGAAAGTAATATAAAAGTGTATAATAAAGCCCATAATCATTCAAAACACATAGTAATATAGCATGAATGCTTCATAAATTATAGATACGTTGTAG
This sequence comes from Aegilops bicornis, assembly GCA_021605145.1. Lineage (NCBI taxonomy): Eukaryota > Viridiplantae > Streptophyta > Magnoliopsida > Poales > Poaceae > Aegilops > Aegilops bicornis. The sequence goes on along the minus strand of CM038669.1, from coordinate 93,441,686 downwards.
ACGTATCACCTACCATGGAGTAACGTCTACATGAAATTATATTGCCACGCAAGGCTCGTCTCTTTTGCTCTACATGTTCAGTTCCATTGTTTACAATAACTGTCATGCATAGGAATTAAACATAGTGAGATTATGTAAGGAGTGCATGCAGAAATCCAGAGTGATGGTAGCAACTGTGGATAGACCCAAAACCAATAATAGCGGTGGATAATGGCTTCAGTTAATAAATATAAATAATGGCTTCTTTATCGCTTGTTTCCCACCCAACATGAAACTCATAGTAGACACCGGAGATTAACCGGATAGTAGATAGATACTATTGATAGCGGCCCCGATAGGTACCCCACAACCATTTAAAAACTCAAGTTTGACCATTAGTTTGGAGTGACTCGAGTCTAATCGGTGAACAGGACGATAAAGTAGCATGTAATATTAAGCGATGCATAACGTGGCGGACACGAAAGAGTGCGACCTCTCTTGCGGACCCGTGTAGTCCTCGAGGTCATATGCTCGGTTGATGATGGTAATGCAGTTTACATGGCTGCCAGCGGCGGGGAAGAAGATCTGAGGCGGCGAAAGACAGTCTGGAGGCCGGATCCCTGCTGAGCTGGACCTTTCTATCGTTGGAGCAGCTGAGCTGGGGTGGACGCAAGGTTTTCTTTGACAACTATCTGCAAGAGAAGAAATTCTGTAAGGGCTCGTTTGAATTGGAGGATTCCAACAATGCAGGGATAGGAAATAGACATGAATAGGATAGGAATGCACTTGCAAAACAGAGAATTTAAAAACGAGATTTCTTCCAACTGGGTGTTTGATTCACAACAATTGGAAGATCACAGGATGCAAAGAAGCATGGTGAGATTAAGTAAAACCACAAGAAAATGTACGGTTATAATGCTATTATGCTACTATCTCTTAGTCTTGTGCTTCATGAATAGGAATTTGAAAAGGAGGACAAGTGAATGTTAAAATTCCTACGTTTTTTCTTTCAAGGAGACACTAAAGGAACAAATCCGTGTGCTCAGTGGACAATATATATAACATCTAGAGTAAAAAAGAGATGCAACAAGTGTACAACCTATTTGGCGAAGCCATCTCGATCTCAGCGTGATTGGGTTGGCCGGTGAGGATGCTCCGGCTGACTTTCTTTGTCGGAGGAGGAAGAAGATCTTAGGCGTATGGAGATGGAGCCCGAGGTGCTCTGCTTTGTGATGGAGGGTTTCGTCGTTGGAGCAGCTCCGGTGAGTTGTACGACGCCTTGAGGCTGAAGCAGGACAAGAGAGACAACGAACAAAGTTAACTTTGGTGGAATTCTAATAGCATCTCCAATACATGACGTAAAATACATAACCACAAAGTGCTAGATGTAAAATACATCAGCCGCTCATCTCTGAACTTAACTGTCAAAACTGTACTTAATTGTCGAAACTGAACTTAACTTTCGAAACTGAACCTAACTGTCGAAACTGAATTTTGCTGTCAAAACTAAATTTTGCCGTCGAAACAGAACGCACTAGCAGGGTGAGGCTACACGTCGGTCGACTGACTTTTTCATATATGGTTAGTCGATTTTGCAGCCGTTGGATACAAAATCAAGGGCATGCGGTTCATCTTCAACCTCCACCCCCCTGAGCCGCCAGCCACCACTGGTCAAACAAAAGCCCCCGCCGTCCGCGGCCGGCGATGCACCGCCCCGCCCAGCCCGAAAACACTCCCCACCACCGTTCCGCCGCCGCCCCGGCCATCCCTCTAGGACCCCACGTGCCGAGCTTTTTTCTCCTTGATCCCTCGCCACCGCCGCCGACGCCCGCCACGGCGACCACCGCCCCATCCTGAACCCTAAGATAGATAGTGGGGTACCTATCCAATGAGCCCACCTCCCTCATGCGGCTGGTTCTTCCTTCACCCCAGCGAGCCCACCCTTGAAAATCGATCGACCCAAAAGTCGATTCACCGATCAAGTGTAGCCGTCGAGCAGCATCGCAAGCAAGAGCAAGAGCGAGCAGCAAAGGCGATTAAGAGCAATAGCAAGAGCATACCAGCGAGGAACCGAGAGCAAGAGCAGAGCAGCAGCGCGAGCAAGAGCTAAAGCAGCAGCAGCTCCTACTGATGTGGACGTCGCCGCCGAGGGAGCGACACCATGGAGGAAGTGGCCGGTGACGCCGCCGTGGATGGAGACGCGCCGTGTCGGCTCGGGACTAAGCGCCGGCAGCACCGTGAGATCGAATCAAGAAGAAAATGCGGCGATTAGTGTACAACCTCTTTGGTGGCGCCGATTAGGCTGCAGCTTCATCCGAGGAAACTATGATGATGATGTTCTTCGGGTGGTGCATGTGAAGACGGCGGTGTGGGAATGGAGGTGGCGCGAAAGACGAGGGGAATGTCGGGGAAGCTCCTTGGAGGTGGAGGACGGGGTGGCTGAACCGGCAGGACGATGAGATCGACGACGGATCCTCATCCGGTATGGTGGATGAGGGACGTCGAGGTGTTGCTGTGGACGACGTCATCGGGGAAGAGGCTCCGGCTGGCTGGCGGACGGAGCAGGGTGTGGGGTTTCGCCGCGGGTTTTTGCGGCCTCGGTGTATGAATGGGTGGGCGGATGGGATGGCAGTGGGGAACCATGTCTTAGAGACGCGCTTGTCTGAAATGTGGGGTAAGTTACGAAAGTACCCCCCACCGATTTGAAGCGGTTCTTTTGGTTCATGGGTACCACAGGCATTTCGCGTGTCGGGATTTCACAGGAGGTGGGAGTTTTCGCGCGCGTTGTAATTTCGGAATAGCAAGGCGCGGGTTGAGATGGAGGGAGTTGTCGGAGCACAATGAGACAAAGATATATCTTAAATATTTCGGGCTAACAAAGGCGCTGGTTGAAATTTCCGGACAAGCCTAACGTGTAATCGTACCAAATCAATGCGCACTACAAATGTCATTCAAAACTTTGAATTCATGTTATGTTCAATTAAAATACTTCGCTACGTGTATAATGCATGCAACCTACTACTCAAATGAACGTTTTAGTGCATTCCAAACGTATATACTACCGCTTCAATATTAACTAAATTTGAATAAGATCTACAGTAATGATTGTTGTGAAGTCAAAGCATTTGAATTCGTTTCTCTGTTTTAATAAGATCTACAATTATCATTATTGTCAAGTTAAACCATCGTTTGTGTATTATCTTCACAAAGACACCACATGATTAGCCTCGAGTTACATATGAACTACGTGTACTATATGAACTCGAACTAGATTTTTTGAATCCACTTTATTTTGGTTTCAAATCACATTATATTTCTAGCTCTAGCTATATCTTCATAATCTAAACCATGTCTGTCGGATTTCGGGTTCTGGCAGACCCTTGAGGTTCGAACACTGGGGTGCGCGCGGAGATCTTTCCCCTACCGGCTCACGCGTCGATGGTTAGCAAGGGATCTAAACTAGGAAGAAGAACACACAAGGGACACGAGGTTTATACTAATTTGGGCCACCATTGTGGTGTAATACCCTACTCTAGTTTGTGGTGTGGTGGATTGCCTCAGGGGCTGATGATGAATAGTACAAAGGAAGAACAACCTCGCGAGGGGCTGTTCTTGAGCTGGTGCGATGGACTGCTTGGGTGAGCCCTGTCGCTTCTCTCTCTCTCTCTCTCTCTCTCTCTCTCTGGTAGGTTCAACCCGTCTTGGTCTCTCCTCTCTCCCTATGGTGGATAGTCCTATTTATAGAGGGAGGCCCTGGGCCTCTTCCCAAATAATGAGCGGGAAGGGCACCAACAATTGGCCATTTTGAAGGGGAACATCTAGTACACTTATCCTGACTAAAGTTGGTCTTCGGCTGCCAAAGGCTCTAACGGTGACGCCGTCCTGGGCTCCACGATGACCTCCTTCCTGCCGCTCTACTGGTTTTGGTCTTGTTGCATCGAAGCGGTAACCTTTGCCTGATGCCTTGACCTGTGCTTGCCTCCTTTGCACCAAAGGGGAAATGAGGACACTGCCCCGCCTGGTCTCGATCGTCATGGCTTGCGTCACGGGGCACCCTCGTGAGGTACCCTGCCTTGATCTCTCCGGCTCATCGTGAGCCTGCCTGACGAGGCTGCTCCTGAGGACGGTTCCTGTCGTCCGCCCCGCGAGGCTTGGCCCCTCGCGAGGGTCTTGAGCTTGAGCTGATGAAGCTGGGTCGCGTTGGGCCCCCACTTGAGCCACGCTGCAGGCCGCAGGTAGGCAAGTCTGGGGACCCCCGTTCCCAGAACGCCGAAAATGTCTCATATGTATAATGTGTTTATCACATTATGTATGGTGCCCCGCCCCCTATGCCTACAAGTATTTAGATGTGAGTTGCAAACACCACACATTACCACAAATTCAAATAAAAAGTGAGAATGTTCGATATATAGTATTGTTTAGATTGCTCGATATTTAGTTGTAAGCTGCAAACGCCGCACATTATCACAAATTCAAATAAAATGTGAGATTGTTTGATGTATAGTATGGTTTAGATTGTTCGGCATTTAGCTGTGAGTTGCAAAGCCATGCATTATCACATTATGGTATAAGATGTGCACAGCACGTGTATCACTGCTATATTCATGCATGCAATGTTTAAAACTCTATGATCTCCTATTCAAATATATAAATCCGCTTTCATATAAAATTATGATCTTTGTTAGTCTCTTACACCCACACAATCCTCTAACCTTTGTTGCTACCACTAACTTTCTCTTGTGCATGCACACGCCCTCCTCGCCCTCCCCCTCCCTCGGCATTCTATCCACCGGGCACATTCATTTTTTTCTTTAGGTTGTTCTCCCAGATTCTCCACAACTCCTTTCCGACACACACCGATCGATAAACCTCTCCAGCGATGCCTGCCTACAGCATACACACACAGCTACAATCTCCTCCTTTATGTGTCCTTGCCTTGTGTCTCTCATATGGTCGGACACCGTGTAAACTCTCTCCCTCTTCTCATCGATCTCACAACCGCACACTCCTCCCCTATCTAGCTAGTAGTTGGGCCTCTCGCACCACCTCCTAGCTCCATTCTCTCTGTCACAATCCGTCTCATTGGGCCTTATTTGCCTCTAACAAATGGACATACACCGACCGATCTCTCGCTATACATATAGCCAGCTAGGTCCTTATAACTCGTTTTACCCACACATCAATCGATCTACCTCATTAGTTGTGTCTCTCCTTCCTCCGACAAACAACAATTGATCTACCGATCTAGTTAGGTTTGCTTACCAAACACATGGTTCCCCTTCATCATCCATGGATGCGTCCCGACAGATCTATCATGCACAGGCACACACAGAAACACATCCCCACTCTTATTTGATAACATTGCAGTTCCACCCTCATTTTTTCTAGTAGGCCTCACCCAACATCTCCGAGAAGCAACTCCATAACCCATCCAGCACTCTACCCCTCTCCCTCCCTCTCCCTCCCTCTCTCTCTCTCCTCTCTCTCCGTCCCATCATATTTCCCGTCCTTCAGTTATGTATGGATGTCGACTGATCTCCCTCAAGACATAGCTGGGTCTCTCCTTCTCAACACATATACGAGTCGTTCTACCTCTATAGTTAGGCCTCTACCTACCCCTCCCCCCACCCCCTTCCCCCCCCCCCACACACACACACACCGATACATCAAGCGCTCTAGTCATGTCTCCCTGCCACACACAAACTTGACATGTGCCCTCTAACGTTCAGTGGGCCAAGTCGCCCTATATATTTGACTTGCACACACACACACACACACACACACAATTTGATGGCTCTCTTCATCGATCTCGCGCCACCCACTTGATCCTCTCTTGACTCTATCGATAGCTATGACCCCTCCTCTCTTCTCGTGGATTGCCCGACCCTCTATGTATGATATGGATAGGCCTCCATTTCACACACATTGCATGCAAAATTTTGATTGAGATGTCATCGACACATATTCCCACAAATAATTCATGAAATCAACCCCCCACCCCACCCCACCCCCCACCACAAAACAAAAAACACTCACGAACGCGGTTTGTATCTCTCACACACACCCACGTAGGTGGGGGACGTGCACGAAGAGAAGAGGTGCATGCATGGCGCACATACTCCCATCTCTTTCCCAACCACACCCGCGCGGGTACACGGTGGAGCTCATTTCTGTACGAAAAAGGCAGCCCACGTGGTAATTTGGCATGTGTACTGGTTGTCCACTTGGTGGAGGGAGGATCATCTACCACGGGTGAAAAAACAAATTGCGACTTGACGCGTTATGTTAAATTAAAAAAGAGGCAAACCATGTGGGGCCTACCTTAGAGGCAAGGCTCTATACACTGGAGTACTTTTGATGTGTCCCGTCAACTCACAGAACAAGGAGAAGCTTGCTTAGCACACCGTCTCCCCCGCCCACGGGCGCGGTGGCTCGCAGGATGAGATGAAGCTTGCTCCTACCTCGACCATGCGCGCGGTGGCTCGCAGGACGAGGAGAAAATTTTACTAATCCCTCCGTTTACTCCTCGTCCCTACTACCTTGGTTATAGAGATTATATCATATTGTTTGGAATATATATGTCATTTAGTAGATTTCAATATGAACTACTAGTACATACTCCAAACGCTGATGTATATAGACATATTTTAGAGTGTACATTCACTCATTTTGCTCCGTATGTAGTAGCACTCTCCCTCGCCCCTCGACCCTCGCCCACGTGGTGGACGTGCAGCACTTCATTCGGCCTCATATAGCCAGAATGATATATACTGCACTACCATTATTGCTCGACTTCCTGTAGAGGCGAAGAGCCAATCGCAAGGTTAATATTTTGGAGATGCTAAGTGCAAGGTTATAGGAGAACGAGTAGTAGGTGCCGCGTCATTTATAAATATTTTTTTTTCTTCAGTGGCACGTACGCAATATGATAGGTTCATATGGAGAGAAAAGGAAACCGCTCCACTATATACATAGTCAGGATGGGCCAGCCTACACGGTTGCTTGCTGGGGTTTCTCTCTTCACACTCTCTCGCACAAAACGACTGTGGCCACATCTCTAACATCCCGACGGATCACGTCCGCTTGGGGAAGGGGTGGATGCTTAGTGTAGATGTGGTGGCCGTCTCCGACGGTGAAAACCCACTGTTGGCACGTCCTGATCAGGGGTCCCGTCGTTCTCTCTCACAAAGCCAGTGAGGTTGCCTTCGTCCCTTGCTCACTGCCGCGACGTGGGCAGTTGCCGCCTCCCGCCGCCATCCTCAAGGTTGAGCTACATCCCTTAGGTACAACTCCCTTTACAGCCGGCTTGCACCATCGCTTCCAAATTGCCCACATCACTCCCTCGTGGATATTTCTCTACTTCTTTGCCCCGCACATACCTGATAATCTCTGGCTTCTACGTCTTGTATTTGTGATGAGTTTATGTCTCATCAACTAGTCCCAGTAATCTTATTCTAATCATGCTTCTTCAATTTCTTTGCCACGGGGATGCTCATCTCGATTTTGGTGAAACTGCACATAATGATCCGATGGTCAAAAGGTTGCAAACTTCATTTTATTAGGAAGCTCGAGCGTTGCCGGCAAATTCAAGCCTGGTCGAGTTCACGGTTCAAGGGCTAGTGACTCCATGGATCGTTTTTTTCTTTAGCTACCTCTGTTCCAAAATAAGTGTCAACTTTAGTAGTAGTACAACTTTGTACTAAAGTTTGCACAAAGTTGAGACACTTATTTTGGAACGAAGGGAGTACATATTTGCTATGATCTCTCAATCATTGAGATGCAATAGCATGCATGTTAGTCTCCTTTGTATTTGATGAAATGTTGCAACGAGCAACCTTGGGCGCAAGATACATGTAACAGAAGCTGGAAGCTTCATAGCATTGTACAAATTTATCTCGCTTATAAATTACAGTACGTACTATACTAGTACTTCCTCCATTCCTAAATATAAGTCTTTGTAGAGATTTCACCATTAACCACATGCGGATGTATATAGATGCATTTTAAGTGTAGATTCATTCATTTTGTTCCGTATGTAGTTCACCTAGTGGAGTCTCTACAAAGACTTATCTACTAGTAATAGCTAGCCCCCACTACTAGGAATTCTCTATCCTCTCCTTGAGCCACATCATCAAAATTGACGTAGCCGTTAGATGAAGTAAATCAGTCATAATAGCCGTCTGATCTAGACGTTGAGAGGCTCCGCACTAAGCCACATGCAAGCATGAAGAAATACCGTGGCACATGCATGTGTGTGGGTTTTAAATCACATCAACATGTCTGCATGCAAGCATGCACCAGTAGCATGCATGTAAGTGAGCTTTTAAGTCCCATTAACATGTCAAAAGAAAAATATAATCCCATTATGCAAGAGGAGTTGGTTGATCTTTTTTCCTTATGTGGGATGATCTAAATGATGATGGGAGTTTATTTAGTTTGGCTACCACATTTGTCATGCAGTTATAGATTCTTTTAGTTCTATGAAATCGATAATTTTGCGCAGAGAGATATACCGCTGTTCCGCGGCAACGCGCGGGGACTCATCTAGTAATATTTAGGAACGAAGGGAGTACTATGTAAAGAGTTAGGTGTCGCATGGTGATAGTGTGAGGTGGGCCATGTAATCACTGAGCCTGCGTGTTTTCACTGCTCTTGCACTCCTCCGTTGTAAGAATGGAGAAAATTGTAATCTACTACCTCCTTTCGCCAAGCGTGGGACATCCGGCAGTCCTACCACCTCGATAATAAAGACCAATGAGCCGTCAAATCACATAGACCCAGCGATGAAGTTGGACGGACGAAGCAACCATCACTCTTGCGCCAGTGAGAGGTCGCGTCCGCTCTGCCCGAGCATGAATGCGGCACCGATTCTTTGGAGCGGCGATGACCGTTTCGGGCAGGAAGCGCGCGCGGGCGATGGAGTGGCTTTGGGTGGGCCAGGCTGGTCAGGAGCGGGCGTGGCAGCTGTCCGCATGTCCCTACCGGACATGCCCGGAAACGAGAGGATGCACCGACTCTCGCGGCTAAAATCATATACTACACACCATATCTCTGTAGGAGTAGGTCGATCTGTCACACTCTCTAACACCCACATGATGTTAAACACACACAAGCACACGCACACACCTTGGTCCTGTTGCACCTTCTAACGTGACTTATTACACCTAGACGGAGGGAGTAGTAAGTATACGAGATACGGTGGCACACCGACTTAAGTCGAATACAAGTGCCCAAAATTTGTGTGCGTGTTATAATAAGGATTCACTTAAAATAGTACGTGAGCGAGCAGAGGGATCAATTGGACAGTGTTCCCGGCAGTAGCGAGATGTGTGAGGTAGTAAGATACATCACCGGGCGCTTTTAATTTTTCTTATTAATTTGTTTGTTTCACCTCCGACCGGTGGGACCCAACGTACTACATGGAGAGAGAGAGGTAAGGAGACTAAGGCTGCATTATTTCTACACAACTGTGGATAGTCTTACCAACAAAGCCACAAGACATGATTATGATAGAAATACTAATGAATCCCACACACACAAAAAACACGGCATGCCTGTCACACGAATGCAGGAATGTATAAAAGGTTATTTTCCTCTCGTTGAACATAACGGGAGGGTTGTGTAGCTGGTTAGCCTGTTCACTCATCAAACTTGAGGTCTCGGGTTTGATAACTACACTTGAGCATAATTTTTGCTAGGAGGATTCTTTGACTGGTCAAATGTTTTCTAGGGTTTCACGCTTCACACTCTCTCTCCAGTATATATACACGTCGGAGCCTCAGCGCTTGTAGTTGCTCTCTTCACACTCTCTCGCCCTCTCCCGCTGGAGCCTCAGCGCTTGTAGTTTCTCTCTTCACACTCTCTCTCCCTCTCCAGATCTAAACAAGACTTCGTTGGCCTCTCTCTCCCTCACTGCTGCTCAAAGAGCCGGCAGGATCCGGCCCATCGTGAAGGGAAGGAGGCTTAATGCTGTCGCCGTTGACGAGGAGGAATCCACTACAACACTGTTGTTCACTTTCCACCCAACAAGCGGCGCTGGAGGGCCTCCGACCCCTTCTTCTTCTTCGCAGTCACCCTGTCGCCCACCGAACCACGCCCCAAGAACCTTAAGGTAAATTTTACTTAGTCCTCATGCATTGCTCTAGCTGCATGTATACCATGAATCTAGGACGTGGTTCAAAGAGGAAAGGAGTGGGGGAAAGTAGTGGGAAAAGTTGTATATAGCATGAATCTAGGACGTGGTTCAAAGGGGAAATGAAGGGGAAAGTTGTATAGCATGAATCTAGGGCGTGGTTCAAAGAGGAAAGGAATGGGGGAAAGTAGTGGGGAAAGTTGTATCGCATAAATCTAGGACGTGGTTCAAAGAGGAAAGGAAGGGGAAAAAGTACTAGTTCAAAAAGGAAAGGAAGGGACAAGGCTGTAGAGTTTGAGCAGGACTAGATTTGCTGCCCTCACATAGGGAAAGGTGTCTAAAGATAACAAAACTGGGACCAACACAAATATGCTCCTTTGTTGTTTGTTCTTTGTTGCAACAGACTGTGCATGACCACAGTACATCGGTAGATGCACATGGTGATGGTGCGTCCACTGTCCCGTGCAACTCATTAGCTGTTGTTAATCTAAGGCCCTGTTTGGTTAAAAACACCCTACTCCCTACCTGCTTGGTTCCAGGGACTAAACATGGACTAGAGGTTATTAAATGACATGATAAAAGACCATGTTACCCCTAGTAATGAACTAATAGAAACAAGGTGCGATGCGTGGCAGGGGCAACTGTTGGAAAAGTCCCAAAAAGACTCCCTCGGGGTCTTCTTTCTTTAGTACCAAATGACCACTTTTAGTCCCGAAAAGTCCCTCCTGTTTGGTTTAGATGTGACTGACACGGAGTTTTTTTAGTCCCTACACCAAAATGTCCCTGTAAACAAATAACCTCTAATAATGCCGCTGGAAAATTGATGCAATGCCACAGTTAAAAGCAAATTACATGTTTAACAAATTTTATTGTTAATATAATCTCTATGTTAATATTAATCAATGCCACCGTTTGAGAAATGCTACTGTCTTGCTTTCTTTCCCATTTAGATAAGGTAGATGCTTCTTTTTGTTGGCTTCTGTGTCATCCACCGTTATTGACCACTAATTGTTTCCTTTGCACCTCTGTGTAAACAGGGTTATCTACTTCACCTTGTTGCCATTGTGACCTTTCGTTGCACTGCACAAAACACTTTTGTTTTAAGAGTGTTTCGTGCAGTTCAACCAAAATGTCACACCGACAACGTTGCTTGATTGCTTGATCCAAGTGGAACTGCACAAGAGGAGATCTTACTTCCTATCCGTTAAGGCGAATTTGGTTCAGATCTTCTTCTTGTGAGTTGTTTGAATTCCGCATCATGAGAGGTCAATACTAGCCTTCTTTCACATGATTCTGCAGTGTGCTTTCATATGTTGTGCTACTTGTACGATAATGTTGCTTGATTTTAATAAACTGCACAAATGGAGACAAGACTTCCAATCTGTATGTGCACCGTAATATCCCATTGAGGTATGATAAGGATATTTCACAACTGTTGGCCTGTATTTTTCCACTTTCATCAGAAAATTAAGTTTAGTACTATACTTGTGCTCCCTAATTGACATGCCAAATCCTACATTGAAGGCGAAGCTTGTCTGTTATTGAACCAAGTGATGAAGGGGAAGAACAAGCGGAAGAAAAACAAAAATCAACTCTGGTCAGTAATGAAGCACTTTGAACTGCGAAGACACAAGTAATGATATAGTTTTGCATCTTAATTTATTGCTATGGCTGTAACGAGCAATTGTTTTGCCACTGATTTGATGCCATACGTAATTATCTCTTATTTGAAGATACCATATATTTTAGTGGAACTGAACAAGAAGATGTTGGAAACATTAAACTAATCGAGGAGTATATAGTAAGCATGGCCACCCCCGTAGATAGAAACAGATGGTTCCGGAGAAGTGCTTCATCTGTATGCTCTACACAATCAACCTCCTAACAAATGTTGGTTCTCACCCACTGAGCTCATCCATATGATTGAGCTTTGTCATCTCTATTGGTGTTGTGCTACTGTTTAGATACTGTCATGGAAAAGTGGTATTGTCCTTGAGAAGTGCTTCATCTGTACTGTTTTAAATATTTCCTTTCCTTTTTTCGAAAGCAAACAGGGGTCATCTTCCTCTGAAGAAGAATATGGAGTATGTGAAGTGACTAGTTCCGATTATGCCAGGATGAAGAAGCCCTGTCTATCTTCTCATCACAAGGAGCAGTTGAAGGATGGTTACATTACTCCCCACAAGACCAAACTAACTTCAGCTCAGAAGGACTGACAAATCTCCATTTTTTTGGCTGTGATGCGCGAGTACAATGTTGTTATAGGATTCTTTCTGGTGAGTTCCATTTTTCTAAAAGTGTGCTCTACATGGACCATGTATGTGCATGTTGAAACTGTCAATTCATAGTACAGTTTGCTTTATACTAATCACTTTTTTGTATTTGTGCAAACAGGGGTGCTCAGCTTAATTTCAACGGGAACTGCACAAAATGTTCATGAATACATCGAATCATTCATTTCCACGACAAGAAAGGAGGTACCCATAAGTTCAAGGCGTTGCAACATATAAGGGCGAAATCATACAAGCTACGTGCGAATTTGGTTGATTTTGGTGGAACTGCACAAAAAGAACAGTTGGTTTATTTAGCACGAGGTGCCATGTCAATGTCCGAACTGATGGCAAACCCAGCCCGTTCCACAATTTGATATTTTGGAATGGGACAACCTTGTCAAATTTTGCTCATTGATTTTAGCAAGATATGCGTTTGATATTTTCGAATGGGACACCCTTTGCTGTCAGTAGCGGCGATCAATTTTTTATTTATTCTTTAGTTATGAAGTAAATATTGCCTCTGACATGTGAGTCGCTGAGATGCATAATCATCGATTGTTTTGAATGTTCTCTATGAATTGCCAGGCCTGTGTGTTTGATTGCAATGTACGCTAAAAAGCTGCTCAAACTCTTTGTACTCATACATTCCTTTTACTTTGCACATTGTGAAAGTGCGTACTTTTTTGTATAAGATTGGTCACAGTAGAGATACTTTGACTGCAGACAAAACTTGTATGCAGACTAGAAAGGACCGGAGGGAGTTCATGTGAAACTGCCGCAAACGTGGTGATCACCCTGGGAATAATGCTAGTACGTATTGTTTTGCATGTTCATCCAATGCCAGTGATACAAGAATTCGAACTAATCAAAATAAATTCATTCATACATGGTCAGATTTCATATAAACATGCCAGATTTCATTACATTTCATACATTCTTCAACTAAAAAGGGGTGTTTGTGGCTGCATGCATCTCCCAGATGCAGAGGCCGGGGGTCATCCTCCTTTTCTAAAAAAACTAAAAAGGGGTGCGCTGGAGGTATAATTAATTAACCGAAGCTACTCACCTATGTCCCGCTGAGCCGAACAGAAGCTTCAGTGACTTAACTACAGGTGCAGCTGCATAACTAACATGTGGCCAGTTGGGCCCACGTGTCAGTCAGCCAACTGCACCAGCAGTTAAGTAGAAGCAGCGTTCTTCTCCAGCGTAGCTCTCCGACTCCACGTCGCCTCCAATAAGCTAACCGGCCATCAATGGTCAACCCGCCTAGCTTGGCTTCAACCGGAGGGTAGCAGCAGTGGCCTTACTTGGACCCGAGCGGAGGCGACCTACCGTGTTCTACTCTTCCTCGTTTTCTGTGTGGTGCGGCCTCGTTGGCAGCGGGGCGGAGCCGGCGATGTCCTCTGTCTCGTTGCCGGCGGACGGCGCCTCAGCGGAGCAGTGGAAATCCTCCCCCACGTTGCCGGCAGGGTGGGGCGTCGGCTAAGCCGTGATGTCCTCTGCCTCGTTGTTGGCGGGGCGGGGCCTCGGCGGAGCCGGCGGTGTCCTGTGCCTCGTTGTTGGCCTCGCGCGGCCTTGGCGGAGCCGGCGGTGTCCTCTGCCTCGTTATTGGTGCCACGGGGCCTCGGCGGAGCAGGGCGTTGTCGACGCCAGCGGAGCAGGGACTCGTTGGAGCCAACATTGTCCTCTACCCTGTCCTCGGTCTTGCCAAACAGCGCCTCGCCCGCTTCATCGCCCTCTTTGCTAGCCTCTTTGTAGGCGGCCGCAGCCTCCGCCACCCGCATGCAGTACCGCCAGCGCTCGAGGCGGCCCTTGCGGGCGGAGCGGTCTGGTCGAGCAGCGCCTCTGCTCGCCCGCTCGCGGCGATACGCTACTCTGCTGCAGTGCTCCCCGGAGGAGATGGCGGTTGTGGGCGGCGTCGGCCTGCGCCTCCCGGAACTGCTCCTCATGCATCGGCCTCACACTATCCGTATATTGGGCATGGGCCTCGCCGATGGTCATGGTGCAATGCACCGGCGAGGATGGCACGGAGGATGGGGTTGGCGGAGGATCGTCGACTACCATGTTCTCCATTAGGACGTCGTCGTCCTCCGGCTGCCTGCAGGCCAACCGGTCAGCAGCAATGGCTGCCATCTCCTTGTGGTCCGTCGTCCATCCGTCCCGAAGAGCGCTAGAGCGCGAGGAAGCCATGGTGGGTAGTAGTGGTGTGGATAGGAGAAAGGGAACGGATGCGGATGACTGCGGCTATGGCCGGCGCAGCAGTTTATATAGCAATGGTGGGCGGGCGGAGGGACGGACGTGTGGCGCCGGAGTAGCCGCCTCGGCAACCACGTATTATTAATGCGCGGCAGATGGACAGACGGACGACACTTGTGTGTCATTTGAAGGCGGAGCAATCGCTTGCACCGGAAGCGGGGCGGCAGTCTTGGCTTTTGAGGCGGAAGCGGCGAGGAGATGACTTTACTTGGATAGGATGACAATGGGGACCCACCAGGTCCATAGCCTCACGCACGCAAGTGCCTCTCCTTATTATATATATATATATATATATATATATATATATATATACATATATATATATATATATATATGTGTGTGTGTATATATATATGTATATATATATAATTTATTTTACTTCCTCTTGGTTTCCTGACATCACGGTCCCACACCATTTTTTTTGACCTGAAACTGTAGGGTATGGACCCCACAGCAATTTTACTGCTTCCATAAAAAGGTTACAAATGTACACAACTTACAAGGTCTAAAAGACCCAAAAAAGGAAAAAGAAGGAAAACAACAAACTCACCTCAAGGTGGCAAAAAGGAAATCCATCTAAGCAGGTCCTCTTTGAACTTAGGCTTAATTCTATGAACCAAGAGGGAAATATCTAGAATAAAAGAAGACCTCCATCTACGAAAAGAGGGTGAAATATTCCTAAAAACCCTATCATTTCTAACATTCCAGATGTTCCAAGATGCCAGAAAACCACTTGAGAGAAGAAAGGCTTAGCAAAATCCCTTCTAGCATGATAGGCAATGGCAATCATATCATCTCCAACCATCCGATTGATTTGAAGATAATTCCGGACCACCTTTGAAATTACATTGAAAGAATAGATGATCTCTATCCTCCTTGGTTTGTGTTGGACATAGCACACAAAGGTTTGAATTAGATACATTCGGTTGCCTTCTCTCCATATCCCGAGTGTTCAGCCGATCCATAATCAACATCCAAGCAAAGAACTTGATTCTCATAGTGCAACAGCTAGCCCACACCCAGGACAAGAGTGGGTTGGGCACAATGTGTTTGTGCAAAAAGGAATAGTATTTCTTGGCAGAATATCCCTTACCATCCTCTTTCCACACCCATGTATCATTAAGCTGAGGATTATGGTTTGAAAGCAAAAGCAGGTTTTGCAAAGACTGCAACTCTCCAAAAGCTCTCTCAGAGAGGGGTAAATGGAATAAGGAAGTGAGCTCAGTCGACTCAAAAACCTCAGCAGCAGAGATAAGGGGATGAATGGCAAAGGAAAAAAGCCTAGCAAACCTCTGCTCAAGGGGAATATTAGTGTCCCCCAAAGTCCAAGAATCGCACCAAAAAGCAGGGCGATGTCACCCCTATTAACATGCACTGCATTGACCATCCTGAACTTATCCATTAACTTGCAGATATCTCTCCACCAGAAAGAGCCACAAATGATCATAGCATGAGGAACCCTACCATGGTAGTAAGTATTCCAGATGAGTTGAACCCATGGCACATCAAATTTATTGTAGAATTTGCTAGCATGTTTAAGGAGCAGAGCCTCATTCTGCAGCTTCAGATTCAAAATACCCAAGCCACCTTTGTTCTTTGGCCTACAAACCAAACCCCAAGCAGCCAGTGACTGACCAGAATCATGTCCATACTTCCTCCAAAGACACTGCCTCTGAATTCTCTCAAGCTGCTTTAAAATACCGTGAGGCAAGTCCAGACTACACAGGAAAAAAATTGGCACGGAAGAAAGGGCAGAGATCAGTGCATCGCAATCGTCCTCCATGAGCAAGGAAGGAAGAACTAATGAGCTTCCTTTCCATACTATCAACCAGAGGCATTAAGTCCAAGATCTTAGGTTTTCTAATTCCCACAGGAAGCCCAAGATAAGTAAAAGGAAGGGTGCCAACTACACAATCAAAAACAGCAGCAAGTCTAGCAATCTCCACTGAATCCACATTAATAGGAAGTATGGAGGACTTATGATAGTTAACATGCAATCCAGTGGACTTAGAGAAAAGTAGTAGCATTACGGTCCCACACCATTGTCAACCTATGTACTCCCTCCTTTCCGGTTTATAGGGCTTATCTCAAAATTTTAGTTTTTCCATTTTATAAGGCTCAATTTGGTTGTTTTCCATCACATGTTCAGATTCCAAGGTGCATTAAAGCATTGCATGCAAGTATTAAGAGAAAATTGACCAATGCATGTACTTTATGCATGCATGCATTACAATTAATGCATTGATAAACATAAATTTTTGAGGATAACAAGAGCATTAATTAGGTGCTTTTGCAAAACTACAAAAAATATTCCACCACTCTCCATCTACCTTGATTGGTGAGATTTTTGAATTGAGCATTATAAACCGGAAAGGAGGGAGTAGTCAATAAACGAGAGAATTGCACAAGAAGCGGCCGACAGCTGGGACCAAGCAGCTCGGCAAGATTTGTGTTTTTGAGGTGTGAGCACTTTGTAGAGTTTTTCGATGTTTACCCTAGATATTAATTTTTCTCCTCTGAACAACAACGAAAACATCGCTGCAGGTACTAAGCTGGGCGGGCTGTGGCCCGTCTAGCCCGAGCAGATATCCAGCCCGGATATTAATTTTTTCAAGCTGAAAATGGCTAGCCCAGCTATACTTTTTTAGGAATACCAGGCAAGGTCAAGTTGTTATTCTCCGCTCATTGGCTGCAAATCTTTCCTAGGAGGGATGCATTAGGCTTAACAAGAAAATGGGCTTTAAGAAATAATAAATGGGATGTAATTATAAAAACTGGGTAGTAACTATTAAAAAATGCAACAAACAGTGATTACTTTATAAAATATTTGTCACGGCCCTAGAATTTGATTGTAATAAGTTGCACAAGCATCCATGCATCATGTCTAAATTTCTTTGAAAGTTGAATTGGGGATTGTTGAAACCCTAGCATCAAATGATTTCAACTAGGTTCAATAAAAATATTTTCAATGAACCCAAATGCCCTTTAGAAAAGTTCATGATTTTTGTTGAAGGTCAAAACCTCTGCCAAAAATGATGCACGTATTTCTAGGCCATTCTGGATTTTTGAATTAAATCATAAGGTATTTGAATTTGGGCATTTAAATGCTATATAATATTTTAAATGTCCAAATAATCATGAACGAAATTGTTTACTCTTGAATATATTCCAAACAGTGGGCTTGAGAAGTTTCATGATTTTAGAGTTAGTTTTAGTATTTTAATTAAAGCCCTAAAAATTACAGAAGAATTAGAAAACAGAAATAAAAGGAAAAGGACAGAAGACCTACCTAACTTACCTGCAGCCCATCTCATGCGCCTCACCTGGCTCCAAAGAATGTGCGGCTGCCCACAGTCAGCTGCCAATATCCCTAACCTCTGCCAAGATGGCGAGGCGGGACAAAAGCATGTGTGCCGAGGCACCACGCCTCCTCCCTGCTTGTCTGCCTCACCAAGGCGCCTCGAAGCCCCTCCTCGGCGCCGCTCTGGACCCCCTGACCCCCTCACTATCCCCCTTCGTCTCTCCCTCGCCTCTCCCTCTCGCACACCCGACCGCCACCATCGCCGCCGCTACTCGCTGCCACTGCCGAGCCACCTCCTCGCCTCCCAAGCGCATCCGCCGGCCCGCGCGTTCCCACAAGCTCTCCGCCAACGAACACGACGCCGGAAGCCCCGTATCGTCGTCCCCGACCTCGTTTCGAAGCTTCGGCCGTCGGAGATCGTCGTCGTCGATTCGCCGACCCCGGCGCATCCCCGAGCTCGCTGACCACCTCATCGCCCTCGCTGTGAGATCCACTGTGTTTCCCCTCCCTCCTTTTGCTCGCCCCCGCACTGTAGCGCCAAGCCCGACCCCAGCCGAACTCCGGCTGCCGCAGATGACCTCGCCATGCCCAAGTCCGGCTACCTCGCGCCCTCCCCCTGCCACCGTTGGATGCGCACGAGCCCCAGCTCCTCGTAGATGGGGTCGGCCATCGATTTGATCGCCGGAGCTGCCGTCCCGATCATCGCTGCCGCGTCTGTGTGCTCGCCGGTGCTGAACTCCGGTGAGATGACGTGGCCCGTCATTAGCACCTAACAGCCCTGCTAATTAACTACCAGAATCAATGACAGTGCGCCCCATCGAGCTAATTATTTTTAGTTAGGGTTCAATTAGCCACATATTTAGCACTGTTACAATGACAGGTAGGCCCCACAAGTCAAATTTGACTTTGGTCAATGCTGACGTCACCCTTACATAGTGCTGACGCAGTAAATCCTTTTCTGGATTTATTCTAATTCGAAATAACCAGGAAATTCCAGAAATTGATAGTAACTTCTAAAATTCTTAGAAATTCAACCGTAGCTCCAAATGAAATAAGTTATATATGTAAAATGATCAGAAAAATCCAATCTATCCATCTGTACCATTTTCGTGCATGTTAGAACAACTTGTAGGTGCTGTTTAGGACAAATTATATAAAGGGCATTTAAACCATCACATATGGAGTTTGAATTTGAATCTTTGATTCAAACCAACTTCATTTAACCTGTTGCTTGTTGCATTAGCTCAAACCACCGCATATTGCCATGTCATGATCATGCATCATATTGTGCATTGCATTGATTGTGTTCTTCCTTGTTTGCCGGTGTTTGTCCCCTCTCAGTAGACGACGTACCGACGATGAATTCAATGACACTGATGAAGACTCAATGCAATCTTCAGAAGTGCCAGGCAAGCAAAACCCCCTTGTTCATTCCGATACAATCCCACTCTCTCGCTCCTGCTCTCTTTTACTGCATTAGGACAACAACGATTCAACTGTTACATGCTGCGGTAGTTGAACCCCTTTCCTCTGCATGACCTGTCATTGTCACAGTAAATAGATGAAACCCACTAGCATGAGTAGGAGTTGCTTGAGCCCTGATGTGCCTAATCATTCATGCTTGTTTGTCATGCACACTCTTGCTTAGAGTTGAGTCAGTCTAATTCATCGGGGATGAATCGGAGGTGTGTGAACATGTCCTACTATTGAGAGCTAAGTGTGTGAACACGATTTGGTAAAGGTAGCGGTGGGAGGCCATGTAGGAGTACATGGTGGGTTGTCTCATTGCAGCCGTCCTCAGGACTGAGTTCTGTGTTTGTGATCCATGAAGAGTTACTACCACACATTGGGCTCCGGGCGCTCCAAGCTCCCTCGACTTATTAATCAACTTGATCTCTGTCTAGGAGTTGCAACTAGTTTCTGGTGTTTGTAGGTAGTGTTAGTAGTCTACCAAGTGGCACCCGGTACAGGTGGGCTTGGGACAGACTAGGCACTGTGGCCGGGTATGCCAAGCATCGCCCGTTTGGTGGGCTTGGAACCCTGTACACATCGTTTGGGGCCATGAGCGACACCCCGGCCGGATCTCCTTGCGGATGGAACCCGAATAGGTGATAAACCTGGACGAGAGACGTGTGTTGTTAGTCAGGTCGTGGCCGACTCCCTCGCCAGGCTTCCGCTTGAAGGTTGCCGAGATACACGAGGTGTACATAGCGGTAAGTGGCGAGAGCATGTGTGAAGAAGTACACCCCTGCAGGGTTAACATTATCTATTCGAATAGCCGTGTCCGCGGTAAAGAACTTCTGGGTTGCACATGTAGTTCATAGACAAGTGAAAGTGGATACTCTAAAATGCGCAAGATAAGCGTGAGTGTTGTGGATGGCGTTCCCGTAAGGAGACGGGAGCGGATCCATAGTGGTGTATTCATATGGTGAATATGTGGACTCGTGTGCGCCACCTCAAAAGAGTTACTTGCAGTCGTAGTGTAGGATAGCCACCGAGTCAAAGCTGGCTTGCTGCAGTCAAACTCCACCACCCCCTTTGTTGATACTGATGCATATGTAGATAGTTCTGATGTAAGTCTTGCTGGGTACATTTGTACTCACGTTTTCTTAATTTATGTTTTTGTAGAGAGACTTCCGTCTCGCTAGTAGTTCCGCGTGGACTTCGACGTTTAGCTTGTTACCTCAGCTATGATCTTGTACCCTTGGGAGGGTCTTGTAGATAGTCAGGCTTCTCAGCCTTTTTCATTTGTAGTTGTCTGTACTCAGACATGTTTATGCTTCCGCTCGTTGCTTGTATGCTCTGTATGTTGGGTCATGAGACCATGTTTGTAATACTTGACTCCTCGGAGCCTAATGAATAAATACTTGAGTCGTAGAGTTATGTTGTAATGCCATGTTGTATTTACACATATCGAGCATATTGTGTGTATGTTTGAAATGCTTGGTATGTGTGGGATCCGACAATCTAGTTGTTTATCCTTGGCAGCCTCTCTTATGGGGAAATGTAGTCTAGTGCTTCCTTGAGCCATAGTAGTCCGCTACAGCCGGTTCATCGAGTCACGCTAGCCGAGCACTACCTTGCTCGGGGCGCTTGACTAGCCGGCATGTGTTTCACTTCGCTCTCGTGGTTCCGTCTCTTTCGGGTAATGTCACGCGGTGACATCCGGAGTCCTGCCTAGCCTGCTACAGCCCGGGTTACCGGAGTCCTGTTAGCCCAGTGCTACAACCCGGATTCACACGCTGTTGACCGACATGCTCGAAGTTGATTCATGTATGCATGTCCCCATGGGTTAGCGCCGCTTTGGGTTCACGACTAGCCATGTCGGCCCGGGTTCTCTGTCATATGGATGCTAGCAACACTATCATATACGTGAGCCAAAAGGCGCAAACGGTCCCGGGCCATGGTAAGGCGACACCCGTGGGAATACCGTGCGTGAGGCCGCAAAGTGATATGAGGTGTTACCGGCTAGATCGGTGTGGCATTGAGTCGGGGTCCTGACAGCTTTGGTATCAGAGCCTGACTGCCTGTAGGATTACCAAGCCAAACCGGTCGAAGTTGTGTCTAGAAATGCTTTAGTTATATAAGGGAATTGATTGTGGAAGGGAACGTAAGGCTCTTTTTACTCCTTTACCCTATGGCCTTCTGATCTGAGTCATCCTCTTCTCTTCTATGGGGATTAAGAACTAGGCTTTCTCCTCTTTCTATCTGGATCACGTGTTACTACTCTGTAGACTTGTAAGATTGTTGAATTCAAGCCTCAGTTCAGTTCCTACTATTTCTGTATGTTAACTGCTGATCTCGGAACCCTGATATGATGTTGTTGAGTGGTTATGCCACCATTTTGCATGATGTCTCAAGTCTTTTTGAGCATTTACAGCCGTTATGCTGTCCGAGTCATCCCAGGTTTCTAAACTATCTGATGCATTTGCAAATTCTTCCTTCACATTCACGGTGTCCTTTTGGTCGTAATAAGCACACTAATTAATGCATTTGAGGTACTTCTTGCCTTGACATATATGTTGGAACTAGTATTATGACCCTAGGCATCTTAGAGGATCAACTGGTAATATGGCCATCTTTTTGTGTTCCCAGTGTGCTGACTCTGGCCGTCATTCTCGAAAGCATCCCGTGATGCCATTTTGTAGTAGGTATTCTACTCCTGGGATCTTGACCCAAGATTCACTCTACTTACCTCGTGTTGATAGCGTTTGCTAGTTCCTTTAGGATATTAGTAACCTTTGCGATAGTCCTCGAGGTCCGTGGTATATCCTTCTTCCAAATACCATGAACCACTTATGGCAGAAGTTTGTTGGATCAAAATATCACAACAGGAGTGGCCTCGATGAGTTCTCCATTCTATATTGTGACTCTACCAGTTCAACCTTTCTGCATGGGTTATCCGGAAGAAATATGTTGAACTCGTTCGACATGCTAGTCCATGCATCCACAACTCAGAAAACCATGTGTTCCTTTGAGTTGTCCCTCTTTAGTTTGTCTCCTGACCTTCGTCTATCAATTGAGAGTCAAGGGTATGTGTGCATTAGTTCATCGATGCCTATTACTCTTGTGGTCCGTCAAGCCATTCTATTACGGAATGACCGGAGAATCAAACTCCAGTATCTCATCCATTTTCAGGATTGGAACAAAGTAGTTGTACTTCACAGATCAAAATGCCAATCCAGCTTTTGCTCTGCTCTACCTTGGAGTGTTACCATCTTTATATCAAGAATGTCATGAGAATTGCACCACCTCTTATGAATTCTTGATGCAGTGATACTTCTCGCCATCATTATTCATTCCTCGGTTCCGTGTTGTTGTAACCGGAATGCCGACAAGTGAACTGTGATGTGTGAAATCAATAATCCTAGCAAGTCCGTTGCTTGGTAGTTATTGGACAATATTCTCATCCTTAGCATGTTGGTTATTGAATCACCATCCTAGGACTAATCGTGGTACCTGGTCCATTTTTGTTGGTGCACTCTTCGATCGATGAGTTAGGATTTCGTCAAACCCTCACTCTTTTGATCATATCGTCTTGCCCTGAAAATCAAGGTTGTTCTCGAGCTTAGTAACATATCGGTGGTTCATTATTTTCCGAAGATCTTCTCGGAAGTATTACCTGGTTGTCACCTGACCGCCATGTTGAGTCCGTGATCAAGTTGGTTTTCTTATAAATCACCCCTTCTCCAAGAATCTGTGTTGGATTTCCCCGAGCTAGTTGGTTGAGCTAGACAACAACTCGGATAGTTGGAAGATAAAAGCTTGTCTGACTTAGTTCATTTTAAGGGATATCCTTTTGAGTGTGGTTTGAGGAAAGATGATATGTTCATCGATTGGTCCCTGTGATCAGTTGTTGGACCTATTGTCTTATCAAAACTTTGATTTGAGTGTGGGCTATTGTCAAATCAAATCAGAACCAACGATATTCGTAGTTGTCTTACTCGTGGTTGATTCCTCGAGCATACATCATTATATTCTTTGGGTCTGACCAATGCTATCACCGTGTTCACTTAATTATGGAATTCCATTTATATGGAAACCTGGATGAATTGTTGTTGAGCCCATCGACAACATCCTTGTCCTCCCCATGGTTCTGTTGAACATTAAGCGAGTGTTGGAAACTTTTGAAAGCATTTTCTTCATACTATCTCATGAAGGATATGTTTGGATGAAAGAAGTAACTTCCTATAATTCATTTGCATTTGATGCAAGTTGCCACTGTGAATTCGAGAAAGTTTGTTTTTGCCTCCTCTGGAATCATCCCAAGTCAGTCATGCATATGTGCGAAGTATTCTGTGGTCTGGAGACTTGCAACTTTCATTCTAATGTATCCCTAGCACACCAAGCCACTGATTGACTTGTTGAAGGAGAAGAAGTCCCTTCTTAAGAATCATGACTTATGTTAGGACTTCGTTATCTTCAATGATGGCTCCCCACCTAAACTCGGTAGTGTTTTATTGTAAGACTACTATGTGGTCATGCTTGTCTGGGAAAACGTGTTCACATGTGTGTAGCAGAACCCGCTCATGTTTTGGAGCTTGCTACCGTAGTTCATTTCCCGAGAATCTTGCAACGTCATCTCACCAGTTTGTGTTGCTAATTTTCTTTTCCAGACATGCTGTCTGAAATATTTCGTTCCCTACCAGATCTGAATCTCGGGCAGATATGATGGTTGGAACTTTTCCAAGATCTATGATGTAGGACCCGACAAGGTTGATGTTCTGGCCGACACACCTAGCCGGAAGATCTATTATTGTAGTATCTTGATTAAGAAATTTGATCATTCTCTCCATGATGGTTTCGTGTGACTTATTCTAGAAGTTGTTCCTTATGGATCCTTTGCGCTCCCGAAGTCAGACCTTTACTTGATGGCCATGTTGATGTTTTTAAGCATGATCATGGTACCTAGAACGTCAAGGAGAACATTAGAAGCGGAGTGCTAAATGTCTCTCGGTCGATCATCCAGATCTCGTTTCCTTGGCCTTGCTAAGGTGAAATCTGAGAAAGTGTTGTCTTCCTTTGCATCGACATTGTCCATCACTATTCATCATGGTAGTAAGGTGTGTTGCCAGGATCCTCGGCACGGATGTTGATAAGACCTTGATGAATATGGAAATGCTCAAGTTCTTGAAAGCACGCTCAGGCACTAGGTTATATTCTCGGTATTTATTGGAATGTGCCTTCCGTTTGCCGAGTTGTCTTATAACTCCAGTTTCTTTTCCAATCTGGGTATGTCATTCCTTCGAACCCCCTCAAACGATCGTTTGTGAATTTCCTCAGGCTTTAATAGAGAGTTTCAATGATCTTTGTATCAAAAGTAATTCTTTTTGCCACTTAAGGGAATAATTCTACGAGTCACCTTCCCTAAGGCGTCCCGTTATGGAATCATGGCAATTATCTCCTCGCTATGTTGAAACCATGCACCATCTTCTTCAACGTGGAATTTTTTCCTACCCAATGGAACCTTCGTATCTACTTCCTTTCCTTGTTCCAGATGTGAATCTTGTGTCTTACCTCAAGAGATGTTTCTATGTCTCATTCTGTGAATTGATCGTGAGTTGCTCGATCTTCGAGAAGATCGAATCCTGTAGATTTTATTTTGTCGTCGTGTTGGATGAAGATCTCGAAAGCAAAGATGTCAAGATAAAGATGATGATCGAATCAACGTTCTTATGAAGTGCAAGTTGGATCATGAAGATCAAGTTAGCTTTGTATCCCCTCTGTCTTCTTACCTCATGTCTTGAATCTCAGGACGAGTTCTTCTTAGTGGGAGTGAGTTGTCACAACCCTAGAATTTGAATGTAATTAGTTGCACAAGCATCCATGCATCATGTCTAAATTTCTTTGAAAGTTGAATTGGGGATTGTTGAAACCCTAGCATCAAATGATTTCAACTAGGTTCAATAAAAATATTTTCAATGAACCCAAATGCCCTTTAGAAAAGTTCATGATTTTTGTTAAAGGTGAAAACCTCTGCCAAAAATGATGCACATATTTCTAGGCCATTCTGGATTTTTGAATTAAATCATAAGGTATTTGCATTTGGGCATTTAAATGCTATATAATATTTTAAATGTCCAAATAATCATGAACGAAATAGTTTACTGTTGAATATATTCCAAACAGTGGGCTTGAGAAGTTTCATGATTTTAGAGTTAGTTTTAGTATTTTAATTAAAGCCCTAAAAATTACAGAAGAATTAGAAAACAGAAATAAAAGGAAAAGGACAGAAGACCTACCTAACTTACCTGCAGCCCATCTGGCGCCTTGGCTCCAAAGCATCAGGCCCGGCCCAAATTTACGGCCGCCAATCATCCCTAACCTTCTGCCAAGAGGGCGAGGCGGGACAAAGCACGCCACAAGGCGAGGCGCCACGCCTCCTCCCTGCTTGTCTGCCTCACCGAGGCGCCTCGAAGCCCCTCCTTGGCGCCGCTCTGGACCCCCTGACCCCCTCACTCTCCCCCTTCGTCTCTCCCTCGCCTCTCCCTCTCGCACACCCGACCACCACCGTCGCCGCCACTCGCCGCTGCCGCGCCCTGAGCCACCTCCATGCCTCCCCGACGCATCCATCAGCCCCGCCGCGTCGCACTGAAGCTCTCCGCCAACGAACACGACACCGGAAGCCCCGTATCGCCGTCCCCGACCTCGTTTCGAAGCTTCGGCCGCCGGAGATCGTCGCGGTCGATTTGCCGACCCCGGCGCATCCCCGAGCTCGCTGACCACCTCATCGCCCTCGCTGTGAGCTCCACTGCATTTCCCATCCCTCCTTTTGCTCGCCCCTGCACTGTAGCGCCAAGCCCAACCCCAGCCTAACTCTGACCGCCGCGGATGACCTCGCCATGCCCAAGTCCGGCTATTTCGCGCCCTCCCCCTGCCACCGTTGGATGCGCACGAGCCCCAGCTCCTCGTAGATGGGCTCGGCCATCGATTTGATCGCCGGAGCCGCCGTCCCGATCATCGCCGCCGCGTCTGTGTGCTCGCCGGCGCTGAACTCTGGTGAGATGACGTGGCCCGTCATTAGCAGCTAACAGCCCTGCTAATTAACCACCAGAATCACTGACAGTGGGCCCCATCGAGCTAATTATTTTTAGTTAGGGTTCAATTAGCCACATATTTAGCATCATATACAATGACAGTGTAGGCCCCACAAGTCAAATTTGACTTTGGTCAATGCCGACGTCACCCTTACATAGTGTTGACGCAAAGAATCCTTTTCTGGATTTATTCTAATTCGAAATAACCAGGAAATTCCAGAAATTGATAGTAACTTCTAAAATTCTTAGAAATTCAACCGTAGCTCCAAATGAAATAAGTTATATATGTAAGATGATCAGAAAAATCCAATCTATCCATCTGTACCATTTTCATGCATGTTAGAACAACTTATAGCTGCTGTTTAGGACAAATTATATAAAGGGCATTTAAACCATCACATATGGAGTTTGAATTTGAATCTTTGGTTCAAACCAACTTCATTTAACATGTTGCTTGTTGCATTAGCTCAAACCACCGCATATTGCCATGTCATGATCATGCATTATATTGTGCATTGCATTGATTGTGTTCTTCCTTGTTTGCCGGTGTTTGTCCCTCTCGATGAGACTGACGTGACCGACGGTGAATTCAATGACACTGATGAAGACTCAATGCTATCTTCAGAAGTGCCAGGCAAGCAAAACCCCCTTGTTCATTCCGATACAATCCCACTCTCTCGCTCCTGCTCTCTTTTACTGCATTAGGACAACAAAAGATTCAACAGTTACATGCTACGGTAGTTGAACCCCTTTCCTCTGCATGACCTGTCATTGCCACAGTAAATAGATGAAACCCACTAGCATGAGTAGCAGTTGTTTGAGCCCTGATGTGCCTACTCATTCATGCTTGTTTGTCATGCACCTCTTTGCTTAGAGTTGAGTCAGTCCGATTCATCGGGATGAATCGGAGGTGTGAACATGTCCTACTATTGAGAGCTAAGTGCGTGAACACGATTTGGTAAAGGTAGCGGTGGGAGGCCATGTAGGAGTACATGGTGGGTTGTCTCATTGCAGCCGTCCTCGTGAACCGAAGTTACGTGTTTGTGATCCATGAAGAGTTACTACCACACATTGGGCTCCGGGCGCTCCAAGCTCTCTCGACTTATTAATCAACTTGATCTCTGTCCAGGAGTTGAAACTAGTTTCTGGTGTTTGTAGGTAGTGTTAGTAGTCTACAAAGTGGCACCCGGTACAGGTGGGCTTGGGACAGACTAGGCACCGTGGTTGGGTATGCCAAGCGTCGCCCGTTTGGTGGGCTTGGAACCCTGTACACATCGTTTGGGGCCGTGAGCGACACCCCGGCCGGATCTCCTTGCGGATGGAACCCGAATAGGCGATAAACTTGGACGAGAGACTAGTGTCGTTAGTCAGGTCGTGGCCGACTCCCTCGCCAGGCTTCCGCTTGAAGGTTGCCGAGATACATGACGTGTACATGGCGGTAAGTGGCGAGAGCATGTGTGAAGAAGTACACCCCTGCAGGGTTAACATCATCTATTCGAATAGCCGTGTCCGCGGTAAAGGACTTCTGGGTTGCCTGTACAGTTCATAGACAAGTGAAAGTGGATACTCTAAAATGCGCAAGATAAGCATGAGTGCTGTGGATGGCGTTCCCGTAGGGAGATGGGAGCAGATCCATAGTGGTGTATTGATATGGTGAATATGTGGACTCATGTGCGCCACCTCAAAAGAGTTACTTGCAGCTCGGGGTTGGGTGCGACATATGCCAAAGGATGGCTTATCATGGAGGGGGCGAGTAGAATGTCGCCGGTGCCTGGAAACGGGATGAGGCGAAGACATCCACGCCGGCGAATCTTACCCAGCTTCAAGGCTCTCCGAGGAGATAACACCCCTACTGCTGCTCTGTGGGGTCTCCGCATGGTCACTATGGCAAGGTGAGTACAAGATTGCTCCTTGAGCTGTTCGGGGTGAGGAAGGAGAAGGGCACGGCTAGCTCTTCTCTTCCCTCTATGTGTGTGTGTCAAACTACTAGGTTCCAACCCTTTGCATGGGTGCCCAGGGGGTTTATATAGGCCTACCCCGAGTACAATGGTAATCTGGTGAGTGCGGGTCCCAGCCGTCCAGGTCTCTTAAGTGGCCGCCTTCTCCGCCGACTGGGGCCGCCGTCTAGTGGGCCCCGACGGTCCAAAGCATGGGGCCGACAGTCCGTGTCCGCTGGGCGGGTCTTGTCGACTGCGAGTTCTGTGGCAGCTCTTCTAATTACGCCGAAGCTTGGTCGCGGGGTCATGAAACGAGCTGCCGCTGGCGGCGATCATCATTGCCATTCCCTGTCTTGTCTGGTTAATGGCGCGCGGAGCCCGTGGGAGGTGCCCGCCGATCTCGGAGGCCGACTCCAACGGGTCCGTCTTTGGGGGCGGGCTCGCCGTCTTCTGCACTCCTGCCGACAGGCGGGCCCCGCCGTCTTCGGGTCGTACAGACAGGCCATCGTGGGTACAGGAATCTCCCCACGGGGCTGACGTCAGGGCCGGCGTGGCTACAGTGCCACGCCGAACGGATATCTCCATCGGTACAGCGCTCTGTGGCCATGCCGTCTCTTTATGAGCGGGGCAGGGATGGGCCGCGAGGCGGCTTTATCCCATCCCGCTAGTAGTCGCTCAGGTAGGGAGTGGATGGAGTCGCGGGCCGACTCCCTGTAGCCGGCTTCATCGGAAGTCGCTGGCTTGGAGTCGGCTTGTCTTGAGGTCGTCTCTGGGACTCGGCCTAGAGGCGATCGGCGACTCTTTTCTTGACTCTCGGCGGCTCTTCGTCTTGGGGTCTTGTGGGCGCAGTCTGCCCGATGTTTTGAAAGGTCCAGGGCTCGGGTTCGCCTACCTGCGGGCCCATTACTCCGACAAGAGTCCCCGGGGTGGTGAGGCACCGAGGGCAGCATGTCGAGGAGCCTCAACAGTTTCATCCCTTTAGTAGAAGAATCTGGACTCGGCTTGCCGTCTCCATTTTGAGCTGACTAGCTGGAGTCGGCCTTGTAGGAGGCCGTCTTGCTCCTCAAAGGTTTCGAAGGTCGCAGCGGGATCCGGGCGGCGTGCCTGATAAGCTTCCAGGCAGCTGCCCGTTGCGGGCCCGCCACGCGACGCCACGCGGCAGGGCTACCGCCACCCCATCGCCACAGTGACAAGACAGGCCCGTCAGGCAGGGCCCGCCATTACCGCGCCTCGGTGCACATGCGGATCTGCTGCGGCCGTGCGGGCGGCTGGGCTCCCCACGCCGTTACTGCGCGCAGTAACGTCGTGGGTTAAATCGTGGGGGCATGGGTACGTGGGCGCAGTTAATCCCACGCCCGCCCCCTCGGCTTCGCAGCCTAGACGCCTATAAGTAGGCGAGGGGAGGGGGCGCGACGACTCACGCGCACCCACTCTTCCCCGCTTCCTCTTGCTCCTTGCTTTGTCTTCCTCCTTGCTCCGTCGCGCCGAACCTTGCCGCACCGCAGAGATGAGCTCCTCTTCCGTCGCCGCGCCTCCCACCGCGTGCTCCGGCATGTGGGATGGCTCCATCGTCGACGACGACATCATCGAGTTTCTTCGCCAAACGCGCCGCATCCCCGGCAGCCACCTAGTGCGGACCCGTGCTGCGCCGGCGGGCGAAATTACACCGGCGCCGGGAGAGGGCGAGCGGGTCATATTCCGCTCGCACCTCATGCGCGGGCTAGGGCTGCCGGCGAGCGGCTTCTTCCGCGCGTTCCTGGAGTTCTACGGGCTCCAGCCGCACCACCTCACCCCCAACACGGTGGTGCTGCTGGCCGCCTTCGCATCCTTATGCGAGGGCTTCCTTTGCGTTCTCCCCCATCGAGCTGTGGGGAATTCTTCCGTGCCAAGCTCGGAACCCACGCCGCCGCGTCATCGCCTTGTGCGGCACGTTCATCGCCATGAGGAGGCCGGTGCCCGAGAACCCCTTCCCTGCCATTCCCCTCATCAAGTCGGTGACATTGTGGCAGCGCACGTACTTCTACGTCAAGAACGTCGCCCCTGAGGGCGGCTTGGTTAACTTGCCGCCTTTCATGGCCGGCGAGTTGGCGGGGCGACCCCCCAGCTGGTCCGATCGGGCCCGGACGCTGACTCCCGCAGGCAACGCCGCCGTCGCGGAGCTCCGCGTGATGACGCAGTCGAAGGGCCTGACGGGGGCGGACTTGCTGGCCGCCTTCGTGGCGCGCCGAGTCCTTCCTCTTCAAGGCCGACCTCATCTGATCTGTCAGATGAGCGGCCGCCGAGACCCCAGCCGTCAGGCTCCAAGGACATGCCCCACGCGGAGGTGGTGGACACGGTGAACTTCCTGGCGAACTGCGGCCTCACGGAGGAATGGCAGTTCGGCAAGGAGCCGTACTCGCGCGCCAACCCGCCGCCTGTGGTAAGTCATCTCTTGCTTCTCTGTTTCCTTCTTCAGCCGAATCCAGCTCTAACTTTCCTTGGTCTTTTCCGATTCAGAATCCCCTCATGCAGCCCTCGGCCGGCACCGCAGGGCCGGCTCGTGAATTGTCCCCGACCAAGCGGAGAGCGACGCCGACAACCCCGACTTGGGGGTGGCGGCAATGGAGACCGACGCCGAGGGAGGAGGAGGGGCCGACAACTTCAGGCCTTCGGCAACCTTCGTCGACTAGCCTGACGACGACGGCGAGAAGGAAGTCGTCCCCCGCCGCCAGCAGAAAGCCGGCCATCCAGGCGCGAGTTCTTCCGCCGCCTTGGGTGGTCGAGGCGGCGCGAAGAAGCGTCGGGCAGGGCCGAGTCTGCCAGGCGGCCGGGCGAAGAAATTCAGGGGGACGGGCGCCGCGACCCAGCGCGAAGAGGCGGTCGCGAAGGCTAACCGCTTCCGCAAGGAAGTGAAGAAGCCGCCGCTGATCTCCGCATAAGTACTTTTTATTTTGTCTTGTTTTCTTCAGGTCCGTCTTGTCCAAGTCTTTACATGTCTTTTTCTCATCAGGGCTCCCCTCACCTTGGAGAGGGTTGCCGCCGCCTCCGTCATGGGGTCGGCGGAGACGTCCGCCAATACTCGGCGGGTTGATCCTGCGGCCGCCCTCCGGGAGGCGACGGAGCGGAATGCGCAGGAGAAGCGCGACGAGGAGGAGGCCGCCCATCTCGAGAAGGCGGCGGCTGAGAAGGCGGCGGCTTCCGCCCAGAAGAAGCTGGAGGAGGTTGAAGCCGCCGCCGCGACCAAGAGGCGAGCCAAGGAGGCCGCGCGCCTCCAGTCGGTGTTGTTCGTCACCCCGTTGAGCTCTGCGCCACCACCGCCGGAGTTCACGGGGCAGTCGGCGGTGAAGTCCCCGTCGCAGAGAAGGAAGGCGGCGAGGCCTCCCTATCGGGCACGGCCGCGCCACCCCCGCCGCCTCCACCGCGGTCCGAGAGCGCGCGAGGCAAACAGCCGGCGGACCCACCTGTGCCGCCGACCGACGACGAGGTCGTGGCGCAGCTGCTTCTTCAAGTCGCCTTGCCAGCGCGACGCGGTCTTGAGAAGGCGACTTCGGCGCCGCGCCCCGCCAGCTCGGCCACTCCTGACGCCGAGGCGACAAGCGTCGCGCCCATTGGGTGGGTGCGAGGAGGCGGCACAGGCCCGCTGAACACGGCGCTTCTGGACGTCCAGGCGAAGTTGCGAGCTGAGGGCGACGCCATCCAGAACCTCTCCAAGGCGCACCTGGCATCGCGATCTGCCGTGCGGGTATGTTTCTTCTTTGAACTTTTTCTTGCTCTTCTCTGTGGAGGCGCGCCAGCGCACCCACTGGGTGTAGTCCCCGAGTTTCGGGCCGGTCATTGAAAGCAGCGGCTCGAACTCCATTTATGCATTCTCCAAGTTTTTACCTTTATCTCAAACTCTTGTCACAGAGTATCACAACCTCCAGCGCCACTGCCTTCAACCGCAACGTTGAGGAGCCGAGCAAGCGGATCGCCGACTGGCGAGGAGCCAAGGTGAGTTTTCTTCTTCAGGCGCCTTGGCGCACCAGCTGGCTGTAATCCCAGATTCGGCCGATCGCTGCAGCAATCGGGCCAGATCTTCCTGGCGACCTTCCTAGCCGACGACTTGGCGTCCCTCTTCTTTTATTCTTCAGAGGCGGCGCCACTCTTGGCGGCAGCTGAGTACGGCCAACACCGCTTATGCGCCAAAGAGGAGGAGTCGGCAAGCTCGCCCCATGAGCGCGACTCTGCTGGCTACGCAAGTGGCGGAGCAGAGGGAGCTGCTCAAGGCGGCGCAGGACGAGGCGGAGAAGAAAGAGGCCGCTCTCCTAGCCGAATTTGAGAGCGAGCGCTCCTCCTGGACCGACAGGGAAGCGCTGCTGACCTCTGGCTTCCATGAAATCGAGGACATCGTCGATGGTGAGTTTACTTTTACTTCTTCTTTTGGATCGCTGACTATGGGTCAGCCGACTCCGCTTTTCTCGACTTGCTTCTTCTTCTTCTTGGCAGCCTTCTTCCCGGTCACCTTGACAGCGACCAATCAAGCCATCGAGGCTGATCGCGAGGCGCGAAGGGCGGGTGGTGCTGAGATCGCAACCAACGCCCCCCGGACCCTTGACGAGCAGCTTCTGAGTATTGAGGCTCGTCTGCAGCCGGCCCATCGGATGCTGCACCGTCTTCAGCGTGTCGGCGCCCAGGCGATCGCTGCTCTGTGGCCGGACATGCCGGTTCTGCGCACTCCCAGCCGGACCACAGACTGGCTGGAGGTCGCGGCTGGCCGTCTTGAGGCCTGGAAGGGTTCCGCGGCTCGGGCTGGAGCTCGCCGAGCCTTGGAGTTCGTCAAGGCGTGGTATCCAGGGCTGGATCTGGACCGGCTGGCCGCGTCTCGGTCAGAGGCGCAGGAGGAGTTGCTGGCCGCGGAGGACGCCCTTGTCGAGCGTGCGGCGGCGATTGCCAACTACACGGACACCAGTGTCTTCATCCCTGAGCGGGCTAAGGACGGTGGGGAGGCACCGCCGGAGTGGTTCGGGGTGAACCCAGACTACGACGAGGACTCGGCGGAGGTGATCGACTCCAGTGCCGAGGAGGAAGACGAGGCGGAGGAAGGAGACGACATGGAGGCGCCAGAAGACGAAGCGGACGACCAGCCTCAGCTCGACCGCGCTTCCAGCAACGAGCCGCGCCCATCCGCTGGGCCGGAGACGATCAAGCCGAGACCGCCCAGCCGGCCGCCTCGGCGCCTGGCACCGCCGCCGCCTCCGGCCTTCCAACCCCATCTGCCGCTTCTTAGGCCGCTGCCTCGCCTTTATTTTATCTGTTTTGCTAGTCTTTTAAAAGAACTTGTTAATGCGCACAATTCCACCCTTGGGGTGTATTCTGAACCTCTGTCCGAAGATCTGGCCAAGGGCCTAAGCTTGTGTAAATATTATTCTAATTTTATCTTTCCTTGCTTATTGCTCTTGTGGCTTTTTCCTTTGCCGCCTTCCCTTAGACGCTGCCTTGCCCATCGGGCAACCACTCTGCGGACTGCCGTCTAGGTCGAGTGCTTGGCTACTTTGAGAAGGCAAGTACTTGGCCATTTTTTTAGAGTCATTAAGCAAGTTGGGTAGAAAGCGGCAAGCCGACTACTTAAGAGTTGGTTTTACGAAACGGGCTGGAAGCCGATTTAAACTATGTTTATGCTTTGGGTCCTTAGCCATTTTTTTTTCGTAGGCGCTCGTTCTTCCTTACTCACGCCTACCAAGCGAGTCGCTCATGAGCTGCGGCTTCTGACAGGAGACGGCTTAGGCGCCGCATGTTACTTGTCTGACTGCAGGAAGCATTTCATAGTCCAAAGGCGGCGAGTCCCCGGGCCGACTAGTCGAGCCCGGTGTCGAATAGCATAACAAAGAGTAGCATACTCAAAGGCATAACTCTTATCATACAGACAACAAAAGAGGGCAGTCCCCGAGCTCGTCTTGGGGGGCCCGGAGTCTTGGTACTTTGAACACAAAGGGTAGCATGGTACATACTGCATCAACTGTAGTAGGAGTCGTTGCCCAGCACTTTGCTGATGATGAATGGGCCTTCCCAAAGCCGACAACTTGTCTTTGGCGGCTGTTCACTGGATCGTGGGAGCACAAGGTCGCCTATAGGAATGATCTTGGCTTGACCTTCTTGTTGTAGTAGCGGCGCAGCTCTGCTGATAGATCTTTGCCGGACCGGCCGAGTGCCAACAATGCTCTCTTCCAGCAGATCGACGCCGCCTTGACGTGCTTCTTCGCTTCCTCTTCGGTGTACATGGTGACTCGCGGAGTCGAACTCTATATCCATTGGGATGACGGCTTCGCACCGTGAGACGAGGAAGAACGGTGTGAAGCGGTTGACTTGTTTGGAGTCGTCGCGCAGACTCGAGGAAGGGGCTGACGGCAACTCCTCAAGCCAGCAGCCGGCCGAACGCTCCAATGGTTCGACCAGTCGAGGCTTGATGCCAGACAGGATGAGGCCGTTCACTCGCTCCACCTGGCCGTTTGATTGCGGATGGGCAACGGACGCTAAGTCCAGTCGGATGCCTTGCGTCACGCAGAAACGGGCCAAGGCGCCTTTGGCAAAATTTGTGCCATTGTCGGTGATGATGCTGTGTGGTACGCCATACCGAGTCGTGATGTCGGCGATGAAAGTCACTGCAGTAGGACCATTCAACTTCTTGATGGGTTTTGCTTCTATCCACTTGGTGAACTTGTCCACCGCGACAAGTAAGTTAGTTAGGCAACCTCGTGCCGTTTTGAATGGTCCCACCATGTCCAGGCCCCAAACAGCAAAGGGCCAAGCGATGGGGATAGTCTAGAGTCTGCGGCTTGGTGAAGCGGCTTGGAGCGGAACACCGCACCCCTTGCATTTTTGAACTAATTCCTTGGCCTCTTCTAGGGCAGTCGGCGAAGAAACCGTGTCGGAAGGCTTTGGCGACGAGTGCTCTTGAGGCTGCATGATGGCCGCACTTTTCATACGATGGATGTCTTCGAGAATTGCCTGGCCTTGCTCTGACTCGACACAACGCTGGTAGACACCGGTGACGCTGCGCCTGACCAGCTCTCTATTGACTATAGTGTAGTCTGCTGCTCGGCGTTGCACTTGCCGAACCCAGGTCTCATCGGTTGGTAGCTCTGCGCTTACTAAGAACTTCAGGATGGGCTGGGCCCATGAGGGTGCTGCTATTTCTTCGACTGCCAGTACTGCTACTTGGACGAGGGCGGCTGGGCTGGGAGGCGGCGGGTTGGAGCACGCAGCAGCTTGCTGGGTTGAAGAAGTCCCCGGGCCGACTGGTGCAGTCCACGGGCCGAGTACTGGAGTCTTCGCAATAGTCGCCGCAGTCCTCGGGCCGGGTTCCGAAGTCCCCGGGCCGGCTTCGACTGCCGCGTTCTTGGGGGCGTCTGCAAGGATTCTTGTGCCGTCTACTGAGGCTTTGGAGTCGGATCCGACTTCTTCAGGGGGAGCCGGCACAAAAATGGAGTCTGACTCTGGCGACGGCTTGACAGATGGCTTGAGGAGGCGCTGAAGGGCGACGCCAGATGGTATTGCCTGGCGGGTGGAGCCGACCTTGCCAGGGTATCTGCTTGGTCGTTGTCGTTTCTTGGCACGTGGAGGAACTCGCACCCCTCAAAATATCCACTCAAATTTCTTTGTCTGAGGAAGCGGTAGCTCGCCATATTTGCATTTTGGCATCGATCGCCCGGATGACTATTGGACCACCAAGTCGAGTCGCCATAGCACGAGGATCCGGCGAATGCCAAGCTCTTTTGGCAAGCCGGAGCCCGTGAATGAGCGCCAGATTCGGGCGACGTTGTTGGAGGCGGCGAAATGGATCTGCGGCATGTACTTGAGCTTGTCGCCGTTGGGGAAGTGAGGACCACGCGGCTCCCAAGCCGGTGCGCATCTTGGAGCCATCAAAGTGCATCCGCCAATGGGTGGAGTCGGTATTTGGCGGCCGATGCTTTGAGTCTCGGCCCGGTCGGCGAGGAAGGCGGCCGGTGCTTGTGACTTGATGGCGGTGCGGGGCTGGTAATAGATGGTGTAGGGGCCAACTCTATGGCCCATTTGGCCACTCGACCGCAGGCATCTCGGCTTAGATGATCTTCTAGTGGGACCGTGCAAACCACGATGATTGGATGCTCTTGAAAGTAAGGCTTCAACTTCTTGGCGGCAAAGTGCACGCCGTAACATATCTTCTGGTAGTGGGGGTAGTTCTGCTTGGAGGTCGACAGTACTTCGCTCATGTAATATACAGGTCTCTGGACAGGTAGCGCCTTGCCTTCCTCCTTGCGTTCAACTACGATAATCAGTCTTTGACTACCCTGCTGGTGGCGGCAATATATAGGAGCATGGGCTCCTTTGGAGTCGAAGCCGCCAAAGACCGGGGAGTAGTCAGCATTTTCTTCAACTGGAGAAAAGCCTCGTCCGCCTTGGAGTTCCATTCGAAGAAGGTGGTCTTCTTCATGAGCTGGTACAGAGGAAGAGCTTTCTTGCCCAGCCGACTAATGAATCGGCTGATAGACGCCAAGCAGCCGGTGAACTTTTGCACATCTAGCAGTCGGCGGGGTACTTCCATCCTTTCGATCACCTTGATCTTCACAGGGGTGCACTCTATGCCGCGTTCAGAGACCAGGAAGCCAAGGAGCTGGCCGGCTGGTACTCCGAAGACGCATTTCTCTGTGTTGAGCTTGATCTGGAATCGGCGCAGATTTTCAAAGGTCTCCTTGAGGTCTTCCTGAAGTAAATATGCCCTAGAGGCAATAATAAAGTTATTATTTATTTCCTCATATCATGATAAATGTTTATTATTCATGCTAGAATTGTATTAACCGGAAACATGATACATGTGTGAATACATAGACAAAACATATAGTCACTAGTATGCCTCTACTTGACTAGCTCATTAATCAAAGACCGTTATGTTTCTTAACTATAGACATGTGTTGTCATTTGATTGATGAGATCACATCATTAGGAGAATGATGTGATTTACATGACCCATTCCGTTAGCCTAGCACTTGATCGTTTAGTATGTTGCTATTGCTTTCTTCATGACTTATACATGTTCATGTAACTATGAGATTATGCAACTCCCGTTTACCGGAGGAACACTTTGGGTGCTACCAAACGTCACAACATAACTGGGTGATTATAAAGGAGTACTACAGGTGTCTCTAAAGGTACATGTTGGGTTGGCGTATTTGAGATTAGGTTTTGTCACTCCGATTGCCTGGAGAGGTATCTCTGGCCCACTCGGTAATGCACATCACTATAAGCCTTGCAAGCATTGCAACTAATGAGTTAGTTGCGGGATGATGTATTACGTAAGCGAGTAAAGAGACTTGCCAGTAACGAGATTGAACTAGGTATTGAGATACCGACGATCGAATCTCGGACAAGTAACATACCGATGACAAAGGGAACAACGTATGTTGTTATGCGGTTTGACCGATAAAGATCTTCGTAGAATATGTAGGAGCCAATATGAGCATCCAGGTTCCGCTATTGGTTATTGACCGGAGACGTGTCTCGGTCATGTCTACATTGTTCTCGAACCCGTAGGGTCCGCACGCTAAGGTTTCGGCGATGCTTGTATTATGAGTTTATGAGTTTTGATGTACCGAAGGAGTTCGAGTCCCGTATAAGATCGGGGACATGACGAGGAGTCTCGAAATGGTCGAGACGTAAAGATCGATATATTGGACGACTATAGTCGGACTTGGAAAGGTTCCGAGTGATTCGGTATTTTTGAGTACCGAGAGTTACGGAATTCGCCGGGAGTATATGGGCCTTATTGGGCCATACGGGAATAGAGGAGAGAGGCCAAAGGAAGGAGGCCTGCGCCCCCTCTGGTCCGAATTGGACAAGGCGCAGCCCCTTTCCTTATTCCTCTCCCCTCTTTCCCCTTCTCCTACTCCAACAAGGGAGGTGGAATCCTACTAGGACTAGGAGTCCTAGTAGGACTCCACACTTGGCGCGCCTCCTAGGGCAGCCTCCTCCCCTTGATCCTTTATATACGGGGGCATGGGGGCACCCCAGGACACACAAGTTGATCTACGGATCGTTCCTTAGCCGTGTGCAGTGCCCCCCTCCACCATATTCCACCTCGGTCATATCGTCGCGGAGTTTAGGCGAAGCCCTGCGCCGGTAGAGCATCATCATCGTCACCACGCCGTCGTCTTGTGGAACTCATCCTCGACACTTTGCTGGATCGGAGTCCGGATGCGTCATTGAGCTGAGCGTGTGCTGAACTCGGAGGTGCCGTCGTTCGGTACTTGGATCGGTCGGATCGTGAAGGCGTCGACTACATCAACCGCGTTGTCATAACGCTTCCGCTTACGGTCTACGAGGGTACGTGGACAATACTCTCCCCTCTCGTTGCTATGCATCACCATGATCCTTGCGTGTGCGTAGGAAAGTTTTGAAATTACTACGTTCCCCAACAGTGGCATCTGAGCCTGGTTTTATGCGTAGATGTCATATGCACGAGTAGAACACAAGTGAGTTGTGGGCGATACAAGTCATACTGCTTACCAGCATGTCATACTTTGGTTTGGCGGTATTGTGAGATGAAGCGGCCCGGACCGACATTACGCGTACGCTTACGCGAGACTGGTTTCACCATTGCGAGCACTCGTGCTTAAAGGTGACTGGCGGGTGTCTATCTTTCTCACTTTAGTTGAACCGAGTGCGGCTACGCCCGGTCCTTGCGAAGGTTAAAACAACACCAACTTGACAAACTATCGTTGTGGTTTTGATGCGTAGGTAAGAACGATTCTTGCTCAGCCCGTAGCAGCCACGTAAAATTTGCAACAACAAAGTAGAGGACGTCTAACTTGTTTTTGCAGGGCATGTTGTGATGTGATATGGTCAAGATGTGATGCTATATTTTATTGTATGAGATGATCATGTTTTGTAACGAAGTTATCGGCAACTAGCGAGAGCCATATGGTTGTCGCTTTATTGTATGAAATGCAAACGCCCTGTAATTGCTTTACTTTATCACTAAGCGGTATCGATAGTCGTAGAAGCAATAGTTGGCGAGACGACAACGATGCTACGATGGAGATCAAGGTGTCACGCCGGTGACGATGGTGATCACGATGGTGCTTCGGAGATGGAGATCACAAGCACAAGATGATGATGGCCATATCATATCACTTATATTGATTGCATGTGATTTTTATCCTTTATGCATCTTATCTTGCTTTGATTGACGGTAGCATTATAAGATGATCTCTCACTAAATATCAAGAAGTGTTCTCCACAGTATGCACCGTTGCGAAAGTTCTTCGTCTTTGAGACACCACGTGATGATCGGGTGTGATAGGCTCTAGTTCAAATACAACGGGTGCAAAACAGTTGCACACGCAGAATACTCAGGTTAAACTTGACGAGCCTAGCATATAACAGACATGGCCTCGGAACACGGAGACCGAAAGGTCGAACGTGAATCATATAGTAGATATGATCAACATAGTGATGTTCACCATTGAAACTACTCCATCTCACGTGATGATCGGACATGGTTTAGTTGATTTGGATCACGTAATCACTTAGATGACTAGAGAGATGTATGTCTAAGTGTGAGTTCTTAAGTAATATGATTAATTGAACTTAAATTTATCATGAACTTAGTCCTGGTAGTATTTTGCAAATTATGTTGTAGATCAATAGCTCGCGTTGTTGCTTCCCTATGTTTTTGCTTCCCTATGTTTTTATATGTGTTCCTACAGAAAATTGTATTTAAAAATGTTAGTAGCAATGTTGCGGATTGGATCCGTGATCTGAGGTTTATCCTCATTGCTGCGCAGAAGAATTATGTCCTTGATGCACCGCTAGGTGACAGACCTATTGCAGGAGCAAATGCAAACGTTATGAACGTCTGGCTAGCTTAATATGATGACTACTTGATAGTTTAGTGCACCATGCTTATGGCTTAGAATCGGGACTTCAAAGGCGTTTTGAACGTCACGGACCATATGAGATGTTCCAGAATTGAAGTTAATATTTCAAGAAAATACCCGAGTTGAGAGATATGAAGTCTCCAACAAGTTCTATAGCTAAAAGATGGAGGAGAATCGCTCAACTAGTGAGCATGTGCTCAGATTGTCTGGGTACTTCAATCGCTTGAATCAAGTGGGAGTTAATCTTCCAGATAAGATAGTGATTGACAGAATTCTCTAGTCACCATCACCAAGTTAGTAGAACTTTGTGATGAACTATAATATGCAAGGGATGACAAAAGTAATTCCCAAGCTCTTCGTGATGCTGAAATCGACGAAGGTAGAAATCAAGAAAAGAGCATCAAGTGTTGATGATTGACAAGACCACTAGTTTCAAGAAAAGGGCAAAGGGAAAGAAAGGGAACTTCAAGTAGAATGACAAGCAAGTTTTCGCTCCACGAAGAAGCCCAAAGCTGGACCAAAGCACGAAATCGAGTGCTTCTCTTGCAAAGGAAATGATCATCGAAGCGTAAATACCCCAAGTGATTGGCGGATAAGAAGGATGGCAAAGTGAACATAAGTATATTTGATATACATGTTATTGATGTGTACTTTACTAGTGTTTATAGCAACCCTCAAGATTTGATATTAGTTCAGTTGCTAAGATTAGTAACTCAAAGCAGGAGTTGCAGAATAAACAGAGACTAGTTAAGGGTGAAGTGACGATGTGTGTTGGAAGTGGTTCCAAAATTGATATGATCATCATCGCACACTCCCTATACTTTCGGGATAAGTGTTGAACCTAAATAAGTGTTATTTGGTGTTTGCGTTGAGCATGAATATGATTTGATCGTGTTTATTGCAATACGGTTATTCTTTAAGTTAGAGAACAATTGTTGTTCTATTTACATGAATAAAACCTTCTATGGTCATACACCCAATGAAAATGGTTTGTTGGATCTCGATCGTGTGATACACATATTCATAATATTGAAGCCAAAAGATGTAAAGTTAATAATGATAGTGCAACATATTTGTGGCACTGCCGTTTAGGTCATATTGGTGTAAAGCGCATGAAGAAACTCCTTGCTGATGGGATTTTGGAATCACTTGATTATGAATCACTTGATGCTTGCGAACCATGCCTCATGGGCAAAATGACTAAGACTCCGTTCTCCGGAACAATAGAGCGAGCAACAGATTTGTTGGAAATCATACATACTGATGTATGTGGTCCGATGAATATTAAGGCTCGCAACAAGTATCATTATTTTCTGACCATCACAGATGATTTGAGCAGATATGGGTATATCTACTTGAAGAAACATAAGTCTGAAATGTTTGAAAAGTTCAAAGAATTTTAGACTGAAGTGAAGAATCATCGTAATAAGAAAATAAAAGTTTCTACGATATGATCGCAGAGGTAAAATATTTGAGTTACAAGTTTGGCCTTCAGTTAAAACAATGTGAAATAGTTTCACTACTCACGCCACCTGGAACACCATAGTGTAATGGTGTGTCTGAACATCGTAATCAGTACTTTATTAGATATGGTGCGATCTATGATGTCTCTTACCGATTTACCAATATCGTTTTGTGGTTATGCATTAGAGACAGCTGCATTCACGTTTAATAGGGCACCATCTAAATCCGTTGAGATGACACCGTATGAACTATGGTTTAACAGTAAACCTAAGCTGTCGTTTCTTAAAGTTTGGAGTTGTGATGCTTATGTGAAAAAGTTTTCAACCTGGTAAGCTCGAACCCAAATCGGAAAGGTGCGTCTTCATAGAATACCCAAAGGTAACTATTGGGTACACCTTCTATCATAGATCCGAAGGCAAGTTATTCGTTGCTAAGATGGATCCTTTCTAGAGAAGAAGTTTCTCTCGAAAGAAGTGAGTGGGAGGAAAGTAGAGCTTGATAAGGTAATTGTACCTTCTCCTGATTTGGAAAGTAGTTCATCACAGAAATCAGTTCCTGTGATTCCTACACCAATCAGTGAGGAAGCTAATGATGATGATCATGAAGCTTCAGATCAAGTTACTACCGAACCTCGTAGGTCTTCCAGAATAAGATCCGCACTTTAGTGAATGCAGTAATCGTGTTCTGGAAGTCATGTTACTAGACCATGATGAACCTACGGACTATGAGGAAGCGATGATGAGCCCAGATTCCGCGAAATGGCTTGAGGCCATAAAATCTGAGATACGATCCATATATAAGAACAAAGTGGGGACTTTGGTTGACCTTCTCGATGATCAGCAAGTCAAGTTAAATAAATGGATCTTCAAGAGGAAGACGGACACTTATAGTAGTGTTACTATCTACAAAGCTCAACTTGTTGCAAAAGGTTTTCGACAAGTTCAAGGTGTTGACTACAATCAGATTTTCTCAACTCTAGCGTTGCTTAAGTCTATCCGAATCATGTTAGCAATTGCCACATTTTATGAAATCTGGCAAATGGATGTCAAAACAACATTCTTTAATGGATTTATTAAAGAAGATTTGTATATGATGCAACCAGAAGGTTTTGTCAATCCTAAAGGAGCTAACAAAATGTGCAAGCTCCAAATGATCCATCTATGG
Source organism: Aegilops bicornis (assembly GCA_021605145.1). NCBI lineage: Eukaryota > Viridiplantae > Streptophyta > Magnoliopsida > Poales > Poaceae > Aegilops > Aegilops bicornis. The sequence goes on along the minus strand of CM038669.1, from coordinate 93,398,773 downwards.
ACTGGTGCAAGCATCTCAGAGTTGGAATACACGCTTTGATAAGTTGATCAAAGCATATAGTTTCATACAGACTTGCGGTGAAGCCTGTATTTACAATAAAGTGAGTGGGAGCACTACCGCTTTTTTGATAAATATATGTGAGTAACATATTGTTGATCAGAAATGATGTATATTTTTTCTGGAAAGCATAAAGGAGTATTTGAAAGGAGTTCTTTAAAAGAAAGACCTCAGTAAAGCTATTTACATATTGAGCATCAAGATCTATTGAGATAGATCAAAACGCTTGATAAGTTTTTCAATAAGTACATACCTTGTCAAGATTTTGAAGTAGTTCAAAATGGAACAGTCAAAGAAAAAGTTCTTGCACGTGTTGCAAAGGTGTGAAATTGAGTAAGACTCAAATCCCGACCACGGCGAGAAAATAGAAAAGAGAATGAAAGTCATTCCCTATGCCTCGACCATAGGTTCTATAAAGTATGCTATGCTATGTACCAGACCTATTGTATACCTTGCTCTGAATTTGGCAAGGAGTACAATAGTGATCTAGGAAGTAGATCCTTTGGACATTGGTCAAGAACATCCTTAGTGAGGACCAAGGAAATATTTCTCGATTATGGAGGTGATAAAAGAGCCTGTCAGAAAGAGTTACAACAAGTGCAAGCTTTTACACCGATCCAGATGACTATAAGTCTCAATCTGGATACATATTGAAAGTGGGAGCAATTAGCTAGAGTAGCTCCGTGCGAGCATTATAGACATAGAATATTTGCAAAATACATACGGCTCACAGATATATGAGACCCGTTGACTAAGCTTCTCTCACGAGCAAAACATGATCATACCTTAGTACTCTTTGGGTGTTAATCACATAGCGATGTGAACTAGATTATTGACTCTAGTAAACCCTTTGGGTGTTGATCACATGACGATGTGAACTATGGGCGTTAATCACATACAGATGTGAATATTTGTGTTAAATCACATGGTGATGTGAACTAGATTATTGACTCTAGTGCAAGTGGGAGACTGAAGGAAATATGCCCTAGAGGCAATAATAAAGTTATTATTTATTTCCTCATATCATGATAAATGTTTATTATTCATGCTAGAATTGTATTAACCGGAAACATGATACATGTGTGAATACATAAATAAAACATATAGTCACTAGTATGCCTCTACTTGACTAGCTCATTAATCAAAGATGGTTATGTTTCTTAACCATAGAAATGTGTTGTCATTTGATTAATGAGATCACATCATTAGGAGAATGATGTGATTGACATGACCCATTCCGTTAGCCTAGCACTTGATCGTTTAGTATGTTGCTATTGCTTTCTTCATGACTTATACATGTTCCTGTAACTATGAGATTATGCAACTCCCGTTTACCGGAGGAACACTTTGGGTGCTACCAAACCTCACAACATAACTGGGTGATTATAAAGGAGTAGTACAGGTGTCTCCAAAGGTACATGTTGGGTTGGCGTATTTCGAGATTAGGTTTTGTCACTCCGATTGTCGGAGAGGTATCTCTGGGCCCACTCGGTAATGCACATCACTATAAGCCTTGCAAGCATTGCAACTAATGAGTTAGTTGCGGGATGATGTATTACAGAACGAGTAAAGAGACTTGCCAGTAACGAGATTGAACTAGGTATTGAGATACCGACGATTGAATCTCGGGCAAGTAACATACCGATGACAAAGGGAACAACGTATGTTGTTATGCGGTTTGACCGATAAAGATCTTCGTAGAATATGTGGGAGCCAATATGAGCATCCAGGTTCCGCTATTGGTTATTGACCGGAGACGTGTCTCGGTCATGTCTACATTGTTCTTGAACCCGTAGGGTCCGCACGCTTAAGGTTTCGATGACAGTTATATTATGAGTTTATGAGTTTTGATGTACCGAAGGAGTTCGGAGTCCCGGATGAGATCGGAGACATGACGAGAGTCTCGAAATGGTCGAGACGTAAAGATCGATATATTGGACGACTATATTCGGACTTGGAAAGGTTCCGAGTGATTGGGTATTTTTCGAGTACCGAGAGTTACGGGAATTCGCCGGGAGTATATGGGCCTTATTGGGCCATACGGGAATAGAGGAGAGAGGCAAAGGAAGGAGGCCTGCGCCCCTCTGGTCCGAATTGGACAAGGCGCAGCCCCTTTCCTTATTCCTCTCCCCTCTTTCCCTTCTCCTACTCCAACAAGGGAGGTGGAATCCTACTAGGACTAGGGAGTCCTAGTAGGACTCCACACTTGGCGCGCCCCCTCCTAGGGCCGGCCTCCTTCCCCCTTGCTCTTTTATATACGGGGGCAAGGGGGCATCCCCTGAGACACAAGTTGATCTACGGATCGTTCCTTAGCCGTGTGCGGTGCCCCCCTCCACCATATTCCACCTCGGTCATATCGTCGCGGAGTTTAGGCGAAGCCTCGCGATAGAGCATCATCATCGTCACCACGCCGTCAGGTCGACGGAACTCATCCCGACACTTTGGTCGGATCGGAGTCCGGGATCGCCATCGAGCTGAACGTGTGCTGAACTCGGAGGTGTCGTGCGTTCGGTACTTGGATCAGTCGGACCGTGAAGGCGTACGACTACATCAACCGCGTTGATAAAACGCTTCCGCTTACGGTCTACGAGGGTACGTGGACAATACTCTCCCCTCTCGTTGCTATGCATCACCATGATCCTTGCGTGTGCGTAGGAAATTTTTTAAATTACTACGTTCCCCAACACTTCCAACAGTGTTCCTCGCTTCTCCATCTTCACCACCACGTCGTCCACGTAAACGTGGGCATTTCTGCCAAGCTGCTTGAGGAGGCACTTCTGCATGCAACGCTGAAAGGTGGCGCCGGCATTCCTCATGCCGAACGTCATGGTCAGGTAGCAGAAGGCTCAAAATGGCATGATGAAAGCAGTCTTCAATCTGTCGTCCGGGTTCAACTTGATCTGGTGATATCCTGAATATGCATCTAAGAAGCTCAACAGCTCGCATCCGGCTGTGGAGTCTATCACCTGATCAATTCTTGGCAAAGCGAACGGGTCCTTGGGGCAGGCTTTGTTGAGGCTTGTGTAGTCAATACACATCCGCCACTGCTTGTTCTTCTTTAGTACCAAGACCGGGTTCACTAACCACTCTGGAAAGAACACTTCCATGATGAAACCAGCTGCGAGGAGATGGGCTATCTCTTCTCCAACAACTCTTCTTTTCTCTTCTGACAGGCGGCGCAAGGGCTGCCTGACGGGCTTCACATCAGATCGGACATGTAACTTGTGCTCGGCGAATTCCGTCGGTACACCTGGCATGTCTTTGGGGGACCATGCGAAAATGTCCCGATTCTCACGGAGGAAATCGACGAGCTCGCCTTCCTATTTGCTGTCGAGGTTGGCACCTACGACAGCGTATCTCTCCGGGTGCTCCGGGTCCAAGGGTATCTTCTTGGTCTCCTTGGCCGGCTTGAACGAGCCCTCAGCTTCTGACTCCTTGGGGTCGGGCGATATCTCTGGCTGCTTGCCGGCCATTGCCACAACCCGATCCAGGAGCCGCTTCTCAGCTGCGATCACCAGGGACTCGGCCAGCCGGCTGCTTTCAGCTGCACAGGCGGACGACTTTCTGTAGTCGCCGGCTACGGTCAGAATCCCCTTGGTACTCGGCATCTTCATCTTGAGGTAGGCGTAGTGTGGGAAAGCCATGAACTTGGCGCAGCAGGTCGGCCAAGGAGAGCATGGTAGGGGCTTTCGAGGTCCACCACTTCGAACCAGACTGGCTCTCGGTGAAAGTGATCTTTGTCCCCAAAGAGGACGTCTATCAGAATCTTGCCAATCGGTGAGCAGGAAAGGCCACGTACAATTCCGTGGAACACAGTCCGACTGTGCTGAAGCTGTCTTTGCTTGATTCATAACTTCTCCATCGTATCCTTGTACAGGATGTTGATGTTGCTGCCTCCGTCTATCAGCACTCGCGAGAAGCGAGCGCCCGCCTATCCGCGCGAGGGTGGCTCCCAAGACCGAGGCGTAGGAGCCCGGATTTGGCATCACCTACGGGTGATCAGCCCGGCTCCAACTGATAGGTTTCTCGGACCAGTGCATGAATTCTGGAGTATCTGATGCTACTGCATTCACTTCTTGTTGTTGCTGCCGCCTGCTGCGGCGATCGTCGGCCACACTGGGTACTCGTCTTGTACTGCACCGACTGGCCTAACAGTCGGCTGTTGGGGCGGTGGCGGAGGCGGCGGCCCAGCTGGCGGAGGAGGGACAAGGCCGTCTCCCTTGGCGATCCTAGTGAGCCAGTGGCACTTCCGGGTGGTGTGATTCGACGGCTTCACGCCGCTATGGAACTTGCAAGGTCCATCCAGATTCTGCTCGTACTAGAAGGCCGGCAACCAGTTGGAACTTCCGCCTTTCTGCCGCTTGTCAGGAGGCTGCCCCTCTGGCTGCTGGTCTTCGACTGTTGCCACCTGCCGGCTGTTGGAAGCCGGCTGCGGGGCCTTGCGCTTATGATCATTCTCACATCTTGTCGCTGATCAAGGCCGCCAGCCGGAGTTCTGGGAGCCTGAGGAGCCACCTTGCCAGTCGCACTGAATTCGATCTCCGACTTCATGGAGGAGTCGGCTGTGGCATACTTGTCTGCTATGATGAGCAGCTCGTCGAGGGTCTCCGGCTCGTCGCAAAGGAGCTTGTGCTTGAGGAGGGTGCCTTCTCTTCACCCGGCGGTGAAGTACTCGATTGCCTGCACCTCATGCACTCCCTCGCAGGAGTTCCGGAGCTCGGCCCAGCGCGTGAGGTAGTCGCGAGTAGACTCGTTGGGGCCTTGCACGCACAAGGAAAGCTGGCGAGGCTTGGGAGGTCGCTTGTACGTGCTCGTGAAGTTGCGGATGAAGGCCTCGGTGAAGTCGACCCAGCTGTTGATGCTGCGGGGCTTCAAACTGTTCAACCATGTCCGGGCCGTGCCCTGTAGCATGAGGGGAACATACTTTACAAAGAACGCGCTTGTTGCCGTTCACTATGCTAACGGCCGTGGAGTAGTCCACTAGCCCCTCCTCACGCTTCACGAACCGATATATTTGGGTGTGTCTCGGGAGTGTCAATCCTCGGGAAGCGCTGTCTCGGATCTGAGGTCCGAAAGCAGGGCGGGCCCAACTCGTCCCTCTTCTTCCAGCGCCGAGGATCGGTGGAGTCGCCGATCCGGTGGCGGGCGTCGTTCTCCGACTCCCTCTCGGCGGCCTAGGCGGTCGCCGAGAGTCGGATGCTCGATGGGTGGCGGAGAGACTTCGCCTTTCTCTGCGGGAGGAGGAGGCGGAATAGTCGCCCCGCCGCTTCCACTTTGCTCTCGGCGGCCGTCTTCGTCACGCCGATGGAGATGTGAGTCCGGCTATGGCTGACAGCCGGATCCTTGTTTTTCTTCCACGGACGCCGCCAGGTGTCCGAGAGGTCGCGCCTTGATCTCGGTGGGGGGCAAGTTGCCGTGTTATGCCATGCGCGGCGCCTCCGTGCGGCAGCCGGCTTCGTCTTGTGCAACGGCCGCGTCGAGGAGCTGCTGGACTCGCTCCGTCATCAGGCGGCGCTCCTCGCCCTCAAAGTTATCCAGCTCGTCTGCCGCCGCCTGGGCGGCGCGGATGTTCTCCGCGGGCGTGGCGTACACGGGGCGATTGGCCCCAAACAGACTGGCGATGGCTACGCCGCGCTGCTGGACCGCGCCTAGGCGGCTAGGCCCACGGCGCGATCCATCTCGCGCTGGTAGGCTTCTGACAAGCGTCTCATGCTTGCCGGCTACATGCGCCCACGAGGCTGGGCGGCGCGCTTCCAGCGTCCCAGCGTCGGCGTCTTCGTAATGGGGCGGTCAGGTCTTGCAGAACCGCGTCGAGAGGGTCACGAGCTCCCTCGCCGGAAGGCTCGCTGTGACCGATGACGAGCACATCCGTAACTGTGCTTCCGCCGCTCTCCGCGCGAGGGAGCAGCTCATCGTATACCACCACGTTGGTGGGGAATGCGTCGAGCGACGCGGTGTCGGAGTCGACCAGCATCGGGTCGATGGAGCCTACGGACTCCAGGTCGGCGGTGGGCTCGCCGGCGACGTGGAGCTGCTCGAGGAGGCCCGCGAGGAGGCTCTCGGGGCCGTCCGTGCCTGCGTCAGACGCAGGCTCGTCGGAGAGGCAAACCTCGCCGACAAGTTCGGCGAGGCAGCTCGCCGCGCAGGCGACCTCAGCGCCATGCAGCGCGTTGGCGCAGACTCCGTCTGGCGTGCCGGGCTGGCTGCGCTCGCCAGGGAGGAAGAGGGTTCCCGTCCAGAGCAGGTCTCCGGACGACGGTGCACCTAGCCCCATGGTGGGCGCCAAATGTCGGGGGTTGGGTGCGACATATGCCAAAGGATGGCTTATCATGGAGGGGGCGAGTAGAACGTCGCCGGTGCACAGAAGCAGGATGAGGCGAAGACATGCACGCCGCGAATCTTACCCAGCTTCGTGGCTCTCGAGGAGATAACACCCCTCATCGCTGCTCAAGGGGTCTCCCCATGGTCACTATGGCAAGGTGAGTACAAGATTGCTCCTTGAGCTATTCGGGGTGAGGAAGGAGAAGGGCACGGCTAGCTCTTCTCTTCCCTCTATGTGTGTGTGTCAAACTACTAGGTTCCAACCCTTTGCATGGGTGCCCCGGGGGGGTTATATAGGCCTACCCCCAGGGGTACAATGGTAATCCGGCTGGGTGCGGGTCCCAGCCGTCAGTCTCTTAAGTGGCCGTCTTCTCCGCCGACTTCTGGGGCCCGCCGTCTAGTGGGCCCCGCCGACGGTCCAGCATGGGGCCGACAGCCCGTGTCCGCCATGCGGTGGTCTTGCCGACTGCGGTTCAGAGTCAGCTCTTCTAATGACGCGAGCTTGGTAGGTCATGGTAACAGCAGCCGCCGCTTGGCGGGCGATCACTGTTGCCATTCCCTGTATTGTCTGGTTAATGGCGCGCGGAGCCCGTGGGAGGGGCCGGCCGACTCTCGGAGGCCGACTCCAACGGGTCCGTCTTTGGGGGCGGGCTCGCCGTCTTCTGCACTCCCGCCGACAGGCGGGCCCCGCCGTCTTCGGGTCGTACAGATAGGCCATCGTGGGTACAGGAATCTGCCCACGGGGCTGACGTCAGGGCCGGCGTGGCTACAGTGCCGTGCCGGACAGAGATCTCCGTCGGTACGGCGCTCTGTGGCCATGCCGGCGCTTTATGAGCTGGGCAGGGACGGGCCGCGAGGTGGCTTTATCCCATCCCGCTCGTAGTCGCTCAGGCAGGGAGTGGACGGAGTCGCGGGCCGACTCCCTGTAGCCGGCTTCATCGGAAGTCGCTGGCTTGGAGTCGGCTTGTCTTGAGGCCGTCTCTGGGACTCGGCCTAGAGGGGCAGTCGGCGACTCTATCGCCGACTCTCAGAAGGCGGCTCTTCGTCTTGGGGTCTTGAGGGGGGCAGTCTGCCCTGATGTTTTGAAAGGTCTAGGGGCTCGGGTTCGCCTACCCGTGGCCCATTACTCCGACACGTAGTGTAGGATAGGCACCGAGTCAAAGCTGGCTTGCTGCAGTCAAACTCCACCACCCCCTTTGTTGATACTGATGCATATGTAGATAGTTCTGATGTAAGTCTTGCTGGGTACATTTGTACTCACGTTTTCTTAATTTATGTTTTTCTTGAGAGAGACTTCCGTCTCGCTAGTAGTTCAGCGTGGACTTGACGTTTAGCTTGTTACCTCAGCTACGATCTTGTACCCTTGGGAGGGTCTTGTAGATAGTCAGGCTTCTCAGCCTTTTTCATTTGTAGTTGTCTATACTCAGACATGTTTATGCTTCTGCTCGTTGCTTATATGCTCTGTATGTTGGGTCATGAGACCATGTTTGTAATACTTGACTCCTTGGAGCCTAATGAATAAATACTTGAGTCGTAGAGTTATGTTGTGATGCCATGTTGTATTTACACATATCGAGCATATTGTGTGGATGTTTGAAATGCTTGGTATGTGTGGGATCCGACAATCTAGTTGTTTATCCTTGGCAGCCTCTCATAAGGGGAAATGTAGTCTAGAGCTTCCTTGAGCCATAGTAGTCCTTCTGACCCAGTTCACCGGAGTCCTGCTAGCCCAGCACTACTGCTCAGGACGCTTGACTGGCCGGCATGTGTTTCACTTCGTTCATGTGTCTGTCCCTTCGGGGAAATGTCACAAGGTGACATCCGGAGTCCTGCCTAGCCTGCTACAGTCCGGGTTACCGGAGTCCTGTTAGCCCAGTTCTACATCTCGGATTCACACGCTATTGACAGACATGCTCGAAGTTGATTCATGTATGCCTGTCCCCATGGGTTAGCGCCGCTTTGGGTTCACGACTAGCCATGTCGGCCTGGGTTCTCTGTCATATGGATGCTAGCGACACTATCATATACGTGAGCCAAAAGGCGCAAACGGTCCCGGGCCATGGTAAGGCGACACCCGTGGGAATACCGTGCGTGAGGCCGCAAAGTGATATGAGGTGTTACCGGCTAGATCGGTGTGGCATTGAGTCGGGGTCCTGACAATATTATTTTTGGAATATTGAAAATTTTAATTTCATTAATTGTTGTGAGCGCAATGTTTTGATGGATTTTTACGTAATATAAATTTATATTGAAATTGTATTTAATCTGACTAGAAATTTCGGGATAAAAATATTCGGATCCCATCAAAATGTGGGAAATTTTACTGAATCTGTTTTGAACGGTTGGTTGAAATGGGCTGTACTTTTAACAAACTGTAAATGGGCTGTAGTAAATTCCATTAGAATTCAAAAATGGGCTACACATTCTTACAAATCTCAAATGGGCTATAAATTCTCTACACACACTTCTGGCCTTACTAAGTTGACGCGTGCCCTAAAAAAGCGAGTTGACGCCAGCGTATGCAAGGCTTTGTCAACTTATAGTCAACACACGGTTCTAGCAGCGGTGGCGTTGGATGTCCATCCGACGGATGCCGTGCTACTTCTTCAATCTCGGATATTCTAGCTTCACCCGCCCAAAAATGATTCCTCCCACTGACATATGGGGCGCACCGTTTCGGAAGCTGACCTGTGGGCCTACTAAGTTGACGTACCAAGGGCTTTGTCAACTTAGTCAATATAAACGATTCTAGCTGCAGTGACCGTATGATGTCCATCCAACGGCCGTCGTGCTTCTTCAACCTCTAGTCTTCTTGCTCCAGCCGCCCAAAGCAGCGCCGGTCGTGCCGCCTGCTCCTGCCTCCCGTGCCCGGATGTGCTGCTGCGGAGGCCTCACCGCCCCCTACTACTCCCACCGCTGGCCAGGCTATCCCTCCACTCACCCACACCCCCTGTTATTCTGCGGCGACGGCAGCGCAGCTGAACCAGTGAACCCTCGTACACCTCTCCGTTTGTGCATCCACTGCCGCGTCTTCCTCGGCTCCGCGTCGTCCCCTTCCTAGGCCTCTTCGTCGTCCACCCCCGTGGTGCTCTCGGCGCGGCGTGGTCAATGTGGTCAAGGAACGACTTCCATCGGGGCGTGGGATGCGTGGAGAGGTGACGGTGGGTCCACGGCAGCCGCACAGAAGTGCCTCCTTATTACGCGCAAAATAATTATTCCTCCACCTGACAGCGGGGACCCACCGGACGGGCCATCGTATTTCATGAAAAAAATGATTCGCCCCCTGACTGCTGGGACCCATGAGCTACATCTTCGCACGCCAGGAAGTGCGTCCGGGAAAAAAACGATTCGCCCCCTTTACTGCTGGGACCCACCAGCTACATCTTCGCACGCAAGGAAGTGCGCCAGGAAAAAATGATTCGTCCCCCGACTGCTGGGACCCACCAGCTACACCTTCGCACGCAAGGAAGTGCGTCCGAGCAAAAAAAGCGATTAAGCCCCGACTCTGGGACCCAGCAGCTACACCTTCGCACGCAAGGAAGTGCGTCCGGGCAAAAACAAACGATTCACCCCCTGACTGTTGGGACCCAGCAGCTACACCTTCGCACGCAAGGAAGTCCGCCCGGGCAAAAAAACCGATTTGCCCCCCTGACTGCTGGGACCCACCAGCTACATCTTCGCAGTCAAGGAAGTGCCTGACAGTCGGGACCCACCTGGTCGAACCGTACGTAGCGTTGTCATCCTGGTCGCGAACGTGTACATACATACTGGTCGATGTAGAGGCTTGCACGTGTCGTAGTATAGGTGCACACGTGTCGTAGTAGAGGCGCGCACGTAGCATGTACACGTACGTATAGCGGCCAGGGTGCAAAATGATAATACGGCCACGTATGTGTACATACGGGCGGGGTCTCGAACGCCTAGTCGCGCATACGTACGGCGAGGGCTCGTGTTCATGGGGAGGCAACGGAATGCGTCGTGTTCATGGGGAGGCAACGGAATGCGTCGTGTTCATGGGGAGGCAACGGAATGTGTCGTGTTCATCGTGAGGCAACGGCACGCGTGGGAGCCAACCGCTTGGACGGAACAGCGATAGAAGCGAGGCTGGCGTACGCATCGCAGAAGCGGAGGAAGCGGCCTTGTGTTCGACCGGCCACATTCGTAACGGGTCCTGTTGATCGGGAGGGTGTGGCGTCGCAAAAGCGGAGGAAGCGGACCTCCCTACGGTCGAAACGGGGTCCTGTTGATCGGGAGGGTGTGGCGTGCCGCCAAAGCGGAGGAAACGGACCTCCTACGGTGAAACGGGGTCCTATTCATCGGGAGGGTGTGGCGTACCGCCAAAGCAGGACTCCACGGATATTGTTCATCTCCACTGTTGACCTCCTCCAGCCCCCACGGGCTACCGTCGATCTCCTCCAGCCTCCACGGGCTCCTGTTCATCCAGCCTCCACCGCGCGCTACTCCATCGGCTACTTTTCAACCACCCCTCCACGGGCACCCCTCCACTCTCTACTGTTCATCCAGCCCTCCACACTACGGGGTCCTGTTCAACCACCCCTCCACGGCCACCCCTCCACCGTCTACTGTTCATCCAGCCCTCCACACTACGGGTCCCTATTCATCCAACCCCCCCGCAACACTCACCTGTTCATCTAATCGATCGGCTTGATTAGCGGCAGTAGCAAAGGAATCGCTCCATCGGGTTCGATTAACAACCATCGATCGATCGCTCGAGTTCGATAACACGTAAGCCTGCGGTTGCAATCGCTTCGGAGTTCGATTAGAGCCCAACGCCTCGCTCGGGTTCGATTAGAGCCAACGCCTACCGCACACATGCGCGTCGTGTCTGAGACAAGCAGCGCATCGCTTCGTCCCCGACCTCCCACCGTAACCGGCAACTCCCTGAATTTTTCCTACCCCTCGCTTCTACCACGGTTTTTTCCGTCATGGACGGCCCAAAGAATGTCATGCAGCTACGTCTCCGGCCCGCCCAGGACGAAAAGCCCATTTTCTTTCATGATTTTTTGTCATAGAAGTAGGAGCCCACCACATCTATGATGATACCGGGTTCTGTCACAATTAGCGTCATAGAAGTGTCATATGTATGACAGAAAAAAAATCGTTCGGCCCAAAATGTCACGGATGTGTCTTTTTTTTGTAGTGAGGATGACGACGGATTCCCCTCTCTAGAGCCCCGAACGGACTCCAGATCAGCCTTCCCGAGAGAGATTAGGGCTTGGCGGCGGCTCCGTATCATAAAACGTGATGAATCCTTCTCTCTGATTTTTTTCTCCCCGAACGTGATTATATAGAGTTGGAGTTGAGGTCGGTGGAGCTCTAGGGGGCCCATGAGGCAGGGGGTGCACCCAGGGGGTAGGCGTGCCCCCACCCTTGTGGATAGGGTGTGGGCCCCCTAGCCTTGATTCTTTCGCCAGTATTTTTTATATATTTCAAAAATATTCTCCCTGAAAAGTTTCAGGTCATTCCGAGAACTTTTATTTCTGCACAAAAATAACACCATGGCAATTCTGCTGAAAACAACGTCAGTCCGGGTTAGTTCCATTCAAATCACGCAAGTTAGAGTCCAAGACAAGGGCAAAAGTGTTTGGAAAAGTAGATATTATGGAGACGTATCATGCATTACCGAGAGGGCCCAGAGATACCTCTCTGACAATCGGAGTGAAAAATCCTAATCTTGATCTATGCCAACTCAATAAACAGCATCGGAGACACCTCTAGAGCATCTTTATAATCACCCAGTTACGTTGTGATGTTTGAGAGCACACTAAGTGTTCCTCCGGTATTTGGGAGTTACATAATCTCATAGTCATAGAAACATGTATAAGTCATGAAGAAAGCAATATCAATATAAACTAAGCGATCATAGTGCTAAGCTAATGGATGGGTCTTGTCCATCACATCATTCTCTAATGATGTGATCCCGTTTATCAAATGACAACACATGTCTATGGCTAGGAAACTTAACCATCTTTGATTAACGAGCTAGTCGAGTAGAGGCATACTAGGGACACTTTGTTTGTCTATGTATTCACACATGTACTAAGTTTCCGGTTAATACAAATCTAGCATGAATAATAAACATTTATTATGATATAAGGAAATATAAATTATAACTTTATTATTGTGTCTAGGGCATATTTCCTTCACATAATACTCAACCCAACACAAGGAACCTCAAAGAGTTCCCCAAGATTTCTACCGGAGAAACAAAAGACCGAACGTGCATCAACCCCTATGCATAGATTACCCCAATGTCACCACGGGAATCCATGATTTGAATGCCAAAACACACACTACAGCAGGATGCTGCTAACGCGACACTACGATCAGAGACCCTTCGACGAAACTGTGTGGGACGCAATAATCGCAGATGGTGGTGTAAAAAAACCGTCAAAAAGGTGTGAAACGTTTGCGATGACGGATGCATCAAACACGGTTCAGATTTTAGTTGTGTGTGTGATGCAGGGCATATGGTTCAGTTCAATTAATTGTTTGCGATGAGGAGGAACAAAAGAAGCGGTCAGCCAGATGAAGGTGTGTGCGATATACATCATACAGTTCACTCGGATGAACTATTTGTGATTAGGCAACACAAAAGAAATGGTCAGCCAGATCAAGGTGTGTGCGGTATACGGCATGCGGTTCACTTGGATGAACTGTTTGCATTGAGACAAGAGAACAGAAACGGTTCAATATAACAAGATGTGTGTGATACGCGGCAAACAGTTATGTAATCAGAAACGTCTGCGAAGACCGATAATAACACAGACGATTGCTGCTAATAAGACGTGTGTGTTGTGCGATGGGATTGCATACAGAACAACAACATACGCACACACACACACACACACACACACACACACACTTATAAGGACATGGTTGCATAACCAAATTAAACATCCACTTACATAGGTGGCTACTACAACCATGGCATTTGCACACACCAAAGTAAACTATTACATGCATAATTACATAGGTGGCTACTGCACACATGACATTTCCACACACCAAAGTAAACTATATATTACACACATGATTAACTAGGACAAGCGATCATCTGATCATCATCTATTTCTTGTGACGCTTGCTCTGGTTGTGGCACGATTCGGCCTCCTCGATCTCCGTAACAAGGAACTTCCTCATGTCAACGATCCGCCTGTGCATCTTGTAGCATGTGTACACACTCTTGGCCGCGAACCTGAGGTGAGGTTCATCCAGTTGCCGCATCCAGGCCCCATGCTAGGATACGGGACGTGTTCTGTTGGCATCCTGCTTCATCTCTTCGTAGTATGGGTCGATGATGGCCGAGGCGAGTTCAACCAAGGAGTCCTTCGTGCTACCCCAAACCCTGTAGTGCTCACGGATTTCGACAAGGTTCTTGCAGGACAAGCCCGTAACCCTGAGCGCTTTTACATCGTCGGTGGTTTCCACCGTGGCGAACTTGTAGTCGGTGCTGTTGACAAACCTGGTGAAACAGTCGCAAAGCTCTATGGCCATGCAGTAGTGGTAGATGAGGACATGATGATGCACGCACGACTGGGCGACGGCAACCTTCTGATCTATGTTGGGACGGCCGGCGGTGTACTGGACGTCGATGCCGACCACCTTGTACTTGTCTCGAGCAAGCAACTGCTCAACGGTGTTGATGCAGTCCTCCACCACAGCCGGGTCGATTTTGTACACCACCGAGCGATCCGTTTCCCTCGCGTCGGTCTCCACTTTATGCTCGCCGAACTCCATTGGAGCGCCGCTAGACATCCCCTCTCTACGTGTCGTCATGGGTGTTCTTGTTGTGTTGTGGGGCGCGATCAAAAGGTTGAAGAGACTAAGGTTATAATGGCCGCAAGAATTAAAGGGGGAGCCGGACGGCCTGGAATATCGGCAGGCCCTATTGGCCGTTCGAATTTGCAGCGCGTAACTCCATCATGCTGCACGTAACTGCATCACGTGGCAACGCGCGAGGCGCAACCGCATGCATATGGGGCCCCCGACGTGATCGTGCACACGCCCAACCGCTGGTAGAGCGCACGCGGAGGGACACGAGAAGAGCGCTCCGCGGTCACCTCAACGGTGGGCAACCATATATATGCATATAGCAGTTGAACACGCTAGGAAAAGTTGTCCACAAGCCGAGCGCGCCGACAGACGTGAGCAGAGCATGCCGATAGACACGAGCAGCACGCGACACGGCGCCTAACAGCGATCAGAGCTTGCCGAGGGACGCGAGGAGAGACCGGCACAGTGACACGTGGCAAATAAGACGAACTGTGGGAGCGATGTCGGAGACATCAAGCACGAATCAGATTAGAGTTGCGTGTGCGATACGTGGCATACAATTGATCCATCCGAGCTGTTTGTGATAGAATAAGCCGTGTGTGTTGCGGGCAAACGCTTGCTGGTATATAACCTGAAATTTAACCAAAAACGAGTTAATGCATATTACAAAAATTGTATAACTGGAAACTATGTTCAAATACGAATCCAATGATATAATCTTTGGCGACATGCATCCGTATTTTATTTTACTTATAAACCAGGACGGGTGTTCTAACTAAAACGTTTGCGATCAAGAGATGCACAAATCCTGCTCGGCACATTTTCCCTTGGCTTCCTGGGCAAGTTGTCGGTTTGCATACGGTTGTTCTAACTAAAACATTTGTGATGAGTGTTTTATATTTAAAAACCATATTAAACTGCGGCGCCATTAATGGAGAGGATGCGAGCAAGGCGGGTGGTCATGGAAGTCAAAGGGCTCGCTTCGCAGTGAGCCTGCACGACGTACAACTCGCACGCTTCCCGGTGAGCCTCCGCATTGGAGTACAGCTCGCACGCCTCCCGTTTAGTCAAGCACTCAAGCACCTGTCCGCATGGCACCTCCTAGCCATTAAAAGAGTGAGGCATGGTGTCACATGAATGATTAACAGAATGCACACAATTTAAATTATACAAAATGTTTGAGATGTTACAGTGGAGCTATTTGTTTCAAAATTCCTTTGTTGGTTGTTATTCGAGTGCGCCTTCTCTCAAAATGGACACGATAAATACCACATCATGTCGGGTGCCATTCCATGATAGCATGCCAAGTTTCATGAATTTCAGACGAGTTTTGGATTTACTAGAATTTAAAAACAAAGTATCTCAACATTTTGCCGGCAATCAACAGCGCCCTGGTGTTTGAAATTCATTCCCATTTTTGCATGGGACCTAAGCAGGCACCCAAGGGCACAGATTTGTTTTTCAACCAATTTATATGCACTAGAGCATGTGCATGTAGTTCAAATTTGAATTATGCACATAAAATGCCTAGAAAACCCAGTTAAGGTATCAAAATGTCCAAGCGAACCCCGAAAAATTCCAAAATTTAACACAACACTCATGTTGTTCTCTGTTGACACTAGAAATTTTTTGAAAGCAATAAGAGGCAAAAGATATCGTTTCATCCCCAAAGGTGGCATGTTCCCTACCGAAACCATCACGCTTGTAGTGAGAAGCTTGTACCCAAACCTGCCCCAATTGGGACATATTTTTACCACGGCATGTTGATGCCACTCCATGATAGCATGCCAAGTTTCATGAATTTCAGACGAGTTTTGGATTTACTAGAATTTAAACCAGGTATCTCAATGTTTGTGGCCGAGTGATGGTGGGAGGGTGTTTGACATTCATTCCCATTTCTTGCATGGGACCTAAGCATGCAACCAAGGACACCGATTTGATTTTTCAACCAATTTATATGCACTGGAGCATGTGCATGTAGTTCAAATTTGAATTATGCACATAAAATGCCTAGAAAACCCAGTTAATGTATAAAAATGTCCAAATGAACCCCGAAAGATTCCAAAATTTAACACAACACTCCTGTTGTTCTATGTTGACACTAGAAAAAATTTGAAAGCAATAAGAGGCAACGGATATCGTTTCGTCCCCAAAGGTGGCACGTTCCCTACCGAAACCATCACGCTTGTTGTGAGAAGCTTATACCCAAACCTTCCCCAAATGGGACCATGTTTTTACCATGACATGTTGATGCCGCTCCATGATAGCATGCCAAGTTTCATCAATTTCAGATGAGTTTTGGATTTACTAGAATTTAAAAACCAGGTATCTCAATGTTTGCGACCAAGTGACGGTGGCAGGGTGTTTGACATTCATTCCCATTTCTTGCATGGGACCTAAACATGCAACCAAGGACACATATTTGATTTTTCAACTAATTTATATGCACTGGAGCATGTGCATGTAGTTCAAATTTGAATTATGCACATAAAATGCCTAGAAACCCATTTAATATATAAAAATGTCCAAATGAACCCCCAAAAATTCCAAAATTTAACACAGCACTCCATTTGTTCTATGTTGACACTAGAAGTTTTTTAAAAGCAATAAGAGGCAACGGATATCATTTCGTCCCCTAAGATGGCGCGTTCCCTACTGAAACCATCACGTTTGTTGTGAGAAGCTTGTACCCAAACCTGCCCCAATTGGGACCAAAATTTTACCACGGCATGTTGATGCCGCTACATGATAGCATGCCAAGTTTCATGAATTTCACATGAGTTTAGGATTTACTAGAATTTAAAAACCAAGTATCTCCATGTTTGCTGTCGAGTGACGGTGGCAGGGTGTTTGACATTCATTCCATTTCTTACATGGGACCTAAGCATGCAACCAAGGACACAAATTTGATTTTTCAACTAATTTATATGCACCGGAGCATATGAATGTAGCTCAAATTTGAATTATGTACATAAAATGCCTAGAAGACCTAGTTAATGTATAAAAATGTCCAAATGAACGCCGAAAATTTCTAAAATTTAACACAACACTCCTGTTGTTCTATGTTGAAACTAGAAAAAAATTGAAAGCAATAAGAGGCAACGTATATCGTTTCGTCCCCAAAGGTGGCACGTTCCCTACCTAAACCATCACGCTTGTTGTGAGAAGCTCTGGTTTGTGAGAAGCTTGTACCAAAACCTGCCCCAAATGGGATAATTTTTTTAGGCTTTGTTTTTGCCACTCTAGTTTTTGACCACTTTGCTTATGCCACTATAGAATTTGACATTTCACTTTTGCCACTCTTAGTTTTTGACAATACATCACAATTGCCATTCCGTGGCAAAAGAAATAATTTTCATGTGGTAATTGTGATACATTGTAGCGACCCGCCCGAATGGGTCAAGTCTCTGTGCTTATGTGTCATCCCTGGATCGGTATGCTGACACACACAATACTCGAGGATTTATAACAGAGGTAAATCACATGTATAAATAACATAAATACAATTACCTCAATCCAAAAGATAGCGGAAGCAACAAGGTTGTGGATTCCCATCAACACCAACGGCAAAGTGGAGTATAGGAAATCGTAACCCTAACGTATCACTTTCTCGTAGTCTGAAAAGTCTGTAACATGAAACATTGCAGCCCGAAAACGGTTCAGCACATGGAATATGTTGGCAATGTAACACATAGGGAGTAATGAAAGAATAGGCTATACTACGTGCATATATTGCTGGTGGAAAGCTCTATGGTTACAGTTTTTGCGAAAAGCCAATTTTTCCCTACTACAAAGGAATAAATTTATTTAACTATCATGGTGGTTGTTAAACATTGAGAATGCTTGACAGCATCCTCAATCCCAATTAAAAGTACTCATTACACCCAAACAAATTATATTAAGTAACGTGATGAGATCAATAGGATAATCCAAGAACTAGATACTCAAGATGTCCATAACCGGGGACACAACTAATCATGATTAGTTTATACACTCTGCAGAGGTTTGCGCACTTTTCCCCACAAGACTCGATCGCCTCCGTTGGATTTCTCGCACTACATGATGTTTGAGAAACGGGTGACCGAGACATAGTCTTTCAGAAGCACTAGCACCTTACATGTGGGTAGACCGGTACACCTACTTTCCCTACATCTGCTAGTCTACCCGTAAGAGTTCGCACAACTTAGTCAACTATGCGAGCCCATAATGGCTTGTGGCTGCACACGTAAGTTTCTAGTTTGAATAATCTCATGATCCCTTTGAGCACAGGTGGCGGTCCGAAGAAATACTGGGGAAAATCCTGTCTACCTGTGTGCCTTGATAGGCAAATCTGGAATAGCCAGTGCCTCAATCCACCCAGATGTGTGTTTAAGTTGCCACCTTAGATAAACCATTAATTATCAATCTCACATCTGTCATGGATATTCACTCAAACCCAATCCACGTCTACGAGCATAGCATGGCATAATAAGCAAACGTAGAAGTAACTCCCAATGGTTTGATAATAAAACAGGTAATAGGTACTACCTCAAACTACTTCCCATCCCACAATTTAATTAGATCCTATTCATGCAAGAGTTTGGGGATAGATCTAATGCATAAAAACTGGGTATGAGAAAAGTATGATCAAAGTGTTACTTGCCTGCAAAGTTGATGAAGATGATTCGCACTCAAAACTCTTGATAGTTCTACTCATCACACTCCGGTCAATCTATCGTAAGCAATCAACAGTAGCCACACATAAGCAATCACTTAAAACATCAGAAAGAACGAAGAAAACAATTCGGAAAACATCAAAACCAATCAAATAACTCTTGCAACATAAAACAATTTCTAACAGTACCAACATTATGTGAATTTGTCCTTATCAGAAAGTTTAGGTCAAGAGCTTCGATTTGCAAAAAGAATCAACTAAATCGGAGTTACGAAACTCAAGTTATGATCAAACGAAGTTTGAATTCAAATCTGATCTAATTAAAATTTTAAAACTTTCAAAAACATATTTGAGTTGGATTAATGGATAGAGGGGATCATAACGAAGAAGTGGGCGTTGGTTTCGTTGGATTTGGACTAACGAGTAAAAAGTTATGAGCGTTTGAAAATCAGGGACTAATCTGTGAAGGAAATCATCACAGATAGGTCCCTGGCCGGAAATTAAAAATAAAAAGAAAAATCTATCGAGCGAACGCCGCCATGTAAACAAAACCGGCGAAAACCGTTCGCTCCGAAGCCTAACTAGTGAACGCTCACTACATAACTAAACATAAAAAACAGATCTAGGTTTTACAGAAAACCGATCTATTAAAATAAAACCGATCAAAATAAGAAAACCGGGCGGTTTTATAGATTTTACCGGCTCGGGGAAAATAAACCGGCGGCGGACGGATCCGGCCGGCGAAGAACATCCGGCGCGGACGTTGGGACGGGGGCGGTGTCCGGCGAGTGCGGGCGACATCGGGGTGGCGCGGTGGCGCGAGGGGTGGGGAGGCGGCGGCGGCGGCACCGAACAATGGCGTGGCGGCGGCAACCGTTGGCGGCAGCGAGATGCGGGAGGGGGCGGCGTCGATCTACGGCGGCGCGGCGAGGAGAGGAGGGACGGGGCCCGAGGCGGCGCCCTTATAAAGGCACGTGGCCGAGGCCTTCCTTGGGCGAGGGGGCGGCGGCGGCGTGGGGAAGCCGGACTCCGGCGAGTCCCTGTCGGGCACGGCGGGAGCTAGGCGGTGGCGGCTGGGCTGGCTTGTTGAGCTTCGGCCCGATTGGCCCGATCCAGGAAGATGTTTTTTATAAACATTTTTTTCCAGAAAAACAAAATAAGAAGAAAGCAAAATAAATAAAAATAATATATAGGCATATAATATATCAAAATTTTCAGAAAAACATTCCCTACAAGATGAACTTTATTCTAGAGTCAAATAAAATACACACAAATTCTAATAATTCAAACAGTGCTACTGGTCCAATAAAATCCAATAAAAATCATTTTTAAAATACCAAAATTAATTCAAATTTATTTATCTCCAATTTTCTGATGTAGGGAATCATGTCACCCTATTTTCCATATATTTTGTTTTTGGAGAAAAAAATAATATGAATAAAACTCAAATAACTCCAAATTGAAAAATAAATTCAAAAGAACTTTGAATTAAATCCTTTGAAACTCCCAACTCATATTTCATATAATTTGAAGAAGTCATTTTATCTTCGCTCATGAAAATCATTGAGTTGCTTAAAGTTTCAGAATTGGAAATATTTTCCAAATGAAATTCAAATATTTTCAACACCCCTTGTCATTTAAATAAATGGAAGAAGTCATGTCATCTTCTCTCCAGGGTTTTGTGGTGAAAAGAATTTGAATTCACGGAGATCATAAAAACAAAATGAAAGTTTGGGAAAGTCCTTTTATTCCCTCTCATTTAACTTTCAAAAAGTTTCGAATTCACTCACTTTCAGTCAATCAATCAAACAATCAATCAAGACTATCTATTTGTTTATAACATTCCAAAATTTAGAATTTTGGGATGTTACAAACTACCACCCTTAAAATGAATCTCGTCCTCGAGATTCAGAGAGGCTAGAAAGAAATAGGTTAGGGTTTGGGGGTCTTTCTCAGAAATCCATCGATCGTCTCCGGGGTCTGGGTGCTACCACCCTTAGAAGCATGGTTACGGTTCCATCAAAACTCATATACTCCATCCTTATTACTGACAGTGTCGGTCTTCTCAGATCTTAAGGATAATTCCTTCTCTGGGCTCTTCAGGTAGTGATAACCTTTCTCAATTCTTTTTCCCTTTTTCCTTGGTAAGGTTATTCCGAAACTGGGTCTTCATAGCATGACGGGTCTGGCGCCAATTCTAAACAACTATCGATATCTCATGGTGGTCAACAATTTATGGTTTGTCCTGTAGGAAATGGGTCTGGGTTGAACCTCACCGTATGACCTACGGTTGGCAACAACTGCCTTGTACAAGGGGAAATTTTTTTATATCATTCTAAGGTTCAACAAGGTTTAATATCGTCGTCACTCTACTATAGGTAGGTCACTCAGATTTACCATCCCATATAGCAAAGCGAATAATAAGAGTAAGTCGGTATGGTGATCAATCCATCCCGCACCCAAATCATTACCTTGTACATGGTTTAGCGAATCTCGCATTCTAACACTCGGTCATCCTCACAAGCATTAGAGAATTTCTCTTGTCGACGAACCAAGTTCGGATAAATCCATTGATTCTGCAAGCCAAACTAACATCTATCGTTCCTTAACAACCCTCAGGTTTTCCGTAAACTCCTATAGAATCGTCGGTTGATAAAATCGTATCCTCTTCCAGGGTTTTTGCTTCAGCAAGAGTTTGCTTGCTTCTTGGCATGTGCTGGGGCCTGTGGGTTATGGCCCATCTCATCACTTATAATCCTTGAACTCATCATTGGGGCAGCTGATAGTTATCCCAACATCCAACTTCCTGGCATACTTAAATCCATCCAATTGTAATGTCTTTCTTCCTTCTATTGGCACCAAACTAGGACATGATTACTCAGACTCATCATGGAATTTCCATTGATCCATATTTCCAACATCACAACTCCTTTATAACCAATAGTAATTCATCTCTTCATCCTCGTGGGATATCCCACATACCAAGATAAAAACTTATACTTATGAAGTCCATACTCCACTTTGTGGAATATCATTATCCTTTCCAGGGTCAAGCGTCCTTACAGGGGAATATTGGCCATCTCTGCATGGCACTTCTTCAACTGGAAACGTGAAACATATTATGAACTCCTGACAGTCCTTCGGGTGACTCCAACTTTGTTAGACAATTCTCCCATACGCTCCAAAACTCGGTATGGTCCTACAAATCTCGGGGCTAACTTTCCCTTAACTCCAGATCGTTTAACTCCTCGCAGAGGTGGCACACAAATATATGATCTGTCTCCGATTTCATAGACTACCTCCTTGCGGTTTTTGAGTCTGCATAACTCTTCTGCCTAGACTGAGCTACCTTCAGTCTATCTCGAAGCAACTTAACATTCTCTTCCGAATCCTTGATCACATTTGGTCCAAACAACTGACGGTCTCCAACGTCATCCCACACTCTCTTGGGGTATCAAACATATCGAGACAAAACTCATATTCATTTTATCTGAAATCCATTCAGTGGGTATCCTTATCTTTTCCAGGGGTCAACGGTTCTTACAGGGTACTACCACCCTTAAAATGTTCCAATATTCCGTAGACCATATTTCTCATATCCTCGAAATTGGTCAACATCTTTCCTCATAGGGTAACTCATAAAATCCAAAGCAGTACCAACACTGCTAACTTTATTGTTTAAATTATTACAATCATCTCGCTTTTCCATTACATGTCTCAACTTAACACCTCAATATAAAAGAAAAATCTCTCACTTCTACTACTCCATTTATTCTGTTACAAATTCAACTATATATCACCAGTCTCCTTCTCCTTCGGACAATGTCTGGCAAAGTGCCCTGCTATATTACAACGGAAACATATTACTTCTGACAGGTTTCGAGGTTTCCTCATGATCACATAGCCTCCTTGGTTCCTCGGCTTCCATTTTGGGCAAGTGTTGATGTAGTGCCCTGACTCCTTGCATTTGTAACAGGTGACATGACTCGTGTCCTTCACAGAATCCAATCTATTCCTCTTCCTGGACCTTTCCGTTCCAATCAGGGCTTCTATTTCCTGTGGGTCATACTCTACTTCCTCTATCGGGAATTCTACTAGATCACCATTCAGACAATCTTGGGAGATGTGTCCTATTTCTCCACAGAGCTTGCATGCACAAGGTTTCTTCATATCCTTTCCCGAAAGCTTCAATTTCTGGGACACAAACCGAGGCATTAGCAAGGTCAACTTAATTTCTCCCCAAGTGGTTACTCCTTGCCATCCGTTGATGGTTTGGTACATCCTCCACCAGGTAGCAGCACTTCTTTCAAAGAATGGAAGAGCGTGATGGGTCATATCCTTTCCGGCTATAGGGTTATTCTCCATATAATCCTCCATGTTATGAATCCATCGGTCTGTCTCCAATTGACTCAACGGTCCAGAAAATACAAGCTCATCTCCATTCATCCTCTATTGGGTCCATGGGTTTGGGGTGGGATAAGAGAGATAGAGAGGGATGTACACAATACCAACAAAAGTTTTGAAAGACAGATTTTATTGTGGCTGTCGGAAAAACATCAAACAAATGACAGCTCACAATCGTCGCATCTAACGTAAGTATATAACAGGGGTTGGGTCTTCTAATGGTCTATAGATCTCAACGTCATCAAACTCTTCAAGTCTTGGTCATGTCTCCGATGGCTTCTTCTGATCATGCTTGTCCTTCTCAAGTTCTTTGACCAGATCATCTCTGTTGTCGTGAAGTCTCTCGCGACGTCCTTTAATATTTCTGGAGTTGCATTCCAAACTTCTGGTTTCAACTTCCTTGACATGAACCATGGTCCCATCGTCCTTCGGCCCCATTTAATCTTTGATGTCTCAAGGTTTTGCTCCTCCAGTTTGTCTACTTTCAGCTTCTGGATCCTGAGTTCTTCATGAAATACTTCCTTGTCAAAATTTAGCTTCTTGTGGGTCCATCTTAACTTCCCGATGTAACACTCCAGATCCTGGTGATGCACCAGTTATGTTAAAACTGCATCCTTCGCTGACAGATGTTCCTTCAGCCTTCTACCATCCAATGCTTCCATGCATCTGCACGCTTAACCCCGCATGGTGACAATAGCATAGGCGATTAACAACATCATGGATAGCCATGTTTTTGCTCTTGTCATTTCCATGAGCTACCATTCCATAGTTGATATCTCTTGCCTTAGGGTTTCCTTGACAAAAACTTTGAGTTTTTAACTCTCCATGCTCCGGTCTTACTCCAATACACCTTGATCTCGGGTATTGATAACTTCCATAGTCTGTCAAATTCCATAAGTGTAACCTTCCTAGGTCATAAAAAAACTGGGAATTCTTCAGAGCCTTTAAAATCTCCTACTCTTCGGAGTCTCCAACCGTTGTAGTTTCCATTTACACGGTAAAATCCTCTTCATTCCAAATGGTCTTAGTTGTCCGATATCTTGACTCCTTGGAGTGGTCTCATCGGTCAAATCTTCGAGTGGTCAAAAGGGAAAAGGGGTATGGTCTCGCTAAAAGGGAAATGTTTGAATAAGCTCAGAAGAGAAGAGAGGTAAAAGATCTTTTTGAAAAGAAGTTGTAGAGAAAAAATCTTTCCTATGGGCTTGACAGTTTCTAGGGTCACGTCCTACAGTCAACATGTGCTCTGATACCATCTTGTAGCGACCCGACCCGAATGGGTCAAGTCTCTGTGCTTATGTGTCATCCCTGGATCGGTATGCTGACACACACAGTACTCGAGGATTTATAACAGAGGTAAATCACATGTATAAATAACGTAAAGACTATTACCTCAATCCAAAAGATAGCGGAAGCAACAAGGTTGTGGATTCCCATCAACACCAACGGCAAAGTTGAGTATAGGAAATCGTAACCCTAACGTATCACTTTCTCGTCGTCTGAAAAGTCTGCAACATGAAATGTTGCAGCCCAACAATTGACACATGGAATATCTTTGGCAATGTAACACATAGAGAGTAATGAAAGAATAGGCTATACTACATGCATATATGGCTGGTGGAAAGCTCTATGGTTACAGTTTTTGTGAAAAGCCAATTTTTCCCTACTACAAAGGAATAAATTTATTTAACTATCATGGTGGTTGTTAAACATTGAGAATGCTTGACAGCATCCTCAATCCCAATTAAAAGTACTCATTACACCCAAACAAATTATATTAAGTAACGTGATGAGATCAACAGGATAATCCAAGAACTAGATACTCAAGATGTCCATAACATGGGACACGGCTAATCATGATTAGTTTATACACTCTACAGAGGTTTGCGCACTTTTCCCCACAAGACTCGATCGCCTCCGTTGGATTTCTCGCACTACATGATGTTTGAGAAACGGATGACCGAGACATAGTCTTTCAGAAGCACTAGCACCTTACATGTGGGTAGACCGGTACACCTACTTTCCCCTACATCTGCTAGTCTACCCGTAAGAGTTCACACAACTTAGTCAACTATGCCAGAGCCAATAATGGCTTGTGGCTGCACACGGAAGTTTCTAGTTTGAATAATCTCATGATCCCTTTGAGCACAGGTGGCGGTCCGAAGAAATCTGAGCAAATCCTGTCTACCTGGTGCCTTGATAGGCAAATCCTGGAATAGCCAGTGCCTCAATCCACCAGATGTGTGTTTAAGTTGCCACCTTAGATAAACCATTAATTATCAATCTCACATCTGTCGTGGATATTCACTCAAACCCAATCCACGTCTACGAGCATAGCATGGCATAATAAGCAAACGTATAAGTACCTCCCAAGGGTTTGATAATAAAATAAGTAATAGGTACTACCTCAAACTACTTCCCATCCCACAATTTAATTAGATCCTATTCATGCAAGAGTTTGGGGATAGATATAATGCATAAAAACTGGGTATGAGAAAAGTATGATCAAAGTGTTACTTGCCTGCAAAGTTGATGAAGATGATTCGCACTCAGAACTATTGATAGTTCTACTCGTCACACTCCGACCAATCTACAGTAAGCAATCAACAGTAGCCACACATAAGCAATCACTCAAAACATCAGAAAGAACGAAGAAAACAATTCGGAAAACATCAAAACCAATCAAATAACTCTTGCAACATAAAACAATTTCTAACAGTACCAACATTATGTGAATTTGGCCTTATCAGAAAGTTTAGGTCAAGAGCTTCGATTTGCAAAAAGAATCAACTAAATCGGACTTACGAAACTCAAGTTATGATCAAACGAAGTTTGAATTCAAATCTGATCTAATTAAAATTTTAAAACTTTCAAAAACATATTTGAGTTGGATTACTGGATAGAGGGGATCATAACGAATAAGTGGGCGTTGGTTTCGTTGGATTTGGACTAACGAGTAAAAAGTTATGAGTGTTTGAAAATCTGGGACTAATCTGTAAAGGAAATCATCACAGATAGGTCCCTGGCCGGAAATTAAAAATAAAAAGAAAAATCTATCGAGCGAACGCTCGCTACAGAAACAAAACCGACGAAAACCGTTCGCTCCAGAAGCCTAACTAGTGAACGCTCACTACATAACTAAACATAAAAAAATAGATCTAGGTTTTCTGTAGAAAACCGATCTATTAAAATAAAACCGATCACAATAAGAAAACCGGGCGGTTTTATAGATTTTACCGGCTCGGGGAAAATAAACCGGCGGCCAGACGGATCCGGCCGGGCGAAGAACATCCGGCCTTGAGGCGTTGGGGCCACGGCGGTGTCCCGTGATCTTGGCGACAACGGGTGGCGCGATGGTGGCGGTGGCGCGAGGGGTGGGGAGGCGGCGGCGGCACCGGTCAACGGCAGCGGCGGCGAGATGCGGAGGGCGGCGTTGATCTACGGCGCTGGCGAGAGAGGAGGGCGGGGCGGCAGCGCTTATATAAAACGCGTGGCCGAGGCCTTCCTTGGGCGGCGGCGGCGTGGGAAGCCGGACTTGGCGAAGTCCACTCGCACAGCGGGAGCTAGGCGGTGGCGGCTGGCTGGTCTGGCCGGTGGCTGAGCCGGCCCGATTGGCCGGTCCAGGAAGATGTTTTTTATAAACATTTTTTCGAAAAAACAAAATAAGAAGAAAGCAAAATAAATAAAAATAATATATAGGCATATAATATGTCAAAATTTTCAGAAAAACATTTCCTACAAGATGAACTTTATTCTAGAGTCAAATAAAATACACACAAATTCTAATAATTCAAACAGTGCTACTGGTCCAATAAAATCCAATAAAAATCATTTTTAAAATACCAAAATAAATTCAAATTTATTTATCTCCAATTTTCTGATGTAGGGAATCATGTCACCCTATTTTCCATAAATTTTATTTTTGGAGAAAAAAAATAATTTGGATAAAACTCAAATAACTCCAAATTGAAAAATAAATTCAAAAGAACTTTGAATTTAATCCTTTGAAACTCCCAATTCATATTTCATATAATTTGAAGAAGTCATTTTATCTTCGCTCGTGAAAATCATTGAGTTGCTTAAAGTTTCAGAATTGGAAATATTTTCCAAATGAAATTCAAATATTTTCAACACCCCTTGTCATTTAAATAAATGGAAGAAGTCATGTCATCTTCTCTCCAGGTTTTTGTGGTGAAAAGAATTTGAATTCACAGAGATCATAAAAACAAAATGAAAGTTTGGGAAAGTCCTTTTATTCGCTCTCATTTAACTTTCAAAAAGTTTCGAATTCACTCACTTTCAGTCAATCAATCAAGACTATCTATTTGTTTATAACATTCCAAAATTTAGAATTTTGGGATGTTACATACATTGTCAAAATCTAAGAGTGGCAAAAGTGAATGAAAAATTATTGATTTTGCCACACAATGGCATTTGTGATGTATTGTCAAAAGCTAAGTGTGACAAAAGTGATATGTCAAATTCTAGAGTTGCATAAGCAAAGTGGGCAAAAACTAGAGTGGCAAAAACAAAGTTTTCCCATTTTTTTACCACGGCATGTTGATGCCGCTCCATGATTGCATGCCAAGTTTCATGAATTTCAGACGAGTTTTGGATTTACTAGAAATTAAAACCAGGTATCTAAATGTTTGCGGGCCAGTGACAGTGGCAGGGTGTTTGACATTCATTCTCATTTCTTGCATGGGACCTAAGAATGCAACGAAGGACATATATTTGGTTTTTCAACCAATTTATATGCACCGGAGCATGTGCATGTAATTCAAATTTGAATTATGCACATAAAATGCCTAGAAAACCCAGTTAATGTATAAAAATGTCCAAATAAACCCCGAAATATTCCAAAATTTAACACAACGCTCATGTTGTTCTATGTTGACACTAGAAAAAAATTGAAAGCAATAAGAGGCAACGGATATCGTTTCATCCCCATAGGTGGCACGTTCCCTACCGAAACCATCACGCTTGTTGTGAGAAGCTCTGGTTTGTGAGAAGCTTATGCCCAAACCTTCTCAAATGGGACATTTTTTTTACAACGGCATGTTGATGCCACTCCATGATAGCATGCCAAATTTCATGAATTTCAGACGAGTTTTGGATATACTAGAATTTAAAAACCACGTATCTCAATGTTTGCGGCCCAGTGACGGTGGCAGGGCATTTGACATTCATTAAAATTTCTTGCATGGGACCTAAGGAGGCAACCAAGGACACAGATTTGATTTTTCAACCAATTTATATGCACTGGAGCATGTGCATGTAGTTCAAATTTGAATTATGCACATAAAATGCCTAGAAAACCCAGTTAATGTATAAAAATATCCAAACAAACCCCGAAAAATTCCAAAATTTAACACAACACTGTAGTTGTTCTATGTTGACACTAGAATTTTTTTGAAAGAAATAAGATGCAACGGATATCATTTCGTCCCCAAAGGTGGCACGTTCCCTACCGAAGCCATCACGCTTGTTGTGAGAAGCTTGTACCCAAACCTGCCCCAACTAGGACAAAATTTTTACCACGACATGTTTATGCTGCTCCATGATAGGATGCCAAGTTTCATGAATTTCAGATGAGTTTTGAATTTATTAGAATTTAAAAACCAGGTGTCTCAATGTGTGCGGCCGAGTGACAGTTGCAGGGTGTTTGACATTCATTCCCATTTCTTGCATGGGACCTAAGCATGCAACCAAGGACACATATTTGATTTTTCAACCAATTTATATGCACCGGAGCATGTGCATGTAGTTGAAAATTGAATTATGCACATAAAATTCCTAGAAAACCCAGTTAATGTATAAAAATGTCCAAATGAACCCCGAAAAATTCCAAAATTTAACACAACACTCCTGTTGTTCTATGTTGACACATGAAAAAATTTGAAAGCAATAAGAGGCAACGGATATTGTTTCGTCCCCAAAGGTGGCATGTTCCCTACCAAACCCATCACACTTGTTGTGAGAAACTCTGGTTTGTGAGAAGCTTATACCCAAACATGCCCCAAATGGGACAATTTTTTTACCACGGCATGTTGATGCTCCATGATAGCATGCCATGTTTCATAAATTTCTGATGAGTTTTGGATTTACTTGAATTTAAAAACTAGGTATCTCAATGTTTGCGGCCTAGTTACGGTGGCAGGGTGTTGGACATTCATTCTCATTTCTTGCATGGGACCTAAGCATTTAACCAAGGACACAAATTTGTTTTTTCAACCAATTTATATGCACTGGAGCATGTGCATGTAGTTCAAATTTGAATTATGCACATAAAATGCCTAGAAAACCCAGTTAATATAGAAAAATGTCCAAACGAACCCCGAAAATCCAAAATTTAACACAACACACCTGTTGTTCTATGTTGACACTAGAAAATTTTGAAACAATGAGAGGCAACGGATATCGTTTCGTCCCAAAGGTGGCAAGTTCCCTACCGCAACCATCACGCTTGTTGTGAGAAGCTCTGGTTTGTGAGAAGCTTATACCCAAACCTGCCCCAAATGGGACAAAAAATTTACCACGGCATGTTGATGCCGCTCCATGATAGCATGCCAAGTTTCATGAATTTCAGACGAGTTTTGGATTTACTAGAATTTAAAAACTAGGTATCTCAATGTTTGCGGCCGAGTGATGGTGGCAGGGTGTTTGACATTCAATCCCATTTCTTGCATGGGACCTAAGCATGCAACGAAGGACACAGATTTGATTTTTCAACCCATTTATATGCACTGGAGCATGTGTGTGTAGTTCAAATTTGAATTATGCACCTGAAATGCCAACAAAACCAAGTTAATGTATAAAAACGTCCAAACGAACCCTAAATAATTACAATTTTTTTGACGACACACCTATAGTTGCATGTTCACTACCGATAAAAGTTCTAGCAATTCAAACACCATCCTTTGTAGCTGTGACCCCATTATGTAATTCAAATCAAGACAAAAAATCAAGTAGATCGCACACAGTTTATTATCACCAACCGTGTGAGATGCTGCACAAAATGTCGTGGAGCACCGTCGGAGTATAGTATGCATACGGCTTACGCGAGAACATGCGATGGCTACAGTCCACAGCCGGCGTGTCAAGCACACTAGCTCGCTCCCAAAATATCATTTTACTGTTCAATCATCGCCGGTGAAAGATGGGGACGTGGACCCACATCGTGAGGGCAACTTCGGCAGCCCACTCCGGTGAGAGCGCGGCCGTGGCCGCCATGCGTGTGCTAACAAGCTTCGTGAGGGCGACCCCAATCTGCGTTTGGGCGGCCAAGGCAGCCCAAACAACCATTGTTGCTTCTCAGGCGGCGGCAGCAACATCTGCCTCTGGGATAGCAACTAGTGAGAGTGGCACAACAGTTGTCCATTCCGCAGCGGCGGCCTTAGCTCTAATGGAGGCCGCCCACGACCATGTCGAGGCCACCCAGGCCCAGCTCGTGGCAGTCACCGCACAAATCGAACGAAGCTTCTCCGACAATGGTCGACAACCCACGGCCAAAGAGTTGGCAATCGCCAAGAGCGTTCGAGCAGCCGTCCGTCCCTGCACGGCATACCTTGCCACGACGGAGCCCGCCAAAGCCCAGATCGCGGCCGCCCACGCCCAGCTCGTGGCGGCCTATTCCAAAGAGATGGCAGATGTGGATGGCGAAATGCTTGCCGAGTATGGTGTGATGGATGCCATGGAGCCCCTTCCCCAGGAGACCTTCGGGCGCGAGCTGGACATGGAGGCGGCGGCGGAGATCGACGAGCACCAGCCATAGTAGTACTCTTTGTTTTGTTTAATTAAGAGCGTCGGTATTTAATTTGTTAGAGTAATGTTTAGGTCAGCTAGCTCTGTTTAATTGCTGAACTTGCTCGATTAAGAAGTGTGGGTGTGTTGTCGTCTCCTTTGTGTACCCAAATTATGCAATGACGTGGATGACCACTGTAACCAGGGAAATTTGAACCAAATTTTTTTTCGTTCAAACTCATCACACACACGGGTTAAGCTATCTGAATCATTTGTGATGTTCACATATCGTACACAGTTCTGAATAAGGGACCGTGTCTGATGACACTTTGCACGCCAGTTTTTTCGCTGAAGTTTTTCCAAATTTTCGTTTTCCACGGAAATATCTACCTCCCCACCCCTCCCCTTACCAAAAGCCACATTTACCCTGATTCTGCCTTCATTTCCAAGTTGAAACCTTCACTCCTTGCTTGCAGCGCCGCCTCCTCGCTGGCGACCCTCCTTCACGCTACTCAGCCTCGTTTATCCAGGCAGGTAATCCACACCCGACCCCCATCCTCCTCCTCCTTCCATCCCACATGCCCCGAGCGTCGGCGCGACACCTTCAACCCAAATCACCAACCCCTCCACCAAATAAGCGCCGCCCTAAGCCATGGAGCATGCAGTATAGCCAGGATCTCAAGGACCATTTGGCAGCGTAGAAGCAAATCACGGCCCCACGCGCGGATGAGGTCGCGATGGCTGCCATTCGTGCCGACCCCCAGATCTTGGAGGCACACCTCGCCGTCGAGGCCACCGTCGATGCCTCGCGCGCCGATGACGTGACGCGGTTGGCTACTTTAAATGATAGTTCATGGCATTTCCTTGAGCCCACCCTTTTAACTATTTGGTTAATTAGTTGTCATGTTCAGTTAACTGTTTGGTTTAATTATACAAATGTGATGTTCAATTCTTCAGGGTGCAATTTTGTATTATCTTCCATGTGAGAAATAAATTGAATTTTTCTTTACAAAATACATGAGAAACAAATACAATTGCTATATTTCCAAGTTGTCAAGCATGCTTGGTTTGGTTAACTGTCTGATCTTCTAGTATGTTATACATTGTGAATGTGGTGCTCAGTTAACGTTTGGTTCATTTGTTGTGGTGTTTAGTTAAATGTTTGGTTCAATTCTGCAATGCGATGTTCAATTGTTGTGGGTGCATTCTATTATTGTATACCATGTGAGAAATAAATTGAATTTGGCTGTACTAAATACATGAGAAACAAATACAATTGCTATATTTCCAAGTTGTTAAGCATGCTTGGTTTGGTTAACTGTCTGATCTTCTATTAGGAGTATGTTATATTGTGCAATGTGCTGCTCAGTTAACGTTTGATTTATTTGTTGTGGTGTTTAGTTAACTGTTTGCTTTAATTTTGCAATGTGATGTTCAATTGTTGTGGGTGTATTCTGTTATTGTATACCATGTGAGGAAAAAATTGAATTTGGCTGTACTAAATACATGAGAAACAAATACAGTTTCTATATTTCCAAGTTGTTAAGCATGCATGGTTTGGTAAATTGTCTGATCTTCTATTAGGAGTATGTTATATTGTGCAATGTGGTGCTCAGTTAATGTTTGGTTCATTCGTTGTGGTGTTTACTTAACTGCTTGGTTCAATTCTGCAGTGCAATGTCCAATTGTCGTGGGTAGAATTTTGTATTGTTGTGCATGTGAGGAATAAATTGAATTTGGCTGCACTTAATACATGAGAAACATATACAAGTGCTATATTTCCTAGTTCTTGATCAAGCTTGGTTTGGATAAATGGGTTTTCCATGTGGCTTGAATTAATCTGATGAATCTGCAATGTGCTTATTTTTCATCAACATATTTTAGTGATAGCATGCGAACCCTCACTTAACCTGATGACTAACTACCTTATATGTGTTGCAGGGAAACAATGGGAAGCACTGAGGTTTACAATCGAGGTTTGCACATGTATGGTCGTTTTTCTAATAGCCCATTATTGTGCAATTGCAGGAACCATTCTAATATTTAGGTTTTCAATAATTTGGTCTTGCACATGTAGGTCCTGCTGTCATAGGTTTTGACCCACTATCTGACCCTTTTTGCACATGGGGAAATGAGTTGTCCATGAATATCAGTCAAGTAAAGAAACTCAGAAAGATTGTTAGGATAAAGAAATTAACGACAAAAAACTACAAGATCTTTGTCTGCACAATGAAGAAGACATCAGTTCACTACAGGATGGTACTAACTATTATACCTTGCCTTCTTTATTTATATGCCCCATTTCCAATATAGAGAAGATGTTTATGCACATCCTTGTTTTCAGGCCTTTCCAAAGCAGTTCACTGATGATTACCTATCAAACCACCTGTATGGTCAGGAGGCGAGGAAGGTATTCATACAACACCCACGATTTAATATTGATGTGTTTCTGAAGAGGACGAAGGATGGACGGTCAATCATCCACAGGCACTGGCCTAAAGTTGCAAAGACCTTCAACATCAATTAAGGCTCAATGTTCGCCTTCTGCTTCAGCAGTTTTCCCAGATGAGATACATATGTCTATGCACCGTCTATGATGCTAATTTCGAAAGGTTATAGATGTTGCATGTGAAACTTGGTGCTGGTGCTGAAGCTATATGATGTTATACTCTGATGTATTTCAATTATGAAAATGAAATATATTGTGTGCTTAATAGGAAATGTCAATTAGATTAATAAATAGATTATTAATAATAGGATAACTAGCCTACTAATTGGGTTTTCTATTGCAAACGGTTATTGAGAAAACACCGTGGGTGATGACCTCACGCAACGCACACAGTTTCTAGGAATAAACCGTGTTAGATTAATGAACAATCACACACGACATCCTCTTGAAAACTGTTTGCATTAGGCCACCTGGCGCAAACGTTTCCCACATAAAAACTGTGTGTGATGGACAACCTTTGCCACACAGTTTCTTCTATGCATCGTGTGTGATGCATGCAATAACGCAAACAATAAAATTATTAATACCGTGTGCAATGGAAACACTATCACAAACAATTTAAAGGGGAAAATTGTGTGTGATTGATACGTCTCCAACGTATCTATAATTTTTGATTGCTCCATGTTATATTATCTACTATTTTGGATCATATTGGGCTTTATTTTCCACTTTTATATTACTTTTGGGACTAACCTATTAACCGGAGAACCAGCCCAGAATTGTTGTTTTTTACCTATTTCAGTGTTTCGAATAAACGGAATATCAAATGGAGTCCAAACGGAATGAAACCTTTGGGAACATGATTTTCTCACTGAACATGATCCAGGAGACTTGGACCCCACGTCAAGAAAGAAGGGAGGTGGCCACGAGGATGGGGGGCCGCGCCCACCCCCCTAGGGCACGCCCCTGCCTCGTGGGCCCCCTGTTGCTCCACCGACGTACTCATTCCTCCTATATATACCTACGTACCCC
The DNA here is from genome assembly GCA_021605145.1 of Aegilops bicornis. NCBI lineage: Eukaryota > Viridiplantae > Streptophyta > Magnoliopsida > Poales > Poaceae > Aegilops > Aegilops bicornis. Next base: position 93,364,319 of record CM038669.1, on the reverse strand, counting down.
AAACGATCAGCTACAAAGCCAAAAACCTAATTCCACTGCCGCAACTTTCTGTATCCACGAGATCCCATCTTGGGGCATGTTTCGGAGCTCCGCCGGAAGGGGAATCCACCACGGAGGGCTTCTACATCATCATAGTCCCTCCGATGAAGTGTGAGTAGTTTACCTCAGACCTTCGGGTCCATAGTTAGTAGCTAGATGGCTTCTTCTCTCTTTTTGGATCTCAATACAATGTTCTCCCCCTCTCTCGCGGAGATCTATTCGATGTAATCTTCTTTTTGCCGTGTGTTTGTTGAGACCGATGAATTGTGGGTTTATGATAAAGATTATCTATGAACAATATTTGAATCTTCTCTGAATTATTTTATGTATGATTGGCTATCTTTTCAAGTCTCTTCGAATTATCATTTTGGTTTGGCCTACTAGATTGGTTTTTCTTGCAATGGGAGAAGTGCTTAGCTTTGGGTTCAATCTTGCAGTGTCCTTTCCCAAAGTGATGAGGGGCAGCAAGGCACGTATTGTATTGTTGCCATCGAGGATAACAAGATGGGTTTTTTTTATCATATTGCATGAATTTATCCATCTACATCATGTCATCTTGCTTAAGGCGTTACTCTGTTTTCTTGAACTTAATAGTCTAGAGGCATGCTGGATAGCGGCCGATGAGTGGAGTAATAGTAGTAGATGCAGGCAGGAGTCAGTCTACTTGTCTCGGACGTGATGCCTATATACATGATCATACCTAGATATTCTCATAACTATGCTCAATTCGGTCAATTGCTCAACAGTAATTCGTTCACCCATCATAAAATACGTATGCTCTTGAGAGAAGCCACTGGTGAAATCTATGGCCCCCAGGTCTATTCTCATCATATCAATCTCCCATCACTTTATTATTGCTTTGCTTTCTACTTTGCCTTTTATTTAGTTTGCATCTTTATACCAAAAATACCAAAAATATTATCTATCATCTCTATCAGATCTCACTCTCATAAGTGACCGTGAAGGGATTGACAACCCCTAATCGCGTTGGTTGCTTGGAGCTATTTGTTTTGTGTAGGTACGAGGGACTTGCGAGTAGCCTCCTACTGGATTAATACCTTGCACTACAAAAAAAATACACTTCCGTGATGACACGTGTTTGTCACAGTAGGTCGCGTTTTTTGCCATGCATGTACATCCATGACAAATTTATGACAGAATCAAGATAGTCATACAATGTCTTTGTCGTAGAAGTGTTCCATGACATTACCAAAATTATCATCACGGAAGTGTCCACTTCCATGACGATAAATCGTGCGTCACAGAAGTGCTTTTGTCAAGGGTGACCGACACGTGGCAATGGAACGTCGTTAAGCTATCGGGTCGGGTTTTGGATCGATAACTGTTAATGTACCCGACCAATGGGAAATTTCCAGGTGTAAAATTCTTATTGGCCGGACGAAACACGTGCCAGCTTGTCAGTGGGTCAGATAGGCGCCTATGATATGTCGACACGTGGCACGACCCAACAGTGGCCCATTTAGCTTACAAAGTCGGCCCGTTTGACTTGGTCATAAGTTAACGGGCTGGCCCATGAAAAGCCTGTTAACGGACTCTTCGCAAATAGCCCATTTTACGGCCCATTAACTCACGGCTCGTTAGGTAGAAATCAGCCCAACAACGTCATGTGGGCCGTCGAATATAACACCAGCCCATTTCACTTTTGGCCCATGTATGGCCCACGACGTCTTTCGGCCCATATGAGGCCTTCGTATCTTTCGGCCCTTTACAGGACCACGGTGATTGTAACCCATAATGAACAGTAATTTTCTTTATACCCGTTAATGGCCCGTGATTTACATGGGCCGTTTCTAGCTCGTGTTAGCTTTCGGCCTATTGACGGCCCATACATTCTTGGGCTCCTTTTCGGCCCTCGATTACTTCCGGCCCGTTACTGGCTTGTTCCCCTAATGGGCCAAATTCGGCCCATGGCAAGAGTCGGCCCGTTCTTGGCTGTTCCCTAATGGGCCAAATTTGGCCCATGGCAAGAGTCGACCCATTCTTGGCTGTTACCCTAATGGGCCAAATTCGCCCATGGCAAGAGTCGGCCCGTTCGGCTGTTAACCCGTTGCACCGTTTCCAGCCGTCCTATATTCTCGCCCATTAACGACCCGTTATGCCTGTGATGTAATTAAGCCTTTTTGCTGTCCTACGGCTGTTAACGGCTTTACTGCCGGGCCGATACCAATTACGCCCGATTACGGCCCATGTAGACCCATTTATCCGACGGCCCGAGGCCCACCGATTACAGGCCCATGTAAACCTGCCTCAAAACGGATCTCCATTCTTCCTCCTCTAGATTTAGTTAACCTATCGGGCATTATCCCTGATGTTTGTTTCCTCTTGCGCCTAGGTGCTAGTCCAACAACGAACATAGGAAGTGTTAGTGTACATCAAACTGTGAGACTACATATAAAGAAGCATGCAACTGTAACTTGACTCCGGCAACTACCTTCTTGCTGTTGAAGCTCACAAGGTTCATCTGATATTGCCAACTCGTCTTGTGTCAAGAGTGCTTGGGAAGTAGTATCAGGTAGCAAGGGAGCTTGGGAACATGCTGCTAGCTCAGTTGATGCACGAGTAAGTCGTGCAACTAGTAGTACTGTGGTAGGTGTTGCAAGAACTAGGGCTGTCTCTGCTTGTTTGGTGGCAGCTATTTGTTTCTGTTTGGCTTTTTTGCAACTCGTGTAGCATGGGATGCCGTGTTTGTAGAATTTTCGCTGGACTTTGACCTTCTATTGCACCATCAGTACCAGCTGAATCTGCAGGATTCATCCGCTTCTCATTCCCTGCCATTCTGTGTTTCTTCCTCTTTCTCTGTGCCATGTTAAGTCAAGCCGACAAGAAAAACGACTAACAATTAGTTCTTCAGAATAAATTGATGTGTGATACAGACGAACTGAACTTTGATGTTAGACAACCACATGATAGGACGATGTAATATGTATGAAAAACAGGACGGAAGAGATAACCAGAACTATGATGTGTAAACTAAGAAGAAGACATAACCAAATTAGAAGCAATGCAATGGAAGGTAGACACCATATGAAAGATGCTACAAATATCGCTTCCGCCAAGTTAATGTTGTCTCATCATAAATGGCGTTTAAACAAATGTGAAGCAGTACAAGAAAAAAATCATATGCAAGATGCAAACAACATCACACTACCATGTTAGAGGTCTCTCGTCATTAGTGCCATTGCATATTCACAGCATTGCATATTCACAGCTTATGATGTGTAAACTAAGGAGAAGGCATTTCAACAAATTAGAAGCAATGAAAGTTAGACACCATATGAAAGATGCAACGAATATCACTCTACCAAGTTAAAAATGTCTCGTCATAAGTGCCATTTCAACAAATTAGTAGTACAAGCTAGAAAAGAATGTGAGATGTAACCTATATCACACTTCGAAGTCAAATGTGTCTTATGATAAGTGATTGTTGCAGGTTACACAACAGTAGTAATTTAATGTAAGAACATGGTGTGATAGACAGATATTGTATGTTCTAGAAACGGGAACACGTGTCTCATTAAAGTATAATGTGTAAAGTAAGCAGATGGAATTCAACAAAATTAGAAGCAATACAAGCTAGACATCACACATAACATGCAACCACATATAACAGTGCCAAGTTAGAGGGAGCACCGGTGATGCTGCACTAGGGGAGACATGCTCATCATAAACACGGCTTTGTTGAGTGTCTATGCATGTGTTGTTTTGGAAATCATCTTGGGGGTGTGGAGGAGTAGAAACTGTAGAGGCCCTCCGTTCGGAAGGAGCACCTTTATCCGCTGCCTTGCTAACTTCCTTCCGCTTTATTGATTTTGAATTATCAAGTAAAATTCTCTCTTCAGAACTCATTCATGCATGATACTGACAATCACTACTTTGATGTAAGGCAAACACATGATACCAGGATGGAATATGTACGAAAAACAGGACGGCATGGCATGTTCACAACTGTTTGTGTAAACTAAGCGAAACCATTCCAGCAAATAAGAAGCAATGCAAGCTAGACACCACATGAAAGATGCAACCAATATGACTCTTAAGTTAAAAGCGTCCCATCATAAATGGAATTTCAACAAATTAGAAGCAGCGCATGTTATAAATCATATGAAAGATGCAACTAATATCGCATCGCATATACTAAAGGTGTCTCGTCATGTTGATTGATGCGGGATACAAAAAACAATAGTTTTATGTAAGGACATGCTTAATAGACAGATGTACTATGTACTAAATACAGGAAGGCATGTCACATTAACAGGTATAATGTATAAGCTAAGCAGACTAGCACATGCAGTTTAACCAGATTGGAACAATTACAATCTAGACACCATATGCAACATGCAACCAGATATCACACTGCCAAGTTAGAGCAAGCACCTGCGATGCTAGTGTTGGGGAATTGTTGTAATCAACTACAGTAGCTACGTTCACTATCTTCATCTAGCATTTCTATTTCTTGAGAATCATGTCGGAGGTCGACACGCATTCTTTAAATGAGGAGTAGTCCCCTTGCACCTGCCTCGTCATAAGTGATTGATGAGGGATACACAAGAACATTAGTTTGATGTAAGAACATGGTTAATACATAGATGTACTAGTATGTAGCAAAAAGCAGAAAGGCATGTCATATTCAAAGGTATAATGTGTAAGCTAAGCAGATGCAATTTAACCAAATTGGAAGCAATACAAGCTAGACATCCGGCTGGAGTGGTGAGCATGATCATCTAGGACCTGAGAGCCTGGTGGGAGCCAGGCTGCCTCGCCACCATCGCAGCTTTTTAGTTGGCTTCCAGGTGATGCCTATCTTTCTTTGGGCTTGTCACTGCTCGGCCAAGGCTCCCGACTAGCTATTTGTCTTCCGTGCTCACGGGATGGTGGTTCATGTAAAAAAAATATATTTCCTTCTCTTACCGACTTCGGCCTTTCGAATACAAGCTAGACACCATATGGAACATGCAACCACATATGACACCGCGAAGTTAAAGCAAACACCTGGGATGGTGGTTCATTGCAAGCGAGGTCATCAACTCGAGCTACGTTTACTGTCTCCATCTGGCCGACATTGCACCCTTTATAGCGTTGTAACGTGTCTTGCCTAGCCGCACACCAAGCTGGAGCGACTTCTCTCTTTTCTTTTTGGCTTCTCTCATGGCAGCAGAGTCTGAAATACCCTTGCATAAAAACACAATAGTGAGAGTAAGGGTGAAGTGTGTGCAGAACTAGTGCACTGTAAAAGTAGCAGATAGCAAGTGGCTGAAAAATAAATGACAGGAGGCATATGATAGATCTACAACATTGCATGGCAAACAAAATTAGATTCTACTCCGTATGATTTTGTAATATATGAGCACAGGAAATGCAGGTACTCCTCCAAAGACACCACCACATGTCGTCATATCTAAGATAACGATCATTTGAAAATAAATAGGTCGATCGATTTTTTGATGAACCGTCCGATCTATAAAGAACGGGCGAGATGGCCTTCGTCTACCTCCCTTGATCCTTGTTGACGATCTTTCTCGAACCGCCAATGACCACCGCCTGCATCCCTGCCTCCGCCGCCCCGCCCTCCCATCGACCTCACACCACCGTCGTGCTTGGCAGTGCCCCCAGGCCATCCCTTTAATCCCGGCCAACCTACAGATCAGGCGCCAGTAGATCTAGGCCGCACATGCCCCTAAGATAAACACCAAGGCGCTGCTTCCCTGGCGTAATAGGCGTACTAGCGCCTGTTACGCCGGGGAATGCTTCCGTTAATTGGGAATCAACTGGCCAGAAATTGAAATTTAGGGGGGGCGATGGACCTCTAGCTAAGGTGAAATAGTATATGAGGAGAAACCTTGTGCATCGTGAGTTTCTAGGAACATCTAGTATCAAGAAGAAGCGGTCAACTAGTGTCTTCTGTCGGATGAATACCGTGCAAGCAGAGACGTAAGATTTGCACGAATAAGGGAAGAGGAGTACCTTTTTCGGTTGCCGGTGTGGTCACCTCCACATGTCGCGCCGATTTTCTTCTTTTTACCAGGGAAACCGATGTTCTCTCCACATGTCACGCCGATTTTCTTCTTTTTACCGGGGAAACCGATGTTCTGGAGGGTGCAGGCTTGGACAAACCCATGGCCAATGTCGGGGGTTGGGTGCGACATATGCCAAAGGATGGCTTATCATGGTGGGAGCAAGTAGAACGTCGTCGGTGCCCGGAAGTGTGATGAGGCATAGACACGAACATCGGCGTACTTTACCCAGGTTCGGGGCTCTCCTACGAGATAACACCCCTAGTCCTGCTCTGCGGGATCTCCGCATGATCACTAAGGCAAAGTGAGTACAACGTTGCTCCTCGAGCTTTATGTCAAAGGTAAGAGAAGGCAAGGCTAGCACTCTCCTTCCTATATGCTCTGGTCTAGTTCTAATGGGTTGGAACCCTTTGCATGGGTGCCCTGGGGGGTTTATATAGGCCTACCCCCAGGGGTACAATGGTAATCCGGCTGGGCGCAGGGCCCAGCCGTCAGTCTCTTCGGCCGCCGGCTTCTCCGCCGACTGCTGGGGCCCGCCGACTGGTCTGGTACGGAGCCGACAGGCCGTACCCGCCGCTTGCGGGTCTTGCCGGCTGCTGATTACTGTAGTCGTGCTTCTAATGACGCAAGCTTGGTCATGGGGTCGTGGCTACAGCCCCGCCACCTGGCGGGCGATTACTGTAGCCACTCCCCGTCTCGTCTGGTTAATGGCCCGTGGGACCCGTGGGAGGGGCTGGCCGACTCCCGGGGGCCGGCTTCCATCAGGTCCGACTGGTGGCGCTCTTGCCATCTTCTGGACTCTCGCTAACCGGCAGGGCCCATCATCCCTGGACCATACTGACAGGCCGTCGTGGGTGCAGGACTCCGTCCACTTGTGCTGATGTCAGGGATGGCGTGGCAACAGTGCCGCACCGGACGGAGATCTCCGTTGGTACAGTGCACTGTGGCCTAGCCATCCCCTAAAAAAGGGAGGGAGTGGGCTTCACTGTCGCCACTTCCCGTCCCACCCCCCTTGATGAGGGTAGGGGCTTTGTTGGTGCCGTGGGCCGACTCCCCGTGGCCGGCTTCTCTGGAAGCCGCGAGGTGGGAGTCGGCCTGTCTTGACCTCGCCTCTAGGACTCGGCCGCATGCGGGCAGTCGGCTGTTCCTTCAGCCGGCCTCCAGAAGGCGGCTCTTTATCTTGGCGTCTTGAGGGCGCAACAGCCCGATGTCTTGAAAGGTTCTGGGCTTCGGGTTAGCCTACCCGTGGCCCATTACTCTGACAGTAGTCCCCGAAGCTGGTGTGGTGCCGCGGATGATCAGCCGAGGAGCCTCAGCAGTTTCTCTCTCCGAGTTCTTGAGGTGAAACCTCGTTCGACTTCTGCCGGGTCGACTGGTAGATGTCGGACTCGCCCAATTTCACTTGTACAAAATTTTCGAACGCCTCGGCGGGATCCAAGTGGCGTGCTAACTAAGCTTCCAGGTCGCCGCCCGTTTCGGGCCTGTCACGTGGCAACAAGCGGTCGGGCCAGTCTACCCACCCACGCGCGCGACAGGACAGGCCTACAGGCGGGGCCCGCCACTACCGCGCCTCGGCACGCGAGCGGATCCGCTGCGGCCATGGTGGACGGTTGAGGTTCCCGCGGAGTTACTGTGCGTAGTAACTTTGGGCGATAAGCGTGGGGGCGTAGGGTAGTGGGCGCAGTAAATCCCACGACCGCCCCCTCGGCTTCGCAGCCCACGAGTCTATAAGTAGGGGGGAGGAGGGGGAGCGGCAGAGCATGCGCGCCTCTCCTCCTCACTGCTTCTTCTTCTTATTCTTCCTCACGCCGCCGTGCCCCAAGCTACGCCGAGCGCCATGGTGATCCGTTCCTGATGAGCTCTTCTTCCGCCGTCGCGCCACCCGCGATGCACTCCGGCACCTGGGACGGTTCGGAGGTCCATGACGATCACGTTGATTTCCTCCGCAAGACGCGTCGGCTGCCCGGCAAGGACTTCGTGTGGGTCCACCTCGCACTGAGGGGGGAAATCTCACTAGCGCCGCAGGAGGGCGAGTGAGTCGTCTTCCGCTCACACTGCCTGCAAGGCCTCGGCCTACCGGCGAGTAGCTTCTTCCGCTCCTTTCTTGAATTCTACGGTCTCCAGCCGCACCACCTCACCCCCAACACGGTGGAGCTGTTGTCCGCCTTCGTCGCCTTGTGCGAAGGCTTCCTCGGTGTTCTCCCCACCATCGAGCTCTCGGGGGAGTTCTTCTACTCCAAGCTTGGCACCCAAGTCGCAGCGCAGCGTCAAGGCGGGCGTTGCTCATCGCCGTGCGGAGGTCGGGGGCCGACAACCCGTTTCCCCACATCAGGCTGATAAAGTCGGTGAAGATGTGGCAGCGGTCGTACTTCTACGTGAAGAGCGTCTTCACAGAGGGCGACTGGGTCAATTTGCCGGCCTACATGCCCGGCCCGCCGGCTGGGAGGTAGCCCAACTAGTCGTATCGGGCCAGGACGCTGACGCCCGCAGGAGCCGGCGCTGTCGCGCGACTCCGAGTGCTGACGCAGTCGGAGGGTCTAACCGGGCCGGATTTGCTGGCCGCCTTCATGGCGTGCCGAGTGCTCCCACTCCAAGGTCGCCCCCAGATGATTTGCCAGATGAGCGGGCATCGGGACCCGAATCGGATGTGTACCAAGGAGATGCCTCACGAGGAGGTAGCCTATATGGTAAACTACCTTGCGAACTGCAACCTCAAAGAAGAGTGGCAGTTCGGCAAGGAGCCATACTCACGTGCCAACCCTCCGCCCATAGTGAGTTATTTCTTTTTCTTTAAATTTCTTGACTTCTTCGTCACCGAGTCCGTCTTGTCCGATCTGACCAGTCGGCTTTGGTCAGAACCACCTCCTCCATCCAGAAGCCGGCACCGTGGGGCCGGCCCGCGAATTCGTCCCCGACCGGGCGGAGAGCAACGTCGACGACCCCGATTTGGGGGCAGCGGCCTTGGAAGACGACGCCGAGGGAGGAGGCAGCGAAGTGGGCGGCCCACGGCTCGGGGCCAGTCTCGAGGACTGGCCTAACAACGACGAGGAGGTCGCCCCTTGCCACCAGCCAGGAGTCGGCCATCCCAGCGCGAGCTCTTCTGTCGCGCCGGACGCGCAAGGCGGCGCGAAGAAGCGCAGGGCCGCGCCGAGTATGTTCGGTAGCTAGCCGAAGAAACCCAAGGGCTCGGCCGCGGCGACACAGTGGGACGAGGCAGCCGCGAAGGCCAACCGCTTCCGCAAGGAGGTGAGCCGCCGCTAGTCTGCGCGTGAGTGCTCCTTCCTTTCGCCTTCATTTTTTTCTTTTTTTGATCTTGTCTAAGTTTTTGCTTGCTTTCCCTTGGTCTAGGGCTCCCCTCTCTCTTGATCAGGTCGCAGCCGCCTCCATCGTGGGCTCGGCAGAGACCTCCACCACCACTCGGCGGGTCGATCCGGCCGCCAACCTCCGGGAGGCGACAGAGCGGAACGCGCGCGAAGCGTGCAAAGTGCGCTAAGAGCGGGCGGCCGCCCTTCTGGAGAAGGCGGAGGCCGAGAAGGCGGAGGTCGAGGCCACCGACATGGCGAAGAAGCAGGCTGAAGAAACCGCACACAACCAGTCGGCGGTTTTTGTCACTCCGCTGAACTCCGCGCCGCCGCCTCCGGAGTTCACGGGCAAACTGGGGAAGCCGGCGGTGAGAACCCGGTCATGGAGAAGGATGGCGGCGACGCTCCATGCCGGATGTGATTGTGCCACCACCGCCGCCGTTTGGAAGCTCGCAAGGCGAGCAGCCGGCGGACCCACCGGTGCCGCCGACTGAAGACTAGGTGGTGGCGGGCCTCATTCTCCAGGTCGTCACGCCGACGCATAGCCGTCTTGCGAAGGCGGCTTCGGCGCCGCGCCCTTTGGAAACCGGCGCCGCGGGCCCCATGATCCCGGATGTCGAGGCGACGAGCGCCGCGCCCACTGGGTGGGTGCGGGGAGGCGGGACGGGCATGTTGAACCGGGCGCTTTTGGGACGCCCGAGCCAAGATCTCGAGCGAGGCGATGCTATCAAGGATCGCACCAAAGGCGCATCTGGCGTCGCGAGCAGCCATCCGGGTACGTTTCCTCCTTCTTTGTTTCTGTTTCTTGTTCTTCTTCGTGGGGGCGCGCCAGCGCACCCACTGGGTGTAGTCCCCGAGTTCCGGGCCGGCTGCTGAGCAGGCGACTCAGAACTCTAATCGGCGAGTTTCAAGTACTAACACTTGTCTGGAATTTTTGTCACAGGACTACCACAATCTTCGCGTGACCTCCTTCAATGCCAATGTCGAGGAACTAGCCAAGCAGACCGCCGACTTGTCGGAAAGCCGAAGTGAGTCCTCTTCCTTCTCTTCATAAGGCACAAGCACTCATGGCTGTAGTCCCCGAGATTCAGCCGATCACGAGCGGTCGGGCCGGATCTCCCCAGCGACTATTCTTCTTCGTTGATGATTCCTTTCTTCGCTGGGCCTTTGGCGCACCCGCGGGCTGTAGTCCTCGAGATTCGGGCCGACTGCTGAGCAGTCGGGCCAGATCTCCCCGGCAACCTTTCTTCCTTGTTGACGACTGATGCCTTTTTTCTTCTTATTCTGCAGAGGCCAACGCCACCCTGTAGCAGCAGCTGGGCGAGGCCAACACCATGCTGCGTGCCAAGGAGGAGGAGTGCAACAAGATGGCCGTGGAGCGCGATCTGCTGGTCACGCAACTGGCAGAGCAGAAGGAGCTGCTCAAAAAGACTGAGAAAGAGGCGGAGGATAAGGAGACCGCCCTCCTTGCCAAATTCCTAACCGAGCACTCCTCCTAGACCGACAAGGAGGCGATGCTAGCCTCCGGCTTCCATGAGATCGAAGATCTCGTCGACGGTGAGCTTCCCTTCATTTTCCTTTTCTAAGCTGCTGACTACTAGTCGAGTCGACCTCTAGTCTTTAATCTTGTTCTTCGTTCTTCTGCCTTGGCAGACTTCTTCCCTGGCCACTCGAATGCTGCCAATCAAGCCATCGAAGCTGATCGTGAAGGGCGGAGGGCGGACGGTGCAAAGATTGCCGCCGACGCCCCCCGAAGTCTTGACGGCCAGATCCTGAGCATCGAGGCCCGCCTTCGGCCGGCTCACTGGATGCTACGCCGGCTTCAGCGTGTTGGCGCCCAGGCGATTGCCGCCTGGCTGATATGCAGCATCGCGCACCCCGGACCGCCAACTGGCCGAGGTAGCGGCTGGCCGCCTTGAGGCTCAGAAGGGCTCTTCGCCCGGCCGAGCGCGTAGGGCCTTAGAGTTCGTCAAGGCGTGGTATCCTGGGCTGAGTCTAGCCCAGCTAGCCACGTTCCGGCTAGAGGCTCAGGCGGAGTTGGCGGTCGTGGAAGACGATCTTGTCAAGCGCGCGGCGTCGATCGCCGAGTACACCGACACCAGCATTTTCGTCCCAGAGCGGGCTGAAAATGGTGACGAGGCACCGCTGGAGTGGTTCGGGATGAATCCAGACAACGACGAGGACTCGGCGGAGGTGATCGACTCCAGTGGCGAGGAGGAAGGCGAGGCGGAGGATGGAGGCGAAGAGGAGGCGCCAGAAGACGGAGCGGACGGCCAGCCTCAGCTTGACCGCGCCTCCAGCAACGAGCCGCGCCTGACCGAGCTGGCTACCGCTGGAGGGGATCAAGCAGAGACCGACCAGCTGGCCGCCCCAACAACTGGCACCGCCGACTCCTCCGATCCTCCGAACCCTTCTGCTGCTTCCTAGGCTGCCACTTTATCTTTGTTTTTATCTTCTTAATAGTCTCGATGAACTTGTTAATTTGCACAATTCCACCCGCGGGGTGTATCTTGAACTTCTATTTGGAGATCCGGCCAAGGGCCTTTGCTATGTAAATATTTCTCCGAGTTCTATCTCTTCTTGCTCATTGCTCTTTTGGCTTTTTCTTTTGCCGCCTTCCCTTGGTTGCCGTCTTGCCACCTGGACAGCCGCTCTGCGAATTGCTTCTGGGTCAAGTACTTAGCTACTTTGGGAAGGCAAGTACTTAGCCGTTTAGAGTTTTTTAGCAAGTTGAGTAAAAAACAGCGAGCCGGCTGCTCAAGAGTCGGTTGTAAAAGTCTGGAAGCCGGCTTAAACTATGTACACGCTTTGAGTCCTTAGCCATTTTTCATGTCGACACCCATTCTACCTTACTCCTGCCCACTGCATAGCCGCTCATGTAGCTCTGCGGCTTTCGACAGAGAGGCGGCTTAAGTGCCACACACTACTTGTCCGGCTGCAGGAAGCATTTCATAGTACAAGACGGCAAGTCCCCGGGCCGACTAGTCGAACCCGGTGCCAAGCGGCATAACAAAGAATAACATACTCGTAGGCATAATTCTTATCATATAGATAAAATAGGGAAGTCCCCGAGCTCTTCTCGGGGGGCCCGAAGTCTTCATACTTTAATACAAAAGGTAGCGTGGTACATGCTGCATTAACTGTAAAATCTTCGAAGGAGGTTTGCATTCCATGGCCGCTCCGTCTCTTTGCCGAAGTCGTCCCTCTTGCGTCCTTGGGGCTTCTGAGCGTCGATCAGGTAGTAGGAGTCGTTGCCCAACACTTTGCTGATGATGAAAGGGCCTTCCCAAGGTGTTGAGAGCTTGTGCTGGACGGTTGTTCGCTGGATCAGCCGGAGCACAAGGTCTCCTTCTTGGAAAGATCTCGGCTTGACCTTCCGGTTGTAGTATCGGCGCAGGCTTTGCTGGTAGATGCTGGAGCGGCTGAGTGCCAACAGACGACCCGCTTCCAGCAGATCGATGCCGTCTTGACGTGCTTCTTCTGCTTCCGTCTCGGTGTACATGGTGACTCGAGGGGAGTTGAACTCTATGTCCATTTGGAGGATGGCTTCGGCATCGTAGACGAGGAAGAAAGGCGTGAAGCCAGTTGACTTGTTTGGAGTTGTGCGCAGGCTCCAGAGGATGGCTGGCAACTCGTCAAGCCAGCAGCCGGCCGAACACTCTAGAGGCTCGACCAGTCGAGGCTTGATGCTAGACATGATGAGGTTGTTTGCTCGCTCTACCTGGCCGTTTGATTGCGGATGGGCAATGGACGCTAAGTCCAGTCGGATGCCCTGTGTAGCGCAGAAACGGGCCAAGGCACCTTTGGCAAAGTTTGTGTCATTGTCGGTGATGATGCTGTGTGGAATGCCGTATCAAATTGTGATGTCGGAGATGAAAGTCACAGTAGTCGTACCATTCAGCTTCTTGATCGGCTTTGCTTCTATCCACTTGGTGAACTTGTCCACCGTAACAAGTAAGTGAGTCAGGCCGCCTCATGCCGTATTGAATGGTCCCACCATGTCCAGGCCCCAAACAGCAAAGGGCCAGGCAATGGGAATAGTCTTGAGTGCAGAAGCCGGCTGATGCGGCTTGGAGCGGAACTTGTGGCACCCTTTGCATTTTCGGACCAAGTCCTTGTTGGAAATATGCCCTAGAGGCAATAATAAATTAGTTATTATTATATTTCCTTATTCATGATAATCGTTTATTACTCTTGCTATAATTGTATTGATAGGAAACTCAGATACATGTGTGGGTACATAAATAACACCATGTCCCTAGTAAGTCTCTAGTTGACTAGCTCGTTGATCAACAGATGGTTACGGTTTCCTGACCATGGACATCGGATGTCGTTGATAACGGGATCACATCATTTGGATAATGATGTGATGGACAAGACCCAAAACTAAGCCTAGCACAAAGATCGTATTTAGTATGCTAAAGCATTTCTAAAGTCAAGTATCATTTCCTTAGACCATGAGATTGTGCAACTCCCGGATGCCGTAGGAATGCTTTGGGTGTACCAAACATCACAACGAATCGGGTGGCTATAAAGGTGCACTACGGTATCTCCGAAAGTGTCTGTTGGGTTGGCATGAATCGAGATCGGATTTGTCACTCCGTGTGACGGAGAGGTATCTCTGGCCCACTCGGTAGGACATCATCATAATGTGCACAATGTGACCAAGGGGTTGATCACGGGATGATGTGTTACGGAACGAGTAAAGAGACTTGCCGGTAACGAGATTGAACAAGGTATCGGCATACCGACGATCGAATCTCGCAAGTACAATACCGCTAGACAAAGGGAATTGTATACGGGATCGATTGAGTCCTTGACATCATGGTTCATCCGATGAGATCATCGTGGAACATGTGGGAGCCAACATGGGTATCCAGATCCCGCTGTTGGTTATTGGCCGGAGAACGTCTCGGTCATGTCTGCATGATTCCCGAACCCGTAGGGTCTACACACTTAAGGTTCAATGACGCTAGGGTTATAAAGGAAGTTTGTATGTGGTTTACGAATGTTGTTCGGAGTCCCGGATGAGATCCCGGACGTCACGAGGAGTTCCGGAATGGTCCGGAGGTAAAGATTTATATATGGGAAGTCCTGTTTTGGTCACCGGAAAAGTTTCGGATTTTATCGGTAACGTACCGGGACCACCGGGAGGGTCCCGGGGGTCCACCAAGTGGGGCCACCATCCCCGAAGGGCTGCATGGGCCAAGTGTGGGAGGGACCAGCCCCAAGTGGGCTGGTGCGCCCCCCCACAAGGGCCCAAGGCGCCTAGGGTTTGGGGAGGCGCACCCACCCAACTTGGGGGCAAGTTTCCCTCTCCCCTTGGCCGCACCCTAGATGGGTCTGGGCTGGCCGCCGCCCCTAGGGGTGGAATCCTAGGTGGGAGCACAGACCTCCCTCTCCCCCTACATATACTTGAGGGTTTTGGGGCTGCCAATAGATGAGTTTGACCTCTCCCTGGCGCAGCCCTACCTCTCTTCCTTCTCCTCTCCCGCGGTGCTTGGCGAAGCCCTGCAGGATTGCCACGCTCCTCCATCACCACCACGCCGTTGTGCTGCTGCTGGACGGAGTCTTCCTCAACCTCTCCCTCTCTCCTTGCTGGATCAAGGCATGGGAGACGTCACCGGGCTGTACGTGTGTTGAACGCGGAGGTGCCGTCCGTTCGGCACTAGGATCTCCGGTGATTTGGATCACGACGAGTACGACTCATTCAACCCCGTTCTCTTGAATGCTTTCTCTTAGCGATCTACAAGGGTATGTAGATGCACTCTCCTTCCCCTCATTGTTGGTTTCTCCATAGATTGATCTTAGTGACACGTAGGAAAATTTTGAATTTCTGCTACGTTCCCCAACAGTGGCATCATGAGCTAGGTCTATTGCGTAGATTCTTTGCACGAGTAGAACACAAAGTAGTTGTGGGTGTTGATTTTGTTCAATATGCTTACCGTTACTAGTCCAATCTTGTTTCGACAGTATTGTGGGATGAAGCGGCTGGACCGACCTTACACGTACACTTACGAGACAGGTTCCACCGATCGACATGCACTTGTTGCATAAGGTGGCTAGCGGTGCCGCCTCTCCCACTTTAGTCGGACCGGATTCGATGAAAAGGGTCCTTATGAAGGGTAAATAGCAATTGACATATCACGTTGTGGTTTTGCGTAGGTAAGAAACGTTCTTGCTAGAAACCCATAGCAGCCACGTAAAACATGCAAACAACAATTAGAGGACGTCTAACTTGTTTTTGCAGGGTATGCTATGTGATGTGATATGGCCAAGAAGAATGTGATGAATGATATGTGATGTATGAGATTGACCATGTTCTTTTAATAGGAATCACGACTTGCATGTCGATGAGTATGACAACCGGCGAGAATATAGGAGTTGTCTTTATTTATTGTATGACATGTGTGTCATTGAACAACGCCATGTAATTACTTTTACTTTATTGCTAACCGGTAGCCATAGTAGTAGAAGTAATAAGTTGGCGAGACAACTTCATGGAGACACGATGATGGAGATCATGATGATGGAGATCATGGTGTCATGCCGGTGACGATGATGATCGTGGAGCCTCGAAGATGGAGATCAAAGGAGCAATATGATATTGGCCATATCATGTCACTATTTGATTGCATGTGATGTTTGTCATGTTTATGCATCTTATTTGCTTAGAACGACGGTAGTAAATAAGATGATCCCTCATTAAAATTTCAAGAAAGTGTTCCCCCTAACTGTGGTCGTTGCGAAAGTTCGTCGTTTCGAAGCACCACGTGATGATCGGGTGTGATAGATTCTTACGTTCACATACAACGGGTGTAAGCCATATTTACACACGAGAAACACTTAGGTTGACTTGACGAGCCTAGCATGTACAGACATGGCCTCAGAACACAAGAGACCGAAAGGTCGAGCATGAGTCGTATGGTAGATACGATCAGCATGAAGATGTTCACCGATGATGACTAGTCCGTCTCACGTGATGATCGGACACGGCCTAGTTGACTCGGATCATGTAATCACTTAGATGACTAGAGGGATGTCTATCTGAGTGGGAGTTCATAAGATGAACTTAATTATCCTGATTATAGTCAAAAACCCTTTGCAAATTATGTCATAGCTCGCGCTTTAGTTCTACTGTTTTAGATATGTTCCTAGAGAAAATATAGTTGAAAGTTGACAGTAACAATTATGCGGACAGTAGAAGGCTTATGTCCTTAATGCACCGCTCGGTGTGCTGAACCTCGAACGTCGACTGTGGATGTTGTGAACATCTGACATACACGTCTTGATAACTACGTGATAGTTCAACGGTTTAGAGTTGAGGCACCAAAGACGATTTCGAAACGTCGCGGAACATATGAGATGTTTCGAGGGCTGAAATTGGGATTTCAAGCTCGTGCCCACGTCAAGAGGTATAAGACCTCCGACGATTTTCTTAGCCTGCAAACTAAGGGTGAAAATCTCAATCGTTGAGCTTGTACTCAGATTGTCTGAGTGCAACAATCACTTGAATCGAGTGGGAGTTGATCTTCCAGATGAGATAGTGATGTTTCTCCAAAGTCATTGCCACCAAGCTACTAGAGCTTCGTGATGAACTATGATGATACTTGAGCTATTCGCAATGTTCGACACCGCGAATGTAGAAATCAAGAAGGAGCATCAATTGTTGATGGTTGGTGAAACCACTAGTTTCAAGAAGGGCAAGGGCAAGAAGGGGTACTTCATGAAACAGCAAATCAGTTGCTGCTCCAGTGAAGAAACCCAAGGTTGAACCCAAACCCGAGACTATGTGCTTCTGTAATAAGGGGAACAGCCACTGGAGCAGAATTGCCCTAGATACTTGGTAGATGAGAAGGCTGGCAGGGTCGATAGAAGTATATTGGATATACATTAAGTTATTGTGTACTTTACTAGTACTCCTAGTAGCACCAGGGTATTAGATACCAGTTCGGTTGCTAAGTGTTAGTAACTCGAAATAAAAGGCTACGGAATAAACGGAGACTAGCTAAAGGTGAGCTGACGATATGTGTTGGAAGTGTTTCCAAGTTTGATGTGATCAAACATCGCACGCTCCCTCTACCATCAAGTTGTCAGGACCCCGATTCCAAGTCACATCGATCTAGCCGGTAACACCTCATATCACTTTGCGGCCTCACGCACGGTATTCCCACGGGTGTCGCCTTACCATGGCCCGGGACCGTTTGCGCCTTTTGGCTCACGTATATGATAGTGTTGCTAGCATCCATATAACAGAGAACCCGGGCCGACATGGCTACTCGTGAACCCAAAGCGGCACTAACCCATGGAGACAGGCATACATAAATCACATCGAGCATGTCGGTCATCAACGTGTGAATCCGGGCTGTAGCACTGGGCTAACAGGACTCCGGTAACCCGGGCTGTAGCAGGCTAGGCAGGACTCCGGATTTCACCGCGTGACATTTCCCCAAGGGATGTATACAGAACGAGCGTGAAACACATGCCGCCAGTCAAGTGTCCAGAGCGGTAGTCTTGGGCTAGCGGGACTCCGGTGAACCGGGTTGTAGCGGACTACTATCGCTCAGAAGCACTAGACTACATTTCCCCATATGAGAGGCTGCCAAGGATAAACAACTAGATTGTCGGATCCCACACATACCAAGCATTTCAAACATACACACAATATGCTCAATATGTGTAAATACAACATGGCATCACAACATAACTCTCACGACTCAAATATTTATCCATTAGGCTCCGAGGAGCGAGATATTACAAACATGGGTCTCATGACCCAACATACGAAACATACAAGTCAAAGCACAAGCGGAAGCTAAACACGTCTGAGTACGCATAACTATAAATGAAAAAGGCTTAGAAGCACGACTATCTACCAGATCTGCCGAGGGCACAAGATCGTAGCTGAGGTAACAAGCTAAACGTCAAGTCCACGCGGAACTACTAGCGAGACTGAAATCTCTCTGCAAAAACATAAAATAGGCAAACGTGAGTACAATTGTACTCAGCAAGACTTACATCAGAACTAGCTACACATGCAACATTATCAACAAAGGGGGTGGTGAAGTTTGACTGCAGCAAGCCAGCTTTGACTCGGTGGCTATCCTGAACTACGACTGCAAGTAACTCTTTTTGAGGTGGCGCACACGAGTCCACATATTCACCATATCAATACACCACTATGGATCCGCTCCCGTCTACCTACGAGAACGCCATCCATAGCACTCACGCTTATCTTGCGCATTTTAGAGTATCCACTTTCACTTGTCTATGAACTGTACAGGCAACCTAGAAGTCCTTTTCCGCGGACACGGCTATTCGATTAGATGATTTTAACCCTGCAGGGGTGTACTTCTTCACACACGCTCTCGCCACTTACCACCATGTACACGTCGTGTATCTCGGCAACCTTCAAGCGGAAGCCTGGCGAGGGAGTAAGCCATGACCTCACTAACCACACAAGTCTCTAGTCCAGGTTTATCGCCTATTTGGGTTCCATCCGCAAGGAGATCCGGCCGGGGTGTCGCTCACGGCCCCAAACAATGTGTGCAGGGTTCCCAAGCCCACCTCGACGGGTGGATCTACGCTTGGTACACCTTGCCACGGTGCCTAGTCTGTCCCAAGCCCACCTGCGGGTGCCACTTGGTAGACTACTAACACTACCTACAAACACGTAAACTAGTTGCAACTCCTGGACAGAGATCAAGTTGATTAATAAGTCGAGAGGGGCACTTAAGCATTCCAATGTGTGGTAGTAGCTATTCATGGATCACAAACACAGAACTCGGTTCCCGAGGACGGTTTCAATGAGACAACCCACCATGTACTCCTACATGGCCTCTCACCGCTACCTTTACCAAATCGTGTTCACACACTTAGCTCTCAACAAGAGGGACATGTTCACACACCTCCGATTCATCCCCGATACATCAGACCTGACTCAACTCTAAGCAATAGCACGCACGACAAACAGGCATGAATGAGTAGGCACATCAGGGCTCAAACAACTCCTACTCATGCTAGTGGGTTTCATCTATTTACTGTGGCAATGACAGGCCATGCAGAGGATAAAGGGGTTCAGCTACCGCAGCAAGTAACAGATGAATCGTAGTTGTCCTAATGCAGTAAAAGAGAGCAGGAGCGAGAGAGTGAGATTATATCGGAATGAACAAGGGGGTTTTGCTTGCCTGGCACTCCTGAAGATATTATAGCTCTTCATCGGTGTCATCGCACTCATCGTCGGAACCACGTCTATCGAGAGGGGACAAACACCGGCAACTGAGAAAGAACACAATCAATGCAATGCAACAATATGATGCATGAATGTGACATGGCAATATGCTTTGTGGTTTGAGCTAATGCAACTAGCAACAGATTAAATGAAGTTTGTTTGAATACAAGATTCAAATTCAAACTCCATATGTGATTATTCAAATGCCATTTAGTTGATTTGACCTAAACAGTGAACAAAAGTTGTTCTCACATGCATGAAAATGGTACAGATGGATAGATTGGATTTTTCTGATCATTTTTCATATATAATTTATTTGATTTGGAGTTACGGTTGAATTTCTATGATTTTAGAAGTTTAGGACATTTCCTGGAAATAATAAATAATTTAAGATTTATTTAAATTTCAGAAAACATTCTTTGCGTCGATGAGCGTCATCGTGACATCAGCAGGTCAATCATGGTGACCAGGTCAAACCTGACCGATTGGGGTCCACCGTCGCTGACCCAAGATGTTTAGGGGCATGCAGGTGGGGTCGGGTCAAAGGACACGTCAGCAAGTCAACCCTGACGCGTGGGTCCCGCTGAGTTATATACTAATCTAAACAGAAAATAAACCCTGAGTTAACTAGGTGCGGGGCCCAACTATCGGTGTCACTGGAGGGGTTAGTTAGTGGGTCATTAACCCCTAATGGTGGCGCCACGTCAGCACGCCGGATTGTCGCCGGCGACGACCACAACCGCAGCTCGCCGGAGGCGCTGCTCCGGCAGCGGTCCGACGTGCTAAGGGCACCAGGCGGTAGCCCTTCCTCCCGCGCATCCAACGGAGGCAGCAGGGGGGGCGCGGGGTCGCCGGAGTTGGCGACGGCGTTGAGCCGGGCGGCTGCCGAAGCCACGGCACGAGGCAGGCGTCGCTGCGGTGCACGGGGAGGCCAACCGAGGGCCTCAATGGCTTCCTAGGGACATAGGGAGCACACCGGTGCTACGGAGACGAGTGGAAAATCTCGAGCCTTGAGGCTCGCCGGCCATGGCGATGGCGGAGCTCGATGCTCATTTGGCGGCGACTAGAGGCGAATCGAGCTCGGGGAGAGGGGGTTCCGGCGCGGGAGCTCACGGTGGTTGCAGAGGCGTCGATGTGGGCTCGGGGAAGGCTCGGAGTAGACGGCACGGCGGTGGCGATCTCGGCATCCCGAGGTTGAAGAAGAGGTCCGGGACGATGCGTCGGGGCGTCCGGCGTCGCGTGAGTCGTCGAGGAGGCGTAGACAACGGAGGCGGGGCTCTTGGGCACGTCAGAGGGGCGAGGGGGTGGCTGTGGCCGTGGTGGTTCAGGGCGGCGCGTCCATGGACACGTCGGCCATCGCGGGAGAGAGCAAGGGAGAGGAGGGGAAACGGGGGGGAGGAGTGGCAGGGGTCCGGGGGCTGCGTGGCGCTCACAGGCGCGTCGGGGCAGCGGTGGGAAGCAGGAGGTGGCCGGCGCGTGGGCGCGCGCGTCGGGCACGCGCCTCCCATCCTTCTGGCGAGAGGAAGGGGGTGACTGGCAGAGGCCAGTGGGTTGGGCCTCTGCTGGGCCGCAGGTGAGCGCCAGGTAAGGTTTCCTCTCTCTCTGGTTTCTCTATTTTAATTTCTGTTTTCTATTATTCTGTAATCTTTAGGGCTTTTCTAAAAATACCTAGACCCTTTCAAAAATCACTAAACTGAACATGCCCATTGTATAGAATATATCCAACATGGAACATTTCAGTTTAGGAGTATTTGGACATTTAAAATATTTTATAGAATTTAAATGTCCAAATTCAAATACTTATGATTTAATTCAGTGACCTTAGGATGGCCTAGAAAATTGTGCACCATTTTTGTCAGAGGTTTAAGACCAAAGCAAATATGATAAACATTTTAGAAGGACATTTCAGGTTCATTGAAAATGATTTTATGTTGAACCTATTTGATTTGATCTGGTGCTAGGGTTTGATCAGTCCCCATTTCAATTTAAATAGAATTTAAACATGATGCAACACTCTAATGCAAGCACTAAGCATTACCAGAACTAGGGATGTGACAACTCACCCCCACTAAACAAGAATCTCGTCCCGAGATTCAAGACGTGAGGTAATAAGACATAGGGGCACAAGACCAACACAATCTTCACGATCCAAGTTGCACCTCATAAGGTTGTTGATTCGTTGCATACGTTGATCTTGACATCCCTGCTTTCAGAACTTCATCCAATATGACAACGAGAGGAAAGGGAGAATTTTAGAAGAATCAATCTTCTCGAGGATCGAACAACTCAGGATTAACTCACCGAATGAGACATAGCAACATCCCTCGAGCTGAGACATGAAACATACATCCGGAGGGATGGAGTGTCACAGATGACGAAGGTTCACTAGGTAGACAACAATTTCACACTTAAGGAGGTGGTGAACGGTTGTCCACGTAGCGAGGAGTTGAGTTGCCATGATACTATAACGAGACATCTTAAGGAAGGTGACCCGTAGAAAAATTCCCTTAAGTGGCAAAAGAATTACTTTTGATATAGAGATCATTGAGACTCTTTATACCAGCCTAAAGGCAATCACGATTCGATCATTTGAAAGAGTTCAAAGAATGACATACTCGGACTAGAATGGATGATGTGGACTACCTTGTCGAAGACAACGCAATGGATGATTTTGCTTATCATCGAAAATGGATGGGACCCATGGTAGGACCACTTTTGAAGATGATCCTAAACAACAATTACTGAGAGGGCAGCCCATGGGAATTGGCACAATGGCGGTGCAAGCTGGGAACAAAATGCAACTGTTGGGAATGTTCCAACCATCATATCTGCCTGAGATTCAGATCCGATTGGTGATAGGATACTTCAGACTCAGCATGTCCGAAAAGAAAGGTTGCAACATAAACCCACGAGATGACGTTGCGAGATTCTCGGGAAGTGAACTACGATAGCAAGCTCCAAAACATGAGCTGGTTCTGCTACAACATGTGAACACGTTGTCCGAGACAAGCATGACCACATAGTAGTCTTATATTAAAACACTACCAAGTTCTGGTTGGGAACCATCATTGCGGAGAGTGAAGCCCTTGCATAAGTCATATGATTAGCTCTTATGAAGGAACTTCTTCTCCTTGGACAAGTCAATCAGTGGCTTGGTGTGCTAGGAACACATATGGAGTGGAGGCGGCCAACCTATCAAACCATAGGGCACTTAACATATGCGTGACTAACTTGGGATGGTTCCGGAGGAAGTAAAAACAAACTTGCTCGAATTCATGGCGACAACTTACATCAAAAGCACATGAATTAGAGGAAGTCACTTCTTCCATCCAAGCATAAGCTTCATGAGTGGAACACGAAGGCATTGCTTACCAAGTTTCCAACACTAGGTTGATGTTCAACATGAATCATGGGGGAGACAAAATGCTGCTAATGGGTTCAACAACAACTCATCGGAATTTCCATATCACTGGACTTCCACCATCATGTGAACACGGTGATAGTATTGGTCAGACCAAAAGATCTAATGGTGTATGCTCGAGGGATCATCCGTGAGTAAGACAGCATTACGAATATCGTTGGTTCTGATTTGACGTGACGATAGCCCATACTCAAGTCAAGGTTTTGACAAGACAATAGATCCATCAACTGACCACGGGGATCAATTGGTGAAGATATCATCTTTCTTCAACACACACACAAAAGGATATCCCTTAAAATGAACTAAGTCGGACAAGCTTTCATGTTCCAACTCTCCAAGTTGTTGTTTAGCTTAACCAACTAGCTCAGGGGTATCCAACACAAATTCTTGGAGAATGGCTGGTTTAGAGAAAAACCAACTTGATCACGAACTCAACATAACAGTCGGGTGACGACCTGGTGATACTTTCGAGAAGATATTCGAAAAATCACGAACCACTGATATGTTACTAAGCTCGAGAACAATCTTGCTTTTCGTGCAAGACGACATGATCAGAAGAATAAGGGATTGACACAGTCCTAACTCATTGATCGAAGAGTGCACCAGAAATAAGGACTAGGTAGCACAGTCTATCTTAGATTGATGATTCAATAACCAACGTGCTAAGAGTGAAACTATTGTCCATTTACTACCAAGCAACGAAGTAGCTAGGAGTATTGATTTCGCACATCACGGTACACTTGTCGGCATTCCGGTTACAATAACACGGGATCCGAGGAATGAACAATGATGGCAAGAAGTATTACTGCGTCAAGAATTCATAAGAGGTGGTGCAATTCTCATGACACTCTTGACATAAAGATGGTAACACTCCAAGGTACAACAGAGCAAAAGCTGGTTTGGCATTTTGATCCGCGGAATACAATTGCTTTGACCCAATCCTAGATATGGATGAAGTACTGGAGTTTGTTTCTCCTAGTCATTCCCGAATAGAATGGCTTGACGGGCCACAAGAGTAGTGGCATCGATGAACACGAATGCATAACTACTCCTGACTATCAATCGATAGACGAGGGCCAGAAAACAACTAAAGAGGGACAACTCAAAGGAACATACGATTTTCTGAGTTGTGGATGCATAGACTAGCATGTCGAACAAGTTCAACATATTTCTTCCGGATAACCCATGCAGAAAGGTAGAACTGGCAGAATCGCAATATAGAATGGAGTACTCCTCAAGAGCACCCTGATTGTGATCCTTCGGTTCAGCGAGGAACTTCTGCCATAAGCGGTTCATAGTATTTGGAAGAAGGATATACCACGGACCTCGAGAACTAATGCAAAGGTTACTAATATCCTAAAGGAACTAGCAACACTATCAACATGAGGTAAGTAGGATGAATCTCGAGTTCAAGAACCCAGGAATAGAATGCCTACTAACTAATAACATCACGGGATGCTTTCAAGAATAATGGCCAGAATCATCACACTGGGGATACAAAACATGGCTAGATTACTAGGTGACTCCCTAAACACCTAGGGTCATAATAATAGCTCCAACATATATGTCAAGGCAATAAATTACCTCAACGCACCGGTTAGTGTGCTTATTCTGACCATAAAGGACATCGGGAATGGAAAGAAAGGATTTGCAAATGCATCAGACTATTTAGAGACACAGGATGACTCGGGCAGCATAACGGCTGTAAATGCTCAAAATGATTTGAGACATCCTGCAAAAATGGTGGCATAACCACTCAACAACATCATATCAAGGTTTCGAGATCAACAGTTAACATACGGAAGTAGTAGAAATTGAACTGGCTTAAAACCAACAATCTTAAAGGTCTATGGATTAGTAACACGTCATCCTAATAGATAGATGAGAAGCCTAATTTTTAAACCCCGTAGAAGAGAAGAGGATGACTCAGATTAGAAGGCCATGAGGTATAAGGAGTAAAAAGAGCCTTACGTTCCCTTCCACAATCAATTCCCTTACATAACTAAAGCATTTCTAGACACAACTTCGACCAGTTTGGCTTGGTAATCCCTGAGCAACAAAGCTCGATACCAAAGCTGTCAGACCCCGATTCCAAGTCACATCGATCTAGCCGGTAACACCTCATATCACTTTGCGGCCTCACGCACGGTATTCCCACGGGTGTCGCCTTACCATGGCCCGGGACCGTTTGCGCCTTTTGGCTCACGTATATGATAGTGTCACTAGCATCCACATGACAAAGAACCCGGGCCGACATGGCTACTCGTGAACCCAAAGCGGCACTAACCCATGGAGACAGGCATACATGAATCACATCGAGCATGTCGGTCATCAATGTGTGAATCCGGGTTGTAGCACTGGGCTAACAGGACTCCGGTAACCGGGGTACAGAAAGAGCTAGGCAGGACTCCGGATGTCACCGCGTGACATTTCCCGAAGAGACAGAGAACCAGGAATGAAGTGAAACACATGTCGGCCAGTCAAGTGTCGAGCAGTAGTGCTTTGGGCTAGCAGGACTCCGGTGAACTATGGCGGACTACTATCGCTCAGAAGCACTAGACTACATTTCCCCATATGAGAGGCTGCCAAGGATAAACAACTAGATTGTCGGATCCCACACATACCAAGCATTTCAAACATACACACAATATGCTCAATATGTGTAAATACAACATGGCATCACAACATAACTCTACGACTCAAATATTTATCCATTAGGCTCCGAGGAGCGAGATATTACAAACATGGGTCTCATGACCCAACATACAGAGCATACAAGTCAAAGCACAAGCGGAAGCTAAACACGTCTGAGTACAGCCAACTATAAATGAAAAAGGCTTAGAAGCCTGACTATCTACCAGATCCTGCCGAGGGCACAAGATCGTAGCTGAGGTAACAAGCTAAACGTCGAAGTCCACGCGGAACTACTAGCGAGACTGAAATCTCTCTGCAAAAACATAAAATAGGCAAACGTGAGTACAATTGTACTCGGCAAGACTTACATCAGAACTAGCTACACATGCAACATTATCAACAAAGGGGGTGGTGGAGTTTGACTGCAGCAAGCCAGCTTTGACTCGGTGGCTATCCTGAACTACGACTACAAGTAACTCTTTTGAGGTGGCGCACACGAGTCCACATATTCACCATATCAATCGCCACTATGGATCCGCTCCCGTCTACCTACGAGAACGCCATCCATAGCACTCACGCTTATCTTGCGCATTTTAGAGTATCCACTTTCACTTGTCTATGAACTGTACAGGCAACCCAGAAGTCCTTTTCCACGGACACGGCTATTCGAATAGATGATGTTAACCCTGCAGGGGTGTACTTCTTCACACACGCTCTCGCCACTTACCACCATGTACACGTCGTGTATCTCGGCAACCTTCAAGCGGAAGCCTGGCGAGGGAGTCGGCCACGACCTCACTAACCACACAAGTCTCTAGTCCAGGTTTATCGCCTATTCAGGTTCCATCCGCAAGGAGATCCGGCCGGGGTGTCGCTCACGGCCCCAAACGATGTGTGCAGGGTTCCCAAGCCCACCTCGACGGGTGGATCTACGCTTGGTACACCGTGCCACGGTGCCTAGTCTGTCCCAAGCCCACCTGTACCGGGTGCCACTTGGTAGACTACTTGTTGGGGAACGCAGCAATTTCAAAAAATTTCCTACGCACACACAGGACCATGGTGATGGCATAGCAACGAGAGGGGAGAGTGTTGTCTACGTACCCTCGTAGACCGTAAGCGGAAGCGATCACAACGTAGAGGAAGTAGTCGTACTTTCTCCTCGCGATCCTGCCGATCCCAAGCGCCCGTTACTCCGGCACCTCCGAGTCGATGATGACGTAGAGGAAGTAGTCGACGTTCTCCTCACGATCCAGCCGATCACAGCGCCGTTACTCGGCGCCTCCGAGTTCTTGGCACACGTTCAGCTCGATGGCGCTCCACGGGCTTCGATCCGGCAAAGCTCCGGGAGGGGAGTTCCGTCAAGACGACGGCGTGGTGACGATCTTGATGTTTCACCGTCGCAGGCTTCGCCTAAGCACCGCTTCGATATGACCGAGGTGGAATATGGTGGAGGGGCACCGCACACGGCTAAGGAACGATCTCAAGGATCAACTTGTGTGTTCTAGGTGCCCCCTCCCGTATATAAAGGAGGGAGGGAGGAGGTGGCCGGCCACCAAGGGGTGCGCACCATGGGAGGAAACCTACTCCAAGTAGGTTTCTCTCTCTTTCCTTATTTCACTTGGAGGGAAGGAAGGAGTACTAGCATTTAGGAATAAGTACTAGTAGTAGGAATAGGAAGAGGGGAAGGAGAAAAGGAAAGGGGGCGGCCCCCTCCCCAATCGGATTGGGCTTGAGCGCGCCCTCCCTGCTCCTTCTCCCTTATTCCTATATGGGCCCAATAAGGCTCATATACCTCCCGGGGGTTCGGTAATCTCCGGAGCTCCAAACTTCTCCGAACCTTTCCGGTGTCCAAATATATCCGTCCAATATATTAATCTTTATGTCTCGACCATTTCGAGACTCCTCGTCATGTCCGTGATCATATCCGGGACTCCGAACAACCTTGGTACATCAAAATACACAAACTCATAATATAACCGTCCATCGAAACCTTAAGCGTCACGGACCCTACGGTTCGAGAACAATGTAGACATGACCGAGACACATCTCGGTCAATAACCAATAGCGGGACCTGGATGCCCATATTGGTTCCTACATATTCTCTGAAGATCTTTATCGGTCGGACCGCATAACAACATACGTTGTTCCTTTTGTCATCGGTATGTTACTTGCCCGAGATTCGATCGTCGGTATCCAATACCTAGTTCAATCTCGTTACCGGCAAGTCTCTTTACTCGTTCCGTAATACATCATCTCACAACTAACTCATTAGTTGCAATGCTTGCAAGGCTTATGTGATGTGTATTACCGAGAAGGCCTAGAGATACCTCTCCGACAATCGGAGTGACAAAACCTAATCTCGAAATACGCCAACCCAACAAGTACCTTTGGAGACACCTGTAATACTCCTTTATAATCACCCAGTTACGTTGTGACGTTTGGTAGTACCCAAAGTGTTCCTCCGTTAAACGGGAGTTGCATAATCTCATAGTTATAGGAACATGTATAAGTCATGAAGAAAGCAGTAGCAACATACTAAATGATCAAGTGCTAGGCTAACGGAATGGGTCATGTCAATCAGATCATTCTCCTAATGATGTGATCCCGTTAGTCAAATGACAACTCATGTCTATGGTTAGGAAACATAACCATCTTTGATTAACGAGCTAGTCAAGTAGAGGCATACTAGTGACACTCTGTTTGTCTATGTATTCACACATGTATTATGTTTCCGGTTAATACAATTCTAGCATGAATAATAAACATTTATCATGATATAAGGAAATAAATAATAACTTTATTATTGCCTCTAGGGCATATTTCCTTGATCTCCCACTTGCACTAGAGTCAATAATCTAGTTCATTCAAGTAATGATTCTAACACCCATGGAGCCTTGGTGCTGATCATGTTTTGCTTTCGTGGAAGAGGCTTAGTCAACGGGTCTGCAATGTTCAGATCCGTATGTACTTTGCAAATCTCTATGTCTCCCACTTGGACTTGGTCCCGAATGGAATTGAAGCGTCTCTTGATATGCTTGGTCCTCTTGTGAAATCTGGATTCCTTTGCCAAGGCAATTGCACCAGTATTGTCACAGAAGATCTTCATTGGTCCCGATGCACTAGGTATAACACCTAGGTCGGTAATGAACTCTTTCATCCAGACTCCTTCATTTGCTGCTTCCGAAGCAGCTATGTACTCCGCTTCACATGTAGATCCCGCCATACGACGCTTTGTTTAGAACTGCACCAACTGACAGCTCCACCGTTTAACAAAAACACGTATCCGGTTTGCGATTTAGAATCGTCCGGATCGATGTCAAAAGCTTACATCGACGTAACCATTTACGACTAGCTCTTTGTCACCTCCATATACGAGAAACATATCCTTAGTCCTTTTCGTGTATTTCAGATGTTCTTGACCGCTGTCCGATGATCCACTCTGGATTACTTTGGTACCTTCCTGCCAAGCTTACAGCTAAGCATACGTCAGTCTGGTACACGACATTGCATACATGATAGAGCCTATGGCTGAAGCATAGGGAACATCTTTCATTTTCTCTCTATCTTCTGCTGTGGTCGGGCATTGAGTCCGCTCAATTTCACACCTTATGTCTGGGTAAAAAACCTTTCTTTGCCTGATCCATTTTGAACTTCTTCAAAACTTTATCAAGGTATGTGCTTTGTGAAAGTCCAATTAAGCGTCTTGATCTATCTCTATAGATCTTGATGCCCAATATGTAAGCAACTTCACCAAGGTCTTTCATCGAAAAACTCTTGTTCAAGTATCCCTTTATGCTATCCAGAAATTCTATATCATTTCCGATTAGTAATATGTCATCTACATATAATATATCGTAAATGCTACTGTAGCTCCCACTCACTTTCTTGTAAATACAGGCTTCTCCATAAGTGCATATAAACCCAAATGCTTTGATCACACTATCAAAGCGTTTATTCCAACTCCGAGATGCTTGCACCAGTCCATAAATGGATCGCTGGAGCTTGCACACTTTGTTAGCTCCCTTTGGATCGATAAAACCTTCTGGTTGCATCATATACAACTCTTCTTCCGTAAATCCATTCAGAATGCGGTCTTTACATCCATTTGCCAAATTTCATAATCATAAAATGCGGCAATTGCTAACATGATTCGGACAGACTTAAGCATCGCTTCTGGTGAGAAGGTCTCATCGTAGTCAATCCCTTGAACTTGTCGAAAACCCTTTGCGACAAGTCGAGCTTTGTAGACACAGCAATATTACCGTCGGCGTCGGTCTTCTTCTTGAAGATCCACTTGTTTTCTATTGCTTGCCGACCCTCGGGCAAGTCAACCAAAGTCCACACTTTGTTTTTATACATGGATCCCATCTCGGATTTCATGGCCTCAAGCCATTTTATGAATCTGGGCTCACCATCGCTTCTTCATAGCTCGTAGGTTCATCATGATCTAGTAGCATGACTTCGAGAACAGGATTGCCGTACCACTGCAGTGCGGATTTTATTCTGGTTGATCTACGAGGTTACGTAGTAACTTGATCTGAAGTTTCATGATCAACATCATCAACTTCCTTATTATTTGGTGTAGATGTCGCAGAAACTGTTTTTCTGTGATAAACTACTTTCAAATAATGGAGAAGGTACTGATTACCTCATCAAGTTCTACTTTCCTCCCACTCACTTCTTTCGAGAGAAACTCCTTCTCTAGAAAGGATCCATTTTAGCAACAAATGTCTTGCCTTCGGATCTGTGATAGAAGGTGTACCCAACTGTCTCCTTTGGGTATCCTATGAAGACACATTTCTCCGATTTAGGTTCGAGCTTATCGAGGTTGAAGCTTTTTCACATAAGCATCGCATCCCCAAACTTTGAGAAGCGACAACTTTGGTTTCTTGCTAAACCACAGTTCATAAGGTGTCGTCTCAACGGATTTTGACGGTGTTCTATTCAGCGTGAATGCGGCCGTCTCAAGAGCATAACCCCAAAGCGATAGCGGTAAATCTATAAGAGACATCATAGATCGCACCATATCTAGTAAAGTGCGATTCTGACGTTCGGACACACCATTGCGTTGTGGTGTTCCGGTGGCGTGATTCTTGAAACTATTCCGCATTGTTTCAAATGTAGACCAAACTCGTAACTCAAATATTCGCCTCCACGATCAGATCGTAGAAACTTTATTTTCTTATTACGATGATTTTCAACTTCACTCTGAAATTCTTTGAACTTTTCAAATGTTTCAGACTTATGTTTCATCAAGAAGAGATACCCATATCTGCTTAAATCATCCGTGAAGGTGAGAAAATAACGATATCCGCCATTTAGCCTCAACATTCATTGGACCACATACATCTGTATGTATGATTTCCAACAAATTTGTTGCTCTCTCCATAGTACCGAGAAGCGGGGTTTTAGTCATCTTGCCCATGAGGCACGGTTACTTAAGTGCCAAGTGATTCATAATCAAGTGACTCCAAAAGTCCATCAGTATGGAGTTTCTTCATGCGCTTTATACCGATATGACCTAAACGGCAATGCCACAAATAAGTTGCACTATCATTATCAACTCTGCATCTTTTGGTTTCAACATTATGAATATGTGTATCACTACTATCGAGATTCATTAAAAATAGACCACTCTTCAAGGGTGCATGACCATAAAAGATATTATTCATATAAATAGAACAACCTTTATTCTATGATTTAAATGAATAACCGTCTACGCATCAAACAAGATCCAGATATAATGTTCATGCTTAACGCGGCACCAAATAACAATTATTTAGGTCTAAAACTAATCCGAAGGTAGATGTAGAGGTAGCGTGCCATTGCGATCACATCGACTTTGGAACCATTTCCCAGCGCATCGTCACCTCGTCCTTTGCCGGTGTTAAGCAATCTGTAGTCCCTGTTTGAGTTGCAAATATTAGCAACAGAACCAGTATCAAATACCCAGTGCTCTGCGAGTTCTAGTAAGGTACACATCAATAACATGTATATCACATATACCTTTGTTCACTTTGCCATCCTTCTTATCCGCCAAATACTTGGGGCAGTTCCGCTTCCGATGACCGATCTGCTTGCGGTAGAAGCACTCGATTTCAGGTTTAGGTCCGGACTTGGGTTTCTTCACTTGAGCGACAACTTGTTTGCTGTTCTTCTTGAAGTTCCCCTTCTTCTTCCCTTTGCCTTTCTTCTTGAAACTAGTGGTCTTATTGACCATCAACACTTGATGCTCCTTCTTGATTTCTACCTCCATGACTTTCAAAGCATTACGAAGAGCTCGAGCATAGTCTTTACTAACCCTTGCATATTATAGTTCATCACAAAGCCTTTGTAGCTTGGTGGCGGTGATTGAAGAATTACATCAATGACACAATCATCCGGAAGATCAACTCCCGGTTGAGTCAAGTGATTGTAATACCCGGACATTACGAGTATGTGCTCAGCAGCGGACCCATTCTCCTCCATTTTGCAGCTATAGAACTTATTGGAGACTTCATATCTCTCAATCCGGGCATTACATTTGAAATATCAACTTCAACTCTTGGAACATCTCATATGCTCCACGACTTTCAAAAGCGTCGTTGAAGACCGGTTCTAAGCCGTAAAGCATGGCACACTTGAACTATAGAGTAGTCATCAGCTTTGCTCGCCAGACGTTCTTAACGTCGTCGGTTACATCAGCAAGAAGCTTGGCACCTAGCGGTGCATCCAGACGTAACTCTTACGTGCAGCAATGAGGATAATCCTCGGATTACGGACCCGATCCGTGTAATTGCTACCATCATCTTTCAACTTTGCTTTCTCAAGGAACGCATTAAAATTCAACGGAACAACGACGAGCCATCTATCTACAAGCAGACATAGACAAGCAAAGATACTATCGGTACTAAGTTCATGATAAATTTAAGTTCAATTAATCATATTACTTAAGAACTCCCACTTAGGCAGACATCTCTCTAGTCATCTAAGTGATCACGTGATCCAAATCAACTAAACCATAACCGATCATCACGTGAGATGGAGTAGTTTTCAATGGTGAACATCTTATGTTGATCATATCTACTATATGATTCACGCTCGACCTTTCGGTCTCCGTGTTCCGAGGCCATATCTGCATATGCTAGGCCTGCGTCAAGTATAACTGAGTATTACTGCGTGTGCAAAACTGGCTTGCACCCGTTGTAGATGGACGTGAGAGCTTATCACACCCGATCATCACGTGGTGTCTCGGCACGACGAACTTTGTAGCAGTGCATACTCGTGGAGAACACTACTTGATAATTTTAGTGAGAGATCATCTTATAATGCTACCGTCAAACAAAGCAAAATAAGATGCATAAAGGATAAACATAACATGCAATCAATATAAGTGATATGATATGCACATCATCATATTGTGCTTGTCATCTCAATCTATGAAGCACCGTCGTGATCACCATCGTCACCGGTATGACACCTTGATCTCCATCGTAGCATCGTTGTCGTTTCGCCATCTATTTCTTCTCGACTATCGCTACCGCTTAGTGATAAAGTAAAGCAATTACGTAGGCGTTTGCATTTCATACAATAAAGCGACAACCATATGGCTCTGCCGATTGCCGATAACTCGGTTACAAAACATGATCATCTCATACAATAAAATATAGCATCACGTCTTGACCATATCACATCACAACATGCCCTGCAAAAACAAGTTAGACGTCCACTACTTTGTTGTTGCAAGTTTTACGTGGCTGCTACGGGCCGAGCAAGAACCGTTCTTACCTACGCATCAAAACCACAACGATACTTCGTCAAATAGACTCCGTTTAACCTTCTCAAGGACCGGGCGTAGCCTTTTCAGTTCAACTAAAGTGAGAGAGAGCAGACACCCGCCAGCCACCTTTAAGCACGAATGCTCGTAACGGTGAAACCAGTCTCGCGTAAGCGTCTGGCGTAATGTCGGTCCGGCCGCTTCATCTCACAATACCGCTGAACCAAAGTATGACATGCTGGTAGGCGGTATGACTTGTATCGCCCACAACTCACTTGTGTTCTACTCGTGCATATGACATCAACGCATAAAACCAGGCTCGGATGCCACCTGTTGGGGAACGCAGCAATTTCAAAAAATTTCCCTCGCACACAGGACCATGGTGATGGCATAGCAACGAGAGGGGAGAGTGTTGTCTACGTACCCTCGTGAACCGTGGCGGAAGCGATCTGGCGTAGAGGAAGTAGTCGTACTTTCTCCTCGCGATCCTGCCGATCCCAAGCGCCCGTTACTCCGGCACCTCCGAGTCGATGATGGCGTAGAGGAAGTAGTCGTCACGTTCTCCTCACGATCCAGCCGATCACAGCGCCGTTACTCCGGCGCCTCCGAAGTTCTTGGCACACGTTCAGCTCGATGGCGCTCCACGGGCTTCGATCCAAAGAAAGCTCGGGGAGGGAGTTCCGTCGACCTGACGGCGTGGTAGCGATCTTGATGTTTCACCGTCGCAGGCTTCGCCTAAGCACCGCTACGATATGACCGAGGTGGAATATGGTGGAGGGGGCACCGCTGCACGGCTAAGGAACGATCTCAAGGATCAACTTGTGTGTTCTAGGGTGCCCCCTCCCCGTGATATAATGGAGGGTGGGAGGAGGTGGCCGGCCACCAAGGGGGGCGCACCATGGGAGGGGGAAACCTACTCCAAGTAGGTTTCCCTCTCCTTTCCTTATTTCACTTGGAGGGGGAAGGAAGGAGTACTAGCATTTAGGAATAAGTACTAGTAGTAGGAATAGGAAGAGGGGGAAGGAGAAAAGGAAGGGGTCGGCCCCCTCCCCAGTCGGATTGGGCTTGGGGCGCGCCCCTCCCTTGTTCCTTCTCCCTTATTCCTATATGGGCCCAATAAGGCCCATATACCTCCCGGGGGTTCGGTAATCTCCGGGCTCCAAACTTCTCCGGAACCTTTCCGGTGTCCAAATATATCCGTCCAATATATTAATCTTTATGTCTCGACAATTTGAGACTCCTCGTCATGTCCGTGATCATATCCCGGACTCGAACAACCTTCGTACATCAAAATACACAAACTCATAATATAACCGTCCTTGAAACCTTAAGCGTGCGGACCCTACGGTTCGAGAACAATGTAGACATGACCGAGACACATCTCCGGTCAATAACCAATAAGCGGGACCTGGATGCCCATATTGGTTCCTACATATTCTACGAAGATCTTTATCGGTCGGAACCGCATAACAACATACGTTGTTCCTTTTTGTCATCGGTATGTTACTTGCCCGAGATTCGATCGTCGGTATCCAATACCTAGTTCAATCTCGTTACCGGCAAGTCTCTTTACTCGTTCCGTAATACATCATCTCACAACTAACTCATTAGTTGCAATGCTTGCAAGGCT
Organism: Aegilops bicornis; assembly: GCA_021605145.1. Classification (NCBI taxonomy): domain Eukaryota; kingdom Viridiplantae; phylum Streptophyta; class Magnoliopsida; order Poales; family Poaceae; genus Aegilops; species Aegilops bicornis. Next base: position 93,329,274 of record CM038669.1, on the reverse strand, counting down.
TATGTGATGTGTATTACCGAGAAGGCCCAGAGATACCTCTCCACAATCGGAGTGACAAAACCTAATCTCGAAATACGCCAACCCAACAAGTACCTTTGGAGACACCTGTAATACTCCTTTATAATCACCCGATTCGTTGTGACGTTTGGTAGTACCAAAGTGTTCCTCCGTAAACGGGAGTTGCATAATCTCATAGTTATAGGAACATGTATAAGTCATGAAGAAAGCAGTAGCAACATACTAAACGATCAAGTGCTAGGCTAACGGAATGGGTCGTGTCAATCAGATCATTCTCCTAATGATGTGATCCCGTTAGTCAAATGACAACTCATGTCTATGGTTAGGAAACATAACCATCTTTGATTAACGAGCTAGTCAAGTAGAGGCATACTAGTGACACTCTGTTTGTCTATGTATTCACACATGTATTATGTTTCCGGTTAATACAATTCTAGCATGAATAATAAACATTTATCATGATATAAGGAAATAAATAATAACTTTATTATTGCCTCTAGGGCATATTTCCTTCACTACTAACACTACCTACAAACACCAGAAACTAGTTGCAACTCCTGGACAGAGATCAAGTTAATTAATAAGTCGAGAGGGGCACTTAAGCATTCCAATGTGTGGTAGTAGCTATTCATGGATCACAAACACAGAACTCAGTTCACGAGGGCCGGTTTCAATGAGACAACCCACCATGTACTCCTACATGGCCTCTCACCGCTACCTTTACCAAATCGTGTTCACACACTTAGCTCTCAACGATGGGACATGTTCACACACCTCCGATTCATCCCGATACATCGGACCTGACTCAACTCTAAGCAATAGCAGGCACGACAAACAAGCATGAATGAGTAGGCACATCAGGGCTCAAACAACTCCTACTCATGCTAGTGGGTTTCATCTATTTCTTGTGGCAATGACAGGTCATGCAGGAGGATAAAGGGGTTCAGCTACCGTAGCAAGTAACGAGATGAATCGTAGTTGTCCTAATGCAAGAAAAGAAGGCGAGGCGAGAGAGTGGGATTATATCGGAATGAACAAGGGGTTTTTGCTTGCCTGGCACTCCTGAAGATATTATAGCTCTTCATCGGTGTCATCGCACTCATCGTCGGAACCACGTCTACCGAGAGGGGACAAACACCGGCAACTGAGAAAGAACACAATCAATGCAATGCAACAATATGATACATGAATGTGACATGGCAATATGCTGTGGTTTGAGCTAATGCAACTAGCAACAGATTAAATGAAGTTTGTTTGAATACAAGATTCAAATTCAAACTCCATATGTGATTATTCAAATGCCATTTAGTTGATTTGACCTAAACAGTGAACAAAAGTTGTTCTAACATGCATGAAAATGGTACAGATGGATAGATTGGATTTTTCTGATCATTTTTCATATATAATTTATTTGATTTGGAGTTACGGTTTAATTTCTATGATTTTTAGAAGTTTAGGACATTTCCTGGAAATAATAAATAATTTAAGCTTTATTTAAATTTCAGAAAACATTTACTGCATCAGCAGGGCGTCACTGTGACATCAGCAGGTCAACTGCGGCTGACCAGGTCAAACCTGACCAGTGGGGTCCAGTCGCTGACCCAAAGTGATGTTTATGAGGGCACGAATGTGGGGTCGGGTCGAAGGACACGTCGACAAGTCAACCACGGCCGTGGGTCCCGTGGGTTATAAACTAATCTAAATAAAATAAACCCTGAGTTAACTAGGTGCGGGGCCCAACCTTGGGTGTCCTTTGGAGGGTTAGTTAGTGGGTCATTAACCCCTAATGACGGCGCCACATCAGCCGCGTCGGATTGTCGCCGGCAGCGACCACAACATGCGTAAGCTTCGCGGAGGCGCTGCTCCCAGCCGTCCGGCGTCTTAAGGGCACCAGCGGTAGCCCTTCCTCCCACGCATCCAACGGAGGCAGCGAAGCGGGTGTCGCCCGGAGTTGGCGGCAGTGTTGAGCCGGGTTTGCCGAAACCCACGGTGCAAGCGGCGGTCATGCGGTGCAGGGAGGCCAACCGAGGGCCTCAATGGCTTCCTAGGGACCTAGAGAGCACGCCGGTGCTACGGAGAGCAAGCGGAAAAAGCTCGGGCCTTGAGATCGCCGGCCATGGCGATGGCGAGCTCGATCTTCATGCCAAGGGGCGACCAGAGGCGTAATCAAGCTCGGGGAGAGGGGGTTCCGGCGCGGGAGCTCACGGTGGTTGCAGAGGCGTCGATGTGGGCCTGGGGAAGGCTCAGAGTAGACGGCACGGCGGTGGCGATCTCGGCATCCCGAGGTTGAAGAAGAGGTCGGGGACGATGCGTCGGGGTGTCCGGCGGCGCGTGAGTCGTCGAGGAGGCGTAGACGACGGAGGCGGAGCTCTTGGGCACGTCAGAGGGGCGAGGGGGTGGCTGTGGCCGTGGTGGTTCAGGCGGTAGCGTCCATGGCGCGTTAGCCATCAGCGGGAGAGAAGGCGAGGAGAGGAGGGGAAACGGGGGGGAGGAGTGGCAGGGGTCCGGGGTGCGTGGCGCTCACAGTAGCGTCGAGCAGCTGGTGGGAAGCAGGAGGTGGCGGCATGCGTGGGCGTAGCGTCCGAACACGCGCCTCCCATCCTTCTGGCGAGAGGAAGGGGGTGACTGGCAGAGGCCAGTGGGTTGGGCCTCTGCTGGGCCGCAGGTGAGCGCCAGGTAAGGTTTCCTCTCTCTCTGGTTTCTCTATTTTAATTTCTGTTTTCTATTATTCTGTAATCTTTAGGGCTTTTCTAAAAATACCTAGACCCTTTCAAAAATCACTAAACTGAACATGCCCTTGTATAGAATATATATCCAACATGGAACATTTCAGTTTAGGAGTATTTGGACATTTAAAATATTTTATAGAATTTAAATGTCCAAATTCAAATACTTATGATTTAATTCAGTGACCTTAGAATGACCTAGAAAATTGTGCACCATTTTTGTCAGAGGTTTAAGACCAAAGAAAATATGATGAACATTTTAGAAGGACATTTCAGGTTCATTGCAAATGATTTTATGTTGAACCTATTTGATTTGATCTGGTCCTAGGGTTTGATCAGTCCCCATTTCAATTTAAATAGAATTTAAACATGATGCAACACTCTAATGCAAGCACTAAGCATTACCAGAACTAGGGATGTGACACAAGATAATATTAAACCAGAATAATTGGCATATGGTGTTTGCGTTGAGCATAGACATGATTGGATTATGTCTATCGCAATACGGTTATTCATTTAAGGAGAATAATGGTTACTCTATTTATTTGAATAATACCTTCAATGGTCTTGCACCTAAAATGAATGGTTTATTGAATCTTGATCGTAGTGATACACATGTTCATGCCAAAAGATATAAGATAGTAATGATAGTACCACTTACTTGTGGCTCTGCCATGTAAGTCATATTAGTGTAAAACGCATGAAGAAGCTCCATGTTGATGGATCTTTGGACTCACTCATTTTTTGAAAAGTTTGAGACATGCAAACCATGTCTATTGGTGTATACGCATGAAGAAACTCCATGCAGATGGATCGTTTGGACTCACTTGATTTTGAATCACTTGAGATATGCAAATCATACCACATGGGCAAGATGACTGAAAAGCCTCGGTTTCAGTAAGATGGAACAAGATAGCAACTTGTTGGAAGTAACATACTTTGATGTGTGCAGTCCAATGAGTCTTTGAGGCATGCAAATGAATATCGTTATGTTCTTACTTCACGAGATGATTCGAGTAGATGTTGAGTATATTTACTTGATGAAACACAAGTCTGAATTATTGAATGGTTCAAGTAATTCAGAGTGAAGTTAAAGATCATCGTGACAAGAGGATAAAATGTGTATGATATGATCATAGAGATGAGTATCTGAGTTACGAGCTGTGGCACATAATTAAGACAACGTGGAAATTGTTTCACAATAAATACACAGAACACCATAGTGTGATGGTGTGTCCGAACATCATAGTTGCACCCTATTTGATATGGTGCGTACCATGATGTCTCTTATCGAATTTCCACTATCGTTCATGGGTTAGGCATTAGAGACAACCGCACTCACTTTAATAGGGCACCACGTAATTCCGTTGGGACGACACCATTTGAACTATGGTTTGGAGAAACCTAAATTGTCATTTCCTAAAAGTTTGGGGTTGCGACGCTTATGTGAAAAAGTTTCAGGGTGATAAGCTCGAACCCAAAGCGGATAAAATGCATCTTCATAGGACACCCAAAAGCAGGTTGGGTATACCTCCGATCTCGATTCGGAAGCAAAAAGGATTGTTTCTAGAATTAGGTCCTTTCCCGAGGAAAAGTTTCTCTCGAAAAGAATTGAGTGGGAGGATGGTGGAGACTTGATGAGGTTATTGCACCTTCACTTCAACAAGTGTGTAGCGAGGGCACGGGAAGTTGTTCTGTGGCGCCTACACCAAGCCCAAGTAGAAGCTTATGATAGTGATCATGAAGTTTTGGATCAAGTCACTACCGTGCTTCGTGGGGTGACAAGGATGCGTGCTACTTGAGTGGTACAGTAATCCTGTCTTGAAGGTCATGTTGCTAGACAACAATGAACCTACGAGCTATGGGGAAGCAATGGTTGGCTCATATTCCGACAAATGGTTAGAAGCCATGAAATCCGAGATAGGATCCATGTATCGAAACAAAGCATGGACTTTGGTGGACTTGCCCGATGATCGGCAAGCCATTGAGATAAATGGATCTTTAAGAAGAAGACGGACGTGGGCGGTAATGTCACCGTCTATGAAGCTCGACTTGTGGCAAAGAGTTTTCACAAGTTCAAGGAGTTGACTACGATGAGATTTTCTCATCCGTAGCGATGCTTAAGTCCGTCTAAATCATGTTAGCATTAGCTGCATTTATGAAATCTGGCGGATGGATGTCAAAACGAGTTTCCTTACCGGTCTTACGTGAGGAAATGTTGTATATGATACAATCATAAAGTTTTTGTCGATCCTAAGGATGCTAAAAGGTATGCTGGCTCCAGCGATCCTTCTAAGGACTGGAGTAAGCATCTCGGAGTTGGAATGTGCGCTTTGATGAGATGATCAAAGATTTTGGGTTTATACAAAGTTTATGAGAAACTTGTATTTCCAAAGGAGTGTCGGCGTTCTGGGAATGGGGGTCCCAAGACTTGCCTGCCTGCGGCGTGGCTCGAAGGAGGCCCAGCACGGCCCATCTTCATCAACGCAAGCTCAAGACCCTCGCGAGGGGCCAAGCCTCCACCAGAGGCGGGACGACAAGGAGCTTCCTCGTGCACGCAGCCTCGTCGGAGTTAGCTCATGAGGAGGCGGAGAGTTCAAGGCAGGTACCTCGCGAGGTGCCCATGACGCAAGCCATGACGACCAAGGGCACCAGTCGAGGCGCCAGCCGCGCAGTGTCCTCCTTTCCTCTTTGGTGCAAAGAGGCATAGCGCAAGGCGAAACATCAAGCAAAGGCATCCATTTCGGTGCAACAAGACCAAGACCAGCCCAACGGCTGGAAAGGAGTCATCGTGGAGCCCAAGCAGGCGTCATCACCAGAGCTTTTGGCAGGTGAGGACCAACTTTAGTCAGGATAAGTGTACCCATTGTTCCCCTTCAAAATAGCCAATTGTTGGCGCCCTTCCCGCTCAATATTTGGGAAGAGGCCCAGGGCCTTCGCCTATAAACAGGAGTAGCCACCCACAGGGTAGAGGGGGCTGGGACGCGATCCGATCCGGATCCTCATCAAGAAACCTGTAGCTAGAGCGACTAAACCCCACCTAGCATTTCATCGCACCCGCCAAGAACAGACCCTCGCGAGGCTGTTCTTCCTTGTATTATTCCTCATCAGCCCAGGAGGCAATCTACCACACCACACACACTGGAGTAGGGTATTACCCCACGATGGTGGCCCGAACCAGTATAAATCTCGTGTCTCTTGTGTTGTTCCTTTGGTAGTTTAGGTCCCTACGATTCGGCGAGGTGCGAGACGGTGGAAGATTGGATCTCCGCACGCACCCCACTGTTTGAACCTTAAGGGTCTGCCGGAACCCGAAATCCGACATTTGGCGCGCCAGGTAGGAAGTCGCGGAATCTGCTTTAAATTAACCTCGTTCTTCCCCGACCACCACCGCAACCATGTCTCGGCGCCCGTCCTGGCCGACACCGAGCCGCCCTTCGCCTCCCATGTCGCCCAGACAGCTCAATCGGCGTGAGCGCCCTCGTCGCTCCCGTCACCTACCGCCAACGCGCCTTGGGCGGGGAACGGCAGACAAGCATCGTCCCAAAGCACCCGTCCATGAGGCGGGGACGGCCGCACCGCCGCTTTCGCTCACCCCGCTGGTTCTTCGTCCGCAGCGTGCCCGTGCAGCCATGGAGGCCGAAGCTGCACTCATCACGGCAAACGAGCTCCTGCTCTACCGCCCGTCGACGACGCGTCACGAAGAATGGCTCGACCGAGTCGCCGAAGCTCGTCGCGCCAAGCAGAGCCGCCCAAGACCGTCTGCCTTCGCTGCACCGCACCCGCCCGCAGGCGATGAAGCTCCCGGGCGCCTCGGCCGCCTCCTCCTCAAGAAGGCGCCTGGCCCCAAAGCTGGCGGCCTGGCGGAACCCGCCTTGCCAGCGCCGGCTTGGCAAGAGCGGAAACTGTCAAGAAGTTCCTCGCCCACGAGAAGCTGCCCGAGCGCTCCCTGCTCCAGCACGTCAGGACCCTGCGCTGCCCCCAGCCGTGACGCAAGAAGGCCCGCAAGACCAAGCTCTCTGTCGTCCGAGGCCCCACCACGACCACGGCGGGCTGCCGCGCCTTCACCTCCAAGCTGCGTGGCCCGCCAAGTTCAAGCCGGACCTGCCTCCTCGCTACGACGGCACAGCTGACACTACGGAGTTCCTCCAGCTCTACGAGCTGGGCATCGAGGCTGCCAACGGGGATGAAAAGGTCATGGTGAACTGGTTTCCCATGGCGCTCAAGGACGGAGCATGCACCTGGCTCCTGAATCTGGCCGCAGGCACGATCTCTTCCTGGGCCGAGATGCGCACCCGCTTCATCGCCAACTTCTAGGGTCCTCGTGACCGGCCACCCGCCGTGAGAGACATGCGCCGAATCAAGCAGCAGCCAGGGGAAACCCTGCAGAAGTACATCCAGCGCTTCAACAACGCACGCCTTCATCTCTGCCTTCTCCGACGGCGTGCGCGACGTCAAGATGAAGGAGGAGCTGGCGATGCATGAAGATCTATGCACCTCCTTGGAGCTATTCAACTTGGCGACCAAGTGCGCCAGGGCTGAGGAGGGGCGCCTCTCCCTCCTCGAGCTGCCTGCCGCGGATCTCGAAGAAAAGAAGTCCAAGGCCAAGGGCGTGAAGCGCCAAGGGGGCTGCCGTACTCGGCGGCCGAACCGGACACCAAGTGAGGCGTAGATCAGCCCAAGTCCTCCAAATGCGATCGATGCTGCGTGTACCACGACCTCCACACCTACAACACCAATGAATGCCAAGAGCTCCGGGCTGTATGTCACGAAGGAAGGGAATTCGTGAGCGCCCGGCGTAAGCGTCCGAGGGCTCTGACGAGAGGAGGAAGGAATGCGGGGCCATTTGGGAAGACCGCGGCCCGCGCCAAGGTAAGCGCGACCAACCTCGCGAGGACCGTTGGCAAGACCCGCCTCGCGAGGAGGCTGGAGGGATCGGCCTCGTGAGGATCGCCCATGAGGAACGCAGGCCTCCCTCCACTGCCGCCGCAGCCAAGGAGAAATGAGGACCGTCATCAGGACGAGGGGGCTGGGGGCTTCCAGGAACCGCGTGCGATCGCCTGCATCCTGGGCGGAGCTCAAGCCCCAGCCTCTCAGCGCATATTCAAGCAGTTTGCCCACAAAGTGGATGCAGTCCTCCCCAAGCTCGAGGCCACGCGCCCTCTCAGGTGGTCGGCGTGCGCCATCACGTTCAGCTCAGCGGATCAGCTCAAGTGTGTGGCCACAGCCGGAGTTCTCCCGATGCTTTGTTCCCCAATCATCAGCAACATCTTTGGTCACCAAGACCCTCATCGGCGGCGGGCGGGACTCAACGTCTGTCTTGGAAACATTCAACAATCTTCAAGTGCCTTACGATCGGCTTCAGCCAACCAAGCCTTTCTCCGGAGTCACCGGCGGCTCCACGGTCCCGATCGGGCAGGTCCGCCTTCCTGTCACCTTGGGGCTCGCGACAACTACCTGAAGCTCGCCGACTTCGGCGTCGCCCACATTACCCGCTTTGCTGTACAACGCCATCCTCGGGTACCAGTCTTGGCCAAATTCATGGTCGTAACCCACCATGGCTACAACGTCCTCAAGATGCCCGAGAAGCGGCGGGGTCATCACGGTGCCACGTGTGAAGAGAGAGAGCGCGATGTGCTCCACTGGGCGAGCCTTTCGAGCCGCATCGCTAGAAGACCCAGACCACAGCGGCGGGGAGGCCTCCGAGGCCGCACCCAAGAAGAAGAAGACATCGGCCCGGCCCGGCTCCTCAAGAGGCAGGCCCCTCGGGGCCCGCCCGGCCAGGGGATCCTCCTTCCATCGCATAGGAAAGCGCGCCGGTGCCCTCCTTAGGCCGGGCTCGGGGCTCTCCCACGGAGGCCGCCGACCTCGCCAAGGTCACGAGGGAGGCGCTTGGGCACCACATGGAGGCGTGCTTCAAGCACGCTCTTCCGCAAAGCAGTGAGCAAGGCAAGGAGGCCGAGCCCTCGGGAGTTCGTCGACAAGGCCATTCAGGAGCCTCTGAGGAGCCAAGGGTCATGATGGGCAGCCGCCGCCCTGCAGCCCCCCCATCCAGCGAGGATGGTGGGCTGCAGCGTCTGCATCGACATACCGGGGCTCAACTGAGCCGCATCTCAAGAGCGCCTCTGGCCCCTCGCGAGTGGGACGTTAGAGGCCCGCCCCCACTACGTGTGCATGCCTCACGGCACGCCAACGCAGGCTGCTGCGCACCAAGATCTCATGAGGGGCCATCCTGGAGGCTCGAGAGGTCGAGACGCGCCACAGCCACAGCATAGATGGAGATGGCCCCAGGAGCCGCCCGGCGCCTCCCGGAGCCTCCCGAGGCCCCGTGGCTGGGGCTCGTGAGGATCGGCTCCGCAGCCCCACCGAGTCTGCTACACAAACACCCCTTCATCCCGGCATCACCAGGTGACATCTTTAAGTTTTATTTCCGGTGGGGCGCCTTGAGGGTCATTATTCCCGAGCCCGGCGTGGGTCAAATCCCTGCGGCATGTATCCCTTTATTTCATGTCATTAGCCTATCTGTTGGGGCGCCCCTCGGCTGCATCATCCCCAAGCCGCTCGGGCCTGTCCCAGCGGAATGTATCCTTCTTATGTTTCCCTTAGGATTGTTCTCTCGTTCCACCATGCTTGTTATTTGGTGCCTTTTCCTGGGTGACGGAATGTTGCACATTAACGGGGGGGGGGTGCCTGAGCATCGCGACTCAGGGCTCCTACCGGCTCTCCGGCCCTCACCCTCTGGTCTTGTCCATGGCATCGAGAACTGGCTTGCCGACGGTCGAGACCAGCCCGCCGAGCAGGACCCAAGGACGTAGAGTTTCATCATCTAACCCGGCTTAGCGTTAAAGGGGTGCACGAGCATCGCGACTCAGGGCTCCTACCGGCTCTTCGCCCTCACCCTCTGGTCTTGTCCATGGCATCGCGACCTGGCTTGCCGGTGACAGTGGAACCAGCCCGAGAGCCGGACCCGAGGGCGTGAGTTTCATCATCTAACCCGACTTACAGCGTTAAAGGGGGTGCACGAGCATCGCGACTCGGGGCTCCTGCCGTCTCTCCGGCCCTCACCCTCTGGTCTTGTCCATGGCATCGCGACACTGGCTTGCTAGCGGCAGGCTGAGACCAGCCCGAGAGCCGGAGACCGAGGGCGTAGAGTTTCGTCATCTAACCCGGCTGCTGCGTTAAAGGGGGTGCTGAGCATCACGACTCGGGGCTCCTACCGGCTCTCCGGCCCTCACCCTCTGGTCTTGTCCATGGCATCGCGACACAGCTTGCCAATGACGGTAATTTGAAGACCAGCCCGAGCCGGACCAAGGCGTGAAACACCGACATCTGGCCAAATTTGCGAGAACACACTTTCGAAGATAAGGCCGAGAGCCGGCGCAACCCGCCTTGACGTAGGGCCCGTGAGTCCCGCTGGCTCACGGGTGCCCAGATACACCTCGTCCAGCCCTACCATGCTAGCCACGTGTCGTGGTGGGGCTGTATCGCCGCCCGAGGCTCCTCCCGGAGGGAGCCCTCCACGTGCGGTGGAAGCACCATGCTCCTTGTTGGTGGCGACAACTGCCGAGGAGCGGCTATGCCCGTCACGCATGTCTGAAGCGCTATGCTCCGCTGGTGATAAACAACTAAGGGTGGCCTCCGGGTCGCATCAACCTCGAGGAGCCCGGCAGGCTCGGGTGTGCGGCCTCATCGCAACGCCTCCCTCGGGGCGCCTGCCGCGAGGCTGGACACGGGCTGCGCTGGAGTCACGCCAGACGCCGCGCTACCAGCCCGGCCCGGGCCTGGTTCGTCAGACGCCATCACTCCCGGCGGAGCCAAGGTACGAATGCCGTTTGAGCGTCAAGGGGACTCGAGCATCGCGACTCAAAAGCCTAACTGGTCACGTAGCCCCTCACCCCTTAGTTCCGAAGGCTAATGGCGGTTGAGGTATGCAGCGGGCCGGGCTCTGCAGAGCGAGAACAGTGGATCCGGCCACGGTCTCACTTCCCTACTTGCTGTTAAATGCGCCAAGGGGACTCCCCGAGCATCGCGACTCGTGAGCCTAACTTGTCACGTAGCCCTCACTCCTTGGTCCCGTCCTAGTTTCGGTCAGGGGCTAGCTAGCAGTAGTGAGAATCTTGAGGGCCAGGCTCTGCCGGCGTGGGGAACATAAGCAAGTAGGAAGCACAAATTTCAAGGAATTCAAAAGCAAATATTACAGTCCACCTGTTATCAGAATACCAAATGCAAGTTTAACGCCTCCCCGAGGCATGATACATGTGCAGGAATTAAAAGCAGGGCCAGGAGCCACAACGGAGTCACTTGTCGGCGGTGGAGCAGCGGAGTGGGTTCGCCTCGTGGGCAGCCCAGTGGCGGCAGCGCCCGCTTCGGCTTGGTCTTTGAAGGGCGGAACTTCCCATCAGAGCCTCTGCGCGACCCTTCACAGCCTCGGCGTGGCAGCTACATGCTCGCCGCTTCTTGGCTCCAGTGAGCTGTCCAGTCGGCCGCTGGGATCGCGAAGGTAGATGTGGGTGAGGACCCGCGTTAGTGCCGCAAAAGACAAGACACGTGCCTCGGCCTCGGCCGTGGGGCCAAGGCCAAGGGAGACATCTTCAAGAGCACGAACCAGGAAGGGAAGCAGCTTGGCGGGACCATCCTCGGCGCCCGGCCGCCGGACTCTCGAGCGGCTAATAGTAAAAGCGTCTTCAAAGAAAGAGTAAGCCTTCACCTCCATATCCATGAAGGCCACGCGATCTTCTGCAAGAACCCGCGCCTTGTCGTCCGGCTCGACCTTCCTCGCCTCCGGCTCCTGCTCCAGTAGCGCCTAGGCGGTCAGCTGTGCTTCTTGAGCCTGGCCTCCCGGTCCTTGAGGGCACGCCTCGCGAGCCTTCATGCTTTCCTCCTGCTCATGGCGGAGGCGGGCCTCTCGGCAAGCTGGTTACAGCTGAGGCCTTCATTTCGCTCTCCAGCGTCTCACAGTGACCTCGGATGCTAGCTGCCTCCCCCAGGGCAGCATCGCGGGCAATCTTCGCCTCACGGACAGCCTGCTTCTCCTCATCACAAGTCGTCGAGGCCTGGACCAGCGCCGCCCGAATCGAAGCGTCAGAGCGAATCCAGCCAGAGGCCAGCTCCAAGCGCCTAGCCATCGAGGCAGTCGGCGCCCGAAGATCTCCGCCACAGAAAGCGGTCCAGCCCGCAACGACGCCGATCCGCAACGAAGTATTCGGAGGAGAAGCGGTCGGTGGAGTAGGAGGAGAAGATGGCTGTGTGACCACCACGCCTCGAGGCGGAACCCGGTGGCGCCACGGCAAAGTGGAGGCAGCGCCAAGCAAGGGCACCTCGAGTCGCTTTGGGTCAAGGGGCTGAGCTGCGCCCAATGAGCTCGGCCTGGCCTCACTGGGATGACCCGGGCAGGAGAGGCCCTTGTCTTGCCATCGCCTTCCTTGGCGGGCGAGGCGCTGCCCAGATGAAGCCTCGGGGAGCTCCCTTCAAACTTCTTTCGCCACAGCGGCCCTAGCCAAGAGATCTGAGATATCAAGCCTCGGCTGACAAAGCAAGGAATAAAACAAGAATCAAGCACTTATTGGTCATCGCTCATGAGCTCGGAGCAACCTCCTGGCCATACTTGAAGCCCGAGCCGGCTGCGGGTCAGCTTCAAGGGGCCGGGGAGGCGAGGCGCGTCTGCGGATCGCCCAGGGCAGGCGGACCCTTGAGGGACCAGCCGATCCGGTCCCTTCTTTGTGATCGGGGCAGGCTTCGCCTCCTGCCCGTCCTCATCCTCGTCGTCGTCACTCTAGGGAGGCGGAGAGTCACGGGACTGCTTGGCCGAAGGAGGAGCCCTTGACTCCTCCCGAATCAACCCCTCTCCGGCTCTCTTTCCTCCACCTCTTTGCTAGAATCAGCGGAGGACACGTCCACGAGGTCCTCCGGGCCTCCACGGGCACGGGCCCATCCCCATTGAAAATGTGCATGGGCCCCACTACCTGCTCCCAATCCTCGTGAAGGAACAAGGGCGCAGGCGCCCTCGATCTCGCCACATCGCCCCCAACCAAGGACTGGAGGACCCGTCGCCCGAGTCCACGCCCGGCCAGGACCACGGCTCAGTGAGGCCTCCACATCGCCAGGCGAAAATCTTGTGAGCGGAGCAGTTGATGCTCCCGGGAACTCCTCAAAGCAATGCCTTGCACCGTCAATTTGCTGCCGCCACGCTGGCCAGGCTTTAGATCTCGTCCATCTTCTCCAGGCACCAGCCGCGCGGGGATCGAGCTCCACTTTCGGGACCCGGTCGTGAGGCTCGCGGGGCACTCCGTGGGCACGATCAGTCGAGGGTGGATGCGCCCATCATCCACCAAGACCCACTTGCTCCTGAAGCCCTCAATCCGCTTCCCAGGGTTTGAAATGGCGATGGCTACCAGATCGTGACGGCAAGCTCGCAGCGCCTTGTGAGGCGCGAACCACGGGAGGTTTGGAGGGAGAAATAATGGCGCAGCAAGGCCACCGAGGGCTTCACCCCAAAATGGGCCTCACAATAGTAGGCGAAGATTGCCAGAAGAAGGACGGAGTTGGGATGGAGGTGCAGAGCTTGAATGTTGTAGTGACGAAGGACGGAGAAGAAGAACTCGTAAAAGGGCGCACCGAGACCAGCAATGACGGGCGCTCACGAAGAGCGGAGTAGAAAGGTACTCCCCGACCCTCGAGGCGGGAAGAGCCGACCTTGAACGCCTGTTCCGTCGGCGCCTGCGCCTCCGCCATCCGGCACACCAGTGAGGCTCGCCTCGGACATTTGGCGGGTCCAAGGCAGAGAGTACCAAGCTCCGGCGGGGCTTGGCGCCTGTGAGGAGTGGATCTGAAGATCTTGGAAGCGTAGGAGAGGCGCGAAAGGGGATCTGAGCAGCAAGCTGGAGAAAGTAAAGGAGGCAAGGAAGATGCCGCTCTTGTTATCAACTCACCTTGATTCTGAGGCGCCGCGTCCAATCAACCGCCACTTGGCGCCTAAGGTCAAGAAGTCGTTAGGGGCTCCCGACGCCGCGCCTTGCCCTTTTGCCTCTGCTTTCGGCCAAGTTCGGCGCGCCATGGGCCCGAGGCTCTGTCGGCGATTACAGGAATGGGGTCCCCTGTGACTTGCTCTGCACTGCGGCCTGTGGCGTGGCTCGAAGGAGGCCAGCCACGGCCCATCTTCATCAACGCAAGCTCAAGACCCTCGCGAGGGCCAAGCCTCATGAGGCCGGGCGACAAGGAGCTTCCTCGGGCACGGCCTCGTCGGGCTGGCTCATGAGGAGGCGGAGAGTTCAAGGCGTGGTACCTCGCGAGGTGCCCATGGCGCAAGCCATGGCGACCAAAGGCGCCGGTCGAGGCGCCCGACTGCTGCAGTGTCCTCCTTTCCTCTTTGGTGCAAAGGGAGCAAGCGCAGCGAGCATCAAGCAAAGGCATCCGTTTGGCAACAAGACCAAAGACCAGCCCAGCGGCTGGAAAGGAGTCATCGTGGAGCCCAAGCAGGCGTCATCACGAGCTTTTGGCAAAGCGAGGACCAACTTTAGTCAGGATAAGTGTACCCGCTGTTCCCCTTCAAAATGGCCAATTGTTGGCGCCCTTCCCACTCAATATTTGGGAAGAGGCCCAGGGCCTTCGCCTATAAATAGGAGTAGCCACCCACAGGGTAGAGGGAGTTGGGACGCGATCCGATCCGGATCCTCATCAAGAAACCAGTAGCTAGAGCGACTGAACCCCACCTAGCATTTCATCGCACCCGCCAAGAACAGACCCTCGCGAGGCTGTTCTTCCTTGTATTGTTCCTCATCAGCCCAGGAGGCAATCTACCACACCACACACACTGGAGTAGGGTATTACCCCACGATGGTGGCCCGAACCAGTATAAATCTCGTGTCTCTTGTGCTGTTCCTTTGGTAGTTTAGGTCCCTGCGATTCGGCGAGGTGCGAGACGGTAGAAGGTTGGATCTCCGCGCGCACCCCAGTATTCGAACCTTAAGGGTCTGCCGGAACCCGAAATCCGACAGTGAGTGGGAGCACTATAGAATTTCTGATGAGTATATGTTGTTGACATATTGTTGATCAGAAATGATGTAGAATTTCTGGAAAGCATATAGGGTTGTTTGAAAAGTGTTTTTCAATGGAAAACCTGGATTAAGCTACTTGAACAATAAGCATCAAGATCTATAAGATAGATCAAAATGTTTAATAATACTTTCAAATGAGCATATACCTTGACATGATCTTGAAGGTGTTCAAGATGGATCAGTCAATGAAGGAGTTCTTGCACGAGATGTAAGGTATGAAGTTAAGACTTAAAGCTCGACCACGGCAGAAAAGAGAGAAAGGGACGAAGGTCGTCCCCTATGCCTTAGGCGTAGGCTCTACGGTATGCTATCTTTGTATACCGCTTTTGATGTGTGCCTTGCTACATATCGGCAAGAGAGGGTACAAAGGTGATCAAGGAGTGGATCACCGGATAAGGATCAAAATAATCCTTAGAGGAATAAGGATATGTTTCTCGATTATGGAGGTGATAAAGAGTTCGACGTAAAGGGTTACGTCGATGCAAGCTTTAACACCTATCCGAATGACTCTGAGTAGCAAACCGGATACGTATAGTGGAGCGTGGAAGCAGCATTTACAATATGACCTAGAGATTTGCGAAGTACATACGGATCTGAATGTTGCAGACCCGTTGACTAAAACCTCTCTCACAAGCAAAACATGATCAAACCCCAGAACTCATTGAGTCTTAATCACATGATGATGTGCACTAGTTTAGTGACACTAGTAAACTCTTTGGATGTTAGTCACATGGCGATGTGACATGTGAGTGTTAATCACATGGCAATGTGAACTAGATTATTGACTCTAGTGCAAGTGGGAGACTGTTGGAAATATGCCCTATAGGCAATAATAAATTAGTTATTATTATATTTCCTTATTCATGATAATCGTTTATTACCCTTGCCATAATTGTATTGATAGGAAACTCAGATACATGTGTGGGTACATAAACAACACCATGTCCCTAGTAAGTCTCTAGTTGACTAGCTCGTTGATCAACAGATGGTTACGGTTTCCTGACCATGGACATCGGATGTCGTTGATAACGGGATCACATCATTTGGATAATGATGTGATGGACAAGACCCAATCCTAAGCCTAGCACAAAGATCGTGAGTTCGTATGCTAAAGCTTTTCTAATGTCAAGTATCATTTCCTTAGACCATGAGATTGTGCAACTCCCGGATGCGGTAGGAATGCTTTGGGTGTACCAAACGTCACAACATAACATCATTATATTCTATTCCACCCATAGTGCTATATCCATAGCTCACGCTCATGTATTGCGTGAAGGTTGAAAAAGTTTGAGATTACTAAAGTATGAAACAATTGCTTGGCTTGTCATCGGGGTTGTGCATGATGAGAGCATTCTTGTGTGACGAAAATGGAGCATAACCAAACTATATGATTTTGTAGGGACGAACTTTCTTTGGCCATGTTATTTTGAGAAGACATAATTGCTTACTTAGTATGCTTGAAGTATTATTATTTTTATGTCAATATTAAACTTTTGTCTTGAATCTTTTGGATCTGAACATTCATGCCACAACAAATCTTTTGACAAGGTCGTCTGGCGAGACGGGAGGCCGGTCGCTGTTGATGGTTACCATCAGCACTTTGCCACCAAACTGGCCGTCAAGCGCCGCCATGCCACTGTTGAACGACAGCACGCAGCGATCGAATGCAGGACGGACCTCAGGATCTCCGACTCGGAGATCTGAGTTGACCGGCGACATGATAGTGCGCTTGAGTACAGGGAGTACAGGAGGGTGATTTGGGGAACTGGGTAGGAATCGAGATTCAGAGGTGGGGGAGGGCGGGAGATCAGGGATGAAAAGGTAGCATGTATTTCGAGCACGCTAATATGCTCTCGATTAAGCGTTGTCAAGACGCAAAACGCCGGTGGCACCCACATGTCGGCCTAAGAGTCCTTATTCTTTCTTTTTTGGAGAGCCCAGCCTTTTTTTCAGGATCTTTTGAGAGCCCGGCCTGAGAGTCATAATTGACCTGTTTGGCATTGCGTTACTACTCGGCCCATATTCAACGACACCTCACTGTCCGAAACAAGTGTACATCATCGAAAAGACACTGATCTCAAATTATATAACTTGAAAAAAGGAGATATACTCTAAACACTGGAGAATGGTGATGCCCTCATTTAACCCACCAGTAGTTCGAGACAATAAACAGTTCGAAACAACGATATAGACAACATTGAAACACTGACTAGTGACTACTACTGACATAAACAACAAGACATGATAGTTCATAAGAAGTCTTGCTACACCACCAAAACGCACCCATCTGCAAGGCTCAGACTCTCGTGATCCAGACGAGAATGACAATCTAAACAGAAGCAACTATTACATAGTAAGAGTGACATAGACGAGAATGACCAGATGACAAGGAATATGCATAACAAAAGAAAGAACTACCCATCTAGAACCAGCAGCAAAGACAACCAAGTCATTCGAAGAGATGATCCAACACCATCATAATTTGTAGCCTCGCTTCATCGACCAGTGATCCGGAGACACCAGTGATCCGGAGACACCAGTACTCCACCCTTTCGATGCAACAGCCAATTACCAATCAACCTGAAGGCTTGAACCACATCACTGCCTGTCGTAATTGAGACATCCAAGGATCAAAGTTAATCCGGATGCCTTTGTCATTCTCACCTTCTTTTGGCTGCAGGCTGTATCATTGACAATCGGGGGTTTGCTCCGGACTCTAGGGCTCGCCATGTAGACCACAGTTTTCCTATAGCAAACAGAGCCTTTTCTGCCATCAAGGTCCTTGCCAATGGTGATCTCACAGTTAATCGGATAATTGAGTCCGAGAAAGCGGAGAGTGTGAACCAAGGCTGTTTACCCGCCTCAACTAAAGAATCCTAAAAGGCCCCAACAACAAGGCTGGTATCCCCGCTTCATAGACGTAACAACCATCGTCAGGATACTCACGTATTACGATGCTTGTATACAGTGGGGTTTTGCAATATAACTTTTCCGGCTCATGTGTCCGAACGATCATCGGAGCTTTTGCCATCGTCTGTCGGCGAGGAACCGATTGTGCTTCCTGTTTTTAGCAAAGGTGGTGTGATTACAAAGAAGGCGATGAATCGTAGGGACCTTGCATCATATCAAAAAGGACATGCATTGTTAATGTAAGATCAACATTGTTCGGAAGTATGCGTAGGATAATGCAAGAAACAACATTGATATGTCCTCATGGGCCCGGGAGGAAAATACAGAAATGTATACTTTGGGTTCAAAAATATAGAAGTGCCATGCATGGTTATACTCCATGTTATCTATAATCGATTCTTCACTGTGAAACTACCATGTCTTGAATGTTATGTAATCATGTTCTATCCTCACAAACAAATTCTTCAAGGTAACTAACAGACCATGCATTGTTATATACTAAGAGTTACGTGGGCAAAAGTTTTGTGAGGATATTATTCTAGCCATTGATTCTTTGAAGGCGAATATAGGTATGTACACATGGTAAGCATTGCAGGATTTCACTACTTCCAAATATAGAGTTCTCCATATGCACATTTACTTCCCTAATGTATGGTTAGATGAAACCACAGTGTGGTGCATGTTTCTACATCATGAAAATAAGGAAACTAACATGGCCATTGATACAAACTCATATTTAGTAGTAGTATATAGATTACTGTGAAATAAGGATAATATCCATATATTCCTAACCGTTTGATTATTCAGGGTACAAATTGCTGTAATGACATGGTCACAATCGCATGAATTAACTCATTCCAAATATAGCTGATTTACAGTGTCTCTAATACATTGACATAGTTCTAATCAAATTCTGCTCAAACAAGGATATGCCAATCATCACAAAAAGTTCAAACAGTGTCATGGCGTCATCATTAACATGAGACGGAAACAACTTACACGCATCGTCCCAGCAATACGTGGTGCCATCTGCTTTGTCAATCGCGTAAATGATGCCATTGTGTTCAATAGCATCACGTGTAAGTGTGTTTCAGCTTTGGCGATGATCCATCATGCGAGCTGAGTTGTCTCCGACTGCAAAGCGTGCACCAGCGTAAAGATAAGCGAAGTCGCGGTTGAACAAGGCAATTAGCTTGAAGTCTGCATAATTACGTATCGTGTGGGCACTTGGCAGATTACAATCTTCACGCAAAACAATGTCCGTCAACCGGCGTAGTAATCTAGATGACTTGGACCGTGATGGTAATACTCTATATAATCCAACGGAGGAAGGATAATCTCATGGGAGGTCCTGGAAGTTCACGAGCACCAACTTTTTACCGTCTTCTCGAAGGCAGCCATCCAAAGGGGAGTTCATGCCGCTACCCAAGAGACATACCAAGAAGTTTCTAAGCGATGGTGATCGGATCGGCTGTCGAGGGAAATGATGGGCTGGTGACCCACTGCATACCCGCAAAGAAGTTTCTCGCTAATGGAGATCGGATTGAAGTCGAATAGCATCATGCACGCCTCGATCATGGTGAGCCAATCTCGCAAGACCGCATAGCAGCTTAAGGTGTGGCGGTTTCGAAAGTGCTTAGGGCCCCGCCTGGACGATGGTCGTATGTGCATGTCCTCGAAAGCATGCAGCCACCATTACTGCTAGGCGCTTTTAACATATCCATACACTTAACAACAAAGGTCGAGATGTCACTGGGAGATTGCTCAATCGCTGCTCATATGGATGTCAAGCCAAGGGTTCTGCTCGCCCATGGTGGAGTTTGGAAGGGGCTTGATTTACGGGAGAAGGATGTCGGTGCTGGAGCGAAGCAGTTAGGAATAGTGGTACCGGGGGAGGCAAGTGAGGCGACACTGTGGACATCGGGCAAGCGTGTGAGATCGGAGACGCGAGACTCGAGAATAGAGATGGAGATGGAGATGGATGCTATGGGAGCGGAGAGGGAAACTGAGGCGAGGCGCCCAATGTGTCAGAGAATGATGATGCATCGCACAAAGGCAATGTGGTGAGGCTTTAATTTTGGTAATTAACAACTAGACCGACCGGACTAGTGTCGTGCGCAGGTGTTGTCACTTCACCGTGAGGACCGGATGAATAGTATTTTTGATCATCAAGTGTACCACAGTTTGTACTACTACTACTACTAGCAGGCTACATGAGTACCCAAAGATCTGCAAGGCATGGAAATAGGTCTCCCATGTACAGCATGCCTTTTCACTTCATCGCTCGTATCATCCATATTGCAAGCGTAATCCAAATTCTCATGCATACCAATCAACGCCTGGCCAAGGATGCATGCAGGGTCGCTCGCGCAGCATCAAGGACGCTTACATGCGACTGCTCCACACTTGAGAAGAGGAAAAATGGAAAAGGTAGAACGCGGCAAAGAGAGGAAGACAACGCTCGCTAACGAGGCTGAGGATCGAGCAGAAGTTAATGCTCCACGCCAAAGGTTTTGGGAAAACCCCGATTTTCATAAGGTGACTTATACTCATCTAAACGGAGGAGTATTCTCTAACCGAGAATGCCAGTCTCCCACTTCACGGCCAAAAAAATATGACATTTTTTTTATCTGCTTTGCATAGGTCCCACCTATCGAAGAAGGATGGCACGCATATCTAACAGGTACGACCTACCGGGCCCACCCGCATAGCCTTTACTGCTTGAGTCTACCCTAGCCGCTCAATCAACCGCTTCCAGACGCCCACTTCTTCCCATTTATCGATTCTCCAGAACTTCTTCATTGCCCCTTTGTCTTCATTTGCATCCAAACCCCAAACCGCTCACATTTTGTTAACCTCTTTAAATAATCATTTATCACTTCGGGGCTAGACTAGCCATCTAATCCTAATTCTCCAAACCATAGCCTCCTGCTCCAACATTTGCCCAAATGGCGGAAGAGATCGATGCGTGTTTTTAAAGGCCCAACATGTCCTCGCGGCTCGAAGGCTGCAAAAGACAGTTGCCAACCATCACCGCTCCACTCAGTGGGTTGTCTTTTCGGCAAAGGATCAACAATGTATCCAACTCCTCGAAAAGGTAGAGACGTAGGGTCATCGTCTCGGACGAGTACATATGTAGCGCGTCTTCTGCCTCGAAGATCCAGCCGCATTCGACCGCCGTCTCTTCAACAGCTCAAGATGATAAATGTTTTGGTGTACCACATCATACACCGGCCTCCATACCGTGTGAGCTTCAATGCATTTTTGTCTTTAAGGACGATACTTGGTGGGGCAGCCATCGAAGGGGACAAACAGGTTGGAGCCAGTATAACCTTGATTTGAAAAGCATCGCATTTAATCTACAAACAAGTAATCAAAATTCTCAGAGAAGATTTCAGGATAAACACACACCATCCCTATTCGACGAGTAGAAAATTTTGTGCTCTCGGTGACAAATCTTCTAAGGGTGACGTAGACTAAGTGGGCATTAAGGTCGCCCTGATGGGGAGAATTATCCCTTGATCGACATTCGAGCCGGATAAAATATAAAGTCGCTCGTGTGCAGGTGAGCCTTCGAGATAGCCGCAGCTCCAAAGAGCTTGTTGCGTCAGCTCCTCCACAAAGAGAATGA